>CM071687.1:15847500-17047500 GCA_036553675.1 Solanum okadae | reverse complement strand
ATCACTCAAAAACTAACGTTGAATCTAAACTATGTGTGAAAAAGCCTCTAACTGACTATAGTTGCTGGGACATGTCCCCAGCTAAACCTAGCAAAATTGAAACTGAAATGAACAACTAAATCTGAAAACATGTCTATTGCCCTTGAAGTATGAGGACTCACCACTGAAAATGGTGAATGTGGATCAGGAACAGATCTATTCATGATCTAAATGCTGAGACTCTGAACCTACATCATGAAACGATATAGCGTAGAGTATGCATCAGTACTTGGAAGGTACTGAGCATGCATGATAGGATAAAAGTTGAACAAAACATATAAGCTGAACAAGCATAACTAAACAATACCATAATCTAAATATAATGGAAATACTGAAATATACTGAAAAGAACTGAACTGAATGCAATGACCAAGTACATAACATGCTGAAACTAAATACAGAAGTATAACTGAAAACCTCGTCAAACACACTAGAGTTTGACTATGGGAGCTACTAGTAACCGAAATAACCACCACGTGAGCTAACTGTGCTGTCCAATACATACAACCCGTCGAAGGGCCCTATATACCTTGCCAAGGGTATAAAGGCATGACTGGGGTGATCACTAAAACTGATGCTCACAGAGGAGACTTAACCTATAGGGGCACATAGTTCTGGGACTATTAGGGTACGTTGAAACCCTAGTCCACTCGGTGCTAAGCCTACTCCCAACTGAATATATATATGATACATTATGACTAAAATACTGAAATACTAAATAGCTTAGAATACTGACATGCAAATCTGAGAATGTAACAATTATATATTGATAATGTGACATTCGAAACTAGAGCATGTATATCTGTTTAACTGACCTAGCATGTGTAATTTATGAACTAAGAGAATCTACACTACTAGAATTCTGAGTTTCATGCACAGAACTAAGCAATGATTCCATGAAAACATGATAATCTTATTAGGAATACTCTAGAAGCTAAATCACAACAAATATCTATGGTTTTAGAAACCCTAGGTCTAAGCAAGATATAGGGAATCAAGAATTTGACTGAATTCTAGGGACCTAGTGGATGAAAGGAATCCACCAGTGAAATCCAACATACCTGGTGACGAATCTCACAGAGAAATCTTTCAATTTTGGGGTTGGAACTGATGAAAACTTGTTGCCTTCTTGGAAGGGTTTTGAGTCACCTTTTTCTCCTCTTTTGTTCTAAGTTTGGGGAATTCTAGAGAATAATTGTTTAGGGTAAAATCTTACTAGAATAATTGGATAAAACAGACAAAAATGAAGAAGTTTAGGGATAAAATAATTAGGGAAAGACCTTGTTACCCCTAAACTAAAAGTCGTCTGGCCCATCGACGGAGCTGACTGATAGGCCGTAAGTCGACTGACGGTTCGTCCTGTCAGTCCTGGTTTGGTTGTCAAAACTAAAAGTCAATAGAACGATCGACGAAGCTGACTAAGGGGCCGTAAGTCGACTAACGGTCCATTCTGTCAGTTGTTGTTTGTCTATCAGAAGTAAAAGTTGACTGGCCCACCGACGGAGCTAATTGACGGTTCGTAGGTGGCCTCCGTCGGTAGTACCTAGAACTTATGAAAATCTAAATTTGTTTCTTTCTTGAATCTAGGGTGTTACAATATCTCCCCCTTGGGATCATTCGTTCTCGAATGAAGACTAAACTAGCTGGGTATGAAGGGAAGGAGGTTTAATCCCTACTACTAAATAGTAGAAATTGATATCTGACTAAATTGAGTTCCAAGAACATGCAAATATGCTGAAAATACAAGAACAACTGAAGGAACAAGGTACTAAAACTGAATTTACGCATGAGTAAACTGGAATACTGGAGAGGAAACTATTACCTGAATATGAAATGGAATCGGAAGGAAATAGATGAGGATACTTGGCATTTATGGCTGCTTTTGCTTCCCAATTAGCTCTCTCTACAGACTGACTCCTCCACAAAACCTTAACTGAAGCGACTTATTTGTTTCTCAACCTACAAACTTGATGATCAAGTTTCAACTGGTACGTCATCATAAATGAGACTATCCTGCACAGTCACACTTTCTAATGGTATTATATATGCTAGATCACCCACACACTTCATCAACAAGGAAATGTGAAAGAATGGATGGACTACTGCTAGTTCTACTAGCAACTCTAACTCATATGCCACTTTCCCAACCCTTTTCAAGATTTTATAAGGACCTACATATATAGGACTAAGCTTCGCTTTCTAGCCAAATCTCATCACTCCCTTCGTAGGAGACACTTTTTGGAAAACCCAATCATCAATCTCAAACTCTAACTCCCTTCTCATTACATATGCATAGGACTTCTGATGACTCTGGGCTATCCTAAGTCTATCTTTGATGAGCTAAACTTTTTTCATAGCTTCATGAACTGAATATGGACAAATCAAGGCTGCTTCACCTACTCATCAACCTTAGGAACACATAAGCGATTATCTCCCCCTTGGGAGAAAACCTCTATTTTCTGTTGGTTAGTACCTTCAAACTGAAGCAGTATATGGATTGCTATCTTGTTTTTCCTTAACATCCATTACAAATGAGGATGCTGATCTATTCTAGACAATCACTTCACCTTTTTATGTGTCCATGAGACTAACTTCTAAACGAGCAAGCCGATGAAAATCTTTTGCTAATTCCTTCCCTTTCTCCTTAACATGAGTTACACTACTCTTTAGAGATCATCTTTCTGGCCTTAAGGTAAGCGATAAATCGACCTATAGGCACTGATCTACTACCCTTCGATTCTAATACTGGCTCATTTGGAAACTTAAATCGGACGATCCTAATTTTACTGTCAAGTGAAGCATAACAGGAATGTAACAAATCCATACCTAGAATGATATCAAAGTCTACCATTTATAACTCTACAAGATCTGCTGAGGAGACTTTCTAAGAGATCGTGACAGGGAAATTTATGTTTACCTATCTAGCTTTAACTGGGTCACCAACTGGGGTAGAGACTGAGAAAGGTTCTGAAAGAGTTTTTGGACTGACACCGAAGTTTACAGCTATATAGGGAGTTACAAAAGAAAGAGTAGCCCATGGATCTAACAATGGATAAACATGTAAAAGAAAGACTCATAACGTACTAGTGACCATATCAGGAGAATATTCCTGGTCCTGGTGAACCTGGAGAGCATAGAACCTACCCTAGCATTGACCGCCACTTATACCAGATGACACACCTTGCTGATTTGGGCAACCTGTTAATGTTGTTGCAAGTGTAGACTAATCCCTACTATTGTTACCTTCTTGCCCCTGTTTGGCTGAAGGGCAATCGTTCACCCTGTGACCAACCACACCCAAAGCATCCTTCCTTGCCTGGAAGACACTTGCCCGGATAGTTCTTACTACACTTTGGACAAGTTGGGTTGCTCCTATTTCCTTAAACACTTCCCTGAGCTTAGCGCTTGGTGCCCTACTATCCTGATCCTGTCGAAACTATGAGTGGTTTACACCACCCGATTTCTTCTAAGAGTACTCATAGTTCACTATTCTAGCTTTTTGTTGGTCTTAACTATTTCCCTAAGCTTATCTCCCTCAACATGTTGAGCATGAATGATGAGCATAGTGATATTCATATCCTCTAACAACATAGCATTCCTGCACTCTGTCTTCACTAAGTTGGATACCCCAAATAGAAACTTACTCATTCGTGCCCTTGGATCAGAAACCATATGTGGAGCATACCTAGAGAGTTTGGTAAACTTCAGCCCATACTATTGGACTGATATGGAACCTTGCCTCAAATTCATAAACTCTTGTGCCTTAGACTCCCTCAACTCTATTGGGAAGAACCTGTCCAAAAAAGTTCCTGTAAAATAATCCCAGGTCAAAGGAGTTGCATCCACACTCATGTTTTCTTTCCATTGAGTAAACCAAATGTGAGCCACATCCTTAAGCTGGTAGGATGCCAACTCTACCCTATCATTACCAGTCACTTGCATAACTCCATAACCTCATAAATAAAGTTTTGTGGGTCCTCATCAACCTACAACCCCAAAAACTCTCTCAGATTAATCATAACAAAATCTCGGACTCCAGCCGCCACTGATCCACCATTACTATTAGTAGGAACTAGGACCTGCTGATTGATCTTATTAGTCATACTATGAGCCTAAAGCTGTATCGTATTCCGAAATTCTGCATTTGAAACCTCATGGTTTGGGACTAGAGGTATTACATTAGCAATGCGTGCATTGACATTCCATGGATAATCTCTACGAGGAGGCATGATCTGAAAAGCATAACTTTGATTACAAATGAGAAGTTGGATCATAACTTATTCACTATAGGAGAAGTAAAGAAAGTGAAGTTTTCCTAAAACACTTTGTAGCCTCCCTCTCATTAGATGTGGTGCACTTCATACCCATGAAAGAGACTCTACTTAGTGCGGTTTTAAGATATCAAAGGATTGTTGCACCTAATGCTCTGATACCAAGTTTGTCACACCCCGAGGCTACCCCCTTTATGTAAACATGGGACCTAGGATCATGAATGACCCCAAGCTAACCCTGAGCTGGCATCTCATAAGCAAACTGAACATATTTACGAAAATATAACTAATGTAGAAGCTAAATCATAAAATAACTAAATGATGGGGAATACCCAATACTGGTCTGAATATATATAAAATTCTAAGAGTTTAGTGTTACTGAACAATCACTCAAAAACTAACATTAAATCAAAACTACATCTGAAAAAGCCTATAACTGACTAGAGTTGATGGGACATGTCCCAGCTAACCCTAGCAAAACTGAAACTGAAATGAAATATTTAATCTAAAAACATATCTATTGCCCTAGAAGTATGGGGACTCACCACTGAAGTTGCTGAATGTGGATCGGGAACCGATCTACAAGTGATCTAAATGTTGAAAACCTGAACCTACATCATGGAAGGATCTTGCGCAGAGTATGTGTCAATACTTAGAAAGTACTGAGCATCCTGGATAGGATAAAAGCTGAACAAAATATGTAAGTTGAACAACCCTAACTGAGCAATGACATAATCTGAACATGATGGAAATACTGAAATATACTCAAAAGAACTGAACTGAATGCAATGACCAAGTAGATAACATACTGAGATTAAATATTGCACTATAAAACCTAGTAAAATACACTAGAGTATGACTGTGGGAACTACTACTAAGTAATATAACCACCACGTGAGCTAACTGTGGTGTCCTATGTATACAATTCATCGAAGGACCCTATATACCTTGCCAGGGGTATAAAGGAATGACTAGGGTGATAACTAAAACTGATGCCCACAGAGGGGATTTAACCTATAGGAGCACGTAGTTCTAGGACTATGAGGGGACGCTGAAACCCTAGTTCACTCAGTGTTAAGCCTACTCCCAACTGAATATATATATGATACATTATGACTGAAATAGTAAAATACTGAATAGCTCAAAATACTGAAATACAAATCTGAGAATGTAACAATTATATATTAATAGTGTGACATTTGAAACTAGAGCTTGTATATTTGTTTAACTGACCTAGCATGTCTAATTCATGAACTAAGAGAATATACACAACTAGGGTTCTAACTTTCGTGCAAAGAACTAAGCAACGGTTCGACGAAAACATGATAATCTGATTAGGAATACTCTAACAGCTAAATGACAACTAACATCTAGGGTTTTAGAAACCTTTGGTCTAAGGAAGATATAGTGAATCAAGAATCTGACTAAATTCTAGGGACCTAGTGGATGAAAGGAATCCACCAGTGAAATCCCACATACCTGGTGACAAATCTTACAGAGGAATCTTTTGATTTCGGGGTGGGAACTAAAGAAAACTTGTCAAGTTCTTGGAAGGGTTTTGAGTCGTCTCTTTTTCATCTTTTGTTCTAAGCTTGGTGAATTATAGAGAATAATTGTTTAGGGTAAAATATAACTAGAATAAAAGGCTAAAACTGACCAAAACGAAGTAGTTTAGGGATAAAATAATTAGAAAACGACCCTATTATCCCTAAACTAAAAGTCGACTGGCCCATTAATGGAGCTAACTGACGGGCCATAAATCGATTGACGGTCCATCCTGTTAGTCGTCGTTTGGCTGTCAAAGGGCTGAAATGTGAGGTCTGAAACTAGAAGTCGATTGGCCCATCGATGGAGCTGACTGACGAGCCATAGGTCGAACAACGGTCCTTCCTATCAGTCGTCCTTTGGCCGTCAGAACTAAAACTCGACTGGCCCATCAAGAGAGCTGATTGACAGGTCGTAAGTCACCTGATGGTCTGTCCTGTTAGTCATTGTTTGGCTGTCAGAACTAAAAGTGGACTGGACTATCGATGGAGTTGACTGATGGGTCGTAAGTGGACTAACGGTCTGTAGGTGGCCTCCGTCTGTGGCACCTACAACTTTTGAAATTTTGAAAATTTTCCTTTCTCGAATCTAGGGTGTTACACTTTCTTTGAAATTAGGTACCGTAGAGTATCATGATCAGTATGCACAATCACCTTCGTACCCAATAAGTAATCTCTAAACTTCTCAAACACCATTCACAACAACCAACAATTCTTGTTCAGTGACGGTATAATTTTTTTAAAGAACAATTCATAGTTTTGCTAGCATAGTATATGGAATGAAAGCACTTGTTTGTTTGTTGCCCAAAAAATAGCTCCTAGTGTTTATCCGCTAGCATCGCACATCATTTCAAAAGGAAGTTTCCAATCGGGTAATATGATGGTAGGGACCATGAAAAGTTTCTTTTTCAAACTTTTGAAAGCTTCCAAACATCCATTATCAAAATTGAATATTCTTTCCTTTTCAAGAAGCCTACACTACGGAATACAAACCTTGGAAACATCTATAATGAACCACCCATAAAACCCGGCATGACCAAGGAAGCTTCTTACTCCCTTCACTAAGATTGGGGGAGCTAATTTTTCAATTACTTTTATTTTAGCTTGATTGACTTCAAAACCATTCCATGAAATTTAGTGTCCAAGCACAATCCCCTCTTTCATTATGAAGTGGCATATCTCCAAATTAATAACCAAATTTTGATTTACACACATTTGAACCGCCATCTCTATTTTCTTCAATCATTGTTCGTAAGAAACTTTGATGACCAAAAAATCATCCATTAATACTTCCACTGAATCCTTAACCATATCCGCGAAGATTAATAACATGCACCATTGAAAAGTAGCCGGTCTGTTGCACAAAACAAAGGTGACTTTCATGAAGGCAAATGTATCATAAGGGCATGTGAATGTCCTTTTCTCCTGACGTTTAGTGCAATGGAGAATTGGTTGTACCGGCAATATCCATCAACGAATCAACACCACCCCTTTCCTGCAAACCTATCAAGCATTTGATCCTTGTCAATCCATAAGGTTACCTTCCAATACTCCATACACACATGCCGCCCAGTAACGTGCCTAGTTGAAACAAGTTCAGCCTTTTTATTTTGGACTAGCCTTATACAACCTTTCTTAGGAACACATTGGACAGGATTCAACCATTGGCTGTCCACAATTGAAAAAATAACTCTCGCATCTAACTATTTTATGATCTCTTTGTTCATCACGTCTTGCATTAGAAGATTTAACCACTTTTGGTGCTTAATTCTTTGTTTGCAATCTTCAGCCAAATTCCTTTTGAGAGTGCACACACATGGTGATATTTCCATTATATCGCCAATTGAACACCTCAAGGCTCTAATGTACCTTTTTAACACTATGAGTAATAACTCCGCTTGCGATTCTTCAAAATCACTTGAGATAATAACTAGTAGTGTGTTGTTGGCACCAAAGAAATCATATTTGAGATGGGGAGGAAGTTCTTTCAATTTTAATTTTTATGGTTCAGTAATCATAGGCTTGGCTGGTGGTCCTTCCTTACTAGACAAGTCGAGATCAAAGTTCTTTTGAAATGACGTATGCGAGCCTACACCCACAAGAGTAGCCACAAATTCATCATAGTTGCTTATTTACACTTGATTATAATTAAGTAACACAACTTTCAATGATTACAGACTATATACGGCCTTCCCAATACTTGCCACAACTTTATCAATCTGATCCAAGTGAGATACCACATGCATATCACTAGGATATTTCATATACTTATGATTATTGAAGCTAACTACTTTGTCATTAACTCGAAACTTCAACTCGACACCTTCCACATAAACCAATGCTTTTCCTGTTGTCAAGAATGGATTACCAAGGATAAGCGGCATATGAAAATCAATCTTGCAATCAAGACTTACAGAATCAATAAGGAACATAAATTTGTCTACCTTCACTGACACATCATAAACCACACCAACCGACCACTTTATTTTATGATCAGCCATCAAGAGCCTCATGTTTATCCGTTTTGGTTCATCAAGCCTAAGATTAGTAAATATCATTAAAGACATCAAATTTATGCTTGCACCAAGATTAGACAAGAATTTTGTGAAAGCGCACACACCAATAGTGCATGGAATAGTGAAGGCCCCCGGATCACCGCACCACATCTTTGAAGTATTTAATTGTTTTAGAATCTATTGCCCTCTTCTTTGTCACCAATTCTTTCATATATTTCGCATAACCTGGCATTTCGGTCAACGCGTCCACCAAAGGGATATTCACTTTAAATTCTTTCAGTATCTCCATGAACTTTTGAAAATTTTCATTGTCATGTTTCTTCATCAATCTTTGAGGAAAAGGAGGAGTTATCTTGATTTGAGGCAATGTGGATAGGCTTCAACAACACCTTCCTTCACAGTCTTCTTAGGCTCACTTTAAACCTCTTTTGTTTGTGTCACACCTATCACCTTAGGTGGTTCATCATTCTCCACCACACTTTGAGCATCAAAATTATCAAGCCTCGGTCTTTCTTTCAATGTCTTTCCGCTTCTAGTGACCACGGCTGGAACTTTGATAACATTCTTTGGATTCACATTCACATGGGTCACAAAATTTTCATGGGGATTTACATACACAGGATCAGCAAACGGACCCATCTTTTTTTCAAGGAATTTAATGGAGGATGAATGTTAGATTATGGTGGTGGACAAACCTAAAACACCACTCTTCATTTCCTGTAAAATCATAGTGAACACCTCTACTTTGTCAAGAAACTATCAACAAATCATCAATTTGGGTACTCACCGGATCATGTATATCGAAAGGTTACATATATTTGGAATCTTCACATTCCCTTTCATGCCAACTTCCTTCATTAATTTTGGTCAAACTTTGATTTTCGGCAAGCCTTGGATAGCTTGACATGATACCCTTCATTATTTAACTTTACACGTGAGACCTCTCATCATATATATTCCAGGATATGTCATTCACTGAATTTTTACCACATCCAATGGCATGCTCAGATAACAGATCAAGTTGAGAAGTCAATTTAGAAATGTTTTTATCACGTTCCCAATTTTTCACTTCTTGATATTTAACCCTTCCTAAGTGTGGGAGTGATACATGATCTTCATTTGTCTACCAAGCTTGGTTAATCTTCGTCATATCATCAAGCAATTTTCAAGCCACCACAGATGGTTGTCTGATAGTACAACAATGAATAAGATCGTCGGCCAACCCTTTGTTCACTGCGTTAAGATTGTGATAGAAATAATTCAACAACTGTTTTTTGGGAAAACCATGGTAAGGGCATTATAGTAACACCCTGTTGAAATGTAACCGAGTCTCAAGTACATGCTCTACACCCATTCTTTTGAAATTTTGAATGTGAGTACTCAATTTTATCACTTTAGAAGGAAGAAAGAACATTTCAAGGAAATCTTCAACCAACTCTTCCCAGGAGCAGATAAAAGTCTTTGGCAACAAAATCAAACACCTAGTAGCTTCCCCTTTAGAAAAAAGGGGAATAACCTGAACCACATTTACTCTTGTGAAATGCCATCAATCACAAAAGGTCTGCACACATTTACAAACGTGCGGATGTGATCATTAGGATCTTCATGCTCAAAGCCTCCAAATAATCCTCTTATTGTGATAAGTGAAAAATGGGTTCGGTTATGACAAATGTGGTATCCTTATGCACAAGTGGAAACCAAATTGCTCAAACTTTATCGTTGGTTTGATAAATAACCTCATCTTACCTTCTAACATCTTTATCTTGTCATTGGCTAGTAGAGTCGTTGCCACTATTTGTAATCATTATTTCAACTACCAATAGAACACAACACTAGAACCAAGCGTAAGTTTGTTCGACAACACAAAGATTATTATGCAAATTACTTCTCAAATTGAATTCCTAAATGCCACTCACCGTCTTTGGTGCCATATTTGGAAATTCTCAAATTACTCTTCAGAACTAATCAAAAGAGTAAGATGTCATCGTCAATAGAAATATCCAACAAAGGATGAATTCCACATGGGGTGGTGTGAGGCTTACGATCTAATTAGTGATTAAGATGCAACTAATTTCAATATAGTGAATGAGGCAAAAGGGTGGATTATTCCACAATATTTAATTACACGATTTCAAGTTCATGAACTACAATAAGTGTTTAAGCAACCAAAACTTAGCTAATTTAGTTAAGTCTAGGAGTGTGGGAATTGAAAATTGATGTCACTAGGGGTAGATTTGCATTGCTCAATATGGTTTATCATGGATAGGTTGAGTAATCTTCATTAATGTTAATATTTTTTTGATCTCATAACATTAATGCATGAAATCACTTTTTGATTTTATTCATGTGATTTTCAATTCAATCCACTATCTTGATTTTACAACTAGATGTAACTATATTATAAGCATTAAACTAATTACCCTCTCATATTGGTCTCTTTCGAGCACCAATTTGAGATCAAAGTGAAGATAAAGTTAACAACCTTAATCCTTAATTTAGGCAAATGTAACAGTTCAAATCCATAATCAAAACCATAAAACAAAGCAATTCAGCATACCCACTAAGTTAGATCAACACCTAAACGCATAATCATACCTCTAGAGATTGGGTTTTAGCCACTCATCACAACGTGAAAAGAAATTATACCTTGCATGAAAGTAGTTGTGGGTAACATGAAATTAAGAAATTGCAAACAAAACAATTTGAATTCAACTTCAATTTATCAAATTCAAGAATAAAAGTAGAAATCTCCCAAAACTAAAAGTGTTCTTCACCAAATATGAGGTGTTTCTATCTGTAAAAAGTTCATAACTTTCTCACAACTTTTGAGCTCTTCCTTTTTCCCTCTCCTTTGGGATATTTATAATTTTCCAAAATTTGGCACAAAACTTAATGTGCCACTCATTCTGTGATGTTAGTTGGGCTCACTGATCTCATTCGACGAGTAACCAATAACTTCAGCTTACCTTTTTCTTGCTCCAGGCTTCAGGTATTTGAAACTCAGTTGGTGATGTAATATAAATTTGTCTTTCCCATTCGACTAATCACCGATCCCTACCTTTGTTTACATTTTAAGCCTCCTATTTTTCAGCATGTGCTGTTAACTTCGGTGATGGTCTCCTAGTTCACCTTTTGAATTTGGTTTGTCACCGTTTCTCATGCCTCAATTAAAATCAGTGCACTGTCAACTAGAGCAAGCACAAACCCATTGGGTGATCTGCCCTTCAATTCATGTTTGGTGATCACCAATATGGAGTATACACTTCTTTGTATGTTTTTTGCCATTCTTTCAAAAATTCATCATTTCCTTGTCCTTTAGCCTTCATAGCTTCAAACCATCGAAATATCATTAGAATAGGACATAACTAGGTATCAAGGACACTATTTGTTGAGTTAAATAGGCTTAAATGAGTGCAAATCTACCACCCATGACGGTTCCAATGATGAATAAAGTGATGAGTTCTTAAGGGTAAATTGTCATGTGGTTGAGAATATATGTTGTGGGGTGTGTGGGTGGTGAGGTCTGAGTAACCATATCTCGAAAGGATGCACGACGTTTCTCAATGATAGATAGGGTGACATTTTACTTTAAGTGCAAATCATTGCCTTTTTGGAAGGATATGAATTGCTTGATATTAACAAAACGGTCTGGCAATGTTTAAGAAAAAGTGAGTACCACTCAAATATTTTTTTAAGAAGTGATGTATTGACCATGATTTTGTGACAATTCTACTGACACTTTTTATGACTTTTGATCACTGGTAGTTACTAAATGTGATGGCATGTGCTCTTGTGAATGGATGTGAAAATTGAATCATATTAATTAATTTGCATGTCATGTGTGGTGGGGTTATGGAATAAATTCTCATGTATGCTTGTGTTATATAGAACTTTTAAGTTAGTCTTTCAATGTTGGCCTTGAGTGCTTCTAGTTTGCAAAATGACCTTAGGAATTCTTTGTGTTTTCTGGAAACCTACTTAACCTAAAACCTACCATTGAACTAAATGTATCCCTAGTTGACCCTTTTAAAGCATAATACTGTTTCTTTCACGACCCAAAGTAGACCCTAGGCATAACATGACGTATAGGACCCGAGAGGCTACCATAAGTCACTTAGCATACATCATTCAAGGTAATAGAAATAAAAAAGTTTAAAATTAGCATTTCACATAAAAGAGTTTGACAAAAGTGGAACTCTAAACTTTTGTCTCATAGCCATATATTCAAAGAACTGATTTGACATAACCCATACATCACATACAAAATTAGAGCTAGAAATGACATGAAAGTGAGAAAATAATATTGGCCCTTGAATCATGAGGACTTACCAATGTTCAAAAGCTCAAATGAATCTAGTAGCCACGAGAATGGGAAATAAGAGCGTCAGACCCTACATTAGTGAAACAATGTAGGCACAAGTATGCAATAGTACATGGAATTTACCAAATATAATAGCAATGTATAAGAGTTATGAATCATGCAAAAAGGACTTAATATGACATGCAATAACCACACTAAATCATAAAATAAAATGTTAGAAAACAGAAGTCATAATCATGGTCAATGCAGGCTAAACATCTTATAAAACACATATGAGAGAAGAATGTAACCTTAGTTTATTATTTTGGGAAGCTTACCTTTAACTTACATAGACCGTGTTGAGCTATAGCATGGAATCCGATGTCTATATCATACAGAAGAGATGTACGTACTTGCCAAGGTAAGAACCATAAACTTAAGCTAAAGTGGATCCATTAGCCAATGTGTATCTAAGAAAAACGTAAGGTGGCACATAGTTATGGGACATGGGTAATCACCTATTTTCCACTCGATGCTTAGCGTAAATCCACAGAATAGTCATTCTTAACTTGTTTTACTATCCATGGTAGGTCACAATTAAATAGTCAAACCATGCTGGAGTTCATTAGAATAACTCCTTAATCTGGATTAAACTTAGGTGAGAAAACCTTTAAACCTTATGAATTCTTTTTGTGAAAAAACTCTTTTGCAATCATGTTTTGAGTAATATGTGAGAAATGTTTTCTAAAAAACAACAATAAAATTGATTCTTTACTCTCAAAGAAATGGTGAATTTTTAATATCAATTTCATAAAGAAACATGTATATCTGGATAAATTCATCTTTGATATTTCATAAGCTTTATTATATGATCATCATCTAAGAATTGTGGATCATGCATGTGTTCATGTGAATTCAACTTAAAAATTTGTAAATACTTCAATTCATGCATAAAAGGATACAAAAAAATCAATTGGATCATAATTGAAAGGGTCCCATCAGATTGAACAAAACACTAACTTCAATCGGAGATTCTAATTTGTAAAGTTGGAGAATTTTGAAACCCTTGGAGGAAAGGACTCCATAGGTGAATACTATCATACCTTGATGTCAAAAAACCACAATGATTGGAGAATAAGAGACTTGACATTAAACCCTAGATTTTCTTCTTCTTCCTTAGACTTGAGAGATTTAGGGGGTAATCTTGGAGGGATTTGGCAAATTTAGAAAAGTGATTTAGAATGGGTAGTTTCTACGCTTAGAATACTTATATAGGGCTTAATATTAGGATCAAAACGACCTAGTATAGGCATTAATATATTAGGGGAAAGTCTAAAAAGCCCTTAAAATAGATGTCGACCTCCATCTACGATTTGGACCTATGGTCTATAGGTCCTTTTACGAACTGTACTGGTCAACAGTAGAAAGTTATAGACTATTAATTTGCCAACATTCAATGAAACCCATGTACGAATCATAGTTCTTCGTATATACCGTACAAGCCAATCGTAGAAACAAACTTTAAGCTTTAAAATTTCACTAAGTCTGGGGTCACTAATGAGACCTATCTATAGCTTGTACATGGAATGACAGACCATCCTAGTGAACCGTAAAAAGGGTACTGGGACTTGTTTTGGAAAAAAATTATTTCCACACTTGCTACAGGTGCCATCTACGGCCCGTAGAAGCTTCTCTGGTTCGTAGATGGGACATCTAGACATAATATCAACCCAAAACAATATTTTTTCTTCTTTTCTAAATATGAAGTGTTACAATATCTCCTCCATAGGAAAATTCATCCTCGAGTGGAACTCAAGACATCATAAAAAAGGTCAGATGAATATCTAATAGCCCAACATGAATGCAATCACATATAAATGTACCTATCCAAGGATGAAAAATTGACTCCAAGCTAAAACGTATCCAAAACATCATTTCATAAGTCTTATATGCAACTCATACTCAAATGCACATAAACATGGATAAATCGATCAAGTTCACTAATTTTCTAAAAAATCATGTTTTCATGAGAATGCATACATGAGGAAATATGAGAATGGTGAAGACATAAGGGTGGAATATGAGGAACGAAATACCTCAAGCTAGAGTAGGGTCGTAGGGAAAGAGATGAGGGTATCGAGATATCTTATCGGCCTAGGCCTCCCAAGTTTCACCCTCAAATAACTGGTTCTACCAAAGAATCTTTACGGAAGTAACTTTCTTATTCCTAAGCATCATAATTTGCCCATCCAAAATCTCAACTAGAACCTCTTCATGTCACGACTCAAGGCCACCCCCTAGAAATGAAATGGCGTACTTTACCCCGAAGGGGTCTCATACAGGCCTCATAACATTCTTGAACATAAGAGCATAGGAAAATAAAGCAGAATTTAAAACTTTCTTTGCAATCAAAATCATTTTTCGTTAAAAAGCAAGCGGAAGACTTTCTAGACTTTGTCTCAAACCATGTAATACTTTGACTACAACAATGGTTCTTAGCCCATACAAAAGCTTTAACATGAACTAAAAGACATAAAGGGAACATAGTGGATTTTGTCCTCGAAAACTATGAGGACTCACCAAGTCTTCATATCCAAGGTCCTTAGAAACCTATCCTGCAAGTATAGAACATCAATATCTCCAAACCTTATACTTTGGTAAAAAGGAGAAATATGGGTTAGCACAATTAAGTATTAAGTATGCAAGCCACGCAAAAACCATGCTTAAAACGGACATTTTTTTTGAAGTCATGCTTGTATGCCATTTTGATAAAACTTCGTGAATATAAGCATAAGAGGCATATTATACAAACATAACCAACATACAAGTAATTTCTCACATTCAAGACATAATCATCATATAAACCATTACCTTCTCATTAAGACTTAACCTCAAGCAACCTTCAAGCTATACTTTGTGCAATGTATGTCTAGCGTCCCATACCACTATCCACACTAAAGTACCACCTTAAGGTCACTAAAAATGAACTTACCATTCAAATTTTCATCTTCACACAATACTCATACATAAGAGACATAAACCTTTCATAAGTCATATCATCACATAAGGACCATTAGCTAAGACAACCCTATGTCATACTTGTGCAATGTGCAAGTAGCGTCCCATGCTACTACTCACATTAAGTACTCATTTGTAGTCACCATAAGCAACACACATTTATATACAATAAGTCATGACAAGGAAGTAACTCATAATATAATACAAGTTTAGCATCCATTTTCACATTTAAGCATGTAAGAGTCTACATTATTCATTAACTTCATTTAGAACACATTCATACATTAGTCATTAATACTTAGAGAACTCACTATGACCCTCTCAAAGCCTACTCATGCAATGCATGGATGGCATCCCATACTACCACCCGCACTTCATAGAATTCGTCAAGAAACCATAATACACATCTCACATGTTGGGAATAAGCATTAACAGACATAGACCATGAGAGCTAAATCATTGATTTCGGTGTCATATGACCCTACACCGAAGGAAGGTGTTCCACTTCCTAAGGTAGAATTAGGTGTGTTTTACCTATGTGGGCACATAGTTATGGGATAAGAAAGATGTTCATTGGACTCTATCCTAACATTGGGAGAGTCACCATCTTACCATATCGACTCGGTGCTTAGCCTCCATTCCCATAGAGTAATTCATTCACATTACATTGTTGTACTTGAGAGGGCCATCAACATTAGGCATACCGACCCAAGGTACATTACACAAGTAAGGGCCACCACCATTAGGTATACTGATTCAAGGTACATTAAAGATAGCTCATTGACTTTCCAAGAAGGGCCACCAACATTAGGTCTACCGATACAAGGTTCATCATTTCACACATGAAAGAGCCACCAACATTAGGTCAACCGTTTCAAGGTTATCAATTCACACAAGGAAGAGCCACCACCATTAGGTCTACCGATCCAAGGTTTAATCATCACATTACTTTCTAGACTCCTCATGAAAGGCCACCATCATTAGGTCTACCGATCCAAGGTTTAGCCTAGAATACTTCATCATTCATTCATTCATTTATGAAAGGCTACCAACATTAGGTCGACCAATTTAAGACATTAAGTCAAGATAAATTCATTATACAAGAGGAGGATGCCTAAGCCTACCAATTCAAGATATCGCAATCACCTTTACATTCATTTTTACAAGAATAGGATGCACAAGCCTATCAATTAAAGATATACATTTCATAGAAGAAACCCCTTCACATTCCATCATCATCATTCATGAGTGTTAATAGAGAATATACTTTCAATCATAACACTATTACATTCTAAACTTAATCATTATACTATCATTGAATTCACATATATATATATATCATTCACATCATAATCATACATAGATCCTTCATATATAAAGGTACAAGGAAGATATCCATCAATTAAATACCACAATATACATAGTAAGTAAACACCTCCACCTTTCAAGTGGATGAATAGATCAAGCACAATTCTACTTCAATATGTGATTTGATCATAACTTGCCCTTCAAGTGCCATGGACCACATTCACCCACACCTTAGATCAATACAATTTGGCAAGATCAATATATAATATAATTTCAACATTCTATATCCATATACACATAAACAACCCACATACTTCATAATCAATCAAATCCCAATCACAAATCACAACTTAAGAATTTGGGGGGGAAACATGGGTTCTAAGAAGAAATCATCTTAATTCATCTTTAAATCCATAATTCATTCATAAATCAATGCAATAAAGCCTTTGGAAATCATTTAGAATCGAACCATGCATAGATTGAAATCTAGGGTTTTTGGGTAAATATTGGAATCACTTTTGAAATTGGCTCCTTGTAAGAAACCAAGTCAAGGATGAAGACCACTATACCTTATATGGAAGAAATCCATGAAAATCCCTTGAAAAACATGAAGTCTTAACCTTGGACGCTTGGATCCTTCACCTCCAATGGAGGTTTCTAGAGAGAGAAATTTTTGACAGATGGGTTTCTAATTTGAGTGATTTTGAAGAATGACTTTGAAAAGGTATTTTAATACTTTTAAAACCCTTAAAATATCTTAATTAACCAATAAAAAGCGTCCAATAACTCAACTAACCAAAGGGGGAATTTACCAAACCACCCCTCACTTGGTCGAGTTTTGGATAACACGCAGGTGCAAACTACAAAACCCCCATCCACGGACCGTGGATGGGGTCATGGACCGTGCTGTTGAGGCGTGGTTCATGGTCGCAACACACCAAATGGGACCTTGACCCACGGAGGCCATCCACAAGGTGTGGATGGACCTACTGGGCGTAGGTCCCATCAGTGGTTCACCAAATTTTGGACAGCTTTGGTTTTCCTTGGGGTCCTCCTCAAAGACCCCTAGGGTGGTCCTTGGGGAGTCGTACCTTGACATTTAACCCCTCAACCATAGCTCGGGACAACATCTTACACCCTCAAACCTCACATCAACTCAAGGACAAACATCGTTAGGCTTTAGTTTCACTTATTCGTTTTACGGGTCGTTACATTATCCCCCACTTAAAGAACAGTCATCCTCGAATGAAACTTTAAACACATTAAGGGGGTTAACAAATCAAGACTAGAAGCCCATCATGCATGCAACATTATAAACAATGGACAAAACTAGGAGAAAACATCAACTCCACATCAATAAGCTCAATGCAACACAAGAAAGTACGAACTACATCTACAAACTCATTATGCATCATAATTTCAACATTTCTCATTACATTGGAGGAATGACCTTCTCCAACTCATATCATGCTCATCATAACATCATTAGGCACATTATGCAAGCACTCTCAAAAGCATATTTAGGCATGTTCAACGTTTCTCCTCATGAAGCATATAGACAACTCATACTAAATTCATATCTACAAGAGGAACTTAATTCATAAAAACTCATTTTCTCATTCAAACATAAACTCATCAAGGAAATGCATAACACAACGAGACCATGGAAACACATAAATCACACATGACTCCAAAACATCAAACAAGGCAAAAAGGAACTTTTTGTCTTAGGCTTGAATAGGCATAGAAAGGAAGAGATAAGGATATCAAAACTCTCTACAACCTTACTATTCAACATACTATCCCCCCCCCCCACTTAGGAGTAAACCCAACTAAGGCTTATCATGAACCTAAGAAAGGAACCTTAACAAGACATTCAACATACTATCCCCCCACTTAGGAGTAAACCCAACTAAGGCTTATCATGAACCCAACAAAGGAACCTTAACAAGACATCCACAACTTACAAGAAACCATCAACATACTGGTGCTTTTAAACTAGGAAGGTCCTCATTAAGCAACTCTATCTTGCAAACAACCATACCAACACCACTCAAGGTCTCATATGAGTCTACCACACCGGGCCCAAACTCCTCAAACTCACTACACCTCTTTGGTGAGAACATCAAGCAAGCCTAACACATGAACATCAAGGACACTCAATGACCTTATTATCTAAGCACATTATCCCCCACTTAGGAGTAAGCCTATACAAACTCTTTACAACATCACTTCTTTCATTTCTAAGGTCGGAGCAAGTCATCACTAAACCTCCACCCTCATCATACAAGATGATTCTAAAACACCACATTCATCTACTATTTCAACATACCTCAAAACTCATCTTGACTAAGTCGGATTCTACCAACAACACACATAACCATAAAGAAACCATTCATACTAAAGTCAACACCACAATTTATCATCCCAATCTATCAAGTCACATAGCCATAATTGGCATCACAACTAACCTTCCTCTCTCAAACCTTCTAACATACTCCTTTCAAGTGGTCATACCCTAAAGACCATCGGATTAGGAATAAGAGAAAGACATTATAGAGTTAAACTCTATGGTACGACTTGAAGAATAAAGAAGCGAGACTTTGTTAACACACAATAGCTTCCTATTCATATTGTGGTGCACTTCACATTATGAACAAGACTCTACTAGATGTGGTTTGAAACATCCTAAGACCATTCCAAAAGCGTGTGCTCTAATACCATGTTGTCACGACCCAAGGCTATACCCTAGACGTGACATGGTGTAGTTGACCATGAAGGGGTCTCATACAAGCCTCATAGCATTCTTGAACATAAGAGCATAAGAAAATGAGGTGGAATTTAAAACTTTCGTTACAATCGAAATCATTTTTCATTAAAAAGCAAGTGGAAGTCTTTCTAGACTTTGTCTCAAACCATGTAATACTTTGAATACAACAATGGGACTTAGCCCATATAAAAACTTTAACATGAACTAAAAGACATAAAGGGAACATATTGGGTTTTGTCCTCGAAAACTATGAGGATTGACCAAGTCTTCATATCCAAGGTCCTTAGAAACCTATCCTGCAAGTATAGAACATCAATATCTCCAAACCCTACACTTCGGTAAAAAGGAGAAATATGGGTTAGCACAATTAAGTACTAAGTATGCAAGCCATGCAAAAACCATGCTTAAAACGGACATTTTATTTGAAGTCCTGCTTGTATGCCATTTTGATAAAACTTCATGAATATAAGCATAAGAGGCATATTATACAAACATAACCAACATACAAGTCATTTCTCACATTCAAGACATAATCATCATATAAACCATTACCTTCACATTAAGCCTTCACCTCAAGCAACCCTCAAGCTATATTTTGTGCAATGTATGGATAGCGTCCCATACCACCATCCACACTAAAGTACCATCTTAAGATCACCAAAAGTGAACTTACAATTCAACGTTTTCATCTTCACACAATACTCATACATAAGAGACATAAACCTTTCATAAGTCATATCATCACATAAGGACCATCACCTAAGACAACCCTAAGTCATACTTGTGCAATGTGCAAGTAGCATCCCATACTACTACTCACACTAAGTACTCATTTAAAGTCACCATAGGCAAGGCACATTCATATTCAATAAGACATGAAATTGAAGTAACTCATAGTACAATCTAAGTATAGCATACATCTTCACATTTAAGCAGATAAGAGTCAACATTCTTCATTAACTTCATTTAGGAAACATTCATACATTAGTCATTAAGACTTACAAAACTCACTATGACCCTTTCAAAGCCTACTCGTGCAATGCATGGATGGAATCCCATACTACCACCCACACTTCATAGAACTCATCAAGAAACCATAATGCACATCTCACAAGATGTGAATAGGCATTAACCGACATAGACCATGAGAGCTAAATCATGAAATCCGGTGTCATATGACCCAACACCGAATGAAGGTGTTTGATGTGCCACAAAATTGTGGCACATTTGATCCTTAATAACTATGAACTAATACTAGAATTAAGTGAAATCTTGGATTATTTGATGGGTTTGTTAAATGTGAAGGCAGAATTTGGGTTGTATAGAAAAGTAGAAAAAGAAGCAGAACTAATGTTGACCAAGTGAAGTTCATGGCCAACTTCACGGACCGTTAACTTCATTACGATTCGTGGTTGAACTCGTGAATCTGAGGCAGTGCTGGGCCTTGAGAAGGTGAAGAGCAGGATTAACCAAGTGAAGACCACGGAGGGTTCTACGGGCTATAGTCCTCACCACGGACCATGGTACCTACCGTAAAGCTAAACTAGTGTGAAAGCAAGAAAGACTTGAATGAAGGTGGAAACCCAAGTGAAGACCACGGGCAACTTCACGAGCCGTGGTCCTCACTACGGACTGTGGTAGCTCTCGTGGTGCATTTTCCAGTGACCAAGTTTGAAGACCCACTTACGAGAAGCTCCAAAGTAAGACCACTGAGGGCTTCACGGACTGTAAATCCCTTGACGTGTCGTGGTAGTGGCCGTGAAAAAGTCTGACAACTCATTCCTAATTCGATTAGGACTCATTTTAAACATTCTATTTTGAATTACTTTAGGTCATTTTTAAAATGATTTATTCATTGTCTTACGTTTCACGACGAAGAACACATCATTACTCTTACATTTTGATTTTTAGATTTTTGCTTATTGCTATCAGTTGGAAATTCGAATTCAGACTATTAGATTATCGAACTGATTATTGATTGGCTAATTACTTCCGTAAGTCTTTTTTAATATGTTTTCATCCCTAATAACTGATTGTTTACGTGAAATCATGAGTAGCTAAATACCACGACTGGGGTTGTGGGATCCATGACGAAGTTCTAGTTAGGATTTCGTAAAACGAGTAAAGGGCATTCTGTGTTTACATTCTGTAGCTTTTAGCTTTTCATATCATTGTCATCTAGTGAGTGCACGCATTAGATAAGCATGTATCTTGTATTTGTTCGAGGGAAAAATACTTGTTAGGAAAAAGGCTAAACTAAATTATCCAATCAGAGTTAAAGCTTGAGTTCGAGAGAAAAGATCTTTAACACCATATCATTTTAAGCAAGGGTCAATGTTAGTAACACTCTTGGGTCGAGAGAAAATGAGTGATAATTATCTTATTTGGCTGAGAAGTGTTAGATAAATTTAACTAGCAATGATTTTGTAAACATTTATTTGCATGATGCTCAATTACGGAAGAACACTTGAACTAATGTTATGGTGAACACAATCTTGGTTTCTCTTAATTAACCGAATAAACCTTATAATGAAATAGTTTGTTAGTCACGAATCTTGATTTTGACTGCAAGTTCGGTAATTATAACATTTCCACCAAACCCAATTTACTTTCCGTTATTATTTGTTTAGGAGATAAGAACAACATTTGAATAAACGCGATAGTGAAATCTTATCTATAAAGAAATTCTATGTGGGATCGACCTCAACTCTAGTTGAGTTCTGTAAATTGACATCGACCGTTTACAATTCTTATTTGAAGTGTAAGTTTGGACGTATCAAATTTTGGCGCCGCTGCCGGGGAATTTCAATTCAGAAGTGTTTTACTAGATTTTTTTTATTGTAGTTATATTTCCTAATTTTACCTTTTGTTTGGTGTTTGTGTATTTTTCAGGAGAGTCAGATTGTGCATGCCTAACACTAGAAGCAAAGGAGCCCCATTGCTTCCTTACAACCCTAAAGTTCAGAGAACTCTTCTAAAGATGGTTAATGCACAAGAACTAGAGGCTCAGAGACACAGACTGGGACTAGAAGTTAAGATTGATGCTGCAAGGAATGTACATCAAACTGCAGGAATCAATCAACCTAGGCCAAATGTCCAGCAAAATGCTAGAATCAATCAACCTAGGCCAGGTGTCCAGCAAAATGCTGGAATCAATTAACCTAGTGTAGTAGATGAGAACAGAGGGGTGGAAGGAGTAGTCCATCCCCAGCGTCAACCAATAGCCCCAAGGGACAGAGCTCAGCATCCAGCTCGTATGATGTATGAAGAAGATGATGCTGACTTGGATGGAGCTGGATCCATAGTGTTGCCTGCACTACCCCTAGGTATTAAGTTCACAATCACCAGAACCATGATCCAATTGTTGAACTTGAAAGGGATGTTTAAAGGTGCAGCTGTTGATGATGCAAATCAGCACTTGATGAATTTTGTGGCAATCTGTAAGTCAAAAGAGATTCCTGGGGTCAACAAAACGACAATGAGGTTGAGGTTGTTTCCATTGTCTCTTACTTAAGAGGTGACTAACTGGTTGAATGAGATGCCAGATGACTCCATCCGAATTTGGAATGAGTTGAAGGAAGCTTTCCTAGAACGATTCTTCCCAGAATCAAAAGAGCTACAGATAAAGGACGAGATTAGTACACACAAGCAGCTACCACGAGAGGCAATGCATGATACTTGGTGGAGGTTCAGCCAAAAGCTAAAAAAATTCCCCAACCATGATCTTACCAATAGACATTTTAAACAGGCCTTTTATAGGTCTCTGAATTATGTTAGTAAACCTGTTGTTGATGCAGTTTGTGGAGGCTCATTTATGAGAAAGTCATTTGCGGAGAGCATGTAACTATTACATGAGGTCTCAAAGAACAACAGAGCATGGTACACTAGAGATGCAGAGGTAGGAGATCTTGGGTATACATTTAAGCTTTCAGCTGAATAGAGGAAGAGAGAAGAAGAAAGGGACCAAGACATGGCACATATGAGGACTCAAATAGATCTTCTCACAAAGCACATTGTCGCCAAGTCTAAAAAGGTGAATGTTGTGGGACAGCAAAACAGGTATGAGGATCAGGATCTTGAC
The DNA here is from genome assembly GCA_036553675.1 of Solanum okadae. Taxonomy (NCBI): domain Eukaryota; kingdom Viridiplantae; phylum Streptophyta; class Magnoliopsida; order Solanales; family Solanaceae; genus Solanum; species Solanum okadae. Next base: position 17,023,653 of record CM071687.1, on the reverse strand, counting down.
CTTGATGAGGAAGCTAACTACTTGAGGAACCAATGGGGTTTCCATAATTATAACTCTAGAAATAAGGGTTACAATTCTGGAAACGTATGTCAGAACTGTGCTAGGGATGGTCAATATGATAGGCCATCAAATAGAGATCAAGGAAATTGGCAAAACAGAGTGGGTATAGGAATGATCGCAGTGGTGTTTATGTGCCCCCAGGTAATAGAGACCAGGCAGGTGGTAGTTCCAGCAGTTCTAAGCTGGAAGATATGATGACTAAAGTACTCCGGAAGGTTGAATCAACTAATGTAGGGGTAAAAGAAATGAGAGGTGATTTCTCAAGCATAAGTTAGTTGGTGGACTCTCACACCACCTCCATTAAACAAATTGAGCAGCAGTTGGGGCAACTCTCAGCCTCACTGAATCAGAGGAAGAATGGATCACTACCAAGTGACACTATTCAAAATCCCAAGAAGGACGAGCACTGCATGGCCAGCGCCATCAGGAGTGGTAAAGTTCTTACTGACCCTATGTCTGCAGGTACCAAACATGAATAGGTCTTGGATAAAGATGGTAGAGATGAGGCTGAAATCGTACAGGTAGATGACGCGGAGGAGGTTCAGTATAAATCACAACCCGCGGGAAGAAAAGAGAAAGAGGTCAAGGAAAACCTGCCTTTACAGCAAATTCCCAGACCACCTTCTCATTTCCCTCAAAGGCTTAGAAAGAAAGCTGAAGATAGGAAGTTTACAAAATTCATTACCGTGTTGAAGCAACTTTCAGTAAACATTCCGCTGGTGGAAGCTCTGAAGCAGATGCCAGGATATGCCAAGTTCATGAAGGACTTGGTTATAAAGGAAAGAGCTATAAGTCTTGATTTTACTAATGATGTTCACCATTGCAGCACCATTGCTACCAGACCTTTGGTTCAGAAAAAGAAAGACCCAGGTAAATTCACAATTCCATGCACCATCGGGTCAATTAGCTTTGCAAAAGCGTTATGTGATCTAGGAGCTAACATCAACTTGATGCCACTAGCCATCTACAAGAAACTGGGATTGGGAGTTCCAAGACCCACAACAATGAGGTTGATAGGTCAAGTAAGAGGCATGTGGGAGTCCTATGTGATGTACTTGTGAAGGTGGACACCTTCATTTTTTTGGCTGACTTCGTGATCATGGATTGCGAGGTGGACTTTGAGGTCCCTATCATTTTGGGAAGACCATTTTTGGCAACAGGGAGAGCCTTGGTAGATGTTCAGAGAGGTGAGCTAAAGTTCAGACTTACCAAGGATGAGGTAAAGTTCAATATTTGCAGGTCAATGAAGCAACCTAATGATATGAATATGGTATCTGCAATAGAGGTGGTTGCTGATGAGGACATGAGGGTACCCATAGAAGAGAGGATGGTTGTTGAAACCTTAGCTGCAGTGCTGAATCTGAAAGTGGTTCTCAGGATGACACAGTTACCTCTCCACCTATGGCTAATACAGAAGCTGAAACTGGAGTACAAGAGGAAACAGTTAATAGAGAGGATGATGAGGAAATCACTGATGATGATACCATGGTGATGTATGTGACCGCTCAGGAAACTAACCCTGCATTGAGACCACAGTTGATTGCCTGTTATTGCTCCATGTGGACTGTCAACCGGTCTAAAGAGTTCTTCGACAATGGCATTGTGAACAAAGTTGCAGGCATCAAGAATCCAGCAATCATGCCTGAGACTAGGTGGTGGTAGCTGATATCAAGGCATTTCTAGACATCCATCGAATATTTCAGCTTCATCAGTTCGACTGGATGGACAATGCACCTGGAGAGTACTCTACCCACCTGTCCAGAGAATTTTATTCCACTTATGCAACTACTTTGATGAATTTTGTTGCGGATACAGAGACCACAAAACGTGGGCAGAAAGACATGGCTATTACCTGGGGTCCACTCAACTCAATCATAGTTTGGGGTAAATCAATAGACATTTCGGAGGCTTCGATTAACAGAATGTTGCATGGCGCAGAATATTCTGCATCAGCTTCAATTGGTTTTTTCGAGGGCAAACATCATGAGGTGACCAGTGATGCCACAATGGAAGAACAGGACACTCGAGAGAGGGTTTTACGCTGGATTGCGAAGCAGATTGCAATAGATGGGGAAAATGCAGTTTGGGTTACCACAACTCCAACAGTCATTACTAAAGCTTCGCTGTCTTTTCTAGCCAAGGTTGGTGGGCTGTCGTCTAGGAACAATTGCGACCGACAGCTAATGATAGCACTTTGTCCCCTTCCCTGGCCTCATTGGTGGCATGTCTTATGGTTGGTTACCCGATGAATGCGGGATGGATTATAACGATCGATATGAGAGACAGGGCACTAAATGAGAAAGCCGCACTTACGTTTCCGTGTCTGATAAGGAAATTGTGTAGACAAGCAGATATTCCCCCAAACAAGTTAGTTGACAGATGGTGTGATGCATTTAGGCTGATTCAAGTCTCGAAAATCAAAGATCTTGCGAACCATCTCTTTGGTGTGAAATCTGCACTATAAGTACATTAGTTGTTGTCCCTCACGTACCAATCGATATCCCACCTACAGATAGAGGCCCAACACAGGGAGAGTCATCACAGCCTTCATCATCATATGTCCCACCACCTCTTGCTTTAGCCTCCCAGGCCCCAGGTACCTTTGTCACTATCCCTACGCTCTTTCTTGAGAAGTTGGTTGCAGATCAGCGCTAAACCAGGACGCTGGTCGACTAGAATATCAATAGGATGCCTTAGTTAATATAAACAAAAGTGTTAGCTGCGAAAAAGGAGATCAAAGATAAGATGAGGAAGGAGCTATCAGTCTTAAAAGACAGAATGGATGGTTTAGAGAACCTTGTTCAGGATCGATTCCAGGCTATCGGTTTAGTAGATACTAAAGAGCTCAAAGCCCAGTTGGCCGAGATGCGCACTCAAATTACTAAGTTGGCTGAAAAGCCAGTACAGGTGCCCACTCCAATCATGCCAAAGTCGTTGATGCAGATGCTCACTCAGGAACCATCTACACAGTCACTTGATGATTTCTGGGGGGAGCCCCTGTCACGACCCAAGCCTAGGGCCTAGACGTGACATGGTGAATGAGGAACCCGAAGGAACCCCAAACAAGCCTCTCAAACTTGTCATCACACTTCATCGGTCGCGGAAGTACATTCAACATTAATTAACGGGAAATAGGGACTAAGGCAAACCATTTCAAAATGACATCATAGAATAAGAGTCAAGCTCGTTACAAAATACTTGTCCAACTCACACCTCTACATACATAGATAGGACGGGGGCCATGACATATTACCGGCTCCCCTCATAGTTAAAATACAATTTCAAGCTAAAGTCTCAAAACATAGGAGTAAGAAACATAACATAGCCCTCGAATTATTGAGGACTCACCAACAAACTCGGATAAGCGTCGTACTAGCCACGTGAATGGAGAGAAGGATCAAGAGTAGCTCCGGTCCCTACATGGTGACATCATGTAGGCAAAATATGCGTTAGTACTTGGAATGTACTAAGTATGCGGGATGCAACACAACAATAAACAAGGACACAATCAAAATACAAGAAATAGTTTCATAGGCATTATGAATAACAATATGGGGATGCATGATCAAAGTGAAGTCAAAACATGTTTAAGTAAATCTATACTAATAGTAGATATCATATGTGTATGCATGATCCAACCAATCTATAACCCCAACTTAGGATGGGGGATGCCGTTCACACCCGGACACCCTGGTGGCAAGGTATAAACCCCTCACATGGTTGATGTTGGTCACACCCCAAGCATCCTAGGTGGTGAGATATAAACCTCTCACATGGTTGATGTTGGTCACACCCCAAACATCCTAGGTGGTGAGATATAAACCTCTCACATGGTTGATGTTGGTCACACCCCAAACATCCTAGGTGGTGAGATATAAACCTCTCACATGGTTGTCCGGTTCTTTTCCCCCGGACCGGGCATGGTCATGCAACACTTTATATAGGAAATTCTCATTAGGCTCTAATGCAATCTCACGTATGGAATAAACATATACACAAGCTTAGTTTGTCATCAACACATCTTTGAAGTTCCATACATCTCATAACTCAAGCTTTACAACATCAATTTATCAATTCTCCATAGTTGGACATTTTGTCAAACACCTTGAAGGCATGTAATGAAATCAAAGAGCATGGAAATTAGGGTAGTAATTATGCAACCAAAACAGTGAACAACCTACAACAACACCTTTACATTCATAACATGATCACATTATCTTCATTGGATCCTCATTCATATAATGTCATGATAACACTCTAATTTCTCATACTATGCCTTTAAGGCCATAAGCCTCACATACCAATACACCAACAATACACCATAAAATAAGCATTGGGTAATGACATACTTCAACAATCTAAAGACCTTTAAACAAGTTTGATTCATATACATTCATTATCTAGCAACCACTTCATAAAGGCATAAACTAGGAATAGAGAGAAATCATGGGTTCATGGAGTATTTTCATCTTAAATCGTCAATACAACAACAATATAACCATAAAGTGCCATTAGAAACCTTTTAAAACCATTTGATGGAAGAACCCATGAGATTGAGTGAAAACCTAGATTTTTCATATTTTGAAGTAACTTTGGATTTGGCTCCTTGTATGGAAAATTAGACAAGGATCAAGACCCCCATACCTTAGCTATGATCTCCCACGAAAATTGATGAAGAAAGCCTTGAATCCAAAGCCCTAGCTCCCATTTCTTCTTCTTCTTAAATGGAGGATTGTAGAGAGGGAAATGTTTTTTTTTAGGATGGGAATTGGATTATGGTATCTAGGAAATAATATAAGTCATTTGAAAAAAAGGGTCCAACACTTAGAAAAAAAAACAGGCGGGTGAACAGTAGCTGAACAGTAAAATCAGCTACTGGAAATTTGGATTTTCTGCCGGACAGACTTTACGAAAATGGGCATAACTTCTTCGTCCGAACTCCGAATAAGGTGAAACGAAGTGCGTTAGATAGCTAACTCAAAGGGCTTTCCATGGATATATTATTGGCCACCAAATAATTTGTGTGCTAGGAGATATGACCCTCCAAAGTAGACCCTCGAAAAAGGCTTCACTTGGAAATTTTGGATTTTGATACGGTTGCTCTAAAATTTGGGTTAGACCCATTTCCCACTCAATTTGACCCCCTAAACAAGAATATGAAGTCGGATTTTCGAAAAACGAAACGGATTTTGAGATATATGGAAATTACAATTATTGGTGTTTCCGAAGCACATTTTCGGGCATTTTTGGGGTCGTTTCAATATCTCCCCCTTGGGAACATTCGTCCCCGAATGTGGAAGAGACGCGCAAGGCCAGACTTAGTAAGAACATATCAGCCCCAACATAAATGCAAAAATTTTATTTAAACAACACTTCAAGATTTCAAAACTTAGTGTAAAGCATCCATAACTCATCAATTTAAACATATATGCACATTAATGATTCAGAGGCTGAAATGTAGGACTCGATGGAGTACAAAGGACTTGATTTAATACCTTAGGCTTGAGTGGAGTTGAATAGATAAGGATAACGTCTTTGCATGTCCGCTTCGGCCTCCCAAGTAGCACTCTCCACTTGTTGATTTCTCCAAAGCACCTTAACGGACGCCACTTCTTTGTTCCTCAACCTTTTAACTTGTCTATCTAAGATCTGAACCGGGACTTCTTCATACGTCAAATTATCTTCTACAACACCCACAACCTCAATAGGTACAATAGCGTTAGGATCACCAACACATTTCCTCAACATCGATACATGGAATACCGGATGAACTAATTCCATCTCCCTAGGCAACCCCAACTCATAGGCTACTTTACCAACCCTTTTTATTATCTCATAAGGACCGACATACCTAGGACTTAATTTCCCCTTCTTACCAAAACGAACCACACCTTTCATTGGAGAAACCTTCAAATAAACCCAATCACCCACTTTGAATTCAAGATCCCGTCTCCTCACATCAGCATAAGACCTTTGACGACTTTGGGCTGTTTTCAACCTCTCCCTAATCATCCTTACCTTCTCAAGAGCATCCATGACCAGATCCGGACCCAACAAGGCCACCTCTCCGACTTCAAACCACCCAACCGGTGACCTACACCGTCTACCATAAAGTGCCTCAAAAGGAGCCATACCGATACTAGAATGATAACTATTGTTGTATGCAAATTCAATCAAAGGAAGATGATCATCCCAACTACCTTTCAACTCCAATACACAAGCTCTAAGCATATCCTCCAAGGTTTGAATTGTTCTTTCGGCTTGGCCATCCGTTTGAGGGTGGAAGGCCGTGCTAAGCTTTACCTTTGTACCAAGACCCCTTTGGAATGACTTCCAAAAGTGAGAAGTGAATTGGGCACCACGATCCGAGATGATAGACAAAGGAATCCCATGCAACTTTACCAATTCATGAATGTACAACTTGGCATACTCTTCAGCCCCGTAAGTAGTTTTAACCGGTAGGAAATGAGCCGACTTTGTCATCCGATCAACCACCACCCAAACCGAATCAAAGCCTCTTCTAGCCTTGGGTAAGCCCACTACAAAATCCATGTTGATTTCTTCCCACTTCCAAGTAGGTATCTCAATGTCTTGAGTTAGGCCACCCGGCCTTTGATGTTCAGCCTTGACTTGTTGACAACTATGGCAACCCGAAACAAATTTTGCAATGTCCTTCTTCATACCGCCCCACCAATACACATCCCTCAAGTCTCTATACATCTTTGTTGACCCCGGATGAATAGAATAAGAAGAATTATGAGCCTCATCAAGGATTCTTTCCCTCACACCATCCACACAAGGAACACATAATCTACCTTGGTACCTAAGGGCACCATCTCCCCCTTGGGAGAAAACCTCCACCTTACCACTACTCACCGAAGCCTTTAATTCTACCAAAGAAGGATCAAGATCTTGCTTGACTATCACCTCATCAACCAAGGAAGACCTTGAACCATCAACAACAACTACTCCTCCACTATCCACCCCTTCTAACCTAACTCCCAATTTGGCCAACCGATGGACCTCCTTAGCCAACTCTTTACTACCTTCCTCCACATGAGCCAAGCTACCCATGGACACTCTACTCAATGCATCCGCCACCACATTAGCTTTCCCCGGATGATAGTGAACACTCATATCATAATCCTTAAGGAATTCTAACCACCTCCTTTGTCTCAAGTTAAGATCTTTTTGTGTGAACACATATTGGAGACTCTTATGGTCGGTGAAGATATCAACATGCACCCCATACAAATAATGACGCCAAATCTTTAAAGCAAAAATCACGGCGGCCAATTCAAGATCATGGGTTGGGTAATTTTTTTCATGAACCTTAAGTTGCCTAGAAGCATAGGCTATAAACTTACCACTTTGCATCAACACACAACCCAAACCAATATGGGAAGCATCACAATAAACAACAAAACCTTCTAACCCATCCGGAAGTGACAAAATAGGAGCGGACACAAGCCTTTCTTTCAAAGTTTGGAAGCTTTCCTCACACTCATCCGACCACACAAATTTAGCCTTCTTTTGAGTCAACTTAGTCATAGGAGAAGCAAGAGAAGAAAACTCTTCTACAAATCTCCTATAATAACCCGCTAAACCCAAGAAACTCCTTATATCCGACGGGGTCAAAGGTCTAGGCCAATTCCTAATAACATCGGTCTTCTTAGGATCCACCTTAATACCATTCCCCGACACCACATGGCCTAGGAAAGCAACTTCCTTCAACCAAAACTCACACTTTTCATATTTAGCGTACAACTTCTCTTCCCTCAATCTTTGGAGTACCACCCTCAAGTGACCCTTGTGCTCTTCCTCACCCCGAGAATAGATCAAGATGTCATCTATAAACACCACCACAAAAGAATCAAGGTAGGGTTTGAAAACCCTATTCATCAAATCCATAAAGAGAGCCGGAGCATTAGTCAACCCGAAAGACATCACCACAAACTCATAGTGCCCATACCTAGTACGAAAGGCCGTCTTGGGAATATCACACTCCCTCACCTTCACTTGATGATACCCTGACCGAAGATCAATCTTAGAGAAGTGACTAGCCCCATGCAATTGGTCAAATAAATCGTCAATCCTTGGAAGAGGATACCTATTCTTGACGGTGACCCTATTAAGTTGTCGATAATCAATACACATTCTAAGAGACCCATCTTTCTTCTTCACAAACAAAACCGGAGCACCCCAGAGAGAATGACTAGGTCTAATAAATCCCTTCTCTAACAAATCTTTTAATTGCTCTTTCAACTCTTTCAACTCTGCCGGGGCCATACGGTAAGGGGGGATAGAAATAGGTTGAGTATCGGGAAGGAGGTCTATACCAAGATCTATCTCCCTTTCGGGAGGGACACCGGGAAGGTCTTCTGGGAAGACATCTAGAAACTCATTAACAACCGGAATAGACTCAACAGGAGGGACTTTAGACTCCACATCATTGACTCTCACCATATGGTACAAGCACCCTTTGGAAATCAACCTATGGGCTTTAATGCAAGAAATGAATTTCCCCTTCACCACAACATCCCGGCTCTCCCACTCAAGAACGGGTTCATTAGGAAATCGGAACTTGACTTTACGAGTCCTACAATCAATAGAAGCATAATATGCATGCAACCAATCCATCCCAAGAATAACATCAAAATCCACCATGTTCAACTCAATAAGATCGCAAGGCAACAACTTATTCAATATGCAAACCGGACAATTTCTATACACTTTTCTAGCAACAATAGAGACACCAATGGGAGTAGATACTTCATATGACTCATGCAACAATTCCGACTCAACATGAAATTTTCTAGCAACTAAGGGGGTAACAAAGGAAAGGGTGGCACCCGGATCAATCAAAGTATAAACATCAAAATCAAAGATTTGCAACATACCGGTCACCACATCCGGGGTCTCATTAACACCTTGTCTACCATGCAAAGCATAAAATCGATTGTTCCTTGGGGCACCACTTTGAGAAGCACCTCTACCCAAAGGAGTAGTGTTAGCACTTCGGACCTTGTTGCGGATCTTGGGACATTCAAACCTCTTATGACCCATTTCTCCACATTCAAAGCAAGCACCCGAACCCTTCATGCAAGGACCACCATGCTTCCTCCCACACTTAGGGCATACATCCATAGAACCCACTTCACCTCCCCCTTGAGGTCTAGGAACATTGATAGCAAATCCCCGGTTGACATGAGGGTTTCCTCGGCCTTGATGAAATCTAGCACCCTTAGGGAACCTATTCTCCAATCGGGCCCTCTTGGCCTCGTGCCCCCTTCTCTTCCTCAATTTCTCCTCCTCCATTTGCTCGGCATAAGTCATCAACCGAGACAAATCCATATCTCCAATGAGCATAGCGGACCGACACTCCTCACTAACCAAGTCGGATACACCCATCACAAATTTGTTCATCCTCGACCTAGAGTCGGCCACCAAGTGAGGTGCATACTTGGAGAGTTGGACAAATTTGAGGGCATACTCCCTCACACTCATAGCTCCTTGCTTCAAGTTCATGAACTCCACCAACTTTGCCTCCCTAAGCTCAAGAGGGAAGAACCTATTAAGGAAAGCAATTTTAAACTCCTCCCACAACACCACATAGCCATTACCTTTCTCACCCTTCCATTGATCAAACCAAATTTGAGCAACCCCCTTGAGTTGGTAAGCCGCCAATTCCGCCTTCTCACAAGCACCAACATCCATAATGGTCAAGATTTTGCATACCTCATCGATGAACTCTTGCGGGTCCTCATCCACCTTTGAACCATGGAAGACCGGAGGGTTCATCCTCATGAAATCTCTCACCCTTTCCCCCGGGGTGGTAGTTCGAGGAGCTTGGGCTCCTTGTTGCACTTGGTTAGATACCACTTGTGCAAGCATGGTGAGTGCATCACGGAGCTCACCATTGGTGGGTGGCTCTTCCGGTGATCGGGCCCATCTTCCCCTCATGTTTGGCATGATGATCTAGCAATCAAAGAACAAGCGTTAGGGAGGAATCACCTTATCACACTCTAAGCACGACATAGAACATGAAGAAGGGAAACCTTTCCTAAAACGTTTTGTAGCCTCCCATTCATAGTCGTGGCGCGCTTCACAACCATGATTAGGACTCTACTCAACACGGTGTGTTGGACTCCGAGGATTTAACAACCTAGTGCTATGATACCAAGCTTGTCACGACCCAAGCCTAGGGCCTAGACGTGACATGGCGAATGAGGAACCCGAAGGAACCCCAAACAAGCCTCTCAAACTTGTCATCACACTTCATCGGTCGCGGAAGTACATTCAACATTAATTAACGGGAAATAGGGACTAAGGCAAACCATTTCAAAATGACATCATAGAATAAGAGTCAAGCTCGTTACAAAATACTTGTCCAACTCACACCTCTACATACATAGATAGGACGGGGGCCATGACATATTACCGGCTCCCCTCATAGTTAAAATACAATTTCAAGCTAAAGTCTCAAAACATAGGAGTAAGAAACATAACATAGCCCTCGAATTATTGAGGACTCACCAACAAACTCGGATAAGCGTCGTACTAGCCACGTGAATGGAGAGAAGGATCAAGAGTAGCTCCGGTCCCTACATGGTGACATCATGTAGGCAAAATATGCGTTAGTACTTGGAATGTACTAAGTATGCGGGATGCAACACAACAATAAACAAGGACACAATCGAAATACAAGAAATAGTTTCATAGGCATTATGAATAACAATATGGGGATGCATGATCAAAGTGAAGTCAAAACATGTTTAAGTAAATCTATACTAATAGTAGATATCATATGTGTATGCATGATCCAACCAATCTATAACCCCAACTTAGGATGGGGGATGCCGTTCACACCCGGACACCCTGGTGGCAAGGTATAAACCCCTCACATGGTTGATGTTGGTCACACCCCAAGCATCCTAGGTGGTGAGATATAAACCTCTCACATGGTTGATGTTGGTCACACCCCAAACATCCTAGGTGGTGAGATATAAACCTCTCACATGGTTGATGTTGGTCACACCCCAAACATCCTAGGTGGTGAGATATAAACCTCTCACATGGTTGTCCGGTTCTTTTCCCCCGGACCGGGCATGGTCATGCAACACTTTATATAGGAAATTCTCATTAGGCTCTAATGCAATCTCACGTATGGAATGAACATATACACAAGCTTAGTTTGTCATCAACACATCTTTGAAGTTCCATACATCTCATAACTCAAGCTTTACAACATCAATTTATCAATTCTCCATAGTTGGACATTTTGTCAAACACCTTGAAGGCATGTAATGAAATCAAAGAGCATGGAAATTAGGGTAGTAATTATGCAACCAAAACAGTGAACAACCTACAACAACACCTTTACATTCATAACATGATCACATTATCTTCATTGGATCCTCATTCATATAATGTCATGATAACACTCTAATTTCTCATACTATGCCTTTAAGGCCATAAGCCTCACATACCAATACACCAACAATACACCATAAAATAAGCATTGGGTAATGACATACTTCAACAATCTAAAGACCTTTAAACAAGTTTGATTCATATACATTCATTATCTAGCAACCACTTCATAAAGGCATAAACTAGGAATAGAGAGAAATCATGGGTTCATGGAGTATTTTCATCTTAAATCGTCAATACAACAACAATATAACCATAAAGTGCCATTAGAAACCTTTTAAAACCATTTGATGGAAGAACCCATGAGATTGAGTGAAAACCTAGATTTTTCATATTTTGAAGTAACTTTGGATTTGGCTCCTTGTATGGAAAATTAGACAAGGATCAAGACCCCCATACCTTAGCTATGATCTCCCACGAAAATTGATGAAGAAAGCCTTGAATCCAAAGCCCTAGCTCCCACTTCTTCTACTTCTTAAATGGAGGATTGTAGAGAGGGAAATGTTTTTTTTTAGGATGGGAATTGGATTATGGTATCTAGGAAGTAATATAAGTCCTTTGAAAAAAAGGGTCCAACACTTAGAAAAAAAAACAGGTGGGTGAACAGTAGCTGAACAGTAAAATCAGCTACTGGAAATTTGGATTTTCTGCCGGACAGACTTTACGAAAATGGGCATAACTTCTTCGTCCGAACTCCGAATAAGGTGAAACAAAGTGCGTTAGATAGCTAACTCAAAGGGCTTTCCATGGATATATTATTGGCCACCAAATAATTTGTGTGCTAGGAGATATGACCCTCCAAAGTAGACCCTCGAAAAAGGCTTCACTTGGAAATTTTGGATTTTGATACGGTTGCTCTAAAATTTGGGTTAGACCCATTTCCCACTCAATTTGACCCCCTAAACAAGAATATGAAGTCGGATTTTCGAAAAACGAAACGGATTTTGAGATATATGGAAATTACAATTATTGGTGTTTCCGAAGCACATTTTCGGGCATTTTTGGGGTCGTTTCAGCCCCCTAAGAGCAAATCTGGCAAGAGAAAGAAAAAGGCTGGAGAATCTGATCAGGAGACACCTGATGACTTAGCCAAAGAGGAAAGGCGGCAGGAAAAGAAATCTCATCGAGGATCAAAGAAGGCAACTCGAGAAAAGGTATCCCGAGAGCAACAACAGCGAGATGTAGCGTTAATTGGCGCTTCTTGTAGTGGAGCACCTGCTCCGACTAGTGAGGACCAAACTGATCAGGTCCCGAGTTCTGAGAGTGCACCAATTGATAAGGGTGCCAATGCTGATCCGACAACCGACATCTAGAGCACCGTAGGTATGACCCCTCATCATAGCCTGTGTGTTTTATTGTTCTATATCGACTTTGACGGAAAAGTCCTTTTTATTTGGAGATGGGGTGGTGAGCAATCTGCCATAGCTGTTAGAAAAATGGAGGTTGTCTCTATGTATTACTATTTTAGGTGTTTTGTGTGTTGAGCTGTGCAGCAGCTAATCTGTGAAAATTCAGGACCTAAATCTGAGTTTCACTATTAGGATCTTTAGATGACATCTTAGATACTGATATGTTGAACATGGCTAATCTGACCAATTAATTGGTGCCAAGAAACTAAAAAAATATGCAATCATGTGTAGTGTGTGTGTAAGTTTTGATTGAAATCTAACACTAGGAGCAGAAACTAGAACTTGCCTAAGTAGTCTTGCTTGAATATGAGAATAACCGGATAGGAAAGGATCAATAGGATATTTTTGTTAAACCAGTAAAAAGCTAAAAATAAAAGAACCAAATGAAAAGCTTATCACTTGAACCCAATTTGAGCCTTAAATCAGTCTTTGTTCTTACCCAACTTATATCATATCCTCGATTCTCTGAAGGTACGATATCACAACTTAGGCCAAAAGCCTAAGTTGAGGGTGATTACATTCCGAAGAGAAAGAAAAAGGGAAAAAGAAGGTTCAACCAGTGAGCTAAGTGCATATCAAAATTGCATATATAAAAAAAGAAGAGAAAAGAACAGAAAAAGAAGAAAAGAAAAAGAAAAAGAAAATAATAGCTACTGGGTCGGGATCAAATAAAGAAAAAGAGGGAATCACTCACAAAAGAGTATGTGAAAACAAAACTTTGGAAACCAAGGGATTAGGTACTCACTAAACCAAATATCCATTCCCTAGCCACAAGTCTATGTTACAAGCCAATAAAGTCCAACAGTGATCCTATTCCGGGTGTTTGGAAGATAAAGTATAGAACGCAAGGGGAAGCCTATGGTAGTTTGTTGTTAGTGTTAAAAGTTCATTGAGAGAATGAGCGTAGTACTCAGTCCCTACCATTATGAGAGAGGGACTTCTTTGGTGTGAGGACACAGTGGTTGCATTTGAAAGTAGATTGTGTGAGCTGATAATTCGCATGTACAAGCATGATTGACTGTGAGTAATGAGATGTCATGTATTGATCCTTAGATGTTAGATTCAGAGGTTTGGGATACAAATTGTACTTGAAATAGTTGTTGTGTAGTGTCATAAATCTAGAAATGAATTGAGGACTGATTGTATTTGTTTTTCTCATCACTTAAGAACAAGTAATTGATCTAAGTTGAGGGTGTTGATGTGCCATGAAATCATGGAACATTTGATGCTTAATAACTATGAACTAATACTGGAATTAAGTGAAATTTTGGATTATTTGATGGGTTTGTTAAATGTGTAGGCAGAATCTAGGTTGTATAGAAAAGTATAAAAAGAAGCATAACTGATGTTGACCAAGTGAAGTTCACGGCCAACTTGACGAATCATTAACTTCATTACGGTCTGTGGTTGAGCTCATGAAAGTGAGGCAGTGCTGGTCCTTGAGAAGATGAAGAGCAAGATTAACCAAGTGAAGACCACGAAGGGTTCTACGGGCTATAGTCCTCACCACGGACCGTGGTACCTACCGTAAAGCTAAACTAGTGTGAAAGCAAGAAAGACTTGAATGAAGGTGGAAACCCAAGTGAAGACCACGGGCGACTTCACGAGCCGTGGTCCTCACTACGGACTGTGGTAGCTCTCGTGGTGCAATTTCCAGTGACCAAGTTTGAAGACCCACTTACGAGAAGCTCCAAAGTAAGACCACGGAGGGCTTCACGGACCGTAAATCCCTTGACGTGTCATGGTAGTGGCCATGAAAAAGTCTGACAACTCATTCCTAATTCGATTAGGACTCATTTTAAACATTCTATTTTGAATTACTTTAGGTCATTTTTAAAATGATTTATTCATTGTCTTACGTTTCACGACGAAGAACACATCATTACTCTTAGATTTTGATTTTTGGATTTTTGATTATTGCTATCAGTTGGAAATTGGATTTCAAACTATTAGATTATCAAAGTGATTATTGATTGGCTAATTACTTTTGTAGGTCTCTCTCAATATGTTTTCATCCCTAATTACTGATTGTTTATGTGAAAGCATGAGTAGATAAGTACCACGACTACGGTTGTGGAATCCATGGCGAAGTTCTAGTTATGATTTCGTAAAATGAGTAAAGGGCATTCTGTGTTTAAACTATGTAGTTTTTAGCTTTCAATAACATTGGCATCTAGTGAGTGCACGCATTAGAAGAGCATGTATCTGGTATTTGTTCGAGAGAAAAATACCACTTAGGAAAAAGGCTAAACTAAATTATCCAAATGGAATTAAATCTTGAGTTCGAGAGAAAGGATCTTTAACACCATATCATTTTAAGTGAGGGTCAATGTTAGTAACACTCTAGGGTCAAGAGAAAATGAGTGATAATTATCTAATTTGGCTGAGAAATGTTAGATAAATTTAACTCGCAATGATTTTGTAAACATTGATTTGCCTGATGCACAATTATGGAAGAACACTAGAACTAATGTTATGGTGAACACAATCCTGGTTTCTCTTAATTAACTGAATCAACCTTACAACGAAATAGTCTATTAGTCGCGAATCTATATTTTGACCGCAAGTTTAGTAATTATAACATTTCCACCAAACCCAATTTACTTTCCGTTGTTATTTGTTTAGGAGATAATAACAACATTAGAAATAAACGCAACAATGAAACCTTATCTGTAAAGAAATTTTCTGTGGGATCGACCTCAACTCTAGTTGAGTTCTGTAAATTAACATCAACCGTTTACACTTCTTATTTGAAGTGTAAGTTTGGACATATCAGTGTTCCACTTGCCTAAGGTAGAACTAAGTGTGTTTTACCTATGTGGGCACATAGTTTTGGAATAAGAAATATGTTCATTGGACTCGAACCTAACATTGGGAGAGTCACCATCTTACCATATCCACTCGGTGCTTAGCCTCCATTCCCATAGAGTAGTTCATTCACATTACATTAATGTACTTGAGAGGGCCACCAACATTAGACCTACCGACCCAAGGTACATTACACAAGTAAGCGCCACCACCATTAGGTCTACCGATTCAAGGTACATTAAGGATAGCTCATTGACTTTCCAAAAAGGGCCACCAACATTAGGTCTACCGATACAAGGTTCATCATTTCACACATGAAAGGGCCATCAACATTAGGTCTATCATTTCAAGGTTATCAATTCATACAAGGAAGAGCCACCACCATTAGGTCTACCGATCCAAGGTTGAATTATCATATTAGTTCCTAGACTCCTCATGAAAGGCCACCAACATTAGGTCTACTGATCCAATGTTTAGCCTAGAATACTTCATCATTCATTCATTCATTAATTTATAAAAGCCTACCAACATTAGGTCTACCAGTTAAAGACATTAAGACATTACGTCAAGATACATTCATTATACAAGAGGAGGATGCCTAAGCCTACCAATTCAAGATATCACAATCACATTTACATTCATTTATACAAGAATAGGATGCACAAGCCTACCAATTCAAGATATACAATTCATAGAAGAAAACCTTCACATTCCATCATCATCATTCATGAGTGTTAATAGAGAATATAGTTTCAATCATAACACTATTACATTCTAAACATGATGATTATACTATCATTGAATTCACATATATATATCCTTCACATCATAATCATACATAGATCCTTCATATATAGAGGTACAAGGAAGATATCCATCAATTCAATACCACAATATACATAGTAAGTAAACACCTCCACCTTTTAAGTGGATCAATAGATCAAGCACAATTCTACTTCAATATGTGATTTGATCATAACTTGCCCTTCAAAGGCCATTGATAACATGCACCCACACACCTTAGATTAATATAATTTGGAAAGATCAATAACATAATTTCAACATTTTATATCCATTTACAGATAAACAACCCACATACTTCATAATCAATCAAATCCCAATCACAAATCACAACTTAAGAATTTGGTGGAAAACATGGGTTCTAAGAAGAAATCATCTTAATTCATCTTTAAATCCACAATTCATTCATAAATAAATGCCATAAAGCCTTCGGAAATCATTTAGAATCGAACCAATACATAGATTGAAATCTAGGGTTTTTGGGTAAACATTGGAGACTTGAAATCACTTTTGAAATTGGCTCCTTGAAAGAAACTAAATCAAAGATGAAGACCACCATACCTTTTATGGAAGAACTCCATGAAAATCTCTTGAAAAACTTGAAGTCTTGACCTTGGATGTTTGGATCCTTCACCTCCAATGGAGGTTTCTAGAGAGAGAACTTTTGGAGAGGTGGGTTTCTAATTTAAGTGATTTTGAAGAATGACTTTGAAAAGGTGCTTTAATACTTTTAAAACCCTTAAAATATCTTAATTAACCAATAAAAACCGTCCAATAACTCAACTAACCAAAGGGGGAATTTACCAAACCACCCCTCACTTGGCCGAGTTTTATACAGCACACAGGTGAAAACCACGAAACCCCCAACCACAGACCGTGGATGGGGTCACTGACCGTGCTATGGAGGCGTGGTTCATGGCTGCAACTCACCAAATGGAACCTTGACCCACGGAGCTTATCCACGGGGCGTGGATGGACCTAAGGGGCGTAGGTCCCATCCGTGGTTCACCAAATTTTGGGCAGCGTTGGTTTTCCTTGGGGTCTTGGGGGTAAGGCTTTAGGGTCCTCCTCAAGGACCCCTAGGGTGGTCCTTGGGGAGTCGTACCTTGACGTTTAACCCCTAAACCCCTCAACCATAGCTCAGGACAACATCTTACACCCTCAAACCTCACATCAACTCCGAGACAAACATCGTTAGGCTCTAGTTTCACTTATTCATTTTACAGGTCGTTACACTTCATAAGAAATATCCTCCTTAACTCCCAAAACTTTCAAGTGAATAATGGATGTCGGATCTCAAACACATTTCTTCAACAAGGAGACATGGAAGATCATCTCTACCGATGCTAAATAATTAGGCAAATCAAGTTCATAAGAACCATTACTAATACGCCTCAAAAATTTGATATGTGCCCACTTATCAAGTCTAAGCTTTCCTTTATTCCGAAACCTCATCACACCCTTTATGGGTGAAATATTCAAGTAGACCCAATTATCTACATTGAACTCGTAGACTCTTTTTCTAACATCGGCATGGTACTTTTGAGGGCTTTGAGATATTTTTCATAGTTTTCTAAAAGGACAAACTTTCTCTATAGCCTCATGTATCAACTAGGGATCTTGTCACGACCCAAGCCTAGGGCCTAGACGTGACATGGCGAATGAGGAACCCGAAGGAACCCCAAACAAGCCTCTCAAACTTGTCATCACACTTCATCGGTCGCGGAAGTACATTCAACATTAATTAACGGGAAATAGGGACTAAGGCAAACCATTTCAAAATGACATCATAGAATAAGAGTCAAGCTCGTTACAAAATACTTGTCCAACTCACACCTCTACATACATAGATAGGACGGGGGCCATGACATATTACCGGCTCCCCTCATAGTTAAAATACAATTTCAAGCTAAAGTCTCAAAACATAGGAGTAAGAAACATAACATAGCCCTCGAATTATTGAGGACTCACCAACAAACTCGGATAAGCGTCGTACTAGCCACGTGAATGGAGAGAAGGATCAAGAGTAGCTCCGGTCCCTACATGGTGACATCATGTAGGCAAAATATGCGTTAGTACTTGGAATGTACTAAGTATGCGGGATGCAACACAACAATAAACAAGGACACAATCGAAATACAAGAAATAGTTTCATAGGCATTATGAATAACAATATGGGGATGCATGATCAAAGTGAAGTCAAAACATGTTTAAGTAAATCTATACTAATAGTAGATATCATATGTGTATGCATGATCCAACCAATCTATAACCCCAACTTAGGATGGGGGATGCCGTTCACACCCGGACACCCTGGTGGCAAGGTATAAACCCCTCACATGGTTGATGTTGGTCACACCCCAAGCATCCTAGGTGGTGAGATATAAACCTCTCACATGGTTGATGTTGGTCACACCCCAAACATCCTAGGTGGTGAGATATAAACCTCTCACATGGTTGATGTTGGTCACACCCCAAACATCCTAGGTGGTGAGATATAAACCTCTCACATGGTTGTCCGGTTCTTTTCCCCCGGACCGGGCATGGTCATGCAACACTTTATATAGGAAATTCTCATTAGGCTCTAATGCAATCTCACGTATGGAATGAACATATACACAAGCTTAGTTTGTCATCAACACATCTTTGAAGTTCCATACATCTCATAACTCAAGCTTTACAACATCAATTTATCAATTCTCCATAGTTGGACATTTTGTCATACACCTTGAAGGCATGTAATGAAATCAAAGAGCATGGAAATTAGGGTAGTAATTATGCAACCAAAACAGTGAACAACCTACAACAACACCTTTACATTCATAACATGATCACATTATCTTCATTGGATCCTCATTCATATAATGTCATGATAACACTCTAATTTCTCATACTATGCCTTTAAGGCCATAAGCCTCACATACCAATACACCAACAATACACCATAAAATAAGCATTGGGTAATGACATACTTCAACAATCTAAAGACCTTTAAACAAGTTTGATTCATATACATTCATTATCTAGCAACCACTTCATAAAGGCATAAACTAGGAATAGAGAGAAATCATGGGTTCATGGAGTATTTTCATCTTAAATCGTCAATACAACAACAATATAACCATAAAGTGCCATTAGAAACCTTTTAAAACCATTTGATGGAAGAACCCATGAGATTGAGTGAAAACCTAGATTTTTCATATTTTGAAGTAACTTTGGATTTGGCTCCTTGTATGGAAAATTAGACAAGGATCAAGACCCCCATACCTTAGCTATGATCTCCCACGAAAATTGATGAAGAAAGCCTTGAATCCAAAGCCCTAGCTCCCACTTCTTCTTCTTCTTAAATGGAGGATTGTAGAGAGGGAAATGTTTTTTTTTAGGATGGGAATTGGATTATGGTATCTAGGAAATAATATAAGTCCTTTGAAAAAAAGGATCCAACACTTAGAAAAAAAAACTGGCGGGTGAACAGTAGCTGAACAGTAAAATCAGCTACTGGAAATTTGGATTTTCTGCCGGACAGACTTTACGAAAATGAGCATAACTTCTTCGTCCGAACTCCGAATAAGGTGAAACGAAGTGCGTTAGATAGCTAACTCAAAGGGCTTTCCATGGATATATTATTGGCCACCAAATAATTTGTGTGCTAGGAGATATGACCCTCCAAAGTAGACCCTCGAAAAAGGCTTCACTTGGAAATTTTGGATTTTGATACGGTTGCTCTAAAATTTGGGTTAGACCCATTTCCCACTCAATTTGACCCCCTAAACAAGAATATGAAGTCAGATTTTCAAAAAACGAAACGGATTTTGAGATATATGGAAATTACAATTATTGGTGTTTCCGAAGCACATTTTCGGGCATTTTTGGGGTCGTTTCAATATCTCCCCTTGGGAACATTCGTCCCCGAATGTGGAAGAGACGCGCAAGGCCAGACTTAGTAAGAACATATCAGCCCCAATATAAATGCAAAAATTTTATTTAAACAACACTTCAAGATTTCAAAACTTAGTGTAAAGCATCCATAACTCATCAATTTAAACATATATGCACATTAATGATTCAGAGGCTGAAATGTAGGACTCGATGGAGTACAAAGGACTTGATTTAATACCTTAGGCTTGAGTGGAGTTGAATAGATAAGGATAACGTCTTTGCATGTCCGCTTCGGCCTCCCAAGTAGCACTCTCCACTTGTTGATTTCTCCAAAGCACCTTAACGGACGCCACTTCTTTGTTCCTCAACCTTTTAACTTGTCTATCTAAGATCTGAACCGGGACTTCTTCATACGTCAAATTATCTTCTACAACACCCACAACCTCAATAGGTACAATAGCGTTAGGATCACCAACACATTTCCTCAACATCGATACATGGAATACCGGATGAACTAATTCCATCTCCCTAGGCAACCCCAACTCATAGGCTACTTTACCAACCCTTTTTATTATCTCATAAGGACCGACATACCTAGGACTTAATTTCCCCTTCTTACCAAAACGAACCACACCTTTCATTGGAGAAACCTTCAAATAAACCCAATCACCCACTTTGAATTCAAGATCCCGTCTCCTCACATCAGCATAAGACCTTTGACGACTTTGGGCTGTTTTCAACCTCTCCCTAATCATCCTTACCTTCTCAAGAGCATCCATGACCAGATCCGGACCCAACAAGGCCACCTCTCCGACTTCAAACCACCCAACCGGTGACCTACACCGTCTACCATAAAGTGCCTCAAAAGGAGCCATACCGATACTAGAATGATAACTATTGTTGTATGCAAATTCAATCAAAGGAAGATGATCATCCCAACTACCTTTCAACTCCAATACACAAGCTCTAAGCATATCCTCCAAGGTTTGAATTGTTCTTTTGGCTTGGCCATCCGTTTGAGGGTGGAAGGCCGTGCTAAGCTTTACCTTTGTACCAAGACCCCTTTGGAATGACTTCCAAAAGTGAGAAGTGAATTGGGCACCACGATCCGAGATGATAGACAAAGGAATCCCATGCAACTTTACCAATTCATGAATGTACAACTTGGCATACTCTTCAGCCCCGTAAGTAGTTTTAACCGGTAGGAAATGAGCCGACTTTGTCATCCGATCAACCACCACCCAAACCGAATCAAAGCCTCTTCTAGCCTTGGGTAAGCCCACTACAAAATCCATGTTGATTTCTTCCCACTTCCAAGTAGGTATCTCAATGTCTTGAGTTAGGCCACCCGGCCTTTGATGTTCAGCCTTGACTTGTTGACAACTATGGCAACCCGAAACAAATTTTGCAATGTCCTTCTTCATACCGCCCCACCAATACACATCCCTCAAGTCTCTATACATCTTTGTTGACCCCGGATGAATAGAATAAGAAGAATTATGAGCCTCATCAAGGATTCTTTCCCTCACACCATCCACACAAGGAACACATAATCTACCTTGGTACCTAAGGGCACCATCTCCCCCTTGGGAGAAAACCTCCACCTTACCACTACTCACCGAAGCCTTTAATTCTACCAAAGAAGGATCAAGATCTTGCTTGACTATCACCTCATCAACCAAGGAAGACCTTGAACCATCAACAACAACTACTCCTCCACTATCCACCCCTTCTAACCTAACTCCCAATTTGGCCAACCGATGGACCTCCTTAGCCAACTCTTTACTACCTTCCTCCACATGAGCCAAGCTACCCATGGACACTCTACTCAATGCATCCGCCACCACATTAGCTTTCCCCGGATGATAGTGAACACTCATATCATAATCCTTAAGGAATTCTAACCACCTCCTTTGTCTCAAGTTAAGATCTTTTTGTGTGAACACATATTGGAGACTCTTATGGTCGGTGAAGATATCAACATGCACCCCATACAAATAATGATGCCAAATCTTTAAAGCAAAAACCACGGCGGCCAATTCAAGATCATGGGTTGGGTAATTTTTTTCATGAACCTTAAGTTGCCTAGAAGCATAGGCTATAACCTTACCACTTTGCATCAACACACAACCCAAACCAATATGGGAAGCATCACAATAAACAACAAAACCTTCTAACCCATCCGGAAGTGACAAAATAGGAGCGGACACAAGCCTTTCTTTCAAAGTTTGGAAGCTTTCCTCACACTCATCCGACCACACAAATTTAGCCTTCTTTTGAGTCAACTTAGTCATAGGAGAAGCAAGAGAAGAAAACCCTTCTACAAATCTCCTATAATAACCCGCTAAACCCAAGAAACTCCTTATATCCGACGGGGTCAAAGGTCTAGGCCAATTCCTAATAACATCGGTCTTCTTAGGATCCACCTTAATACCATTCCCCGACACCACATGGCCTAGGAAAGCAACTTCCTTCAACCAAAACTCACACTTTTCATATTTAGCGTACAACTTCTCTTCCCTCAATCTTTGGAGTACCACCCTCAAGTGACCCTTGTGCTCTTCCTCACCCCGAGAATAGATCAAGATGTCATCTATAAACACCACCACAAAAGAATCAAGGTAGGGTTTGAAAACCCTATTCATCAAATCCATAAAGAGAGCCGGAGCATTAGTCAACCCGAAAGACATCACCACAAACTCATAGTGCCCATACCTAGTACGAAAGGCCGTCTTGGGAATATCACACTCCCTCACCTTCACTTGATGATACCCTGACCGAAGATCAATCTTAGAGAAGTGACTAGCCCCATGCAATTGGTCAAATAAATCGTCAATCCTTGGAAGAGGATACCTATTCTTGACGGTGACCCTATTAAGTTGTCGATAATCAATACACATTCTAAGAGACCCATCTTTCTTCTTCACAAACAAAACCGGAGCACCCCAGGGAGAATGACTAGGTCTAATAAATCCCTTCTCTAACAAATCTTTTAATTGCTCTTTCAACTCTGCCGGGGCCATACGGTAAGGGGGGATAGAAATAGGTTGAGTATCGGGAAGGAGGTCTATACCAAGATCTATCTCCCTTTCGGGAGGGACACCGGGAAGGTCTTCTGGGAAGACATCTAGAAACTCATTAACAACCGGAATAGACTCAACAGGAGGGACTTTAGACTCCACATCATTGACTCTCACCATATGGTACAAGCACCCTTTGGAAATCAACCTATGGGCTTTAATGCAAGAAATGAATTTCCCCTTCACCACAACATCCCGGCTCTCCCACTCAAGAACGGGTTCATTAGGAAATCGGAACTTGACTTTACGAGTCCTACAATCAATAGAAGCATAATATGCATGCAACCAATCCATCCCAAGAATAACATCAAAATCCACCATGTTCAACTCAATAAGATCGCAAGGCAACAACTTATTCAATATGCAAACCGGACAATTTCTATACACTTTTCTAGCAACAATAGAGACACCAATGGGAGTAGATACTTCATATGACTCATGCAACAATTCCGACTCAACATGAAATTTTCTAGCAACTAAGGGGGTAACAAAGGAAAGGGTGGCACCCGGATCAATCAAAGTATAAACATCAAAATCAAAGATTTGCAACATACCGGTCACCACATCCGGGGTCTCATTAACACCTTGTCTACCATGCAAAGCATAAAATCGATTGTTCCTTGGGGCACCACTTTGAGAAGCACCTCTACCCAAAGGAGTAGTGTTAGCACTTCGGACCTTGTTGCGGATCTTGGGACATTCAAACCTCTTATGACCCATTTCTCCACATTCAAAGCAAGCACCCGAACCCTTCATGCAAGGACCACCATGCTTCCTCCCACACTTAGGGCATACATCCATAGAACCCACTTCACCTCCCCCTTGAGGTCTAGGAACATTGATAGCAAATCCCCGGTTGACATGAGGGTTTCCTCGGCCTTGATGAAATCTAGCACCCTTAGGGAACCTATTCTCCAATCGGGCCCTCTTGGCCTCGTGCCCCCTTCTCTTCCTCAATTTCTCCTCCTCCATTTGCTCGGCATAAGTCATCAACCGAGACAAATCCATATCTCCAATGAGCATAGCGGACCGACACTCCTCACTAACCAAGTCGGATACACCCATCACAAATTTGTTCATCCTCGACCTAGAGTCGGCCACCAAGTGAGGTGCATACTTGGAGAGTTGGACAAATTTGAGGGCATACTCCCTCACACTCATAGCTCCTTGCTTCAAGTTCATGAACTCCACCAACTTTGCCTCCCTAAGCTCAAGAGGGAAGAACCTATTAAGGAAAGCAATTTTAAACTCCTCCCACAACACCACATAGCCATTACCTTTCTCACCCTTCCATTGATCAAACCAAATTTGAGCAACCCCCTTGAGTTGGTAAGCCGCCAATTCCGCCTTCTCACAAGCACCAACATCCATAATGGTCAAGATTTTGCATACCTCATCGATGAACTCTTGCGGGTCCTCATCCACCTTTGAACCATGGAAGACCGGAGGGTTCATCCTCATGAAATCTCTCACCCTTTCCCCCGGGGTGGTAGTTCGAGGAGCTTGGGCTCCTTGTTGCACTTGGTTAGATACCACTTGTGCAAGCATGGTGAGTGCATCACGGAGCTCACCATTGGTGGGTGGCTCTTCCGGTGATCGGGCCCGTCTTCCCCTCATGTTTGGCATGATGATCTAGCAATCAAAGAACAAGCGTTAGGGAGGAATCACCTTATCACACTCTAAGCACGACATAGAACATGAAGAAGGGAAACCTTTCCTAAAACGTTTTGTAGCCTCCCATTCATAGTCGTGGCGCGCTTCACAACCATGATTAGGACTCTACTCAACGCGGTGTGTTGGACTCCGAGGATTTAACAACCTAGTGCTATGATACCAAGCTTGTCACGACCCAAGCCTAGGGCCTAGACGTGACATGGCGAATGAGGAACCCGAAGGAACCCCAAACAAGCCTCTCAAACTTGTCATCACACTTCATCGGTCGCGGAAGTACATTCAACATTAATTAACGGGAAATAGGGACTAAGGCAAACCATTTCAAAATGACATCATAGAATAAGAGTCAAGCTCGTTACAAAATACTTGTCCAACTCACACCTCTACATACATAGATAGGACGGGGGCCATGACATATTACCGGCTCCCCTCATAGTTAAAATACAATTTCAAGCTAAAGTCTCAAAACATAGGAGTAAGAAACATAACATAGCCCTCGAATTATTGAGGACTCACCAACAAACTCGGATAAGCGTCGTACTAGCCACGTGAATGGAGAGAAGGATCAAGAGTAGCTCCGGTCCCTACATGGTGACATCATGTAGGCAAAATATGCGTTAGTACTTGGAATGTACTAAGTATGCGGGATGCAACACAACAATAAACAAGGACACAATCGAAATACAAGAAATAGTTTCATAGGCATTATGAATAACAATATGGGGATGCATGATCAAAGTGAAGTCAAAACATGTTTAAGTAAATCTATACTAATAGTAGATATCATATGTGTATGCATGATCCAACCAATCTATAACCCCAACTTAGGATGGGGGATGCCGTTCACACCCGGACACCCTGGTGGCAAGGTATAAACCCCTCACATGGTTGATGTTGGTCACACCCCAAGCATCCTAGGTGGTGAGATATAAACCTCTCACATGGTTGATGTTGGTCACACCCCAAACATCCTAGGTGGTGAGATATAAACCTCTCACATGGTTGATGTTGGTCACACCCCAAACATCCTAGGTGGTGAGATATAAACCTCTCACATGGTTGTCCGGTTCTTTTCCCCCGGACCGGGCATGGTCATGCAACACTTTATATAGGAAATTCTCATTAGGCTCTAATGCAATCTCACGTATGGAATGAACATATACACAAGCTTAGTTTGTCATCAACACATCTTTGAAGTTCCATACATCTCATAACTCAAGCTTTACAACATCAATTTATCAATTCTCCATAGTTGGACATTTTGTCAAACACCTTGAAGGCATGTAATGAAATCAAAGAGCATGGAAATTAGGGTAGTAATTATGCAACCAAAACAGTGAACAACCTACAACAACACCTTTACATTCATAACATGATCACATTATCTTCATTGGATCCTCATTCATATAATGTCATGATAACACTCTAATTTCTCATACTATGCCTTTAAGGCCATAAGCCTCACATACCAATACACCAACAATACACCATAAAATAAGCATTGGGTAATGACATACTTCAACAATCTAAAGACCTTTAAACAAGTTTGATTCATATACATTCATTATCTAGCAACCACTTCATAAAGGCATAAACTAGGAATAGAGAGAAATCATGGGTTCATGGAGTATTTTCATCTTAAATCGTCAATACAACAACAATATAACCATAAAGTGCCATTAGAAACCTTTTAAAACCATTTGATGGAAGAACCCATGAGATTGAGTGAAAACCTAGATTTTTCATATTTTGAAGTAACTTTGGATTTGGCTCCTTGTATGGAAAATTAGACAAGGATCAAGACCCCCATACCTTAGCTATGATCTCCCACGAAAATTGATGAAGAAAGCCTTGAATCCAAAGCCCTAGCTCCCACTTCTTCTTCTTCTTAAATGGAGGATTGTAGAGAGGGAAATGTTTTTTTTTAGGATGGGAATTGGATTATGGTATCTACGAAATAATATAAGTCCTTTGAAAAAAAGGGTCCAACACTTAGAAAAAAAAACAGGCGGGTGAACAGTAGCTGAACAGTAAAATCAGCTACTGGAAATTTGGATTTTCTGCCGGACAGACTTTACGAAAATGGGCATAACTTCTTCGTCCGAACTCCGAATAAGGTGAAACGAAGTGCGTTAGATAGCTAACTCAAAGGGATTTCCATGGATATATTATTGGCCACCAAATAATTTGTGTGCTAGGAGATATGACCCTCCAAAGTAGACCCTCGAAAAAGGCTTCACTTGGAAATTTTGGATTTTGATACGGTTGCTCTAAAATTTGGGTTAGACCCATTTCCCACTCAATTTGACCCCCTAAACAAGAATATGAAGTCAGATTTTCGAAAAACGAAACGGATTTTGAGATATATGGAAATTACAATTATTGGTGTTTCCGAAGCACATTTTCGGGCATTTTTGGGGTCGTTTCAGATCTATCAAAGCAACCTCGCCAACTTCAAACCACCCTATAAGAGATATACACCTCTTACCATAAAGAGCCTAAAATGGAGTTATAACAATACTGGAGTGATAGGTATTATTATAAGCAAACTGAATCGCACAAGCTCTATACATATCTTCAAAAGCGTGGATAGTACGTTCCTCTTGCCGATCGGTTTGCGGATGAAAGGCATACTATGCTTAACACGAGTACAAAGGCCCTTTTTAAAACATTTACAAAATTGAGAAGTAAATTAGGTACCTCGATCGGAGATAATGGATAAGGGCACTCCATGCAATCTAACAATTTCCCTCAAGTACAATTTATTCCTCTGCAGAAAAATAAATCATGACAGGAATGAAATCAGCTGATTTTGTCATACGATCCACAATAATTCAAATCGTATCATGTTGCAGCCGAGTGCAGGGTAAATAGACAATAAAGACCGTATTCAAATATTCCTACTTCTAAGTATGAATACTAATATATTGGGATAAAGATCTCGGCTTTTGATGCTGACCTTTCAGTTATTGACAATTAGGACAGTTTGCCACAAATTCTACAATATCCTTCATCATCCCATTAAACCTATAGGCGGCGCGCAAGTCACAGTACATCTTGGTCGCTCTCAGTGAATGAATTACCAAGAACTATGGGTTTCTGATAAAACATGCTCTCTCAAAAAATAAACATTGGGAACACACAAACGAACTTGATATGGAAGTACACCATCTCCCCCTTAGGATAAAGCCTCCATAGACTTCTTAAGAATTGCTTCCTTCAATTCAAGTAAATTCAGATCAAGACCTTGCTTGACTTTCACATCTGACACAAAAGACAATTTTTGAACCATTGTGGATCATAACATCACCTTTGGTAGAGTCAACCAACCGAACACCCAATCGGGCCAATCTATGAACATCTCAAACCAACTCCTTCTTATCATGCTCAGTATGAGAAACACTTGCAATTAATAACAAATTAAGAGAATCTGCCACAACATTTGCCTTGCCCGAGTGATAGAGGACACTCATGTCATAATCCGTTTGTAACTCAAGTCACTTCCTTTTGCGAAGATTTAGATCCTTTTGTTTAAACATATATTGCAAACTTTTGGTCCTTAAAGACATCAACATCCATATAAATAGTGCCTCCAAATCTTAAGGCAAAAACGACCGTCGCCAATTCCAAATTCGTGAGTAGGATAGTGCTTTTTATGAATCTTAAGTTTTCGTCAAGCAGAAGTAATAACTTTCCCATTTTGCATAAAGACACTGCCTATCCCAAATCTTGAAGAATCACAATAAACCACAAACCCATCAGATCCTTCCACTTGAGTCAACACTGGAATGAAGGTAAGTCTATCTTTCAATTTTTGAGAACTCTTCTCACACACTTCAGACGATACAAATTTAAGTTGTTTGGGTAGATGTCATCAATGCAGAGTCAATGGATGATAACCATTTTACAAACATTCTATAATAACATGTTGAACCCAAGAAACTTTGAATATCCGAAGGGGATATAAGTCTAGGCCTACTGTTAACCGCATCTGTCTTCCTAGGATCTACCTTAATTCCCTTGACGGAGACATTGTGACCAAGAAAAGCAATGGATCTTAACCAAAACTAACATTTACTAAACTTTCAAAAGATTTGTTTGTCCTTGAGGGCCTGCAGCACAATCTTCAAATGATCAGTATGCTCATCCTCACTCCTTGAGTAAATCATGATATCATCTATGAACACAATCACAAACATATACATGTATTGTCTGAACACCATATTCATCAAATTCATAAATGTGGTTGGAGCATTAGTCAAATCAAATGACATTATAAAAAACTCATAATGACAACACCGAGTTTGAAAAGATATCTTTGAAATATCATCTTCCTTTACCCTCAGTTGGTGATAACCCGGCTGAAGTTCAATCTTAGAGAAGTAACTCGCTCCTTGTAGTTGATTAAACAAATCTTATATCCTTGAAAGAGGATATTTTTTCTTAATGGTAACCTTGTTTAATTGTCGGTAGTTAATACACAAGAGATACTCGGTTGGATGAAACCCTTATTCAACAAATCTTTCAATTTCTATTTTAACTCCTTAAGTCATGTTGGAGACATATGATAAGGAGATATATAGATAGGTTACGTATCTGGGAGGAGGTTAATACCAAAGTTTATTTCCCTTTCGAGATAAACACTAGGTAAATCTCGGGAAACACTTCCGGAAATTCATTAACGATGGGAACCAACTAACGATTAGGTGTTTCATAATTTGTATCCCTAGACTGAACAAGATGATATATGCAACCCTTAGAAATCATCTTTCTAGCATTAAAACAAGAAGCAAACTTACTTTTAGTCATAGAATTTCCCCCTTTACACTATAGGATAGGTTCATTTTGAAATTGACACCTGACTACTCGGGTTCTATAATCAATAGAATCATAACATGAATGCAATCAATCCATACCAAGAATCAAATTGAAATCTAACATATCAAGCTCTACTAGATAAACATAAGTGGCTCTATGGGATAAGGATACATGATACTTTGTATAGACTGTCTTAGCCAGAATATATTCAACAATAGGGTAAAGAGCAAAAAAGGGTCTATCAACACATCAGGAAGAATATCAAACCTCCTAGCTGCAGATTGCATCACAAAAGACAAGGTAGCACCAGGATCAAGCAAAGGATAAATATCAATAGCGATCTCACGACTTTAGAATGATGAAAAAAGTTGAGTTTCCTTAACATCTTATAGCCTCTCATTCATAAATGTGGCGCGCTTCACACTCATGAAAATGACTCTACTCGACGTGGCTAATGAGACATCCTAGTACCTTTTTAAAACTGGTTCAGACAACATGTTTTTCATGAACCAAAGTAGAACCTAAGGGTAACATGAAGTATAGGACCTGGAGAGGCCCTACACAATCTACTTAGCATACCTCATACACGGTAATAGAAACAAAAGAGTATAAAAGTAGCATTTCATTTAAAAGAGTTTGACAAAAGCAGAAGTCTAAACAAATGTCTCAAAGCCATCTATTACATCAAAGAAGTAATTGAGATGAAACACATACATCACATACAAAATCTAATATAGAAACGTCATGAAAGCGATAAAAGAATCTTGGTCTTCAAATCATGAGGACTCTCCAATCTTAAAAACCTCAAATGAACCTACAAGCCACGAGAATCAAGAATAGGAGCGTCAGACCCTATATTAGTAAAACAATGTAGACACAAATATGTTCAAGTACATGAAATGTACCAAGTATGACTAAAATGCATAAGAATTTATATGACATTCAATTACTAAGCTAAATAATAAAATAACATTTTAGAAAACATAAGTCATAATCATGTTCAATGCAAGATAAATATCTTATAAAACACATGTGAGATAGAAACTAACCTTAGTTTATTATTGTGGGAATTTTACCTTTAACTGACATAGAACATGTGAGCTATAAAATGGAATCCAGTGTCTATCCCACACCAAGAAGAGATTTCCTTACTTGTTAAGGTAAGAACCTTAAACTTGAGCTGAAGTCAATCTACTAGCTAATGTCTATCTAAGATAAACCTATGGTGGCACATCGTTATGGGACATGGGTAATCACCACTTGTCCACTCAGTGCTAAAAATAAATCCCACAAAATAGTCATTAATCTTAACTTTTTTTAACATTCATAGAAAGGCACAATTAAGTAGCCAATCCAAGCTAGAGTTCATTCGAATATCTCCTTCATCTTGATTCATCTTAAGTGAGTAAACCTTTCAACCTTATAAATCTTTTATGTGAGAAAACCCTTTCACAATAATGTTTTGAGTAGTATGCGAGAAATCTTTTCACAACAACAACAACATTGATGCTTTACTCTCAAAGCAACCTTAAATCATTTATATCAATTTCACAAAGAATTATTTATATCTTCATAAATTCATCTTTGATAGTTCATAAGCTTTATCATATGATCATAGTCTTGAAGTCATTGATCATGCATGTGTTCATGTGAATTGAACTTTAAAGAATGTCATCGCTTTAATTTATGCATAAAAATATATAAAATATTCAATTGGATCATAATTGAAAGGAACCCACGATATTGAACAAAACCCTAACTTCAAATGGAGATTCTAACTTTTAAAGATGGAGATTTTAGGATCCCTATGGACGAAAATACTCCAGAGGTGAATATTGTCATACCTTGATTTTAAAAACCCATTAAGATTGGAGAATTGAAGACTTGAAGTTGAACCCTAGTTCTTCTTCTTTCTTAGACTTGAGAGAATTTGGGGGTGTTCTTGGAGGAATTTGGGAATTTTAGAAAAGTGATTTAGAATGGGTAGTTTTTAGGCTTACAAGAATTATATAAGGCTTAGAACTAGGATCTAAAGGTCCTACTTTACGCATTAATCAGTTAGGGAAAATACAAAAAATCTCTTAAAAATAATTGTCGACCACCAGACTACGGTTTGGACCTATGGTCTGTAGGTCCTTCTACGAACCATACTGGTCAATCCTAGTAACTGATCAGAGACACTTCATTTGTCCAACATTTGACGAAACTCATGAACAGCTTCTACGTCTACCCACGAACCATATTTCACGAAGTTTGGGGTCACCTACGAGACCTCTCTACGACTCGTACATGGAATTACGAACCGTTATGGTGAAGCATAAAAGGGTACTGGATTTCTTTCAAAAAAAGTTATTTTCCCACTTCCTACGGTTTCCATCTACGACCCATAGAAGCTTCTATGGTCTGTAGATGGGACAAGTAGACATATACATCAGCCCAAATCTGTATTGTTTCCTTGTTTTCCAAATCAGAGGTGTTACAGTTTCTTTGGCAACCACATTACAAGCCTTCCCCTCTTGAGAAAATAAATCCTCTCTTGAAACCTTCCCTCTTTGGACTCTAAATAAATTTTAAATGAGGCAAAAATCTGATGTTGGGGGTGATAAAAATTATTGAAAAGATGCTAACCATGTGGTTGATTGAGAATTGAGTAATGCAGGAATAATACAATGTAAGGAGGAAAATAAGCTAAATAAAGTTTATTCTATAAAAATGTCAAAAATAAAAGAAGAGTTGAAATAGAAAAAGAATTCCTCTAAAATGTGAAATTGTGGCATATGGGGAATCTAGTGAAAAGTGAAAAAAATTGTGTTACTTGAAAAATAATTTTAAAAAAATGGTGATTAGGCTACTGGAAAAGTGTGTAGAGAAAAAATGGTGATTAGGCAACTGGAAAAGTGTGTGTAGAGTTCAAGGAGGGTATAGTTACGTTTACCAAAACACTGTTCTAACCTTTCCCAAGACTACATTACAAGCTTGATTAAAAGTCATTTATGATCTCTAAGCGATTTTGTTTGAGTCAATGTTGATTGAAAATAAAGGCAAACCTATTGTTGGGTACTCGAAAGCATGAAAAATTCTTTGTGGGAAGGAGTGTGCGTATTTGTCCCTTGTTTTATAAATATTTTGTGAGTAATTTTGGGACATTCTTTATTATGAAGGCATGAAAATTAAGATAATGGTGATGTTGATTATTTCTGATAGTGATCCAAAGTAG
This sequence comes from Solanum okadae, assembly GCA_036553675.1. Classification (NCBI taxonomy): domain Eukaryota; kingdom Viridiplantae; phylum Streptophyta; class Magnoliopsida; order Solanales; family Solanaceae; genus Solanum; species Solanum okadae. The sequence goes on along the minus strand of CM071687.1, from coordinate 16,990,474 downwards.
CATATGAAGGAACTAGTGGTTTTGAGTTATTTCTTGAGAATGAGTTATAGTTATTTGATTATTCTTGAACAAATGGGTGCATTCTTGAGAATGTGTTTTGATGAGGAAGCATTGAAAGAAACTTTATATGTATGGACTAAGTGCTACTACAAACCAAAGTCATAGTCCTTGTGCTTAGTTGTTGTGTGAGAAAGTGAAGTCATAGAAATGAGTTGTGTTTTTAATTGATTACGTCTCTCTGTTCTTTGAATTTAGGTTAGCTTGAGGGCAAGAAAATGATTAAGTTATGATTGTTGATAAGTGGTGGATTTACCATTATTTGTGCAATTTTTCTTTAGAATTTGTGCCTTCTATTCATTTATTGAGACGACTTATTTGTCTTTTATGAGTATTTCTGGTGAGGAGCTGCAGGTAGGGACTTTGAAAATAAAAGTAGTAAAAAGGAGCTAAAAAGAGAAGTTACAGCCAAGGGAAAATTGTCAGGTACTGCACCCCTGTTAAACTCGACACATATCAGTGATTTTGCACCTACAGAAGAGGAAGTCCTACATCGCAGACACTACTATTCCGCATAAGCTGCAACAGCAAAGGAAAGGTCAGAAGTGCAACACCACACCTGTTGAAGAAATATCGCTCCTTCATCGTGGAACCAACTTGAACACCTCCGCGCCTACGATGAAGTGGTCGCCATAGCGGAGCCGCACCTATGGCTAATGGTCCTGAACATCGACAAACAAGTTACATCGATGCCCAAATCTATCTTTTCACACTTCTAGAAACCCCAATCCGGATAAAATGTATCTCAACCATATGGAAATCTTAGACCTATCGTTGACGTATGTTGGAGCTAATCTTGACCTGATTTGAGAAGAGAGATCCATCGCTTAACTTTAAGAGTGGAAATTGTGATCTTAAAGTGTGTAAATCATTAAATCTTTCTTCAACTCTTGGCTTCACTTGAATATTCATAAATGTAGTATTTTATTTTCATATTTGAATGTTGTGTTAGATATATATACAATATTGGTGTTTTGATTTGTATTTTTTTTCTGTAAATATTATTTTCTTTATTATATAAGTCATTAATTATCTAATTGATTTCATGCTTTAACTGACTTTGAAGAGAGTGACCAACCCAAGGACTTTCTTATGTATCTTGATATTGTTTTAGGAAGAGGATTAAGTGGATGAAAGATTGATTAGCACAATTTTAAAATTGACAAAGGACTAGGAGTTTGAGAAATCCTAGATTCGGTCTAACCCTCATCTTATAGATTTGAGCTAGAGATAGGATAATCCTAGTGTATCTATATATTGATTGTTTCTTTTGGTATACTCGCGAAGTTTGGAAGAATTAGTCACGATATACTTGCTTGTGATCAAGAGATACAAGTGAGTACATAAGAACTCAAGTCATAGTTGATACCCATGTTTATCTAGATAATATTTGGTTATTTGTGATTGCTCGTGAAAGCATGAATTGAATTCTCTTTCCCAAACCTATTTTCTATCCAAGGATTAGAAGGTCTTTGATCAATCTATCATTTATTTTTGTTATTTTAATTTTAGCATTTGTCCCTTATCGAAAACCCCACAAAAGATACTGGTATTAATTGTTTGGATTCAAATTAAATTAGATTCTTGTAATTCTTTATCTCTTTGCTCACCCCTACATTTATCCTTGTGGTATGCTGGAATTCAGTCTCAAACTCGTAAGTTAGGTATTCTTTTCAATACGGTTGCCTACATTTCTAATTTTGCAATGCAGTTGAACGTTCGATGTACTACATTGTTGCAGCAGATTCACTTATCTGAAATTTCCTATTAATTATAGCAGTTGTGGTTGCATATTTGTTAATTGATGAGTCAGGAATTTTTATTCATTTAGGACTTGTTATTTAATGAATTAGTGTCCTCAATGCCTATTTTGTGTTCATAAATGATGATAAATTGTTTATGTGCAGCCAGAAGGCTTAAGAGAACAAGGAAAGAACATTATATTGTTAAAAGAAGCAAAAAAGTTAGAATATTGAAGAAAAGAAAGGCTGGAGCTCACAAAAGTCACTAGACAATTCGTTGAGTGAGCATCTAGCTCGCCAAAAGATCCAGTAAGTTTGGCTCATGAAGTGAGCCAACTAAACGAACTCAAGTGTAAAACACTAGATCGCCTAACCGATTTGATGAGTTCCACTCAGCTCGCCTAAATGAATGAACAAATGCAGAAGGAAGTCAAGTCCAATTGGTATGAAAAGGGCCAAAGGTGAGTCGCCGAAGCCAAACAGCGACATCCATTGGGTTCAATAGTTCAGAAGTCAAGAATTCAAAAGCTGAAGTAGTTAATTGCCGATGAAGCATGCTCATTGGTGGATCTCCAAGTCATTCATTTGTCATGACTAATCTCACCGATTCGGTTGCGCAGTGAAATTTTGGGAAGTTTTTATAAATATATAAATTGCTCTTTGAAGAAAGAGAAGATATACTTACATAAACATTTGACAGATCTTTACATATTTTTACAATACTGAATATTCTTGGATAGATTTTGAGCTAAGATATTGAGGGTTTAGGATTTTAGTCTTATTTTTTATACTAAGCATTGAAGATTGTGACATCTTGATGGAACATTTATTTGGTAACTATTTCTTGTTCTTTTATAAAGCTTGGCTAAATCCCATTAACTAAGGGGTATGATTATGTAACCGAATACACAAATTAGCTTGTGGATATTGTTAATAGCTTGATTTAATGTTGTTTTGAAATTATTTCAGTTATTTACTCATGTTTTCATTTATGAACTGAAGTTGCGAATTCAGTTCTAACTTTAGCTCTTATGCTTGTCTGTGAATGTTTTTTAGGGTTGAGTATATGGTTTAGAGTTGTATTGAATATTATATTTACAACCCAGCTCTATAAAGTGGGTTAAAGTAAGGATTTGGGTTGCTTTTTATTTTTAAGCTTGTTGAGGTTCGAAAGAACTTGCTTGAAATATAATAGTTGATTGAAAAATTATTGTTAGAGTTATAACCCATCCTACCCATTGAAATTCAATGACTTAAAAAAATTATTCATTACCCATTAAGTAAAATTAGTATTCGATTGCTCACACTCTCTTAAGGTCCCCTCTCTACTTGTTTAAACTCTGAGATGATAATCTTCGTTACCAATTGGATACCAAACTCTCTTGCTATTGATAATTGAAACCTATTGATTTACATTATGTTACACATTATTTATTTCCATTCTATAAGAAGTTAGAGCACTTCCATACTTCATCCTTGGATTTTGTTCTATACAATTCATCGTGGGATCGACCCCAACTCATTGTTGGGTTTATACTTGTTAGCGATCGCCTACACTTTGAATTATAAGAGGTGTAGTTTTGCGTTATCAAAAATTGAGCCTCTGCCAGGGAGTGGTATTTAGAATTCTTTTATTGAAGTACTTTTGTGACCGAATTTGGTTGTAGTAAAATTTTCTTATTAGTGTTTTTGTTGTTTACTCTCAATAAGTGAAGAAATGAGTGTGAATGGGAGCAAATGGGAGTAATACTTCTAGTAAACTTGGGCACGATGACGACATCGAAAACTTGAATGATGTCAATGCCAATCAAATAGGAAGTGCTAGTGCCATTCGTTTTCCCCCAACTGTGGGTGACACAATTTTTCATGTGACCGAAACTATGCTTCAGCTGCTTTAAATGAAAAAATTTCTTTGGGGGACTTGCTCATGAGGACCCCATGATCATATTTGAAATTTCGTGGTTGTTGTGGAACAATTTTTCTTTAAAACTCTCTCAAGAGTCAATCTGGCTCCATTTGTTTCCCTTCTCTTTAGTGGGGGAAGCAATTAAGTGGTTAGCCAAACTACTAAGGGACACTATTACTTCTTTGGAGGAGGTCACATAAGTGTTCTATGAAAGATTCTTTCCTCCCTCGAGGATGTTGAAATTGAGGGACAACATTCAAAAGTTCAAGCAGATTGATGAAGAACCCATTCATAAAATGTTATTGAGCTTTCTAAAGCTACTCATGCAATGTCTTACCCATGGGTTGCCAGATAATATGCTCCTGAAATATTTCTACCGGAGTCTTGAAACCCTCAACAAGGGTGTTACCGATCAACTTATTTGAGGTGGAATTATGAGACAACCATTTGCCGTGGCGTCCACTTTGCTTGATGAGATAACCAATATTAATCGAGCATGGAATACAAGGGAGGATCGAGGGACTCCTCTCAATGTTGGGTTGACTAAAAAACAAATGGAAAAAAAATGAGAGTGTGATGAAACATGGCCAAGATAATGACCGAAACGGGAGGTTGTTATAAGGCCGTGAATGTGGTTGGTGCTAGTAGTGGGATGATCCCGGATGATTCTCAATTTGAAACCATGTATAATAAAGAGGTACGATTCTTATCGAATTAAGTGAGGGGGAGGGGTTCTCGTTCGAGCTATCCAAGGCCAGGCAGAAATCAAGGTTAGAAAAAAGATCTTGATGGTCGTTGGAGAGATAGGGAACGAGATTGGCATGATAGGGGTGCAAATTGGAGAGAAAGGGATGGTGATAGAGATCGTTATGTGCCTTCTCATGACCACCCAAAACCTAAAGAACCAAATGTCGATACCTAAAGCTTTTGGACTGAGGATATGCTTGCCCACATCCTAAAAAAATGGCAAGGATCGGATAAAATGCTAAAGGAAATGAAGGCTGATTTTTCCTCTTTGACTAAAACAGTGACCTCTCATTTGGTTTCTATAAAAAACTTGAAACCAAAATGGGTCAAATATATGCTCACTTTAATCTGAGGCAAAAAGGGAATCTTCCTAGTGATACCATAGCCAATCCAAAGAACAATAATGCACAATTCATGGCTATCTTAACCAGAAGTGGTAAATTTATGGGAAGTGATGTGCCAAATGATGCGAATGCAAGTTCAAGCAAAGGGAAAGCTATTATTTTTTAAAGTGATGTAATTGCCAAAGAGTTGAACAATGAAGCTTCCAATGAGGTTGATGATGCATCAAAAAATGTTGTTTCCGGTGATTCTAAGAAGTCAAATGTGGGGGTTGTGCCTTCCTCTGTACCTATAAAGTCGCTGCCCAAAGTTACTCATTCTCTCAAATATTGAAGAAGAAGGATTAAGACCCGCAGTTCCAAAAACTTCTTTCTGTTTTCAAAACTATTTCCATTAATCTTCCTTTGGTGGGGGCGTTGTTAGAAAACTGGGTTATGCAAAGTTTATGAAAGAGTTGGTCACTAAGAAGAGAAGTATGGATTTCGAGACTTTTGAAGTATCCCATAGTTGTAGTGCCATTAAGTCGAGAAACGTCGTTGTCAAGAAGGATGACCCGGGGGTATTTACTATCCCTTGCACTATAGGGATATTCCAATTAACTAAAGCATTGTGTTATTTGAGGGCGAGTATAAACTTGATGCCCTATGCAATTTTCACGCAACTTGGGCTAGGTGAGCATAAACCTACAACTATGTGTCTTCTTATGGCCAACCAATCTATCAAGTTTCCTATTGGAATCCTTTTGGTGAAGGTAGACAAATTTATTTTTCGGGTGATTTTTTGATCCTCGATTGCGAGATTAATATCAAGGTCCCTATTATTCTTGGTAGGCTATTTTTGGCTACCTAAAAAGCTCTTGTTGATGTGGAAAGTGGTGAACCTGAACTCTGAGTAAATTGGTAGGAAGTTACATTAATTTTTTTTAATTCGATGAAGCAACCAAGTGAACTCTATGTAATATCAATTATTGACGTGATTGATGAAGCGGTTGCTAGTGTGAACAAAGTTTCTTGTGTTGCTGAATCTTTGATTGTCGTCCTTTTTGAACTATGATGGAGAGGAAATTCAAGATTATGATGAGGTAGTTGCTGCTCTATTAGATTTAGGTTCATATTCTAAGAGCCCTTTCAAAATTGATATTGATTTGAAGAATAGGGAAAGTCCTCCTGCAAAGCCATCTATTGAAAACCCACCAAAGCTCGAATGGAAGGTACTTCCACCTCACCTTCGTTATGTGTTCTTGGTAGCAAATAATACTTTACCCTTGATTATTGTTGCGTATTTACTTGAATGACAAGCCCAAGTGCTTGTTAGTGTATTGAAAAGATTTATCGACGTTATTTGGTGCAAACATTGTGGGAACCCCTCCCCCTCCCAGTATTTTTGTACTCACAAGATTGAATTGGCTAGTGATTGTAAGACAAGTATTGAACATCAAAAGAGGTTGAATCCTCCAATGCAAGATATCGTCAAGAAAGAGATTATTAAGTGGCTTGATATGGGAGTTGTCTACCCTATTGCAGCTAGCAAGTGGGTTAGTCCCGTCCAATGTGTTCCCAAGAAAGGAGGTATGACCGTGGTCCATATGAAAAAGGGGAGCTTGTGCTAATGCGACCGGTTACCAGTTGGTGTGTATGAATGGACTATCGTATATTGAATGTGTGGACCGAGAAGGATCAATTTTCGATGCCCTTTTTGGATCAAATTCTTGATATACTTGCTGGTCGTGGATGGTATTTCTTCTTAGATGGTTACTTTGTTATAATCAAGTCTCCATTGTATCGAAATATCAAGAAAAGACAACCTTGACATGTTCCTATGGGATGTTGTCTGTCAAAAGAATGACCTTTGAATTGTGTAATGCACCAGAGATATTTCAACGGTGTATGCTCTGTATTTTTGTTGATATGGTAGAGGATTTGATGGGGCTTTTCATGGATGACTTTTTAGTTGTTGGATATACATTTGAAGTGTGCCTAGAGAACCTTGGTAAAATCGTGCAAAGATGTGTCAAAACAAACCTTGTTCTAAATTGGGAAAAATGTCATTTCATTGGCAAGGAAGGTAATGTATTGGGGCACAAATATTATGGGGAAAGCATACAAGTTGATCTAGCTAAATTTGAAGTTATCGCCAAGTTTCCTCCTCCTATCTTGATTAAAGGTGTTAGAAGCTTCTTGGGTCATGCAGGTTTATTCTGAAGGTTTATAAAATATTTCTCTAAGTTTGCTTATCCACTTTGCAAACTACTTGAAAAGGAATGTATCTTCGAGTTTGATGAAGCTTGTGTCAAAGAATTTTTGTGTTTAAAAGATAAGTTTGTTTCGGCTCCAATCATTGTTGCTCCGGATTGGATCATTCCATTTGAGTTAATGTGTGATGTGAGCGGTGTGGCTTTGGGGGCTGTACTTGACTAATGCAAGATAAATTTCTTTCACTCGATCTACTATGCAAGCAAGACCTTGAATGTAGCTCAAAACAACTACATCGTCACTGAGCAAGAGTTGCTTTTGAGAAGTTTAAAGCTTATCTTTTGGGGACCAAGGTGGTGGTACACACCTAACATGATGCTATACATTACTTGATGGCTAAGAAATATGAAAAACCAAGGTTGATCTGATAGGTATTATTACTCTAAGAGTTTGACTTTGAAGTCAAAGATCGAAAGGGGTGTGAGAACAAAATAGAGGACCACTTGTCGAGGCTTGGAAGGAATGTGATTGTTTCCGGTTAAAAAGATATTGAGGAATCCTTTTCCAATGAGTCGGTAATGATTGTGTCAAATGGTACCCCACCTTGGTATGCTGATTTTGCCAATTATGTGGTTTGTGGGATTCATCTCGATGGGCTAAATTTTACCAACGAAACAGGTTCCTTTGTTATACAAAGAATTATTTTTGGGGTGAACCTTACCTTTTTCGGGAGTGTACTGATCACATGACTAGAAAATGTGTTCCGGAAGTGGAGGTAGAGGCTATTCTTGACGCTTCCCATGTGTTACCGGTTGGTGGTAACCATAGTGCAGTATGTACAACTACTAAGGTACTACAAAGTGGTTATTATTGTCCAACATTGTATCAAGATGCGAACTCGGTTTTGAAGAAGTATGTGCAATGTCAAAAGCAATGAGGCATGCCGTGAAGGCATAAATTACCTCTCACTCCTATTTTAGGGGTTAAGTTGTTTGATGTATGGGGAATTGATTTCATGGAGCCTTTTTTTGAGTTCATATGGAAACAAATACATCTTGGGAGCCGCTGATTATGTCTCTAAATGGGTAGAAGTGGTGGCCCTACTGACAATGAAGGGAGAAATGAGGTTCAATTCCTCAAGAGATATATTTTCACGAAATTTGGCACTCCACATGCATTCATTGGTGATGAGGGCTCTCATTTCTGTAACCAAATGTTCGCCTCGTTGTTGAGAAAGAATGTAGTCAAGCATAAGGTTTCTACCCCTTATCATCAACAAACAAGCGGGCAAGTTGAGGTGTCCAACAGAGAAATCGAAAGGGATTTTGGCCAAAATCATTAATGCAAATTGAACCTATTGGTCCCAAAAGTTAGATGACGCGCTTTGGGTATATAAAACTTTACTCAGGAACTCGATTGGTATGTCTGTGTATCAACTTGTGTTTGGTAAATCTTGTCATCTACCGGTTGAACTTAAGCATAAGGCCTTGTGGGCCTTGAAGGCCATGAACTTTAATTGGGAGGATGCGTCGAAAGAGCGAGTTGATCGACTCCATTCTTTGGATGAGTTTCGTCTTCGAGCTTATGAGAGCTCAGCCCTTTATAAGGAATAAATCAAGAAATGTCATGATGCAAAAATCATTCATCGAGAGTTTAAAGTTTGTGATCTTGTGTTGCTTTACAACTCTAATTTCAGACTCTTTCCGAGAAAACATAAGTCAAAATATTTAGGTTCATTCAAAGTAAATCATGTGTTTGCAAACGGGGCAATAGAATTTGAAAACAAGGATGGGTTGATGTTCAAGGTTAATGGGAAAAAGTTGAAGCTTTACTTTGGAGAATGCCCCAATGTAACTAAGATTGATGTGGTGTATTAGGATGATGATTGAATACATGTCAATGTCATGCAACGACGTTAACTAAGGCTCTTCTTGAGAGGCAACTCAAGCTTTACTTTTTGTTATTTGAATAACATTTGTTGGACGGGTAGGTTGGAGTTCGTAATTTGGGAGAAATGCAGATAGACGCAGGGCTAGAACACTAGGCGAGTCACCGAATTGCCTCCATAATTGCCCAAATGCAATGCCCAATGAAGGTCAAGAATGAGGAAGGCTCTGGGATTTTGGGCAAGCTTACAACTCATTCGGTGAGTCCCCAAGTTGGATCGGTGCGCCCAATCGAGTTCACCCTTTTCACCTATTGAAGGCTAAATATTTTGTCAAATTTGGCGGGCTGAAGCTCATTCGGTGAATCGCTGAGTTGTTCGGCGACGTTAGTTCAGTTCACCGAACAGAGCACCCACTAAAGGGTCATGTTCTCTCTAACCCTTTTAAATTCAAATCTTCTCTTAATATTTGAATTATTTGACTCCTCTACTCTTTCAATAAAAATTAAGACTATAATTTCATGTAAGTGTAATTTTTTCCTTTGTGTGGGATTGCATCTGAAGTGTCCTCGTGATTTCTATACTTTTCCCTTCGCCGCTTTTGTGTGTTCGTCTCAAACTGAGGTTCGTTTCTCGAATTCTTCTTGATCTTATGAAATACTGAGGCTTTTGATTGAATTGTATTCCTCGATTATATGCTTGTTGATTCTTATAATGTTCAATTGAAATCGAGCATGTAAAATAAATCATTTGGGCCAATTTTTTAAGTTTATCGTGTTAGATCATGAAATTATGAGTGTTGCATGTTGGGTAGTGTGTGGGTGAAATCTAAGTAGCCCAAATTCAACCGAATGACTTGAATTTACTGGATGATGGATTGGGTGACATCGTTCTTAAGGGCAAAATCGTTGTTTGGTTAAATTAGTGTTAATTGGGGGAAGTCTGAGTACCCTGACCTGTGAATTCATCATTGGTAGTTATGAATAGGTTGAAATTGTGTTTAAAATGATGTGTCATAGGCTATTGATTGTGAATCAAGAAAAATATTGAGGAGGTGATGTGTTGGACCATTTTTGCGAGCTTCGTCAATCTCGACGAGTTAACTCGACGCATCGCCAAATGTCCTCCCCATCGCCTAGCTTCTAGGCTTGTGAAGAGGAGTCGCTATCCTTTTCGGCGATGACACTTCACCTCGCCGAATGGCTTTGAGATCGCCCTTTTGAGTTGAATTTTTTCTAGGAACGTCTGTAACATTTGAGGCCTCTTTTTCCTAATCGAGTTGACTCAGTGACTCGCCGAACTGCTTCAGCATGTTTTTTTGCATTATTCTTTGAGAATTCTTTTCACTAAACTTTTGCGACCAAATTTGTTCTCGTTTGTGTGCTTTTACAGGTATGGCCAGACCTAAGGTTCTCACTCAGCGTTTTATTGATGAGAACTACCCTTGACCTTGGGGGTAAGCCAAACCACAGGGTCCACCACCCTAAAAGAAAGCAAAGGGGGTTGTGATCGCGGTAAAAGTGGAGACTTCCCAAACCACTCATCGTAAACCTCCATAGGTGAGTGGTAAGGGTAAAAAGAAGGTTGTGACTAACAGAAGCTCCGATGATAGTGTGGTATCACGACCCAGGGGTACCCCCTAGACCTAACATGGCCTACAAGACCCCGAGAGGCCTCATATAAGACACTTAGCTTTCATAACATAAAATTATAGAAATGAGCGGAAATTTAAAGTATTTCAACAACATCAAAGTCTTTTATAAACGAAGCGGAAGTCTAATACACTTTGTCTCAAGCCATCTACAATATGAATATCTTGGGACACAACCCATACAATAATATTCAGAACATACAATGAAAGAACACAAGAGAAAAGGTGGTCAAATCCTCGAATTCTATGAGGACTCACCAATCTTTAATCCTTGCTTCTACTAAAATCCTAACCATGGGGATGAGATCGTCGAACCCTACATTTGGATAAGAAATGTAGGCAAGAGTATTTGTTTGTACAAACATGTACTAAATATGATAGCTAGCATAAACATCTAAATAAGCATAATAGATAGACAATATAGGTCATAAAACATAACTAATATGCATCATAGTTCATATCAACATAGGAGGAATAGTTCTTGAAGTAACTCAAATCAACCATACTCATCATGGAAGGCAACTCAAGCAACAATCCAAGCTCATCACTAATCAAAACATAGTCTAGCTTATCTTTTATAGACATGGGGAACCGTCTCTTGCCTTACTCTAAAGAAATATCGGCAGTCGCCTCTAGTCCTTCTTAACAAATAGATCATGGGTACTCGCCTCTTGTCCAACAATATGTGACATGGGTATTCGCCTCTTGTCATTCTATCAAGATCATGGGTATTCGCCTCTAGTCCAACTTAACATATGTAGCATTGGTACTCGCCTCTTGTCCATCAACATGTGACATGGGTATTCGCCTCTTGTCATTCTATAAGGATCATAGGTATCTTCCTCTAGTCAAACTTAACATATGGATCATGGGTACTCGCCTCTTGTCCAACGACATGTGACATCGGTATTTGCCTCTTGTCATTTTATAAGGATCATGGGTATTCACCTCTTGTCCAATCATATCTTAAGGACATGAAGATTCGTCTCTTGCTCATCTTTAAGGAATAAGGGTAATCGCCTCTTTATTATACTTCATAGAATAGAGTAATTTCCTCATATCCATCTCATTTGGAGGTCCTGGGCGATTCTCTAGCCTCATCAATTTCTTAGTCATTAGCATTAGATTCATTTTAGGTGAGCAATCCTTTCAACCTAGAATCATTCAATGTGAGAAAACCTAATCACATGCATAACATAAGCAATTCATGTGGGAACTATCCCTTACACAACAATTACATCAATAGTCAACAATTGACAACATAAGCTTTACTATCAAAGCACTATATCTCATAGTCATTCTATATGCTCAGTCTCAAGAAATTCAATATCATAATCATCTCATAAGCTTCAATCTCAAAGAAATTGTAATCGAGATTCATCATAGATGCTTCAATTCTAATGTATCTCAACAATCCTAGATTGAATACATTTAAACCCACAAATTCTCCATTCATGGCATAAAATCCATTTACATCAATTTCATCCTTCTAGACATGGGTTAGGCATGGGTACATGTAATTTCATCCTAAAAACATATATTAGTATCAATTCAATCATAAAAAATCATAAACTTTCATCAAGACCCACAACATTGGAAGAAAACCTAAGTCAAATTGGGAAATTTCATTTTCTCAATTGGGGAATTCTTAGGGACACCATGGATTAAATGAATCCATGGTTGAAAAGCCATCATACCTTGATTACAAAGCCCACAAATTCTTGAGGAATGGAAACTTGACCTTAATCCTAGCTCCAACACTTTCTTCTTCTTCAAGTTCTAGAGAGAGAAATATTTGAGAGGAAGACTTTGGGATTTCTTTTGGATTTTTGAAATAATGATTTGAATGGGTGAATTTTGGGGTTAAAATGACTTATATAGGGGTTCTAGGCTTGGGTAAAATGGCATAGCATTGAGTTAAAACAATTGGGAAAAGACCAAATAACCCTAACTTAAAAACTGCTGAATTGGCTCATTGGAATATCACCACGGGTGGTGAAGAAATTCATCCTGACAATGCTTCACTATTTTGAGTATAACTTCTTACTCCGAGATGGGAATTGGGCGAACTCACTGGCGTTAGAGATAGGACTTAGAGACCTTTAATTTGATAGGTCATGTGCTACCTAATTCGTTTTGACCTAAAAGATATGATCGTTTGAAGTTGACCCTAAACTCTAAGTCTAATGAAAAGCCCTTCACAGACGACTTCACGAACTGTGTGGGGCTTCACGAGATGTTTTGATGCCCGTATCCCTTACCAGTAGCTAGGTTTGCCACCCCTCTTCCCCTATAAACCAACTCTTGTCCACGACCCCATCCACGTACCGTGGTGGCGTTAACGAGCCGTCTAGTGGCTCGTGGGGAGGGTCCCTATTTTGGGCAGCCTTGCCTAGCTACTAACTGGCCCTCCACGAGTGTCACCACAACCTATGGTCCCCACCACGAGGTGTCATGGTGGTCATGGAAGGTTAGGGTAGTGTTGTTGGTTACTGCCTAAGGTCTACGGGCACCACCACGACTCGTTGTGCCCTCCACGATCCATGTGGCCTTCATGGTGGGTGCCAAGGATAAATCTTAGGTTTTTAACCACTCACTTGGACCCTTGCTTAGGCTACTAAATTCTGAGATGTTACATTATCTACCCCTTGGAGACATTCGTCCTCTAATGTCATTCTAGAGACCTCTTAACTGAAAAGACTCAAGACTAGCAGCCCAACATGGATGCAACTCATCTAAATTCACAAACCAAGGATAAAACATTGACTCCAAGCTAAACATACTCAATGCACTATAAGGAAGATAGGTACTACATCTAGCAACTCAATATGCATGGAATTTATAAACTACCCATGTCCAAGGAAGAACTACCATCTCCAAGCTAAAAGCATGCTCAACACAATCGCATAGAGCCTATATGAAATCTATACACAAAACATATATCCAAGGAGGAATGCTCAACTCCAAGCTAAGGCATGTTCATCAATTCATCTCATGATGTCTATAGGTAAATCATACTCAATGCACAATAACATGAGGAAAACATCAATCATGTATACTCATTTTCTTTCAAAACACAAGTTTCATGAACATTCATAGCATAAGGAAATCATGGGAATATCTAAAACACACGTGACAACCAAATCAAAGAACAAACAATGAGGAACTCGTTACCTCAAGCTATAGTAGAAGGAAAAAGATGGGGATATCAGGACATCATATCAGCCTTGCCCTCCCAAGTAGCACCCTCAACTAAATGATTCCTTCACAATACTTTCACGGAAGCAACTTTCTTAATTCTTAATTTCTTAACTTGCCAGTCTAACATCTCAACCGGAACTTTCTCATAAGAACTTTCATCATCTCCCAAACCTTCTAAGGGAACTATGGATATTGGATCTCCAACAAACATTTTCAATCATAGAGACATGGAAAACCGGATGCCCCGATGCCAACTCCTTAGGCAAAGCTAACTCATAAGCAACCTTACCAACATGTCTCAAGATCACATATGGGCCTACAAAACGGGGACTAAGCTTCACTTTCTCTCTTGTTATTGATAATTGAAACCTATTGAATTACATTATGTTACACGTTATTTATTTCCATTCTACAAGAAGTTAGAGCACTTCCATACTTCAGAATGGAATTCTCTTTCATACCATTCCTCGTGGGATCGACCCCTACTCACTATTGGGTTTATACATGTTAGCAACTGCCTACACTTTGAATTATAAGAGGTGTAGTTGAGCGTTATCATTAACTTGTTTGAAAATTCTTAATAAATATTGCAGTTGCTACTGCACAATTCAAACTTATTTTGAAATTCTCAACAAGTATAAAAATTAATGTGATAAATTTTATAATTTTTCTGAAAGACTCATAAAGTACAGTAGATCCTACAACAGAGTTCATACTTGTCTTGAAATTCTTAGAAAGTACAACAATTGTTGTAATAGATTTTATAATTATGTGGAAATGCTCAAGTATAGAAATTGTTATAGAAGAATTCTTACTTGTTTAAAAATTGTTCAACAATTTAATGTGCATAGAAAAAAATAAGATCATTATATATTAAAAATGAAACAAGTTCACGAACAACAACAAGAATTTGAAATAAGTTTTTATGGAGCAGCTCACTCCGACCATATACTTTTTTGTGCCCAACACTTTTGCATATGGAGCATTTTTTTTGTTGGAAATGATTCCCTGATTCCCGACCTTTGCTTCATCTTCCTTCATCCCACTTGATCCGACTCAATATGTGAATGAATTATTTTTCTCTCTAAATCTTCATAATAATTGACTAAAATGTGTCACATGAAACAAAAGTTTTCCCCCAACTATGTAAAAATGTATGTTAATCATAAATTTGTCTCTGATAGTCTTCTTAAAATTTAATATGAACCGCTATCATGCTATGTGAATAAGGTATTTTATCCATGTCAAACACTTTACAAGTAAATGATTTGGAAAGCAAATCGATAGTTTCAGCTCCATCATGTTACAATATACTTGTAGTTGAAAGTTCCATGGACAAATAACCTATTCCCCAAATAGAAACTGTTTGCTATGATTGTTTCAATCAACGGAACAAAGATAATTTGTATCCTCATAATTTTCATATGCCTTCGATGGAATATTGCTATGAACCTCTTATTTATTTCATCAAATAGAGTAGTTATGGAAAATTCTCTTTTATCAAAAAACATTGTTTTAACCGACTTAGTAATGTTTGTTGTCATAATACTACACCTGTAAAAATAAACACTCCAAACTACTAAATAATATGAACAAATACAACAACAACTGAAATATATTTAAGCCACTGAAACATTATTTCATCGGTTGGTTCATCTATTTCATTAGTTGTGCATCTAATGTGGCAACTTTTATAGCAGTTGCTAAAACATATATGCAACACTTGCTAAAATAAACACAATTTCTGAAATACACACAGTTAGTTATTAAGATCTATCCGAACTTTGAAGTTTCACAGCTCTCAGCTCCCACTTACACTCAGGACGTACATATTTCAAATAAATCACATCACACAGATTGATTAACTTTTTAAATCTAATATTTCAGTTCATACAAGTAGTTTTTAGCGCAACACTTAGTTCTTGTTTATTCACAAATTACATGCCATTGTAAAAACCCATTTTGTCTTCTTAAACATGATAACTTGCATATGTTAATTGTTTAGTTGTCGGTGTATTGCTGGCAAATTCAGGAGTACAAATTTGTTCAAATGTACTTTCTTTATCTGTAATATCCATAATGATTCCATTACATTCATCATTTAATATTTGTTCGTCTTGAGAGAAATTGCCGTTCTTTACCAACCTTGTAACACGTATGTCCGTAAGATATGGCCAGTTTTATCTTACAAATAAGTACACAAACTAACTTAATCTTTTGTCGTTAAAGAAACCGCCCTCTCCTTTTTACTGTTGTTGTGTATGAACGTAATATCAACATCTTTAAACTCACAATTTTTATATCATAATGAAAAATCACCGCTATTTTATTCATAATAACTATGGCCTTCTAATGCCAAATATAGCGATTATTGGACTCAATTAATTTACCATTGCAATCAACCTCTAATTAGTATTTTGTCCTCTATTAATGACATTCAAGGTACCTGAAGAGATTATGATTTAATATAAAAATTTAGTCATGACATGAGAGAAAAAAATAGTGATAAAAATTGTTGTAAGTGATAAGCATCTGATGCTACTATTACAGTAGTTGCTTAAACATATTGTCACGATCCAAGGTAGCCCTTAGGCGTAACATGGCAAATAAGACCACGAGAGGCTCCATACAGTCCACTTAGCATTCATCATAAAAGATAATAGAATACAAAAGATTTAAAGGAGAGTTTCAACATATAAGAGTTTATAAAGTGAAGCGGAAGTCTAAACATTGTCTCAAAGACATATAGTATATAAGAAATGATCAGGGCATAACCCGTACATCAATTTCAAAACTGGAAGTAAAGAAAAAAAGTGAAACCAAAGCTCGGTCCTCGGAACATGAGGACACACCAATCTTCAAGCTTCTATATAAGATCCCTAGCCACAAAAGTGCTAATTTGAAAAGATGGTCCCTACATTTAGGGAAATGTAGACAAGAGTATGTGTTAGTACAAATATGTACCAAGTATGATAGTGATGCATAAAACATGTGAAATCATGCAAAAAGGGAAATTTTTGGTAATATGCAATGACCAAGCTAAAACATGATATAAAAGGGTTAGAAAGCGTAAGTCATAAAACATGGTCAATGAAAGTAGACTTCGTCTTGAAACACATGTAAGATACTTCTTAGAGTAACCTTCACTCATTAGTATGTGAGATTACCTTTAACCGACATGTAAGACCATATGAGCTATCAATATGGAATTTGGGGTCTACCCCACACCTAAAAGAGGTGTCCTACTTGCCAACGTAAGACCATGAACTTCTAGCTAATGTCTATCTAGACAAATCCTATGTCGGCATATAGTTTATAGGACATGGGTAATCTCCAGTTGTCCACTCGACGCTAAGCATAATTCTCACGGAATATTCATTAGTCTTATTCATCTTTTTCTTTTATAGGACTTGGGTAATCGCCTCTTGTCATTATATCATAAAACATGGGTAATTGCCGCTTGTCTTTTATTAGAGGACATGGGTAATTGTTGCTTGCCTCATTCTTAGAATAGGTTCTTAACATTGATTCATTTTAGGTGAGAAGACTTTCAAACTTAGAATCCTTTATGTGATAAAAGCCTTTCACATTCATGCATGAGGTAATTATGTGAGAAATCCTTTCACAACAATTAACAATAACAACAACATAGGTGCTTCATTCTCAGAGCCATTTACATCATACCCCGTCAATTTCATAAGAACATGCATAATTTCATAAATCTTCTTTAATAGTTAAAAACCCACTTTCAATCACAAATATCAAGAAAACATGGGTTAAGCATGGGTTCATGGGGATTCATCTTAAAATCATGAAATATAACTCAATTCATGCATAATAATACATAAACCAATCAAATAAATCAATAGTTAAAGGAACCCATGACTTGGAAGAAAACCCTAACTCAATTGGGGATTTCTAACTTTGTAAATTGGAGAATTTAAGAACTCCATGGAGGAAAGGGCTCCATGGGTGAAAACTATCATACCTCAATGCCAAAAGCATGCCTTCAATAGTGGAATTGGAGGATTGACTTGAAACCCAAGTTGACTCCTTCTTCTTCAAACTTTCTAAAGAGAGATATATTTTGGAGAGGAAGACTTGTTCTTCTTTTAGTAATTTGATAGAATGATTACAATTGGGAAAATTTGGGTTTAAAACACACATGTATAGCACTACAAGAAACAACACTTATTGTGACGATATTTAGTGGCGACTCTGTTTTTTGCTACAGAAGCTACATATTCAGTGGCAACAATTGTTGTCGCTCCTGAACATTTATCTTTAGAGGCGACTTATTTTGTGTCGCCACTAATAATTGTCACTAAATCTAAAATTATACTCCCGCTGAAATGAAAATTTTCGCTCCAAATATTTAGTAGCATCTTATTAAACGTCGCCTCTAAATATAATTTTGTAGCGATCAGGTCGCCTCTAATATTAATTTAAAAGAAAAAATAAATAAAATAAAATGAAGGTTCTAGTTAAAATAAAACTAAAGGGTCATTTGTTCCTCTTTGCTCAAGCTAAAATAAGCAAAAGTTCCTCTTAGCTCAAATGGGTTTTCTATAGCAAAAGGGAAGAAGAAAAACATATCTCTGCTCAAATCTTGGAAAAGGAAGGAAGAAAAACTCGTTCCTCTTTGCTCAAATCTGGGAAAAGGAGGAACAAAAAGATCTTTCGTCTTTGCTCAAATCTGTGAAAAGGGAGGAAGAAGTAGTGTCTGTTGGTTTAATACTTCCTCAAATCTATTGGAATAGGGTTTTTTTACTGAATATTCTTCAATTTTTCACTAATAGGGTTCTCTAAAGTATATATTACATTAGGTATGTGCTCAAATCCCGTTCTTGGTATTTGTATTTTCGATTTCACCTATAATTTCTTTAACCCAGTTGAAATTATGTAGGAATAGGGTTCTCTAAAGTCGAAGGAGGAAGGGAAAAAGTTCCTAATTTGAAAATCAGTGTGAGAGTGTCTCGTTCAGTTGAACTTGTTCTTTGTTTGACGTTTTGAAGGTACGATTCATGTCTATCCATATTTTAATATTTTTTATTTTGTTTTCTCGATCTTGAAAGTCATGTCTGAGTAATCTCTTTCTTTGGGTAAGCTGGAAGTTTATTTTTGATATTGTTATTGTTATTGTGATTGTCTGTTTAAAATAGATTGGATACCTTAAGTTCAATGGTTTATACAGGGAAAAGAGTTTCTTTTCAATTAAAATTACCTCAGGTTAAAATAAGTGATTTAATGATTCAGTTCTACTATGAAAGTTAAGTAAATTTCTTCTATCCAAATCAACCATAGTCACTGAAAGCATAAAGTCTTGTGTGTTTGTTGGAAATTTAAAACATGGTACAGTCAAACATTGAGATGGTAAAAGCCTTTCTTCCTATATAGGTACGGTAAGAAGGTAAATGCCTCTCAAAAGGCAGGTTTATGGAAACAGACTTTCAAAAGAACGAACATGTAATGCTAATGTGACTGCTACTGTTGTGTATGGTTGTGGCCATTTATGATAGAAAATATAATTTCGGTTAATGCTTGAAAAGTATGATGTAAAACATTGAGGGGATAACATGTGAAGTTAGAGAACAAGAAACTCCTTTTCCATTTTGCCTTTTAATTTGTTGACTTCCAAGAAAGCTATTATTCCAAGCACTTCATTGGAATTCTTTCATTTTGTAATGTCAAATAATCTTCTAAAGAAGCTGCTTAAAGTTAATGTTATTTACCATAATTGGTTTCTAAATTACACACTTTCTTACACTCCATTTTTATGAAGAAAAAATGAATCTGTTAGTGATTCAATAGTAGTTGTCATCTGGGAAACAACTCATTTTACTTGAGACATTTTGAAACCTATTTCTTTGTATGTACTCTGATTCGTTACACGATGTTTAATGAATCCTCTACACTTGATTTCAGATTCTATTTGCTATGAATTGTGAATTATGTTTTAAATAGTATGAACATGATTCAAAGTAAAAGTAGTGTCTCATTTAGCTGCGATTTGTGTACATGTAAATATCTCATTTCTATTGGTGATTTATGTATGTGTTTTCTGTTATAGTTCCATTGAGCTTGGAGATTCTAACAATTATGGTGTGGTGACCATTTGGTAGTTTGTTGGACAAGAGAATTAGTAGTTTTGCTAATAGTGCTAAGAACCCCTGTAACGTTAAAGCTTCTGGCAACATTATATCTAGTACTAGTACTACTAATCCTAGTATTAGTAGATCTGTAGCCACCTTATTGTATTGATTCATTATATATATATATATATATATATATATATATTTATGTATAAAACCATCTCCTTTTACCAAAAAAAAAGTTTGTTGGCCTAAAATCTGCTCCTAGAATGGATTGAAATTATATGATAGAAGTAGATTATTGACAGTCCAAATCTATAATGTAAAATCTGTAAAATAAACGTTACATTTTCTTTTAATCTACCGCAAAATACTTACTCTAATTATACAAAAATTGTTTGTTTGACTTGTTAAAGAATTGACACCTTTGTTGGAGAATGGAGTACTTACATTTTTTTATACAGTGATTTATTTACTACACTTTGTGCGTTTCTTTCTAGTTAGCTGATCCTCACTTCTCTTTGTTTAATCCTATTTATCTGGGCTTCTCTGTCCATTGTTTATCATTGTAAAAAAATTAAATTAATGAATTGTTTTCTGTTGAGAATAGGAATGGATAAAAGTTGGTTAAATATTAGGAATAGAGTTGACCAAAGATACAGAGATGGAGTTGAAGGTTTTCTTAATTGGGCATTCAGTCAATCTGGAGGGAATACCATGATTCACTGTCCTTGTAGAGGATGTATGAACACCGTGTTCAAGCTAAGAATTGATGTAAGAGGTGACTTATTGAAAAAGGGCTTTTGGGATTCTTATAAAGTGTGGGACTTGCATGGAGAAGTATTAGTTAGAGTTGAAAACTCTAATGCCGCATGTAGTGCTGAAGTAGAAGCTGATGACATTGAAGAGGATGACATTATTGAAATGATTCATGATGCTTGTGGATATATGGGGAATAATATTAATCCGTCTGAGGAAAATGAAGAACCAAATATGCATGCAGCAAAGTTCTACAAATTGTTGGAAGACGCTCAGATAGAACTTTATCCTGGTTGCACAAAAGTCTCAAAGTTATCTTTTGTTATTAAATTACTTCACTTGAAGTGCCTCAACCATTGGAGCAACAAATCGATGGATGAGTTATTAAGCTTCTTTAAAGAAGTTCTTCCCGAGGGGTCATTATTACCTAGTTCTTTTTATGAAGCTAAGAAAATTCTTCGTGACCTAGGCTTGCGGTATACAAAAATAGATGCATGTCAGAATGATTGTATTTTATATTGGCGCGATTACGTCAATGCCCAATCATGTCCAAAGTGTGGAATGTCTAGATGGAAATCACTAGAAAACAAAGGCAAGAAAGTAGCTCATAAAGTATTGCGCTATTTTCCAATCAAACCAAGGCTTCAAAGATTATACATGGCAAAAGAGACATCAAAGAAGATGAGGTGGCATAAGGAGGAAAATATTGATGACGGTGTCTTGCGTCATCCATCTGACTCAATAGAATGGAAATCATTTGATGAGAGTTATCCTTCTTTTTCATCTGAGTTAAGAAATGCTCGATTAGGTTTAGCAAGTGATGGGTTCCAACCTTTTGGAAATATGAGTTCAAATCATAGTATTTGGCCTGTCGTTCTAGTTACATATAATTTGCCACCATGGGATTGTATGAAAGATTCATATTTCATGATGCCACTTCTTATTCCAGGTCCTAAATCTCCAGGCAATGATATTGATGTATACTTACAACCCATGATTGAAGAGTTGAAAGAATTATGGAATGGGGTGGAGACTTATGATGCACACACAAAATCTAATTTTCTTATGCGTGTGGCTCTCATGTGGACGATTAATGACTTTCCCGCGTATGGAAACCTTTCAGGATGGTCAACCAAAGGCAAGCTTGCATGCCCTTGTTGCCATAAAGACACACAATCGATTTCCTTGCGCAATAAGTTGTGCTATATGGGTCATCGTCGCTTCCTTCCTATGAACCATCCATGGCGTAAAAATAGGGTGTTATTTGATGGGAAAGTTGAAATGGGGGTTGCACCTAGCCCTTTAACAGGTGATGAAGCACTTATGTAGATACAAGAGTTAGGCAATGTGAGTTTTGGTAAAGGGAAAAAGCGAAAGCGTAATGTTTCTAACAATGCTTATAATTGGAGAAAGAAAAGTATCTTTTTTCAATTGCCTTATTGGAAGAGTCTTAAGTTAAGACATAACCTTGATGTGATGCACATAGAAAGAAATGTCTCCGACAATATTTTATCGACCATGATGAGTATAGTTGGAAAGACAAAGGACACATTGAAAAGTCGATATGATTTGGTGGACCTTGGAATTAGGCAAGGATTGCATCCAATTGAGGATGGGGATACTATTTTATTGCCGGCTGCTTGCTATGCATTGTCTTCTCAAGAGAAGTTGAAGTTATGTGAATTCTTGGCTAATTTAAATGTTCCAGATGCCTTTTCATCAAATATTTCAAGGTGTGTGAACGTACTTGAGAAAAAGATACATGGATTGAAGTGTCACGATCATCATGTATTATTGCAAGACATTTTACGAATAGCTATACGTGGTTTGTTGCCTAAGGAAGTGTGTGAACCAATTATAGCCTTAGGCAAATTTTTCAAGAATTTATACTCTAAGTGTCTGACCATTGAAGATCTTGATATCCTAGAGGCTGAAATTCCTATCATATTGTGCAAACTTCAAATGGTTTTTACCCCGGCATTTTTTGATGTCATGATTCATTTGCCAATACACTTGGCAAGTGAGGCAAAACTTGGTGGACCAGTTCAATATCGGGATATGTACCCTATTGAGAGGTAACATATAATTTATAATTTGAATGCCAATGTATTTAAAATGTAATATTCTATAATTATATTAATAAGAAATCTATATATAGGTATTTGCGAATACTTAAGTCAGATGTTCGCAACCCACGTTGTCCAGAAGGCTCAATTGTTCAAGGTCATATGGCAAGGGAAAACCTTACATTTGGCTCAATATATTTAAAAAATATCTCAACCAAGTTCAATAAACCAACAAGAAATGATGATGGATTTGAATCAAATGGTGAGATGTCCATCTTTAAAAAAAGTGGGCAAACAAAAGGGGCTTCAGATGGAATCAGACTACCTCATGATGAGTTCAACCAAGCATGTATGTATGTTCTTCAAAATTGTGAAGAGGTTTCACCATTCATGGAGTAAGTCTTTTTTTAATTCAAATATAATTTCATATTGAGATAGTTTAATTAATCTTTACTAACACAAAACGTAGGGAATACATGAGAGAAATGGAAATACAAGGTGCAACGAGACCTCAAGGGATACATAAGAACAAATTTATTGAGTGGTTTCGTGCACGTGTAAGTGCTTACTTCAACAACGCTTTACTATTAGTGTTGACATTTCATTATAAACAAGTGTTATTGATTTTTGTAGATATTTGTACTAGCTGCACAAGGACGTGCAACTGATGAGCTCATAAGCTTAGCTGTCGGTCCTGAACCATTGGTGCATCGATATTCGATATTTGATATTCGATATTTATGGTGAATGGATTTAGGTTTCAAACAAAAGAGCTTGTGAGAAAAACGCAGAATAGTGGAGTTCTTGTGAGAGGAGATGATGCAGACTCTAATAAGGAGTATTATGGTGTGTTGGAGGACATTTATGAGTTGCATTATGTGGGAAATCGAAAAGTTTATCTATTCAAGTGTCATTGGTGGGATGTGGCTCGCCTAGGAAGAGGATATAAGATCGACCAATATGGTTTTACAAGTGTAAATACTCATTGTGCTTTGAATACAAATGAGCCATTTGTGTTGGCATCTCAGTCTGAACAAGTCTTCTACTTGAATGACATGATCGATAAAGATTGGCTTGTTGTTGTAAAGACAAATCCTCGGGACCTTTTTAATATGCCCAATGTTGAAGAAGAAGAATTAACAAATAACGAAGTTTATCAACAAGAGGAAGTCGAATGTAATATTTTGAATACCAGTGATCATGAAACTAATATTGAGGTGTCTTTACTTAGAGATGATATTGAACCAGAAACTGTTTTGCGTACTAATGATCAAGAAAATGAGGAAGATGATTTTATTAATGACCATCATACAGATGTATCCGAGGATGAAGAAAGTGAAGAAGAGTCACTTGCTGATAATGATGGAGAGGACAGTCATACATCCTTCTGAAGATTGAGAAACAAAGACGGTTCATATAGATGTCTACATGTTTTTTGGAAGGTCTTTGTATTTTGTTCTTTTGAGACTAAGATGAAATTAATTCATAACGCTTGTGGCTTTAGCTTTATAAATTGATCTTTGTTTTTAGTAGAATCAGTGAGTTACATTTTCACCAATTAAGCAACAGTTGTCAGCAAAATGTCCCACATTTCTTAAATTTATGAATTGATATTTTATTTGGCTGTCAGTGAATTACTTTATTTTACGAATTGATATTTTATTTGGCTTGTGGACATATTCTTAATCATCTTTAATTTCTTATTTTGATACTTGTGATTTTTATTTGATGTTGCAGGAAATGAAAGGAACTGGACGAGGTAAAATTGGAAGAGGCGGTGTAAAAAGTGGACGTGGCAATTCTCGAGGACGTGAAAGTTTTGGAACTATGTCTCAGCCACAACTACAGCCAATAAGAGTTACCGAAATATCATTAGAAGCAGAACAATCATCTAACCCAAATCAAGGATCTCTACAGATAGGCCAAATATCAAGTCACCCTCTCCCAAGAACATCTCTAGAGACACAATCATCAAGAAATCTTGAAGAAAGCACACTCCCCTCTCCAGAGGTTGAAACTGGAACAGGTTAGTTCACCTCCCTTCTTAGTAGGAAACGACTGACTAGTGTTCTACCCGATTGTTGTTAGAGGATACCTGTTGGGGTTTTAGTTTGTTGCTGTTCAACTATTATTTTTTTATACAAGAAAGTATGTTGGTTAAGTGGCAGAATACTAGTATATTTTGGTTTTGCATTAATAGTATTATACAAGAACTATTTGATATTATGTTCTTTGAGTTTTTATTTGCTTTGCAGTTTCTCGCGTCAATAGAAAGAGAGGAAGAGGAAAATATAAATCTAAAACTGTTGATATTAAAACCAAGTATGGAGGAAAAATCAAAGTAATTATTCCATATGACATTGATAGAGCTGTGGGTTCTGGGGTTAGAGATACTGTTAATTACTCAGGCTTGATCATGAGGAGCAGTATCTCGTTCCGAGATGGAAATTGGCAAAAGATTATTTTAAAACATGGAGAAGCAATGTGGTATAAGGTCAAGGTAATAAATCACTTTTAATTTTGTATTGCCTTTAGATTACCTGATTTATCAAACTTATTATTACAATGTGTTTAGGACAAATTTGAAGTTTGCGATGGACTGAGAGAGCATAAGTTACAAGGCTTTGTGATAAGCACTATGCAAAGACTCTTTAGAGCTTGGAAAGCTCGATTGCATAATTGTTACTCTGCCTATAGTACCGATGAAGACACATTGTCGCATCGTCCTGAGGATGTTGAGTTGGAGGATTGGAAATACCTAGTTAAGTATTTTGGCAGTGAAAAATTCAAGGTAACTTACTTATGCTTACATGAACAGACTATACTCTTTTAGTAGCACATTAGGATAAATATTTTCTGATTTCCTGACTTGGTGCAGGTTGTCAGTGAGAGAAACAGAAAAAATAGAGAAAAACAAATAACTAAGCATTCTTGTGGTACAAGATCATTTGCAGAAGTAGAGGAATGTACGGTGAAAATATATTTGTTCCTCAATTATTTCATATACTTCTTTGCTACCTATATACATCTGCTCATATATATTTTTTCTTATTGAACTATATTATAGAGAAATCCTGAATCGGGAGAAAAAGACACACCAGATAAAGTTTGGGAGATTCAACACACACGTAAAAATACTAATGGAGAACGTGAATGGTTGGATCCACAATCACAACAGATTCATGTAATTCTCTAAAATAATTGCCTTGTTATCTTTTTGACCTACTACAAGTTACTTCCAATATGTAAGTTATGTTTTTGTGTAAATGGTGGCGTATTATTGTAGGGTCAGCTCCAACAACTTGTTGTTGAACAACAATCTGAAGAGATCGAGCATCGCATGACTAGGGATGATATCTTATCTTCAGTTCTTGGTGAGAGATCAGGCTATGTTCGGGGGAAAGGATACGGAAAGAAACCTCCTAAAAAGACTCAAATACAGCAGGCAGACATAGAGGCTAGTGTGTCTTCAGCTATGGAAAGTATGCGTCAAGAGATGCAAGCTGATATGGATCGAAAGTTACAAGAAGAACGAGAGCAAATGACTACTGATTTAAAAACAAGTATGGAAGAAGATTTGCAAAAAAAATTGGAAGAGGAGCGTGAACACATGAAAGGCGAAGTGGACAAGATGTTTCAAGAACAAATGGCCGCTATCATGACTAGAATGCAACAGGTACTTTCTCTTGCTCCTGAACAATTCCTCTCCTTTCATTTTCTGTTCTTGTTTCCGTAAAATCTCAAATGTTATTTAAAGATCTTATTTGCCTCTCAGTGAAGGCATTTTCTACCACATATCAAGAAAGAGTATGTGGCATTTGTTTGTTTTTTCAAGATTTTGATATTAGGAAGTTGTTAGCTCTATTTATTAACTTCCCTTATATGTAGGTTCTTTGTTTTTAGCGTGAAATGCCTCAGCTATCAAGGGATTTTAGTTGTGGGTGGATTGGTTTTTCTTTTTAAAAGTCTGAGATAAATATTTGTTTAATTGTGAAAAAGTATTATGTCTTCTAGTCTCTCTCGTGTATGCATGAAAAAGTATTATGAAGCTTTTAATAAGTTGTCTTGTAATGTGAGTAAATGTTCCTTGTCCTACCTCTGCTATTAATATTAGAAAAGATTGTGTCTTGTTACTTAAGTGACTAACTTGGAATCAATTTAGCCTCTTGACATATTCTTGTTTCCTTCTGTGTGTTTACTCTTTTTTAACACAATATGAACTAATGTAATTGGATTTGTCACTATTATAATATAACACTATTATTACTGGATCTCTAAGTCATCACTAGAATTAGAAATTTAATTTGTGATGGATGTACCACTTAAGAGAACAAATGAGATTCTCTTACTGTGTTAGATATTTTAATGTCCATATCATGTATAGTTCTGATTGTTGATTTAAATAGAGGATTTTCTTGTTGTGTTGCAATTAAAATTTTTGGTGTGGGTTTTCGAATGACAACAACTGCCAGTATCTTATTATATATTTTCATACACAAAAAAATAAAGTATTGAAACTATGATGGTGTTGATTTTAAAGTCTTATGTTACTCTTGTTATTATTAGCATTTGATTGTGGGAATTAGAAAGTGATTGTGTGTTTTTCTAATTTCAGGGACAAGGTTCTTAAACAATGGGGCACGATCAAGAAGTAGTTTTAAGACGTGCAATGGAAGTTTTTGCTTTTTGGACATATGTATATGGATACAAGGATAACTGAACTACTAGCGAGTTATTATATATATATATATATATATATATATATATATATATTATAATGTATAGTTGAATTTCTAGTACTGGGAGTATTTGTAATATTTAACTCGAAAATGCCTTTTGTATTAATTTTGTGAAATACAAATAGATGTTTTTAATAGCTATATATATGTATTGATTTTACAGAATTTAATTCAAAACATTAAATATTGTTCTTCAGTGATGAGATGAATGTTGCCACAAATGCTATAGTAATTTTAGTGGTGATTTTTAGATACTACTAAAAATCACTTTTTGCATTGACATAAAAGTTGCCACTGATTATTAGTTGATTTTGTGGCGCAAAAAGTCGCTGCTAAGAAAGGTGATACTAATAGTTAATCGTTTTTTGCAACGGTAGGAGTCGCTACTGATATTAATGTTTAGTAGCAACAAAGGTTGCCACAAAAAGTTTATATGTTTTTGTGGCAACAATCTCGCCACTAAAGGGCTTGTTTTTAGTGGCGACTTGACAAATAGTCGTGTTGAGATTATATTTTTGTGGCATATTTGTTAACAAATTGTGACGGATTATGTCGCCACAGATGAGTGTTTTTTGTGGCGACATCCTTTTGTCGCCCCAAATAACTTTTAGTTATGGAATTACTACCAACGGAGAGTATGTCGCCACAATAAACTTTTAGTGGCAACATTTGGAGTTTTTGTGGCGACTTCTACCGCCACAATAAGGCAGATTTCTTGTAGTGTAGGGCATTAGGTGAAGGGTAAAATGAAATAGCATTAGGCTAGAACAATTAGGAAAAGACCCAAAAGCTCTTAAGAAAGTTAATTACCGACCTCACTCGCGCCCCAATCTACGGTCTGTTGGCTAGATCACAGACCTTCCTGGTTGGTTGTGGTTAAGATAAAAGATCACTAATTGTGGACCCCCAACAACTGACAATACCTATGGCCTGTGGGTCCATTGACGGATCCTGGACCACGATCTTAGGTCCCAACTCTTGGCCTTAAAATCTCTCTTAAGTCTGGGATTCACCTACGAGACTTATCTACGGCTCATGCATTGAATGATGGGTTGTCCTAGTGAACCGTTGATAAAGTAGTGGAGGTTGACATTTTTGGAAAATTGTTACTTTTCGACCACGCCACCACCAACGGGCCGTCATTCCACTTACGGGCCATAGGTTGTGTCATCTGTGTTGGCACCAGGTCTGTGAAGAACTGAAATTTTCTCCCTTTTTGGATCCGAGGTGTTACATATATGCACGAGTTGCTAAGAATATGTGATAACTCTATCTGTTTCAATAGTTTCTACATTTGTTCCAATAATTGGTGCATATATTGCTGCAAATACTATATCAATTGCTATGAATATGAGACAATTGCAATTGTTTCAGTAGGTGCTGCATTTGTTTCAACAATTGTCCCATATGCTTATGCAACCACTATAGTAGTTGTTGAAATGTATGCAATAATTGATGAAACGTATGCAACAGTTCCTAAAATAATTTTACAATAAATTTTTATGAGTAATGCCTTTAATAGTACATTATTCACTTACCAAAATAGTTGAAATCATCTCTCGTACAATTTTCAGTGCTACACAATGAAATTTAGTCCATAATATGGGTTAAATGATTGAACTTTATTTCATCGATTCTTCTAAAAGGAAGAAAAGGAAGAAGAAGAAAGAGCAGAAACAGCAACAACAACAACTACAACTAAAGAAGAAAAAGAAGAAGAAGAAGAAGAAGACAAAGAAGAAGAAAAAGAAGAAGAAGAAGTTGAGGCGGGGTGAATGATGGAGAGAAGGACCAAGGAAGGCAGGAGAGGCAGATCAGAAAATAAGCACATATTCCCATTTTTTATAATAAGGATTAGTGTAATGACCCTCGGGGTCATTTGTATTTTTATATGTGCTTTTCCTATTTTGCCCCTTCCCGTAGCTTCCTTATAGCTTTTGTGTGGTGATGGGTTGGGTGGCATGCTCCCCAAGGCATTTATTTTAGTTTTGGGCAAGATTTGGGATTTTGTAAGCTTAATGCTTGAAAGAGCTGACTTTAGTCAACATTTGCAAATTCTACCGTTTGACGTGAGGCTAAAAATACATATTGTTAATCATTATTTCCTCACATTTATTATTTATATTTGTCTTTTTTGAGCATGAATTTTATGAATTGTGCTAAATTGGATAATTTATTTGTAGGATTAAATTGGTGGAAAAATGAAGAAGTTTGGAGCTAAAACGAATTAAAGATGGAAGGTTGAAAAAAGAAATCAAGCAGACAGCTTAATGAATAAAATTTAATAAAATAATATATTTATATATATAAGGAAACGGCGGCTGCAATTGAGGAAATTGAATTTTGATGCTTGCTGGTGCCACGTGGCAGCAAGTGAATAGCATACAATTTATATTGAGGCGGCAGCAACATAGCTCACGCGGTCGGAAAAAAATAAAAGGAATTCAATTCCTTTTGGTTTTGGATTCCTAATTTAATTTGGACTCAATTATTTTATTTAGGGTTTCCTACATCTATAAATAGTGCATAGAAATAATTATTTGAGGGAGAAGGGAGGCCAAGAACCAAGATACAAGACATAATATAAATTTTCTTCTAGCTTAGAAACTTTGGAAGAGTCGCCGTGGAGGCCTGAGAATTGTGGTTTATTCTTTCTTCTCCTTTATTATTTATTTGTATTCGTGATTAATAAAAGATAGTTTAGCTATTGTTCTTAACTTTTTTATGATTAACACAAACATATTTATTTTAATAAATTTTGATTGTGTTTTTGAGAAAATGAGTAGCTAACTTTCATAATTAGGAT
This sequence comes from Solanum okadae, assembly GCA_036553675.1. Taxonomy (NCBI): domain Eukaryota; kingdom Viridiplantae; phylum Streptophyta; class Magnoliopsida; order Solanales; family Solanaceae; genus Solanum; species Solanum okadae. The sequence goes on along the minus strand of CM071687.1, from coordinate 16,960,289 downwards.
TGTGGGAACCATAGCGATTAACAAAGTATGAATAATAACTAAGTAATTCTTGAATAGTGTTGAAGCATGCATTGATATTTCTTTCGTCTAGAAGTCTTTTTAACGGTGGCCAACGTTAGAACTCGCCTTGTTGCTACTTGCCGAACCAAGGAGGTAATCAACAAGAAAAGAATTATCAACATAGATTTAGTGTGATACTATCTAATAGGCTAGTGTCGATTGGTGCGAAGTAATAACTAAGCCAAACATCGATTATGATGTCTAATATGAAGTAAAGGTAAGGGTTTGTAAATTATACACACATAGCCGGACCAAGGTGCGGGGTGAAATTCTCTAGATGCCGGACCAAGGATTTAGAGATACCTAACTTATCACTTTGCATGTAATACACTAGAAAATGATTACTATTATTAGGATTACTGCGTTATGAGCTTATGGGGAACACATTCCTAGTTACTTTTAATAATCTGAATATAAACAAATACTTAGTTCAAAGCTATCTTTTTATTTTCTTTATTTTATTTCAATTTAAAACCCCCCATTTTTATATAACAACTATCGAGTTAAATATTTGCTATTGACAATATTCTTCCATATTCTTTGTGGGATCGATCTCGACTCATAGTTGGGTAAATATATTGCATACGATCGTTTATATTTCTTTTCAAGAAGTATATTTGAACGTTATCAGCTTTGGAAGGTCATTTTTGTATTGTGCTAATCTGTTTAAGTTGGTGATATGGGTAGATGGATCTATATTAATTCTCTATATGTTGTTGATAGTTTGACAATGATCTAAGGCTCTTTGAAAGGGAAAAGTGCCTGAATTATAGTTCGTGTGTAGTTTCCGGCCTTTAGGTAGGTTATGGCTTCATTTTCTTATATTTGTCTTTGTTAGATTGATTATATTTGGGTAGTAATTCTCGATTCAGGTTGAACCCTTAGGTTCTGTTGAGCATTATTGATCCTTGGACAGTTATGGCCATAGGTTGGGTTGTCTAGTTTTAGTTAGAGGAGCCTTCGTTTATGTAATCTTACGTGAGTAGTATCTTTAGACCTTGCTTCTAAGTTGCGTGAAACTTAGGATTGTCTTGGATTTGATTGGTTTTGTAGGTTTGATTGATGGTATGGATCCTTGAGTTGTGGTTTTTTATTATTTTTTTATATTATTGGACTTGAGGCCGTAAGCTTGGATTAGCAAGAGATCCAAGTTAGTACTCTTGTGGTGTGACAGGTGTTCTACCCAATTTTTTGTGTAATACATGACTTGGTTTGTGAAAATGGAATATACCTTAATGAGTTGGAAGTCCTTGAGACCTTTTCAGAATTAAAAGTGGTAAAAAGCCGTTTATTTGTTTTATCGCACCCTTGAGGAGCTTTTCCTCTAATGCGCTTATTAGGTCATTTCAGGCGACCCATTGGCCTAGGCTCGGGCTACACTCACTACTCCAATTTACTTTGATGATAAGATCAAAATACCATCACGGGTGGCTCATTGATACATATATCTGGGTTATGGGTAAGCTTGACGTGCCATATCGAGTGTCATGTGGATACATCTATCTAAGTTATCGACTTACCGTTAAGCTTGAGGCACCATTCGATTCGGCTCGATGTTTCTTAAGGCTTAGGATATTTCCTTTCTTGGTGTTTTACATTATATCATTACATTAGTTGCTTTTGAGTGTGTTGATTTTTTTATCTTTATGTATAATTGTTTGTTATCATATGCATGTTCTCCATTATATTCTTGTTGTGCCTTTTTTTCCCTTGACTTGCTAGTTTCTTCATGCTTCTTATACATAGTTTATCTTTCTGAGCTCGGTCGAAATATGATGTCTATTGGGTACCCCGTGTTTTGGTACTTATACTGCACTTCTGCATCTTATTGTGATGCAAGTCCCAGTTTGAGCCACCCTTAGTAAGCATTTGGATCTCCCTTGGTGGTCACATACTTTGATTTGTGGTGAGCTATCGACGTTTAGAGACTTGCTACTGTCATTCTTTTGTACACACTCATTTTTTATTTTGGAGTAGTGAGTCCTCTAAATAGTTGTATGGCTTTTTGTTTATAGTACCTCTTATATAGGTGCCACCAGGTCCGTGGATTGGTATCTTGTGTTAGTTTATCTTTTGGTCACTTTTGGGCCTATTTTGTACATTTTATATCGTACTATAGATATATATTATATGTCCCTTCTTTCTATATACATTACCCTTGTCTTGTACTTTTATTATTTTTGTCTTCTATATTTTGTGTCTTCCAAATCTTAGTGGTTGTAATTAACCTTGTCGACTCTGTGGGTTGTAGTGCACCACTTAGAAACGGCATTCCAGACTCAACATAATTGATGAAACACTTATCTAAAGATCTTTCGTCAGTTAGCATATGTTGGGTCAAAGTTTTAATAAAGGTGCAGTTTATTTAAAAAATATTCAATATCCCCTAAAACTAATTATAAACTAGTCACCCTTATTACATACTTAAAACTTGTACCACACCTTTTCAAATTCAAGACTTTTTGGTCACCCTTAGGCCTTAATTGATTCACCCTAGTTTCTTGTAAAACCCCATAAATTTGTAAGCTAAGACCGAATTACTTTCTGTATGAATATAGACTTGTACTATATGGTTCCTAGTTTTTTGTGTGTATTAAGGTTCATTATGAAGTGTAAAAGATGTGTCATAAGTGATTTAGAGTCATTAGGGACCTCTAACACTAAGTCGAGTTTAAAGTTCCCTACTGATTTAGTTTTTCTATGAGCTCGTGAAAGAATAAACTTAAAGTAACCTTAACTCTAAAATTAAAGAGTTAAGTGACTCATAACCTACCAAATTAAAATTCTATGAGTCTTCTTTCCAAAGCCACTGATTGTTTGTTCATCAATGTTTTGAGTAAAAAGTTATGGTTGTTTTTCTAAAACTTGTCCAGACAGGAGAATTTGGCGAAGACACCTGTCATTTTGGCAAATCGTTGGTGTTTTCATAACCCAAAGAACACCGTAGATGTGACAAGGATAATAGGATCCCAAAAGACCTTAAGTAAGCCACTTGACATAAGAAATGATAATAATTGAAAGAAAGACAAGATAATAGTCTAGATCAACATCATTAATACCAAAAGAAACAGAGTATAACTCATAAGGGGAAACATCTAATGTCAGACATAGGCCTCAACTATCATAGTATGTGGCTAGGAAAGACCCCTAACTCACAAAGTATGAAACTAAAATTGCATGAAAAAAAAGCAACATAGGTGGCATTGCCCTTAGAAAATGAGGAGTCACCAATAATCAACACAAAATCAATCCACTAGCCACGTGTGTAACATAAAACATCAGACCCTATAGTTTGAAACAATATAGGCACAATATGCACTGGTACTTTGAATGTGCTGAGTATGGAAAAAATTCATAAAAATTTAAAACATGAAAATATGGGAACTTAAACACGATATGCATGACCAAGTAAAAGCGTAATAAAAACTTTAAAGATAAATCATAATTGATGAACAAGGTCAATGCAGACTTGAAATAGATAGGAATAGGTTTTGATAAAACCTTTGAAGAAAACATAGTTCAATTATCTCATATTTATCGTTAACTGCCAATAAGACCATTGAGCTATAACATGGAATCTAGTGTGACCATCCCACCTAAAAGAGCGAGTACGTCTTTCCAAGGTAAGGAACACATACATTCAATCTTGCAGAAGTGGATCCTCTAGATTGGGTCACTTAAGACAATCGTATGGGGCACGTAGTTAGGGAGAAAAGGATTGTTTTTAGAGACCCGTCCTCTGATAATGAAGTGTCTCAATCTTAAGGTCCTCTCAAGGCTAAGTAAAATCCCAATGGAGTAGACAAAGCCATAATTATATCAAAGTACTTAGAAAGGCTATAACCAAGACTCCTAATAAAATCATAAATTCGTATTAGAGTACCGCCTTTTAAAACCATGATTTTGTAACTGTTTATTTAGACACTTACCTACCTAAGAATCTAAATAATGATTTTCTTTCAATTGTGAGAAAAAGTTTCACAAATCATTGATACTTTATCTTAAAAGCAACCTTTAGTCATAATAATCAATCTCATAAAACATGCATAAATCCACAACCATAACTCATAAGTTCATAATCATAGTTGAAGTACTAATGAATTGGATCCAAATGAAATCAATTGGAAAACATGTAATTGAATCAAATCATGCATAATAAGAGTTCATATAAGCAATGATATTATTATGAATTTAACCCATGAAGATTTTACCTAAAAATGTAAGAATTGGGTAAACTAAATGGGAGAATTGAGTATCTTTTGGAACCCAATGGATGAAAAGTGTCACGGCCCAGGGGTACACCCTAGATGTAATATGGCACACAGAACACCGAAGGACTCCATGTAAGCCACTTAACATATCATAACATAAGATAATAGAAAAGTGCGGAAATTTTAAAACATTTTCCATACAATCAAAGTCCTTTATAAAAGCAAAGCGGAAGTCTTATTACAATTGTCTCAAACCATCTAGAACATGAATATCTTTGGGACGCAATCCATAAAAAAGTCTAAAACATAAAAGAAAGACATAAAAGGAACGGCGAACAAATCCTCGATGCTATGAGGACTCACCAAGTCTTCAACTCCTTGCTCTACAAAAATCTAGCCACGAGAATGGAACTCAATATCGCCGGACCCTACATTTGATAAGAATGTAGGAAAGAGTATGCATTAGTAGAAAAGTACATAATATGATAGCTAGCATAACATCACAAGAGCATAACATAATGGTTAGTCAACCTAAGTCATATGCCATAATCATAAGAGAAACTACGTGAAACATAAACTATAAGCATAAGAGACAACAACATAGTCATAGGCATAATCTCTAACATAGGCATAATATAAGCATTAGTCAACCCTTAGTCCTTCATAACATAAGAGGAACACTTTATAAGTAGCTTTATGTCATACTTGTGCAATGCATGGATAAAACCCCATAATCTCACCCATACTAAGTACCAGCTTAGGCCATCATACATACTTACCATCTTTGATATCATCCTTAGCTTAATTCTCATAGACAAGGGAATCTCTCACCTTTAGTCAATCATAACAGGGAAGGCAACTATAGCACAATCCAACTTAAGCATACATCATATATGAGAACACTTTCTAGGTAACATTAAGTCATACTTGTGCAATGCATGGATAAGACAACATCATCCCATCCATACTAAGTACCACTTTAGGTCATCATACTCATACTTCTTGGTTGGGGACTAATTCCTCTTTTAAAACATTGGAAAACTAGGAGATACTTCTTTAAGCACATCTTAGTCCCTCTTCTTTACTTCTGAACACTATGAGATACTTTATTAAGCATGTCTAAGTTCATTAGGTATTTGAACTCTTGGAGATGCTTCCTCAAGCATATCTTAGTTCATTATGTTTGAACACTTGGAGATGCTTCATTAAGCATGTCTTAGTTCATTAATGCTTGTGAACACTTGGAGATACCTTTTCAAGTATGTCTTATTTAATTGGATATGGACATTGCTACTAGAAACCCGGACTACTCTATGTGAAGGCTTACATCTCATGAGAGCTACTTTGGGAAAACCCGAACTCTACTATGTGAGAGTTCTCCCTTACTTTGGAAGCCCGGACTCAACTAGGTGTGAGCCTCCTTTATCTTGGAGACCTGGACCCGATTATGTGTGAACCTCCATCTCATAGTCTATATCCATTCGGACCAAGCATACACCATTTAGACTAGTTATTAAGCCTTACTTTAACTCATGACTCATGGAAGGATGTCCTTCACAACCAATCCATGTTTCAAGTGATTCGATCAATTTATGCATTCAAGCATTCATAATGTAGATGAGGTGGGTAAAGTCCTTCTACAACAATGACACTTACTAGTCTACCATTCTCATATAGGCTTCACTCTCAAAGCCATTACATACATAACTCAACATATTAAATTTACTTTCAAAGCCCTAGCAATCAACATTCATGACTACAAGCCTTACTCTCAAATCTTTACTTCATACAATCATCATACATACCTAGATTTTAAGGCATTCTAATTACATGCTTCATTCTTAAGTGATTCTAATCATATATCATCATAAAGGTTCAATCTCAAGCCTTACTAGTCATGATCCATCACATATACATTATTCTAATTCAATACATGTCTACATGCTTCTATTCTTGAACAATTACTATACATGTCATCAATCCTAGAAGATCATCTACGAATCTTCAATTTCCCCTTCACAAGGCATAAACCCACATTACATAAATTTCATCAATTAGACTAGGGTTAAGCATATAAAACATGTAATTTCATCTTAATAACATGATTCACAACTAATTCTATCATAATTGATCATTATCCACTCAATTGGATCAATATACAACAACACCCACAATATAGGAAGAAACCCTAACTAGATTGGGGGGTTCATCTTCACAATTGGGGTAATTCTAGGGGGATCCATGGATGGAAGAATCCATGGATGAATAAGCTATCATACTTTGATTATAAAGCCTTACAAAGCTTGCAACAATGGAGTCTTGAATTGACCTAGTTTGATTCTCTTCTTCTTCTTCTTCTACTTTACTTTCTAGAGAGAGAATTTCTTGAAAGGAATTGGGTTTCTTTTGGTGAGTTGAAATAATGTCTAGGATCAATGAATTTAGGGGTCTAATAGTTTTATATAGGTGGTCAAAATTTTAATAAAGCTACACTACTCAACCCCTAATTAATTCCAGAAAGTTCCATAATGCCTCCACTTAACTCCTTAAGACCAAGGTTCTGCCTCACCCACGAGACAACGCCCACGGGCCGTGGGTGGACCAACGGACATGCTGGTCAACGGTGGGTGGTGGACTGCATTTTGTTTCTGGGACCCTGACCCACAACCCCTCACCCATGTGGCGTGGGTCCCCTTTCGTGAGTCTACTGTTTTTGGCAGCTTTCTTGGGCAGTCTCAAAGTCCTCCTCAAGGACCCTTGGTTGGTCCTTGGAGAGTCGTACCTTGACGTTCAACCCCAAAACCCTTCATTCTAAGTATGGGAGGTTAAATTCACGACTCTAACCCTCACGTCAAGCCCTAGTTTAGCCTACTAGTTTCCGGGTGTTACAATATCTTCCCCTTGGGAACATTCATCCTCGAATGACGATTCTAAACACCTCTTAAGGGAAACGACTCTAGTCTAGCAGCCCATCATGCATGCAACACATCTAAATACACACAAACAAGGAGGAAAACTTCTTCTCCTATCTAAACACACTTAATGCAACACAAGGGAATAGGAACTACATATACAACACAAAATGCATGAATTTCTCATAACTAGTCATGTTCAAGGAGGAACTACCATATCCTAGCTAAAACATGCTCAACATACACTCATGAAGCCTATATGCAATTTACTATAAAAAAGGATTCATTCAAGGAGCAATCTCTCAACTCCAAACTAAGGCATGCTCATTAACTCGTCTCATGAAGTCTATAGGCAACTTATACTCAATGTACTACAACATGAGGAAAAACAATGCACATGAGTTATTTCTATGAAAACCTAAGCTTTGTCATGAACATGCATATAAAGAAATCATGGCCACCCACTAAAATAAAATGACCTTGCTACCTAGGCACACCATCTCCCCCTTGGGAGTAAGCTTAGGTTGACTTTCTAAGCACCAATACTTTCAATTCTAAGGTCGGAACAAGTTATCGCTAAACTTTCATATCCTTCACACAAGAGGATTCTAAACCTAGGTGAATTACATTACTACGCTTTAGACAAGGCTACTCACACAACACATCTAGGCATTATTTAAACACCATATTCCTCAAGTCTTCACCAACATACCCAAAGCTCAAAAATGGCCAAGTAGGGTTCTACTATCAACAACACATAACAATAGTGTAGCCCATTCATACTCAAGACACCATCAAAGTCTTAACATATAAAGTCAAAAAAGACTAAAAAATACCAGAATCTAGTAAAACATGAGATACATACCAGTATCAAAATTCGGAGGTCAGTCTTGATCATCTCTAGCTTGAAAAGCATAGAACATATTCTTCATTTGAGCATCCCCATCTAAACCATGGAAATTTGCTTATCCTCTTTTCCCTTAGCGTTAAGCACCGGGCAATCGCTCATTTTGTGCCCACTCTTTCCACAACCATAACAACCCTCCATGTCGGCTAGGCACTTACCATGATGATTCCTCCCACACTTGGAGCAAGTAGGCTTAGGTAATGGAGACCCACCACCTTTCTCTTGGTTAAACCTAGGGGTATTGGGAGAATCTTGACCAGAATACATTTGTTTGAACTTAAGTCTACCTTGTCCATCAGACCTAGCATTGGAGAAGTTCCCATTACCGGTCCTAGCTATTTTTACCTCTCTATTCTTTTTCTTGAGTTTTGATTTCTTAATTTGTTGGGCATACACTATAAGACGTGAGATATCCATATCCCCCAACAAGCATTGTCATACGGCATTCTTTGGCTACTAAGTCGGACACTCCCTTCATGAACTTATTCATTCTATTCCTCAAATTTTCCACTATAGTTGGAGCATACTGGAGAGTTGGGTAAATTTCAAGGCATACTCCTTAATACTCATGCTACCTTGCTTAAGGTTAATAAACTATTGCATCTTAGCCTCCTTAATTTCTAGGGGAAAGAACTTATCAAATAATGCCAACTTAAACACCTCCAACACTATGGGACCCACTCCTACCGGTCTATTCTCCTTTTATTGATCATACTATACTTGTGTTACACTCCTCAATTGGTAAGTGGCTAACTCCACTTTCTCTACCGAAGTCACCTCAATAATAACAAGTAATTTATAAACCTCATCTATAAACTCCTTAGGATCATCTTCCAGTTTGGAGCCACAAAACTCCGGAGGGTTCATCCTCATAAAATCCCTCACTCTTAAGGCCGCGAAATTCACATTAGGATTCACCGGAGCTACCATCTCTCTATTTACTTGAGCCGTCATGGCTTTAGCCAAAATTTGGATAGCCAACCTAAACTCCGCATTAATCATATTCTCCCCTATAGGGTCAATTGGAGCTTGGGGAGGAGCTTGGAGAGGAACCTCTTGATCCATATTGTTTTCCTCATTCCTCCTAGCATTTTCCTTTGTATTAGCCATACCCTGAAAACCAACAGGCACGGATTAGGAGAAAGACCTAATAGAGTTAAACTCTATGGCACGACGTACAGAACGAAGAAGTGAAGTTTCCTAAACATCCAATATCCTCCTATTCATAAATGTGGCGTGCTTCACATTTATGAACAAGACTCTACTAGTCGTGGTTTGAGACATCCCAGAAACATTCTAAGCCTTGTGCTCTGATTACAAAGTTTGTCACGACCCAGGGGTACACCCTAGATGTAACATAACACATACAACCCCGAAGGACTCCATCTAAGCCACTTAGCATATCATAACATAAGATAATAAAAAAGTGCGGAAATTTTAAAACATTTTCCATACAATCAAAGTCTTTTATGAAAGCAAAGAGAAAGTCTTATTACACTTGTCTCAAACCGCATAAAACATGAATATATTTGGGATGCAGCCCATACAAAAGTCTAAAACATAAAAGAAAGACATAAAAGGAACGGCGAACAAATCCTCGATGCTATGAGGACTCACCAAGTCTTCAACTCCTTGCTCTACAAAAATCTAGCCACGAGAATGGAACTCAATATCGCCGGACCCTACATTTGATAAGAATGTAGGAAAGAGTATGCATTAGTAGAAAAGTACATAATATGATAGCTAGCATAACATCACAAGAGCATAACATAAGAGTTAGTCAACATAAGTCGTATGCCATAATCATAAGGGATACTTCATGAAATATACACTATAAGCATAAGAGACAACAACATAGTCATATGCATAATCTCCAACATAGGCATAATATAAGCATTAGTCAACCCTTAGTCCTTCATATCATAAAAGGAACACTTCATAAGTAGCTTCAAGTCATACTTGTTCATTGCATGGATAAGACCCCATAATCTCACCCACACTAAGTACCACCTTAGGCCATCATACATACTTACCATCTTTGATCTCATCCATAGCTTAATTCTCATAGACAAGAAAATCTCTCACCTTTAGTCAAACATAACAAGGAAGGAAACTATAACACAATCCAACTTAAACATAAATCATATAATAGAAATGCTTTCTAGGTAACCTTAAGTCATATTTGTGAAACGCATGGATAAGACCCCATAATCCCATCCATACTAAGTAGCACTTTAGGTCATCATACTCATACTTCTTGGTTGGGGACTAATCCCTCTTTTAAAACATTGGAACACTAGGAGATACTTCTTTATACACATTTTAGTCCCTCTTATTTACTTTTGAACACTATGAGATACTTCTTCAACCATGTCTAAGTTCATTATTAACTTGAACAATATGAGATACTTTATTAAGCATGTCTAAGTTCATTAGGTGTTTAAACTCTCGGAGATGCTTCCTCAAGCATGTCTTAGTTCATTACGTTAAAACACTTGGAAGTGCTTTATTAATAATGTCTTAGTTCATTAACCCTTTTGAACACTTGGAGATACCTTTTCAAGTATGTCTTAGTTCATTGGATACGGATTTTTCTACTAGAAACTCGGACTACGCTTATGTGAAGGCCTCCATCTAATGAGACCTACTTTGCGAAAACCCAGACTCTACTATGTGAGAGTTCCTCCTTACTTTCAAATCCCAGACTCAACTATGTGTGAGCCTACTTTATCTCGAAGACCCGAACCCAACTATGTGTGAACCTCCATCTCATTGTCAATATCCATTCGGGGCAAGCATACACCCCTTAGACTAGTTATTAAGCCTTACTTAACTCATGACTCATGGAGGGATGTCCTTCACAACCAATCCATGTTTCAATTGATTCTATCATGTTATGCATTCAGGCATTCATAAAATAGATGAGGTGGGTAAAGTCCTTCCACAACAATGATACTTACTAGTCTACCATTCTCATACAGGCTTCACTCTCAAAGCCATTAGATACACAACTCAACATATTAGCTTTACTCTCAAAGCCCTAGCAATCAACATTCATGACTACAAGCCTTACTCTCAAAGCTTTACTTATTACAATCATCATACATACCTAGATTTCAGGGAATTCTAATCATGTGCTTCATTCTTAAGTGATTCTAAACAAATATCATCATAAAGGTTCAATCTCAAGCCTTACTAGTCATGATCCATCACATATACATTATTCTAATTCAATTCATGTCCACATGCCATTATTCTTGAACACTTACTATATATGACATCAATCCTAGAAGATCATCTATGAATCCTCAATTTCCCTTTCACAAGGCATAAACCCACATTACTTCAATTTCATCAATTAGACTAGGGTTAGGCATAGAAAACATGTAATTTCATCAGAATAACATGATTCACTACTAATTCTATCATAATTGATCATTATCCACTCAATCGGATAGATATACAACAACACCCACAATATAGGAAGAAACTCTAACTAGATTTGGGGGTTCATCTTCACAATTGGGGGAATTCTAGGGGGCTCCATGGATGGAAGAATCCATGGATGAATAAGCTATCATACCCTTATTATAAAGCCTTACAAATCTTGCAACAACGGAGTTTTGACTTGACCTAGCTTGATTCTCTTTTTCTTCTTCTTCTTCTTCTTCTTCTTCTTCTTCTTCTTCTTCTTCTTCTTTACTTTCTAGAGATATAATTTCTTAGAGGGAATTGGGTTTCTTTTGGTGAGTTAAAATAATTTATAGGATCAATGAATTTAGGGGTCTAATATCTTTATATAGGTGTTCTAAACTCTAATAAAACGACACCACTTAACCCCTAATTAATTTCGAAAAGTTCCACAATGCCCCACTTAACCGCCTAAGACCAAGGATTTGCCTCACCCATGAGACCACGCCCATGGGCTGTGGGTGGACCCATGGGGTGTGCTGGTCAACTTGGGTGGTGGCCTGCAGCTTGTTTCTGGGACCCTGACCCACGACCCCTCACCACAGGGTGTGGGTCCCCTTTCGTAAGTCTACTGTTTTGGGCAGCTTTCTTGGGCAGTCCTAGAGTCCTCCTCAAGGACCCTTGGTTGGTCCTTGGGGAGTCGTACCTTGACATTCAACCCCGAAACCCTTCATTCTAAGTATGGAAGGTTAAATTCAGGACTCTAACCATCACGTCAATCCCTAGTTTAGCCTACTAGTTTACGGGTGTTACAAAAAGAATCCATTGTGAAGTTCTATAATACCTTGGGTAAGCAAATCTCAAAAGGTGAAGAAGGAAAATTGAACTTGAATAACCTTAGGCATCTCCCTTGAAGCTTCTTTGCGAGAATTTGGAGAAGAAACCCTCTAGTGAATTTGTGAGTTTGAGAAAATGGGAGGAAATAAATATTTTTTTGAAGGGTAAAAACAATTTTAGGGGTAGTTATAAGGCCAAAATGAAAGATGTTAGGGGTCAAATTGGTAGGAAACGAAAAAAACACCCTTAATTCAAAACTTTCGAAAGACCTTACAGATTGGACTGACAGATCATAGGGATTCATGTGGTCCATCCTATCCATCCATAGAACACTTTAATAAGACCTAAAATGTTAAGAACTCCCATGGGACCCTTCTCCGAATCATTTTCCTTCCTACAACTCGTAGACCTAATCGGTAGAACACATGTTCAAGTCTAAAATTTTACTAAGTTCAATCACTTTCCATAGATACCTTTCTACAACTCATCTAGTGCATTTGTAGACATCATCGAACACTTTACATTTTCCAAAATTCAACCCAAGTTCTATGAGTGCTATCTACGACCTGTAGAGATTCCTACGAACCGTAGATGGGCTCGTAGGAACTGTATCAACACACTTTTCAAAACTTTTCCCTTTCAAGCTCAACTTCAAATTTTTGAGGTATTACAATATCACACCTTAGGAATATTCATCCTCGAATGGGACTCAAGCCAGCATGAATAGAGTGGGATAGAAACTAGCAGCCCAACCTTAATGCAATTTACATCAAATGCATATAAATAAGGAGAAATCAATCCAAGCTAAATCATAATTCAAAAATCAAGTTTTTATGAACATACATGAATGTTGAAACACGAGAATGACTAAAACTCATGAATCTGAAAGAATGAACCATGAGGAATTTCATACATCAAACTAGAATAGAAGAGGAGGGAAAGAGATGAGGATAATTGGACATCATATCGGCTTTGTCCTCCCAAGTAGAACCCCGAACTAGTTGATTCCTCCAAAGATCCTTCACGAAAGCCACTTCTTTAATTCTCAATTTCTAAACTTGACAATCCAAGATTTCAACTACAACTTCTTCATAAGAAAGACTTTCCTTAACCTCCAAACTTTCCCAATGACACTATAGATGTTGGATCTCCAACACACTTTTTAAACAAGTAGACATGAAATAGAAGATGTATCGATGCCAAATTGGAAGGTAATTCTAATTAATATGCCAACTTGCCCACGGGGCTCAAAATATGATGTGGATCCACATAATGTGGACTAAGATGTCCTTTCTTCCGAATCTCATGACACCCTTAATGGGTAAGATTTTAAAATGGACTTAATCAACAACATCAAATTCAATCTCTCTCTTTTTCTAACATCGGTATAAGACTTTCATTGGCTTTGAGCCGTTTAAACCCTTCCCAAATAAGTCAAACCTTCTCCATAGCCTCATGCACCAACTTGGGCATTATCAAAGTTGTCACACAATCTTTAAACCAACCGATGGGAAACTTACACCACCTACCATTGAGACCCTTATATGAAGGCATACAAATACTTGAATGATTGCTATTATTATAAGTAAACTCGATCAAAAGAAAATAATCATCCAAATTACTCTTGAAGTAATTACACAAACTCTCAACATGTCTTCCAAAGTTTCTTATAGTACGCTCACCTTTTCCATCGGTCTAAGGATGAAATGTCATACTAAGCATGACTCGAATACCAAAGCCCTTTTTGAAAGACCTCACAGAATAAGAAGTAAATTGTGTACCTTGATCAGATATAATAGATAGAGGCACTCCATGAAACCTTATCAATTCTCAGATATACAACATGGCATAATCTTCCACCAAGTAAGAATCTTCACGGGAATGAAATGAGCCGACTTCTTCATACTATTCACAATGACCCAAATCAAATCGTAGTACCGTGGAGTGCGGGGTAAATCGGTAATGGAATGTATATTCAATTCTTCCCACATTCAAGTATTAATTCTAATGTCTTGGGACAAACTTTCCGTTTCTGATGCTCGACTTTCACTTGTTTGTGATTTGGACATTTAGCCACAAACTCTGTAATATCCTTCATTATCCTATTCTACCAATAGACCTCCAACAAATCACTGTACATCTTATCTCTTGGATGAATATAATACCAAGAACTATGGTCTTCAGATAAAAAAAATTTCCTCAACTCCTCAACGTTTGGAACAAGCAAACAACCTTGATAATGAAACATACCATCTCTCCCTTGGGAGAAAGCATCTATAGGCTTTTTAAGCACCACTTCCTTCCACTCTATCGAAATTGGATCATGATCTTTCTTAGCTTTTACTTCTGACACAAAAGATGATTTTGACCTATTCAGAACAATGATTCCACCCTCATCAGAATCAACCAAATGAACTCGTAGCTGGGCTATACTATAAATGTCGCAAACTTACTCTTACTTACCATCTTTAACATAGGACAAACAACTTATGGACAAGGGACTAAGGGCATCGGCCACCACATTGACCTTGCCCAAGTGATAGAGGACGCTCATGTCATAGCCCTTCAAAAGTTTGAGCCACCTTCAATGGCGGAGATTTGGATCCTTTTTCTTGAACATGTTTTGCAAACTTTTGTTGTCAATAAGACGTCCACATAGAAACCATACAAATAATTTCACCAAATCTTTAAGGAAAACACAATCGCCGCTAACTCCAAATCATGAGAAGTGTAGTCATTTTCATGGACCTTAAGTTGCCTTAAGGTATGTAACACCTCGAATTTGAAAAGAAGGAAAAATGCAAAACATTCACAGATGGTGTCTATGTCTACAGTCCCCACCTATAGACCATAGGTGCTCCTACGGACCGTAGGTGGAAACTATAGGTGGTGGGGTGAATAATTTTTAAAGTCAAGTTCAACTACCCTTTGTACGGTTCACCAGGACATTCCATCATTCAATGTTTGAGTCATAGGCATGTCTCGTAGGTGAGTCACAGACTTAGTAAAATTTAGAGGGTCAAAGTTGAGATAACAGTTGGTATGTGCAATCCATAAGAGGGACTACGGATCGTACATGGGTCCCATCATTTGAAGGTCCAAATCCAAGTCCCTGAACTCCACCCAGGGTCTAAAAAGATGGTCCATAGTAGGACCTACGGATCGTAGGTCTGATCCGTCTGTGAGGGCTCGACAATTATTTTTAAGGGCTTTTTGGTCTTTTCCCTAATTTTTTAATTTGAATACTACATTGTTTTACCCCTAAATCTATACTCTATAATACCCTTTACCCTTTTTCATTTCCCCTAATTTATTCATTCTCTCAAATTCCTAAAGTCTCTCCATGGTTTTCTCCAATAATCTTCTCTCTAGATCAAGGAAGAAAAAGATAGAATTCTTCAAGTTCAAAAATACCCTTCACCCATAGAAATTTCCCACAATATATTAATTATCTTAAATTCCTAGAGTATGTCCAAGGGTTTTTCCAAAAATCTTCTCTCTAGATAAAGGAAGAAGAAACTAGGGTCTTTCGAGGTCAAGTCTCCTTTCTTAATCATTGCTTAGGACTTCAATCAAGGTATGTAAGGAGTTCATCAATGGATTCCGATCGCCCATTGAGTCCTAAATTTTCTTCAGTTCTCCAATTCAATTTCCCAAAATTGATTAGGTTTTCATTCAATTTCTTTGTGGGTTCTATTTGTATTGATTCAATTGCTTTATTGTGATCTTATTTTGATGATTTATAATTAATTACATACTTTTCAACTAATTCCATTTGAACCCATGCATTGATATTTGAATTTTTACTATGAATCCTAATTTACATGAATTTATGAAGAAGCTTGAATCTATGAATATGTTTATAAAATTATGCATGTTTTCATGAAGTAAATGTTTATGACTCAAGTAAGCTTATAGGTAAAGGTATCCATATGTTCTATGAAGCTTTACCATATGACATGAATGACATCTACATTTTCCCTCAATGATTTTCGGGCTATTTCTTTTAAATTAGGTCTTGATTAGTATGGTATTCGGATATTCCATCAATGATTATAGATCGCACTTTCTAAACTATTATCTTTAGTCGTAAGGCATTTCTAGCATGAAGTGAATGACTATGGGCCTTAAAATCTATTGTGAAAAGATCATGGATGGTGAAAGGTTTTCTCACGCATGGTTTAAAAAGCTGTCCTATGATGTCCTAGCTTCGAATAGTATCTTAATTGTACATTTCCATGAACAGAAAGATGAATAATATTAATGACTATTTCGTGGGATTTATACTTCGCATCGAGAGGATATTGAGATGAAAGCTCTCTTGTAGCTTGAAGTTGGGTTTCTAGTAGCAATCTCCTTATCCCATTACTATGTTTCATCATAGGATGATTGTCTTAGATAGACATTAGCTAGTACATCCACCTAATCTAGAATTTTATGGTTCTTACCTTGGTAAGTAAGGACATCTATTTAAAGATGTGTTGACTATGCTCATGATTTATGAATCTTCGTAAATTATTTTACTATGTTTTAACTTGGTTATGCATTTCATGGTTCCAATTATGTCCCCTTTTGATCATGTCTTATGTTTTTATGCATTCCTCTCATACTTAGTACATTCCATGTACTAATTCATACTTGTGCCTACATTATTTCACTAATATAGGGCTTGGTGACTCTTATCCTTCCGTTCATGGCTAGTTCATTATATTAGAGATTTGAAGACTTGGTGAGTTCTCATACATTTGAGGATGATTCCACTTTTATAGCTTTATGTCATTTCAGTTTCAGACTTTGTATATGATGGATGAGTTACATCCCAATCACTTTTCTTATGATGTATGAGATGGCTTATTGAGAGAAATGTTAGACTTTCGCTTTGATTCAAAAACTCTTTTGAAATATGAAATGCCGCTTTTAAACTCTCTTGTTTCTATTATCTTGTATGATGTATGCTAAATGGCTTGTGTAGGGCCTCTCAGAGGTTATACGTCTTGACACACCTAGGGTGTACTTTGGGTGGTGACAAACTTGTTAATCGGAGCATAAGGTTTAGAAAGGTCCTAGGATGTCTCAAAAGCCACGTCGAGTAAAGTCTTATTCATAAGTGTGAAGCTCGCCACATTTACGAATGAGAGGCTATAAGATGTTTAGGGAACTTCACTTATTTCATTACACTAAAGTTGTGCCATAGATTTTACCTATATAAAGTTCCCCCTCTCCTAATCCCTATTTATGTTATTGAGAATATGCCTCTAGGAAGGAATTCAGTTAGAAGGAATAGGAATGTTCGTGAAAATGTAGAGCCTGAGGTTCTGTCACCACCCAAAGTATACCCTAGACATGACATGGCGTGTAAGAGCCCAAGAGGCCCTATGCAAGGCAGTTAGCATACATCATAAAAGATAATAGAAACAAGAGTGTTAAAGCATAGCATTTCATATAAAAGAGTATGACACAAAATAGCTGAAGTCTAACATAAGTCTCAAAGCCATCTATTACATCAAAGTACTGATTGGGACGTAACCCATACATCACCTACAATATCCGAAAAGAAAAAAACAAGAAATCAATAAAAGAGCCTCGGTCCTCGGAACATGAAGACTCACCAATCTTCTAATCTCTAAAAGGGGTCACTAGACACGAGTTTGTGGAATAGGAGCATCGGACCCAACATTAGTGAAACAATTTAGGCAAAAGTATACGTTAATACATGGAATGTACAAAATATGATAGCCATGCATAAGAGTTCTGAAACCATGCTAAAAGGTACTTTACATGGCATGCAATGACCAAGCTAAATAAGAAAATAACATGTTAGAAAATATAAGCCATAACTATGGTCAATGCAAGCTTAACATCTTTAAGACCAATTTTAGATACTTTTAGAGAGTAACCTTAGTTCATTATTGTTGGTGATTCAGCGTTAACCGACATAGACCATGTGATCTATAACATGGAATCTGGTGTTTATCCAACACCAAAAAGAGATGTTCTTACTTTCCACGGTAAGAGCCATGAACTTTTAGCTTAGTTGGATCCCCTAGCTAATGTCTATCTAAGACAATTATTCTATGGTGGCACATATTTTATGGGACATGGGTAATTGCCACTTGTCCACTTGGTGATAAGCATAAAATCCATGAAATAACCATTAATCTTAACTTGTCTTATCATTAGAGGACATGGGTAATAGCCGTTTGTCTTATCATTATTGAAGGGCACATCAAGTAGCCAATCCAAGTTAGATTTCATTAGAATAGCTCTTTAATCTTGATCCAACTTAGGTGAGAAAATCTTTCAACCCTTATGAATCATTTATGTGAGAAAATCCTTTCACAATCATGCTTTTGAGTAGTATGTGAGAAATCCTTCCACAATGACAACAACAACATCAATGCTTTAATATCAAAGAAACCTTAAATCATTTTCATTACTTTAATAAAGAACATGCATATTTTCATAAATGTATCTTTAATCTTTCAAAAGCTTCATCATATGATCAATTCTAGAAATCATGGATCATACATGGGTTCAAATGAATTCAACTTAAAAACATGGAATTATCTGAATTCATGCATAAAAAGAGATAAAACAATCAGTTAGATCTGAATTGAAAAGGACCCTTGAGATTGTATAAAAACCCTAATTTCAATTGGAGATTCTAAATTATAAAATTAGAAAATTTAGGAACCCTATGGAGTAAAGGACTCCATAGGTGAATACTATCATACCTCGATGCCAAAAGCTTGGAATGAATGGTGAATAAAAAGACATGATCTTGAAACCAAAACCTTCTTATCCAAGCTTCTAGAGAGAGAAATATTAGGAAAGAACTTGGAGGGATGTGGGGAAATTTGAAGAATTGTCATGACCCAAGGGTACCCCCTAGATGTAACATGGAGTATAGGACCCTGAGAGACCACATACAAGCCACTTAGCATTCATAACATAAGAAATAGAACAATAAGAGTAAACAATAGACCAAGTCCAAAAGTTTTATAAAAGAAAAGCGGAAGTCTAAAACACTTGTCTCAATATAGCCATCTAGTACAATAGATTGAAATTGGGCCTAGCCCATACATCATGTCCAAAAGTGAAATACATGAAAGAATTGAAACAATAGAATTTGTCCTCGAAGCATGAGGACTCACCAAAGCTCAGGAAAAGCTCGAAATCAACCACTAGTCACGAAACTAAGAAACTTGATTGTCGGACCCTACATTTGGGGAAATGTAGGCAAGAGTATGTGTTAATACAAAACAATGTACCAATTATGATAGCTATGCATAAAACATCTAAATTATCCTAAATGAGGACATTTCATGACATGCAATTGACCAGTCTAAAACAAGATATAAAAGGGTTAGAAAACATAAGTCGTAAACCATGGTCAATGCAAGCTAACATCATTTATAACCTTTGAGCACATATGCGATAATTCTTATAGTAACCTTAGTTCATTATTAATGTGGGGAATTATACTTAACCGACATAGAGACAATGTGAGCTATAACATGATCCCCCGGTGTCTCCCACACCAAAAAGGGTTTTCCAACTTGCCAAGGTAAGGACCATAACTTCTAACTTAGGTGGATCAGCTAGCTAATGTCTATCTAGACAATCATCCTATGGGGGAAATTAGGTAAGGGATAAGGAGATTGCTTCTAGAAATCCGGCCTCTACTAACGGGAGAGCTTCAATCTCAATATCCTCTCGGTGCTAAGAATAAATCCCACGGAATAGTCACTTCTTATTTGTTCTTATTCTCCATAGAAGGGCACGTTATCTTGCCAATCCAAGCTAAGTCATAATTAGGATAGCTCTTAATCTTTGATTCGATTAGGTGAGAAGACCCTTCAACCATAGAATCTCTTATTATGTGAGAAAACCTTTCACATCATGCTTTTATGTGTTTCATGAGAAATCCTTTCAATTACACAATAACAACATTATCATTGATACTTTACTCTCAAAGCACCCTTAAAACATTTGCATAGATTTCATAAGAACATGCATAATTCCATAATTTACCTTTCAAGGTTCAAAACCCACTTTCAATCATTAATGTGTAGAAAACATGTGTTAGATATGGATTTAATCATAAATTCATTTAATTCTATCAATACATGCTTAATTTCATAAAACTCTTCCTTCACAATCAAAATCTCACATCACATGATCATAACTTGAAAACATGGGGATTACATGGGTTCATAGGGGAATCATCATAATATCATAGTATTTCATCAATGCATGCATAAGAGATCATAAATCAATCATTTAAATAAATAATCAAGAGAACCCATGACAATTGAAGAAAACCTTAACTCAACTGGGGATTTCTAACTTTGAAAATAGAGGAATTTGGGAACTCCGTGAATGGAAGGAATCCGTGGATGAAAACTATCATACCTCAAAGTCAAATGCCTATCTTCAATGGAGGAATTGAGACTTGACCTTGATCCTAGCTTGAACCCTTTGTTCTTCTTCAAGTTCTAAAGAGAGAAATATTTTCGAGAGGAAGAACTTGATTTCTTTTGCTGAGTTTGAGAGAATGATTTCTATTAGAAAATTTGGGGGTTAAAATACTTATATAGGGGTCTTAGTCAAGGGAAAACGACGTAGTATAGGATATAATTAATTAGGAAAAACCCAACTACCCTTGAATAATAACTGCCAACCATAACCCACGGCCACCAGTCGACGGACCGTGGACAGACCGACGGTCCGTCCTGCACGACCGTCAATATTGGTCAGAACTTACTTTTGGGGGTCTGGACCATGGACAGTGGTCCCACCAACAGTCTGTTGGTTTGGACCATGGTTCCAACAGTTGAACCTGAATTTGGGTGCCCTTTCACAGACCACACCTATTGTTTGTGGTCTTATTCATGGGCCATGGGTGGCCCTCGTGGCTGGCACCTGCAAATATCAGAAAACTGCTATGTTACCCTTTTTGAAATCCGGAGTGTTACAACATCTCCCCGTTGGGATCATTCATCCTCGAATGAGATTCAAGCTAGTACGAAAAGAGTAGGAGAGGAACTAACAACCCAACCTACAATGCAATTGCACATAACCAAGGAGGAACTATCCACTCCAAGCTAAGACGTTATCAAAACGTCATATGAGGGGTGAAACTAAATCTAATAGCCAATTATCCATGCAATGCACAAAACCGAGGAGGAAACATCAACTCCAAGCTAACAACATGCTCATAAAATTTAATCAAGTAGTTTACATGCAATTCATATCCATGTGCGCAGAAACATGTAGGAGTCAATCAAATAAACTCAGTTTCTCAAGACTTTAATTTTTCATAAATCATGCATAGTAAGGAAATCATGGAAACATTTAAGACACATGACTCCAAAATAAAGAACAAACCATGAGGAACTCATTACCTCAAGCTAGAGTAGGAGTTGAGGGAAAGAGGTGAGGGTATCGGGACATCATATCGGCCTCGGCCTCCTAAGTAGCACCCTCAACTATGTGATTCCTCCACGATACTTTTACGGAATCTATTTCCTTATTTCTCAACCTCTTGACTTGCCGGTCCAAAATCTCAACCGGAACTTCCTCATAAGAAAGATTTTCATCAACTCCTAAACCATCTAAGGAAACTATGGATGTCGGATCACCAACACATTTCTTCAACATAGAGACATGGAAAACTGGATGCACCGATGCCAACTCATTTGGAAAATCTAGCTCAAAGGCAACCTTAATAATACGTCTCAAAATCTTATATGGGCCTACATATCGGGGACTGATCTTTCCTTTCTTACCAAACCTCATTACACCCTTCATGGGTGAAATTTTCAAGTAAACCCAATCATGAATATCAAACTCAAGATTCCTTCTTCTTACATCGGCATATGACTTTTGTCGACTTTGAGTCATTTTCAGCCTTCCTCTAATGAGTCAAACTTTCTCTATGGCCTAATGTACCAACTCGAGAATTATTAGGGCAACATTACCCACCTCAAACTAACTTATAGGAGATCTACACCTCCTACCATATAATGCCTCACATTGAGCCATCCCAATAGTAGAGTGATAACTATTGTTATTAGCAAATTCAATCAATGGCAAATGGTCATCCCAATTTCTCTTAAAATCAATCACGCAAGCCCTTAACATATCTTCCAATGTTTGGATAGTACACTCCACCTGGCCATCGGTTTGGGGATGAAAGGTCGTACTAAGCTTAACCTTAGTGCCAAGACCCTTTTGGAAGGACTTCCAAAACTGAGAAGTTAATTGGGAGCCACGGTCGGAAATAATGGACAAAGGCACTCCATGAAACTTTACCATTTCTCTCAAGTATAACTTGGCATATTCCTCCGCCGTATAGGAAACCTTAACGGGAAGGAAATGAGCCAATTTCGTCATCTGATCTACTATCACCCAAATTTAATCATGTTGTTGCCGAGTGTGAGGCAAACAACCAATGAAGTCCATATTCACATCTTCCCACTTCCAAGTAGGAATGCTAATGCTTATGATAAACCTCCCAGTTTTTGATGTTCAACCTTCACTTATTGACAAATAGGACACTTAGTTACAAATTCCGCAATATCCTTTTGCATCCCCTTCCACCAATAGACCTCCCACAAATCACGATACATCTTGGTGGCTCCCGAGTGAATGGAATACCGCAAACTATGAGCTTCTGACAAGATTTATTCCCTCAAATCATCAACATTTGGAACACATAAACGACCTTGATATTTAAGGACATCATTTCCCCTTGGGAGAAAGTCTCAACGGATTTCTTAAGCACCATTTCTTTTAAGTCGACCAAAGTTGGATCAAGACCGTGCTTGGCTTTCACATCCACTACTAAAGATGATTCTGAACCACTGTGGACCATAACACCACCCTTGGTAGAGTCCACTAATCGAACACCCAATAGGGCAAATCTATGAACATCTCGGACCAACTCTTTCTTTTCTTCTTCAATTTGAGCTACACTTCCCATAGATAACTGACTAAGAGCATCCGCCACCACATTTGCCTTTTCGGGATGATAGAGAACACTCATGTCATAATCTTTCAATAACTCAAGCCACCTTCTTTGGCGAAGATTTAGATCTTTCTGTTTAAACACATATTGCAAACTTTTGTGGTCGGTAAACATATCTACATAAACAGCGTACAAATAATGCCTTCATATCTTTAAGGCAAAAACAACCGCCGCTAGTTCAATGTCATGGGTAGGGTAATTCTTCTCATAAATCTTAAGTTTCATTGAGGCATAGGCAATAACTTTCCCATTTTGTATAAGCACACATCCTAACCCAATTCTTGAGGCATCACAATAAACCACAAAGCCATCGGTCCTTCCGATAAAGTCAACACCAGAGCAGAAGTAAGTCTATCCTTCAACTCTTGGAAACTCTTTTCACATAATTCTGACCATATGAACTTAGCCTTCTTTTGAGTCAAAGCCTTCCAAGGAGAGGCAATCGAACAGAATCCCTCAACAAACCTTTTATATTAACCGGCTAAACCCAAGAAACTTCTAATATTCGAAGGAGTTAGAGGTCTAGGCCAACTCTTGACTGCATCCGTCTTTTTAGGATCTACATCAATACCCTTACTTGAAACTATATGGCCAAGGAATGCTACAGACCTTAGCTAAAATTCACATTTGATAAACTTTGCAAAGAGTTGTCGGTCCTTAAGAATTTGCAACACGATACTCAAATGATCAATATGCTCATTCTCACTTCTCGAATAAATCAATATCATCAATGAACACAATCACAAACATGTCAAGGTATTTTCTAAACACCATATTCATCAAATCCATGAATGCCTCCGGAGCATTAGTCAACCCAAACGACATTACCAAAAACACATAATGAACATACCGAGTTCAGAAAGCTATCTTCAGAATATCATCCTCTTTCACCCTCAATTGGTGGTATCCTGATCTAAGGTCAATCTTCGAAAAGTAAGTTGCTCCTTGAAGCTTGTCAAGCAAATCATCTATCCTTGGAAGAGGATACTTATTCATAATGGTCACCTTATTCAACTGACGATAATCAATATACATACGACAAAACCCATATTTCTTTCTAACAAACAAAACTAGAGCACCCCATGGAGAAATACTTGATCGAATTAAACCCTTAGCCAATAAATCCTTCAATTGTTCTTTCAATTCATTAAGTTCTTCCTGAGCCATACGATAAGGAGGGATAAAAATAGGTTGCATATCTGGGAGAAGGTGAATATTGAAGTCTATTTACCTTTCGGGAGGAATACCAGGTAAATCATCTGGAAACTCATTAACAACGGGGACTAACTCAAGAGTAGGGGTTTTAAAATCCAATCCCTCACCCTGAGTAAATTGTAAATGCAACCCTTAGAAATCATCTTCCTAGCTTTAAGACAAGAGACAAACTGACCCTTAAGCATAAAACTTCCCCCTTCCACTTTAGGATAGGCTCTTCGAAAACTGGAACTTGACTACACAAGTTCTACAATCAATAAAAGCATAACATGAGTGCAACCAATCCATACCAAGAATAACATCAAAGCTTAGAATATCAAGCTCTACCTAGTCAACAAGAGTAACTCTATGGGACAAGGAAACAGGATACTTTCCATAGACCCTCTTACCCACAATACAATCACCAACAGGAGTAGAGACAGAAAAAAGGATATTAAAACTCATCCGGAAGAACATTAAACCTCATAGCCATATATGGCGTCACAAAAGACAAGGTAGAAACAGGATCAAGTAAAGCATAAACATCAAGTTGGAAAATTTTCGACATACCGGTAACCACATCGAGAGAACCTTCTTATTCACCACGAGTCTGAAGTGCATAGAATTGATTTTTGCTTAGGAGCAGTGGAACCTGAACCATTAGGAGGAGCTTGCTTGCCCTCTATTCCTTTATCCATAAGCATTGGGCAATTCCTCATTTTATGACCACTTTTACCACAACTAAAGCAACCATATGTGTCAGCTAGGCACTTACCCTAGTGCTTCTTTCCACACCTAGTACAAGTAGACAACGGAAATGAAGATCCACTACTATGTCCTCCTTGCGGCTTAGTATTAGACACCCTATCTTTATTGAATTTAGGAGGAGCATTGGATGAACCTTGACCGAAAATCTTTTGTCGAAATCTAGAATGACCATGTCCATCGAACCTTGCATGAGAGAAATTACCATCACCTGTATTAGCCCTCTTTGTTTCCCTAGATTTTTTCTTAAGTTTCTCTCCTTCGATCTGTTAAGCATGAACCATGAGACGAGAGATGTCCATTTCATTAATGAACATGGCGGTACGACACTCTTTAACCACCATTTCGGACACACCCGAAATGAACTTATTCATCCTTTCCCTTGAATCGGCAACCATTGTTGGGGCATATTTAGACAATTGTGTGAACTTTAGAGCATATTCCCTCACAATCGTACTTCCTTGATGAAGGTTGATAAACACAAGCACATTTGCTTCCCTCATCTTAAAGGAAAAGAACCTATCAAGAAAAGCAGCCTTAAACTTCTCCCAATCAAGAGGACCCGCATCTTTCGTTCTCCCTTCTTTCCATTGGTTGTACCAAATTTGAGCCACACCCTTAAATTCATAAGCGGCCAATTCTGCCTTTTCCACAGGCATCACTCCCATGATCATCAAGACCTTATAGACCTCATCAATGAACTCTTGAGCATTCATCCTAGTGAAGTCCCTCACTCTAGATTTGTCGTGCCCATATTTGGGTTAATGGGAACCGCAACCTCCTTATTGGCTTGGGCCATCACAGCTTAAGCCAACATTGAAAAGAAATCCTAAACTCCACATTAGTCACTTGTTCGACCAAAGGATCGATCGAAACTTGAAGAGCTTGGGGAGGAACTTCTAGTTCCGCTTTCTCCCTCACATTCCTTCTAGTATAAGATCTTCCAGTAGCCATATCCTGTAGAGCATCGGATAAGTATTAGGAGAGAGACCTTATAGAGTTAAACTCTATCGCACAACTTTAGAGTAATGACAGAAGTGGAGTTTCCTAAACATCTTGTAGCCTCTCATTCATAAATGTTGCACTTTCACACTCATGAACAAGATACCTGACGTGGCTTATGAGGCATCCTAGGA
The DNA here is from genome assembly GCA_036553675.1 of Solanum okadae. Classification (NCBI taxonomy): domain Eukaryota; kingdom Viridiplantae; phylum Streptophyta; class Magnoliopsida; order Solanales; family Solanaceae; genus Solanum; species Solanum okadae. The sequence goes on along the minus strand of CM071687.1, from coordinate 16,933,824 downwards.
CAATTCTAAACCGTGTGCTCTGATTACCAAGTTTGTCACAACCCAGGGGTACCCCCAAGATGTAACATAGAGTATAGGACCCCGAGAGACCCCATACAAGCCACTTAACATTCATAACATAAGAAATAAAACAATAAGAGTAAAACAATAGTCCAAGTCCAATAGTTTCATAAAAGAAAGCAGAAGTCTAAAACATTTGTCTCAATATAGCCATCTAGTATAATAGAATGAAATTAGGCCTAGCCCATACATCATGTCCAAAATTGAAATACAAGAAAGAACTCAAACAATAGAATCCCTCCTCGAAGCATGAGGACTCACCAAACCTCGGCAAAAGCTCAAAATCAACCACTAGCCACGAAACTGAGAAACCTGACTACCGAACCCTACATTTTGGGAAATGTAGGCAAGAGTATGTGTTATTACAAAACAATGTACCAAGTATGATAGCTATGCATAAAACATTTAAATCATGTTAAAAGGGGACATTTCATGACATGCAATTGACCAACCTAAAACATGATATAAAAGGGCTACAAAACATAAGTCATAAACCATTGTCAATGCAAGCTAACATCATTTATTCCCTTTGAACACACATACAATACTTCTTGAAGTAACCTTAGTTCATTATTAATGTGGGAAATTAGCCTTAACCGACATAGAGACCATGTGAGCTATAACATGATCCCCCGGTGTCTCCCACACCAAAAAACGTTGTCCTACTTGCGAAGGTAAGGACCATAACTTCTAGCTTAGGTGGATCGACTAAATAATTTCTATCTAGAAAATCATCCTATGGGGGAAATTAGGTAAGGGATAAGGAGATTGCTTCTAGAAATCCGGCCTCTACTAACGGGAGAGCTTCAATCTCAATATCCTCTCGGTGCTAAGAATAAATCCCACGGAATAGTCACTTCTTATTTGTTCTTATTATCCATGGAAGGGCACGTTATCTTGCCAATCCAAGCTAAGTCATAATTAGGATATCTCATAATCTTTGATTCGATTAGGTGAGAAAACCTTTCAATCTTAGAATCCTTTATTACGTGAGAAAACCTTTCACATCATGCTTTTATTTGTTTCACAAGAAATCCATTCAATAACACAATAACAACATCATCATTGATACTTTACTCTAAAAGCACCCTTAAAACATTTGCATAGATTTCATAAGAACATGCATATTTCCATAATTTACCTTTCAAGGTTCAGAACCCACATTCAATCCTCAACATTTAGAAAACTTGGGTTAGATATGAATTTCATCATAAATTCATATAATTATATCAATACATGCTTAATTTCATAAAAACTCTTCCTTCATAATCAAAATCCCACATCTCATGATCATAACTTGAAAACATGGGGATTATATGGGTTCATAGAGGAATCATCATAATATCATAATATTTCATCAATTCATGCATAATCGATCATAATTCAATTATTTAAATCAATAATCAAGAGAACCCATGACAATTGAAGAAAACCTAACTCAATTGGGGATTTCTAACTTTGAAAATAGAGGAATTGGGGAACTCCATGAATGGAAGGAATCCATGGATGAAAACTATCATACCTCAAAGCCAAATGTTTATCTACAAGTTCTAGAGAGAAATTGAGACTTGACCTTGATCCTAGCTTGAACCCTTTATTCTTCTTCAAGTTCTAGAGAGAGAAATATTTTGGAGAGGAAGAACTTGATTTCTTTTGGAGAGTTTGAGAGAATCATTTCTATTGGGAAATTTGGGGGTTAAAATACTTATATAGGGGTCTTAGTGAAGGGAAAAATGACATAGTATTGGAGTTAATTAATTAGGAAAATACCCAACTACCCCTCAATAATAACTACCAGCCATGACCCACGGCCACCAATCGATGGACCGTAGACAGATCAATGGTATGTCCTGCACGGCTGTCGATGGTGGTTAGAACTTACTTTTGGAGGGTTTGGACCACGAGCACTCGACCACGGACTGTGGTCCCACTAATGGTCCATTTGTTTTGGTCGTGGTTCAAACTGTTGAACCAGAATTTGGGTGCCCTTCCATGGATCACACCTATGGTCTGTGGTCCCATCCATGAACTGTGGTCCCATCCACGGTCTGTGGTACCATCCATGGTCCATGGATGGCCCTCGTGGTTGGTACCTGCAAATCCCTGAAAACTCCTATGTTGCCCGTTTTGGAATCGGAGGTGTTACAAGAATGATTTTGAGTAGTTAGGTTTAGAGCTTAAAAGACTTATATAGGGTCTTAGATTAGGACTAAATGGGCATAGTATTGGGTTAGAATAGTTAGGGAAAGACCCAAAAACCCATCTTAAAATATCTGCCGACTCGACCTACCGGTCAGACGTTACAGTCCATAGGTCCACATAGGCACGGTTCGTTGGTCAACTTTGGGACTATAGCAACAAAACGTAGATCCCAACTTTGACCCTCAAAATTTCACCAAGTCTGGGCTCACCTACAAGACCTACCTAGGACTCGTACATAGAATGACGGACCATCCTGGTGAACCATAAAACGGTTATTGGAACTTGTCATTTTAAAAAGTATTTACCCTTTCACTTACGGTTCCTACCTACAGATTGTCTGAGCTCCTACAGACTGTAGGTTGGGACCGTAGACACAGACACCAACTATTAAAGTTTTGCACTTTTCCTTCTTTACAAATCCGAGGTATTACAATATCTCTCTCTTGGGAACATTCGTCCTCGAATGGGGCTCAAGAAACCATAAGGATGGTAGAACCTAGATCTAACAGCCCAACATTTTTTATATCACATAAATGCACATATTCGAGGAGGAAACATCAACTCAAAGCTAAAGCATGTTTAAAGAATCATTTCATAAGGCCGATATGCAACTCATACTCAAATACATACACACATGGAGACATAAATCCAGTCAAATCATTTTCTCAAAAATCAAGTTTTTCATGAACATGCATAAGTGAGTAATCATGGGAATATCTAAGACACGTGATACTAAAAGAGTAAACCATGAGGGACTTAATACCTAAAGCTATAGTAGGAATGGAGTGAAAGAGATTAGGAGAATGGGTTATCATATCGGCCTCAGCCTCCTAAGTAGCACCCTCAACTAACTGATTCCTCCAAGGAATCTTCACGGAAGTAACTTCCTTGTTTCTCTACTTCTTAACACGTCGGTGGAAAGTCTCAACCGGAACTTCTTCATAAGAAAAAAGAAGTACAGTTTTGTTCTTTTATTCGTCACAATATTCTAAGGTCATTGGTGCAAGTCAAAAAAAAATTGAGGCATTTTTGTATTGTTTATGTATATTTCTTGATTTTATTGTCACTTAAAAGAATTTACTTAATATTCGGCCATTTTCGGACAGTTACGAAAAGAAGTAAAGTTTTGTTCTTTTATTCGTCACGATATTCTAAAGTCATTGGTGTAAGTTGAAATTTTTTTGAGGTATTTTTTGTATTGTTTATGTATTTTTCTTGATTTTTCGGCCTTTTGGGGTATTTATGTACTGTTCGGCCAAATTTTGAACAATTACGAAAAGAGGTAAAGTTTTGTTCTTTTATTCATCACGATATTCTAAAGTCATTGGTGCAAGTCGAAATTTTTTTGTGGCATTTTTTGTATTGTTTATCTATTTTTCTTGATTTCTAGGTAAGTTTGGGCATTTACGTAATATTCGGTATTTTCGGACAGTTACGACAAGAAGTAAAGTTTAGTTCTTTTATTCGTCACGATATTCTAAGGTCATTGGTCCAAGTCAAAAAAAATTGAGGTGTTTTTTGTATTGTTTATGTATTTTTCTTGATTATTCGGTCATTTTGGGTGTTTACGTAATATTCAGCCATTTTCGGGCAGTTACGAAAAGAAGTAAAAAAATTTTCTTTTATTCATCACGATATTCTGAGGTCATTGGTGCAAGTCAAAAAAATTTGAGCGGTTTTTGTACTATTTATGTATTTTTTTTATTTTCGGCCATTTTAGGAAATTTACGTAATATTCGGTCATTTTTGGATAGTTACGAAAAAAAGTAAAGTTTTGTTTTTTATTTATCACGATATTTTAAGGTCATTGGTGCAAGTCAAAATTTTCTTGACGCTTTTTTGTATTGTTTATGTAGTTTTCTTGAATATTCGGCCATTTTAGGGCATTTACGTAATATTCAGTCATTTTCTAGCAGTTACGAAAAGAAGTAATGTCTTGTTCTTTTATTCGCCACGATATTCTAAAGTCATTGGTGCATGTCAAAAGTTTTTTGAGGCACTTTTGTATTATTTATGCATTTTTCTTGATTTTTCTGCCATTTTGGGCATTTACGTAAACTTTGGTCATTTTAGGACAGTTAAGAAAAGAAGTAAAGTTTTGTTCTTTTATTCATCACGATATTCTAAGGTCATTGTTGCAAGTCAAAAAAAATTGAGGCATTTTTTGTATTGTTTCTGTATTTTTCATGAAATTTTGGACATTTTGGGGCATTTACGTAATATTCGGACATTTTCAAGCAGTTAAGAAAAGAAGTAAAGTTTTGTTCTTCTATTACTCACGATATTCTAAGGTCATTGGTGAGAGTCCAAAAAATTTTGACGCATTTTTTGTAGTGTTTGTGTATTTTTCTTGATTTTTAGGCCCTTTTGGGAAATTTACATAATCGGCCATTTTTTGTCAGTTAAGAAACGAAGTAAAGTTTTGATCTTATTTTTGTCACTATATTCTAAGGTCATTGGTGCAAGTCAAAAAAAATTGAGGCGTTTTTTGTATTGTTTATGTATTTTTCTTTATTTTTTGGCCATTTTGGAGCATATACATAAAATTCGGCCATTTTATGGCAGTTACTAACAGAAGAAAAGTTTTGTTCTTTTATTCGTCACGATATTCTAATGTCATTGGTGCAAGTTAAAAATTTTGAGACGTTTTTTGTATGGTTTATGTACTTTTCTTGATTTTTCGGCCATTTTAGGGAAATTACGAAAAAACATAAAGTTTTGTTCTTTTATTCATCACGATATTCTAAAGACATTAGTGCAAGTCGAATTTTTTTTAGTCCTTTTTTGTATTTTTTATGTATTTTTCTTGATTTTTTGGCTATTTTGGGGAATGTACGTAATATTAGGCCATTTCAGACAGTTACGAAAAGAAGTAAAATTTTATTCTTCTATTCATCACGATATTCTAAGTTCATTGGTGCAAGTCAAATTTTTTTTGAGGCGTTTTTGTATTGTTTGTATATTTTTCTTGTTTTGCGGCCATTTTGGAGCATTTACGTAATATTCAGCTATTTTCTAGCAGTTACGAAAAGAAGTAAAGTTTTGTTCTTTTATTTGTCATGGTATTCTAAGGTGATTGTTGCAACTCAAAACTTTTTTGAGGCATTAGTTGTATTGTTTATGTATTTTTCTTCATTTTTGTGCCTTTTTTAAGGCATTTACATAATATTCAGTCGATTTCGGGAAGTTACAAAAGGAAATAATGTTTTGTTCTTTTATTCATCACGATATTCTAAGGTCATTGTTGCAAGTCAAAAAATATTTGAGGCATTTTTTGTATTGTTTCTGTATTTTTCATGAAATTTCGAACATTTTGGGGCATTTACGTAATATTCGGACATTTTCAAGCAGTTAAGAAAAGAAGTAAAGTTTTGTTCTTCTATTACTCACGATATTCTAAGGTCATTGGTGAGAGTCAAAAAAAAATTGAGGCATTTTTTGTATTGTTTGTGTATTTTTCTTGATTTTATGCCCTTTTGGGAAATTTACGTAATCGGCCATTTTTTGTCAGTTAAGAAACGAAGTAAAGTTTTGATCTTCTTCTCGTCACGATATTCTAAGGTCATTGGTGCAAGTCAAAAAAAAATTGAGGCGTTTTTTGTATTGTTTATGTATTTTTCTTGATTTTTTGGCCATTTTGGAGCATATACATAAAATTCGGCCATTTTCTGGTAGTTACTAAAAGAAGAAAAGTTTTGTTCTTTTCTTCGTCACGATATTCTAAGGTCATTGGTGCAAGTTAAAAGTTTTGAGATGTTTTTTGTATGGTTTATGTACTTTTCTTGATTTTTCGGCCGTTTTAGGGAAATTACGAAAACACATAAAGTTTTGTTCTTTTATTCATCACGATATTCTAAGGACATTAGTGCAAGTCGAATTTTTTAGTCTTTTTTTGTATTGTTTATGTATTTTTATTGATTTTTCGGCCATTTTGGGGAATGTACGTAATATTAGGCCATTTCGGACAGTTACGAAAAGAAGTAAAATTTTATTCTTCTATTCATCACGATATTCTAAGGTCATTGGTGCAAGTCGAACTTTTTTTGAGGCGTTTTTGTATTGTTTGTGTATTTTTCTTGTTTTGCAGCCATTTTGGAGCATTTACATAATATTCAGCTATTTTCTAGCAGTTACGAAAAGAAGTAAAGTTTTGTTCTTTTATTCGTCATGGTATTCTAAGGTGATTGTTGCAAGTCGAAACTTTTTTGACGCGTTAGTTGTATTTTTTATGTATTTTTCTTGATTTTTGTGCCATTTTTAAGGCATTTACGTATTATTCAGCCGATTTCGGGCAATTACGAAAAGAAAAAATGTTTTGTTCTTTTATTCGTCACCATTTTCTAAGGTCATTGGTGTAAGTCAAAAAAATTTGAAGGCATTTTTTGTATTGTTTATGTATCTTTTTTTTCAGCCATTTTGAGCATTTACGTAATATTCAACCATTTTTGGGCAGTTACGAAAAGAAGTAAAGTTATATTCTTTTTTTCGTCACGATATTCTAAAGTCATTGGTTACATCAAAAAAAATTTGATGCATTTTTTTATTGTTTGTGTATTTTTCTTGATTTTTTAGTCATTTTGGGGTATTTACGTAATATTCGGCCATTTTCTAACAGTTACTAAAAGAAGTAAAGTTTTGTTATTTTATTCGTCATGATATTCTAAGGTCATTAGTGCAAGTCGAATTTTTTTTGATGCGTTTTCTTTTATTGTTTGTGTATTTTTCTTGATTTTCAGCTATTTTGGGGCATTTACATAATATTCGGCCATTTTCGGCAGTGACTAAAAGAAGTAAACTTTTGTTCTTTTATGCATCACGATATTCTAAGGTCATTGGTGCAAGTTGAAATGTTTTAGGCGTTTTTTGTATTGTTTGTATATTTTTCTTGATCTTTTTAGCTATTTTGGAGCATTTACATAATATTTAGCCATTTTCAGGCAGTTACGAAAAGAAGTAAAGTTTTGTTCTTTTATTCGTCAAGATATTCTAAGGTCATTGGTGCAAGTCAAAAAAAATTTGAGGCATTTTTTGTATTGTTTATATATTTTTCATGATTTTTCGCCCATTTTTGGGAATTTACATAATATTCGATCATTTTCGGCCAGTTACAAAAAGAAGTAAGTTTTTTTCTTTTATTCGTCACGATATTCTAAGGTCATTGGTGCAAGTTAAAAAAAATTGGCGCTTTTTTTGTATTGTTTGTGTATTTTTCTTGATTTTTTGGTTATTTTTAGGCATTTACGTAATATTCGGCCATTTGCCGGCAGTTACAAAAAGAAGTAATGTTTTGTTCTTTTATTCGTCACGATATTCTAAGGTCATTGGTGCAAGTCGAAAAAAAGTTGAGGCGTTTTTTGCATGGTTTATGTATTTTTCTTGATTTTTCAGCCATTTTGGGGGATTTACGTAATTTTCGGCCATTTTTCGGCAATTACGAAAAGAAGTGAAGTTTTATTCTTTTATTTGTCACGATATTCTAAGGTTTATGTGTTTTTCTTTATTTTTTGGGCATTTACGAAAAGGAGTAAAGTTTTGTAGTTTTATTCGTCATGATATTCTTATGGTCATTGATGCAAGTCAAAAAAAAATTGATGCATTTTTTGTATTATTTATGTGTTTTTCTTGATTTTTGAGCCATTTATGTGCATTTACGTAATATTCGGCCAGTTTTAGGTAGTTACGAAAAGAAATAAAGTTTTGTTCTTTTACTCGTCACGATATTCTAAGGTCATTAGTGCAAGTTGAAATTTTTTTGAGTCGTTTTTTTATTGTTTATGTATTTTTCTTGATTTTTTCGGCCATTTTCTGGCAGTTACAAAAAGAAATAAAGTTTATTACTTTCATTCGTCACGATATTCAAAGGTTATTGGTGCAGGTCGAAAAAATTTTGAGGCATTTTTTGTATTATTTAAGTGTTTTTTTTCGGTCATTTTGGGGCATTTACGTAATATTCGGCCATTTTCAGGCAGTTACGAAAAGGAGTAAAGTTTTGTTCTTTTATACATCACGATGTTCAACGGTCATTGGTGCAAATCAAAAAAATTGAAGCATTTTCTGTATTGTTTATGTGTTTTACTTGATTTTTCGGCCATTTTCGCCAGTTACGAAAAGAAGTCAAGTTTTGTTCTTTTATTTATCACGATATTCTAAGGTTATTGGTGCAAGTGAAAAAAAGATTGAAGTGTTTTTTGTATTGTATATGTATTTTTCTTAAATTTTCGGCCATTTTAGGGAATTTACGTAATATTCGGCCATTTTCGGGCAGTTATGGAAAGAAGTAATATTTTCTTTGAGTCGTCACGATATTCTAAGGTCATTGGTGCAAGTTGAAATTTTTTTGATGCGTGTTTTTAATATATTTTTTATGTGTTTTTCTTGATTTTTTGGCAATATTGGGGAATTTATGTAATATTCAGCCATTTTCAGGCAGTTATGAAATGAAGTAATGTTTTGTTCTTTTATTATTCACGATATTCTAAGGTCATTGGTGCAAGTCAAAAAAAAATTGAGGGGTTTTTTGTATTGTTTATGTATTTTTTTTATTTTTCTCCCATTTTGGGGAAACTATGCAATATTCGGCCATTTTAAGACAGTTACGAAGACAGGTAAAGTTTTATTCTTTTATTTGTCACGATATTCTAAGATCATTGGTTCAAGTCAAAAAAAATTTAGATTTATTTGTATTGTTTATGTATTTTTCTTGATTTTCGGCCATTTTCGGACAGTTACGAAAAGAAGTAAAGTGTTGTTCAGTTATTCGTCATGATATTATAAATTCATTGGTGCAAGTCAAAAAAATTTTGAGGCATTTATTGTATTGTTTATTTATTTTTCTTGATTTCTCAACTATTTTTGGGCATATACGTAATATTCGGCTATTTTCGGAAAGTTATGAAAAGAAGTAAAGTTTAGTTTTTGTATTCGTCATGATATTCTAAAGTCATTGGTGCAAGTCGAAATTTTTTTGAGGCGTCTTTTGTATTGTTTATATTTTTATTTTTATTTTTATTTTTTTGGCCATTTTGGGGTATATACGTAATATTCGGCCATTTTCAGTTAATTACGAAAAATAGTAAAGTTTTGTTCTTTTATTCGTAATTATATTCTAAGGTCATTGGTGCAAGTCAAAAAAAATTTGAGGTGTTTTTTGTATTCTTTATGTACTTTTTTTTAATTTTTTGGCCCTTTTATGGCATTTACGTAATATTCGGTCATTTTCGAGCAGTTACGAAAAGAAGTAAAATTATGTTCTTTTATAAGTCACGATATTGTAAGGTCATTGGTGCAAGTCGAAATTTTTTTGTGGTGGTTTTTGTATTGTTTATGTATTTTTCATGATTTTTCATCCATTTTGGGGCATATACGTAATATTTGGTCATTTTCGGGCAGTTACAAAAAGAAGTAATGTTTTGTTATTTTATTCGTCACGTTATTCTAAGCTCATTGGTGCAAGTACACATTTTTGAAGTCGTTTTTTGTATTATTTATGTATTTTTCTTGATTTTTCACCCATTTTGGGGCATTTACGTAATATTCAGCAATTTTCGGGAAGTTACAAAAAGAAATAACGTTTTGTTCTTCTATTTGTCATGATATTCTAAGGTCATTGGTGCAAGTCAAAAAAAATTGAACCGCTTTTTGTATTGTTTATTTATTTTTCTTGATTTTTCGGCCATTTTGGAGAATTTACATAATATTCTACCATTTTCGGATAGTTACCAAAAGAAGTAAAGTTTTTTTTTATTCGGCACGATATTATAATGTCATTGGTGCAAGTTGAATTTTTTTGAGGCGTTGTTTGTATTGTTTGTGTATTTTTTTTTATTTTTAGCTATTTTGGGTAATTACGTAATATTCGGCCTTATTCGGATAGTTATGAAAAAGAAGTAAAGTCATGTTCTTTTAATCGTCACGATATTCTAAGGTCATTGATGCAAGTAAAAAAAAATTGAGGCATTTTTTTGTATTGTTTATGTATTTTTTTTATTTATCGACCATTTTGGGGAATTTACGTAACATTCAGCCATTTTCAAGGAGTTACGAAAAGAAGTAAAAATTTGTTCTTCTTTTCATCAAGATATTCTAATGTCATTGGTGCAAGTCGAAAAAATTTTGAGGCATTTTTTATATTGTTAATGTATTTTTCTGTATTTTTCGGCCATTTTGGGGCATATACGTAATATTCGGCTATTTTTGGGCAATTACGAAAAGAAGTAGCGTATTATTCTTTTATTCGTCACGATATTCTAAGGCCATTGGTGCAAGTCGAAATTTTTTTGAGGCGTTTTTGTATTGCTTATGTATTTTTCTTGATTTTCAGCCATTTTCAGACATTTATGTAATATTCGGCCATTTTCGGATAGTTACGAAATGAAGTAAGGTTTGGTTCTTTTATTCGTCACGATATTCTAAGGTCATTGGTGCAAGTCGAAATTTTTTTGAGGCGTTTTTTGTATTGTTTGTATTTTTATTATTTTGGGGCATTTACGTAATATTCGGCCATTTTCAGGCAGTTACGAATTGAAGCAAAGTTATGTTCTTTTATTCGTCATGATATTCTAGGGTCATTGGTGCAAGTCGATATTTTTTTGATGCGTTTTTTAAATATTGTTTATGTGTTTTTCTTGATTTTTCGGCCATATTGGGGAATTTACATAATATTCGGTCATTTTCGGGAAGTTATGAAAAGAAGTAATTCTTTGATCTTTTATTTGTCACGATATTCTAAGGTCATTGGTGCAAGTCGAATCTTTTTTGATGTGTTTTTTGTATTGCTTATGTATTTTTTTTATTTTTCGGCCATTTTGGGACATCTACGTAATATTCGGCCATTTTCGGGTAGTTACGAAAATAGGTAAAGTTTTGTTCCTTTATTCGTCACGATATTCTAAGGTCATTTGTGCAAGTCAAAATTCTTCTAAAGCGTTATCTGTAACATCTCGCAATTTGAAATAACTAGGAGGAAGCTAATAATTGGAAATAGTCATTTTTGTAAAAATGATGAAAATCTGGAAAATTGTTTAAGTTAGGAAAAGTTGAGTTTTGATCAACTTCCAACGACCATGATTCCTAACTCAGGATGAGTTACGTGTAGTTCAGGATATGGTTGGAAAGTTCTTGGAATTATCTTTCCAACGCCGCCGAGTTTGCACGAATCCGAGTTCGTATGAGTAAGTTATGCCCTTTGGAAGTTGGGATGTTGGATTAAGGAAAGTTCAAATCCGGATATGTGAAGGGTAAACTAGTCGTTTCCTTACCTAATTTGCCTATTTCATTTTTAGGAATTAATTGGGTTAAAACAAGACTTTATTCAGTTTAGAAAAATTAGAACTTAGGCTACGGCTTGGATAGGAGAAGAAAGAAGAGAAAAGAAGAGAGAAATCAAGAAATCGCCAAGAACGCTCAAGCTTTGCGAGTGGAATTCATTGGGGGTGATCCCTACAAGGTATGTGAGATCATATAGTGTTGGTTTAATTTACCCACACACCAAACTTGTTTCAATTCAGCAAAAATTAGAGTTGTCTGATTGTTAAGAAAGTGAAGTTCTTGAAGAACATTGTTGAATTCTTGTTGGTTGACTGTTGAATGCCTAGTGTTGATTTGATTCTTGTTTCCGAGTTATCTTTTGAGTTAAATCTATTGGGTATTGAGGGTACAAATGATCCTAAGTGTTTGGGAAAAGAACCATGGATGTTTAGAGGGTTTAGAGATGAAAATTGAAGGAGAAAAGTCGGAATTTTCTGGGGAAAAGGGTGGGGCGTCGAGCCAGCCAGCGCGCCCCAAAAGGGTCTCTGAATGTTCACCCTTGGGGCTCCGCACCAGCCAGCGCGCTCCAGACTGGTCTCAAAATATTGAGGGTTGGCGCCCCACTCCTTTCAGATCGCCAGGGACGCCAGTTCTCCCCATTCGTTCCCCACCATTTAGTACTTGTTCCTTAGCAATGTAGCTATGTTTTTAGTTGATTCCAACACTCTAAGGTACATCTAAACACCATGAAATCATCCATAAACATGAGATCATGAACCTTGAATCCATAATCCAATTCAAGGAAAGTTAAGATCAAAGTCATAGAAGCTAAGAGTAAAAGTCTAGAAGTTAAGAAGCAAGTCAAAGCAAGGTTTCTCAAAGTTTTCAAGAGTCTTTAACAAACGTTTTAACTTCGTTTTAAGGCTCAAGTTTCAAGTTAAGCAAAGAGTAAAGAGTTGAGTTCATTTCTCAAAAAGCTATAAGGGAACTAAGTATTCCCAAAGAGTTTATAAATGTTTTCATATTTGAGCAAGAAAAGGGAACATCGATTCCAAGAGAGCTTTTAAGCTAAGTTTTGAGTAATTATCTCAAACCAAAGAAAGAAGATTGTTTTTAAAACATATGAGCGAAGTATATTTTTGGGAGTAGTATTGAGCACCGATATGGGGATGAGAGTTCATATTAACTCAAGTCTCCATAAACCATGTAGCCATCATAGGTAGTAAAGGATCATACTTTTTAGATGACTCCTTAAGATGCTTTTAGCATAGACTAGGGGATCCACTAAGTTAAGCGTTCTATATGACGGCAAAGTATAGGACAGTTCTGGCAGCGTAGGCAAGACGTTGTATCACCACTTAGGCTCATAGTGGTGGTTGTCGGTTAGAAAATCTCCCACAGAATCTGTATTATTTTATTATATGAGTAAAGTTGAGTTTGTTACTGTATTTCCTTTAACAAACTAAGTTGTTTTTTTACTGTTTTATAAAGCTTTCTCATATATTGCATGTGTTTATTGCTTTATTCTTAGTTAAGTTATTCAGGAGTTGAGAAAAGCCAAGGTAAAAGTTTCTTTCAGAATCTTTTCAAGCCTTTGTATTGTTTAACATTCCAACTCGCATACTCGTACATTCAATCTTCTGATGTCATTTAGCCTGCATCGTCTTATGATGCAGACACATGTAACCAGGATCAGCATCCAGCACCTCATTGATCCATCTTGAGCACTAAGAGTCTGTGGTGAGACTCCTTGCATTTGGAGGACTCCTTTATTTCCTTTCTAGTCTTTCAGATGTTAGGATGATCGGGGGTCCTATCCCGACATCCCTCTTTGTTTTAGAGGCTTCATAGACCGTTAAGTAGTTCAGTAGTCTTTGCATTGTTATTCTTATGTTAAAGACTTGGGTTGCCACTTTTGGCCAAGTTGAACGTTTAATCTTTGAAACATTCTCAGTTATTTTATTTTTTAGTTCAGTTAAGTTCATTGATCATTATAGATGTGAATATTGTCTTCCGCTGAGTTAAGTAAGCTAGGCCAAGGGGTCACTTGGGGCCAGCAATGGTCTTTGAGTGCCATCCCACCCAGGGTGTAGGCTCGGGGCGTGACAAACTTGGTATCAGAGCACAAAGTTCAAGAGTCCTAGGGAGTCTATGAAGTCGTGTCTGTAGAATCCTAGTTAACGGTGTGAAGCGCGCCACATATATAATTAGGAGGTTGCAACTTTTAGGAACTATCTCACTTCCTTCACATTCATTTCGTGCGATAGAGTTAATCTCTATAAAAGTTTCTTTCTAATTCGTGCTTGCGCGTGTTTCAGATAATCATGCCTCCATGAAGAGTAGTCAGAGGTCGTCCTGCTAGACGCAATGTTGAGGAACAAGAGTTACCCAATGCACCTGAAGTGCAACCGCAAGGAAAAGTTACTAATGTTGAGTTCAAAGAGGCAATAAGAATGCTCAGTCAAGTTGTGACTAACCAAGCTGGGCAGCAGAGAGGAGCTCGACAAGAAGAAGCTGACACTTCAAGGATTCGTGAGTTCTTGAGGATGAACCCTCCAAGTTTCACGGGTTTGAGCACTTCTGGGGATCTAGAGAACTTCATTGAGGAGCTGAAGAAGGTATTTGATGTGATGCATGTGACAGATACTGAGCGAGTTGAACTAGCTGCATATCAACTGAAGAATGTTGCTATAACCTGGTTTGATCAGTGGAAAAGGGGAAGCACTGAGGATGCACCACCTACGGTTGGGCCTATTTTGAGGAAGCTTTCTTGGGGCGTTTCTTTTCCCAGGAACTGAAAGAGGCCAAGGTACGTGAGTTCCTCACACTTAAGCAGGATTCTCTAAGTGTTCATGAATATGGGTTGAAGTTCACCCAACTATCCCGTTGGGCTCCGGAGATGGTTAAGGACATGAGAAGTCGAATGAGCTTGTTCGTTGCTGGGTTGGGCCGTTTATCAAGCAAAGAGGGCCGGGCAACAATGCTTATTGGGGACATGGACATTTCGAGGTTGATGGTTTATGTGCAGCAGGTGGAGGAAGAGAAGCTGAGAGACAGGAAAGAATTCAGAAATAAGAAAGCGAAGATAGGGAATGAGTCTGGGCAGCAAAAGGTTAGTGTAAATCGTCCGTCCTTTCAGAAACAAAAGGGACATGCACCATCAACTGCTAGTGCACCTGCACCCAGAAACAAAAGTGAGTATAATGGTCAAAATTCGCAGAACTTCAAAGCTAGACCTGCACAGTCTCAAGGTAGTGTGGCACAAGGAGGTAACTGGGCTCCTGCATGTGCTAAGTGTGGTAGGATCCACCCAGGTAAGTATCGTGATGGCCAGACAGGTTGTTTTAAGTGTGGGCAAGAGGGTCATTTCTTGAAGGAGTGTCCTAAGAACAGGCAAAGTAGTGGAAATTAGGGCAATAGAACCCAATCTTCATCAGTTGCTCCACCAGACAGGGATGCACCTAGGGGAGCTACTTCTGGTATTGGTGGAGGTGCAAACCGCCTCTATGTGATCACGAGTCACCAAGAGCAAGAGAACTCTCTAGATGTTGTTACTGGTATGATCAAAGTCTTTATTTTGATGTTTATGCTTTGCATGACCCAGAAGCAAGTTTATCTTTTGTAACCCCTTATGTTGCAAATAAGTTTGATGTTCTTCCTGAGAAACTTTGTGAACCCTTTTGTGTTTCTACACATGTTGGTGAGTCTATTCTAATTGAGCAAGTTTATCGTGATTGTATTTTTTCCATTAATCACAAAGACACTATGGCTGATCTAGTTGAGTTAGACATGGTAGATTTCGATGTCATTCTAGGTATGGGCTGGCTTCATGCCTGTTATGCATCAATAGATTGTAGAACTCGAGTAGTCAAGTTTCAGATTCCTAATGAGCCAGTCATAGAGTGGAGTAGTAGTTCGGCAGTGCCTAAGGGTTGTTTCATTTTGTACATTAAGGCAAGAAAGTTAGTTTCGAAGGGTTGTATCTATCACTTACTCTGAGTTAATGACCCAAGTGTTGAGGTACCTCTCATTCAGTCAGTTCCTATAGTAAAAGAGTTTCCAGAAGTCTTTCCTAATGACCTACCCGGAGTCCCTCCTGAGAGAGAAATAGACTTCGGTATAGACATCATTCCAGATACTCGTCTTATCTATAGTCCGCCATATAGAATGGCACCGGCAGAGTTGAAATAGCATTTGAAAGATCTCCTAGATAAGGGTTTCATTCGACCTGGTGTCTCACCTTGGGGCGCTCCGGTCTTGTTTGTGAGAAAGAAAGATGGTTCCCTTAGGATGTGTATAGATTACCGTCAGTTGAACAAGGTTACCATCAAGAATAAGTATCCTCTTCCGAGAATTGATGATCTTTTCGATCAGCTTCAGGGTGCTTCCTATTTCTCAAAAATTGACCTCAAATTAGGTTATCATCAATTAAGAGTAAGGGAATGTGCTATTCCAAAGACAACTTTCAAAACCAGATATGGTCATTATGAGTTTTTGGTCATGTCCTTTGGTTTGACGAATGCATCAGTAGCATTCATGGATCTTATGAATAGAGTCTTCAAACCTTATTTAGATATGTTTGTTATCGTCTTCATTGAGGACATACTAATCTATTCAGGGAATAAAGGAGATCATGATAGTCATCTCAGAATAGCTCTTCAGATTTTGAAAGATAAGGAGTTGTATGCTAAGTTCTCTAAGTGTGAGTTTTGGCTTGAGTCTATGGCATTCTTGGGCCACATAGTTTCTGGTGATGGGATTAAAGTTGATACTCAGAAAATTGAGGCAGTGCAGAATTGACCTAGACCTACATCTCCAACTGATATTAGGAGTTTCTTGCGTTTAGCTGGCTATTATAGGGGGTTTGTAGAGGGGTTCTCATCTATTTCATCTCATTTGACCAAGTTGACTCAAAAGATAGTGAAATTTCAATGGTCTGAAGCTTGTGAGAAAAGCTTTCAGGAATTGAAGAAGAGGTTGACTACTGCCCCAGTTTTGACCTTACGGTACTCAAGGTTTTGTGGTGTATTGTGATGCATCTAGAGTTGGCTTGGGTTGTGTGTTAATGCAGAATGGCAAAGTTATAGCTTCTGCCTCCAGACAGTTGAAAGTTCATGAGAAGAATTATCCAACCCACGATCTAGAGTTGGCTGCTGTAGTTTTTGCTTTGAAGATATGGCGCCATTATTTGTATGGTGTTCATGTGGATGTGTTCACCGATCACAAGAGCCTTCAATATGTGTTCACTCAGAAAGAGCTCAATCTAAGACAGAGAAGGTGGTTAGAGTTACTCAAGGACTATGACATGAGTATTCTTTACCACTCAAGTAAGGCTAATATTGTTGTTGATTCCTTAAGCAGGTTGTCTATGGGTAGCACCACCTATGTTGAAGAAGGAAAAAGAGAGTTAGCAAAAGATATGCATAGGCTTGCACGCCTAGGAGTCCGACTCATGGATTCCACAGAAGGAGGAATAGTGGTGATGAATGGAGTTGAATCATCACTAGTGGCAGAAGTTAAAGAAAAGCAAGACCAAGACCCTATTTTGCTTGAATTGAAGGCAAATGTTCATAAGCAAAGAGTATTAACTTTTGAACAAGGGGGAGATGGTGTACTGAGATATCAAGGTAGATTATGTATATCAATGGTGGATGGACTCCAAGAGAGGATCATGGAGGAGGCTCATAGCTCCAGATATTCCATTCATCCGGGTTCCACAAAGATGTACCGTGATTTGAAAGAAGTGTATTGGTGGAATAGTATGAAGAAAAGCATTGCAGAATTTGTTGCTAAATGTCCAAATTGCCAACAAGTTAAAGTAGAGCACCAAAGGCCTGGTGGCTTGGCGCAGAATATAGAACTTCCAGAATGAAAGTGAGAGATGATTAATATGGATTTCATCACAAGTTTTCCAAGGTCTCGCAGATAGCATGATTCTATTTAGGTGATTGTCGACAGAATGACAAAATCAGCCCATTTTTTGTTGATAAAGACTACCCATGCAGCAGAAGATTATGCTAAGCTTTATATTCAGGAACTAGTAAGACTTCATGGGGTCCCAGTCTCCATTATTTCAGATAGAGATGCATAACTTATTGCACAATTCTGGAACTCTTTTCAGAAAGGCTTGGGTTCAAAGGTGAACGTAAGTACTACCTTTCATCCTCAGACTGATGGGCAAGCAGAGCGCACTATTCAAACATTAGAAGATATGTTGAGGGCTTGTGTGATTGATTTCAAAGGAAATTAGGATGATCACCTACCTCTCATTGAGTTTGCTTACAACAATAGTTACCACTCTAGCATCCAAATGGCTCCTTATAAAGCCCTTTATGGGAGAAGATGCAGATCTCCTATTAGATGATTTGAAGTTGGTGAAGCAGGGTTGATAGGACCAGATTTAGTTCACCAAGCTATGGAGAAGGTGAAAGTGATTCAAGAAAGGTTGAAAACGGTACAGAGTCGTCAAAAATCCTACACTGATGTTAGGAGAAGGGCGTTAGAGTTCGAAGTAGATGATTGGGTATATTTGAAAGTTTCACCCATGAAGGGTGTTATGAGGTTTGGTAAGAAGGGGAAGCTTAGTCCCTGATATATTGGACCTTATCGCATAGCTAAGAGGATTGGCAATATAGCTTATGAATTGGAGCTACCACAGGAATTAGCAGTGGTTCATCCGGTATTTCACATCTCCATGTTGAAGAAGTGCATAGGCGATCCTTCATTGATCATACCTACTGAAAATATTGGGATCAAGGATAGCCTATCCTATGAGGAAATCCCTATCCAGATTCTAGATCGCCAAGTTTGCAAGTTGAGAACAAAAGAGGTAGCATCAGTCAAGGTCCTTTGGAGGAACCAATTTGTTGAAGAAGCTACTTGGGAAGCTGAAGAAGACATGAAGAAGAGATATCCACATCTCTTTGAATCCGAAGAAAATGCAAATCAAGGTACTAATTTTCTTCTTAGTGCTCTCTAAATTATGAATGAGCATGTTCTTTGTTTGCATTTGCTTGTTAGGTGTTTGAGTTTGATGTTGCACCCTAATCCTAGTAAGAGTAATCTCATTCGAGGATGAATGTTCCCAAGGGTGAGATATTATAACATCTCGCAATTTGAAATAACTAGGAGAAAGCTAATAATTGGAAATAGTCATTTTTGGAAAAATGATGAAAATCTGGAAAATTGTTTAAGTTAGGAAAAGTTGAGTTTTGGTCAACTTCAAACGACCATAACTCCAAACTCAAGATGATTTAGGTGTACTTCCAGATATGGTTGGAAAGTTCTTGGAATGATCTTTCCAACGTCGCCGAGTTTGCGCGATTCTGATATCGTATTAGTAAGTTCTACCCTTTGGAATTGGGTTGTTGGATTAAGGAAAGTCCAAATCCGGATATGTGAAGGGTAAACTAGTCTTTTCCTTACCTAATTTTCCTATTTTGTTTTTAGGAATTAATTGGAGTGAAACAAGACTTTATTCAGTTTAGAAAAATTAGAATTTAGGCTAGGGCTTGGAGAGGAAGAAAGAAGAGAAAAGAGGAGAGAAATCAAGAAATCGCCAAGAACGTTCAAGCTTTGCAAGTGGAATTCGTCAGGGTGATCCCTACAAGGTATGTGAGATCACATAGTATTGGGTTAGTTCACCCACACGCCAAACTTGTTTCAATTCAGCAAAAATTGGGGTTATTTGAATGTTAAGAAAGTGAAGTTCTTGAAGAACATTGTTGAATTCTTGTTGGTTGACTATTGAATTCCTCATGTTGATTTGATTAGTGTTTCCGGGTTATTTTTCGAGTTAAATCTATTGGATATTGATGGTACAAATGATCCTAAGTGTTTGGGAAAAGAACCATGGAAGTTTAAAGGGTTTACAGATGAAAAGCGAAGGAGAAAAGTCAGACTTTTCTGGGGGAAAAGGTGGGGCGTCGTGCCAGCCACCGCGCCCCAAAAGGGTCTATGAATGTTTACCCTTATAGTTCCGCGCCAGCCAGGGCGCCCCAGACTGGTCTCTGAATATTGAGGGCTGGCACCCCGCGCCTCTCAGAGCACCTGGGACGTCAGTTCTCCCCATTCGTTCCCCAACTTTTAGTACTTGTTCCTTAGCAATGTACCGATGTTTTCTAGTTGATTCCAACACTCTAAGGTACATCTAAACACCATGAAATCATCCATAAACATGAGATCATGAACCTTGAATCCATAATCCAATTCAAGGAAAGTTAAGATCAAAGTCATAGAAGCTAAGAGTAAAAGTCTAGAAGTTAAGAAGCAAGTCAAAGCAAGGTTTCTCAAAGTTTTCAAGAGTCTTTAACAAACGTTTTAACTTCGTTTTAAGGCTCAAGTTTCAAGTTAAGCAAAGATTAAAGAGTTGAGTTCATTCGTCAAAAAGCTATAAGGGAACTAAGGATTCCCAAAGAGTTTATAAATGTTTTCACATTCGAGCAAGAAAAGGGAACATCGATTCCCAGAGAGCTTTTAAGCTAAGTTTTGAGTAATTATCTCAAACCAAAGAAATAAAATTGTTTTTAAAACATATGAGCTAAGTATATTTTTGAGAGTAGTATTGAGAACTGATATGGGGATGCGAGTTCATATTAACTCAAGTCTCCATAAACCATGTAGCCATCATGGGTAGTAAAGGATCATACTTTTTAGATGACTCCTTATGATGCTTTTAGCATAGACCAGTGGATCCACTAAGTTAAGCGTTCTATATGACGTCAAAGTATAGGATAGTTCTGGCAGCATGGGCAAGACGTTGTATCACCACTTAGGCTCGTAGTGGTAGTTGTACACAGAAACTATATTATTTTATTATATGAGTAAAGTTGAGTTTGTTACTACATTTCCTTTAACGAACTAAGTTTCTTTTTTACTGTTTTATAATGCTTTTTCATATATTGCATGTGTTCATTACTTTATTCTGAGTTAAGTTATTAATGAGTTGAGAAGAGCCAAGGTAAGAGTTTCTTTCCGAATCTTTTCAAGCCTTTGTATTGTTTAGCATTCCAACTCGCATACTCGTACATTCAATGTCCTAATGCCAGTTGGCCTGCATCGTCTTATGATGCAGACACATGTAACCAGGATCAACATCCAGCGCCTCGTTGATCCAGCTTGAGTACTCAGAGTCTGTGGTGTGCGTCATTGCATTTAGAGGACTCCTTTATTTTCTTTCTAGTCTTTCAGATGTTAGGATGATCGGGGGTCCTGTCCCGACATCCCTTTTTGTTTTAGAGGCTTCATAGACAGTTAAGTAGTTCAGTAGTCTTTGCATTGTTATTCTTATGTTAAAGACTTGGGTTGCCACTTTTGGCCAAGTTGAATGTTTAATCTTTGAAACATTCTCAATTATTTTATTTTTCAGTTCAGTTAAGTTCATTGATCATTATAGATGTGAATATTGTCTTCCGCTGAGTTAAGTAAGCCAGGCCAAGGGTTCGCTTGGGGCCAACAATGGTCTTCGAGTGCCAATCCCGCCTAGGGTGTATGCTCGGGGCGTGACATTATCTATATTGTTTATTTATTTTTCTTGATTTTTGCCCATTTTGTGGCATTTACTTAATATTCAGCCATTTTCGGACAGTTGCGAAAAGAAGTAAAGTTCTGTTCTTTTATTAGTCACGATATTCTAAAGTCATTGGTGCAAGTCGAATTTTTTTGAGTTATTTTTTATATTGTTTATGTATATTTCTTGATTTTTGATCATTTTAGGGAATATACGAAATATTCGGCTATTTTAGGAGAGTTACGAAAAGAAGTAAAGTTTTATTCTTTTATTTGTCACGATATTCTTAAGTCATTGGTTCAAGTCGAAATTTTTTTGAGGCGCTTTTTGTTTTGTTTATGCATTTTTTTAAATTTTTTGGTTATTTTGAGTTATATACGTAATAGTTGGCCATTTTCGGCCAGTTACAATAAGAAGTAAAGTTTTGCTCATTTATTCGTTTCAATATTCTAAGGTCATTGGTGCAGGTCAAAAAAAAATTGAGGCATTTTTTGTATTGTTTCTGTATTTTTTTTTGCCCTTTTGGGGTATTTACGTAATATTCGGTCATTTTCAAACAGTTACGAAAAGAAGTTTGTTCTTTTATTAGTCACGACATTCTAAGGTCATTAGTGCAAGTCAAAAAATTTTGAGGCATTTTTTGTACTGTTTATGTAATTTTTTTTACTTTTCGGTCATTTTGGGGCACATCTGTAATATTCGGCCATTTTCGAGTAGTTATAAAAAGAAGTAAAGTTTTGTTCTTTTATTTTTCACGATATTCTAAGGTCATTGGTGCAAGTCAAAACTTTTTTGAGGTTTATGTATTTTTCTTGATTTTTCGGCCATTTTGGGGGCATCTACGTAATATTCGACGATTTTTGGGCAGTTATGAAAAGAAGTGAAGTTTTGTTCTTTTATTCGTCACGATATTCTAAGGTCATTGGTGCTAGTCAAAAAAATATTGAGGCATTTTTTATATTGTTTATGTATTTTTCTTGATATTTTGGTCATTTTGGAGAATTTACGTAATATTTGGCCATTTTTGGGTAGTTACGAAAAGAAGTAAAGTTTTGTTCTTCTATTCGTCACGTTATTCTAAGGTCATTGGTGCAAGTCAAATTTTTTGGGCATTTTTTGTATTGTTCTTGTGTTATTCTTGATTTTTCTGCCATTTTGGGGCATATTCGGCCATATTTGGGTAGTTACGAAAAGAAGTAAAGTTTTGTTCTTTTATTCGTCACGATATTCTAAGGTCATTGGTGCAAGTTGAATTGTTTGGGCATTTTTTGTATTGTTCTTGTGTTTTTCTTGATTTTTCAGCCATTTTAGGGCATATTCGGCAATATTCGGATAGTGACGAAAAGAAGTAAAGTTTTGTTCTTTTATTCATCACGATATTCTAAGATCATACGTGCAAGTCAAAAAAAATTGAGGCTTTTTTGTTATGTTCATGTATTTTTCTTTTTTTTCGGCCATTTTACGGCATTTACATAATCTTCGACCATTTTCGTATAGTTACGAAAAGAAGTAAAGTTTTATTCTTTTATTCGTCACGATACTCTATGGTCATTGGTGCAATTCGGAATTTTTTTGAGGCGTTTTTTGTATTGTTTATGTATTTTCTTGATTTTTCGGCCATTTTGAGGCATTTACGTAATAGTCGGCCAGTTTCGTTCAGGTACGAAAAGAAGTAAATTTTTGTTCTTTTATTTGTCACGATATTCTAAGATCATTGGTGCAAGTCAAAAAAAAATTGAGGCAAATTTTTTATCGTTTATGTATTTTTCTTGATTTTTCGGCCATTTTGGGGCATTTACGTAATATTCGATCATTTTCGGATAGTGATGGAAGAAGTAAAGTTTTATTCTTTTATTCGTCACGATATTCTACGGCCATTGGTGCAAGTCTAAATTTTTTGGAGGTGGTTTTTTTAGCGACCCTAAAAATAGATAGGTGAAACTAGAGCCTAACGTATGAATTTTTAAAGTTTAAGCATAAATTGGAGTTATGAAATTTTCCAAAATAAAAATTGGACTTTGCCTTAGTTTTATTTGGTAGGTCCATGTAGGCAAGGGGCATTTTCGTAAATATTAATTTTAGTTAAATTAAGAAGTGGGTATATTTTATTTTATTTCTAATAACTATATATGGTATTAAAACTTTTAAAAAGGTATTGTTCTAATTCATCTTTTTAAAAAAAAGGGTTCTCTCTAGAAACCATTGAAGGTCAAGGTCAAGTTGGAGCTAGGGTTGAAGATTTCGAGTTCTTTCTTCTTCAATTTTCGTGGGTTTTCAACTTAGAGGTATGGTGACCCTTGATCCTTGATCAATCTTTCTTTCAAGGAGTCCAATCAAAAGAGTTTCAAAAAAAAAAAATGTTTCAAAGAACAAAAATCTCAAATTCTAATCTAAGCATGGGTTCATTGGCAAAACGTTTTCTAAGCCATTATATTGATGAATTAATGTTTTTAAGATGATTTCATATGGAATTCCTTGAAGAACCCATGATTTTCCCTAAACTCCTAAATTTGCTTATGAAGTGGGTCTTTTTCTATAAATTCAAAGTTGATGGAATTAGGTGTAAAGTGAATTGTATTGATATCTCTTGGGTTGTTTAATGTTTATTCATGATTAATTGTTAATAAGGGTGGTAAGCCTTATGTGTGAAATATTGGTGATTTTGGCTATGGCTTTGGAATATGGTAAGAAAGCTTGAACTCTCTTTATTGAATTGATTGTTGTTGGTAGGTTGAATCCACCTTTGGTGGAAGTGTTATATCGTATTCTTGTGTGGTATTATTGTCAATTGTAGCCATGAAGGCATTGGTGAAGTTGTTGTATAATGTAGGAATATCGTATTATTGTAAATTGAGGCCATGAAGGGCATTATATGAGTGCTATTATAGTGTTGTATTATTATACACATACGAAGCTATATGTAAAGTTTGTGTGAAGCTATAAAGTGAAGATGTTCTAATGGTATTAATGTGATACTGTATAAAGTGTTAGTATGCTAATGAGATAGCATGTTTCTCTTGAAATGATGATATGTGGTGATGATGGACTATGATGAGTCCTTGTAAGATGATGTTGTAGCTCATATGCTAGACTTGAGTATCTTGTCTTGTGTCATGAAAGCTTGATTTTATATATGAATGTTTGGTTGGGCTATGACTTAGTAATGGAGCTCTTCCTATAAATGCTAAAAGAGGAATTCTAGGGCAAGACTTGAATTGGTAGACTTAAGCATAGTGCCTTTTCATGAGTCTAGTTTTCCTAAGTAAATGTATAACCTTGAAGGATGGGCCTTAGGGTGATGTTCCCTTCTTGAGTGAAATGATAGACTTGGAGATGGATGGAGCTAGAATGGCATGAGAATCCTTATCTAAGAAAGTCAAATGAGCTATCCCTATGAACCTAGATTGGCTACGACTAAGAAATGGGGCCTTTCTTGGGAAGAGGTATTATGAGTTGGTTGAACTAGAAAAGGAACCCTCTCTAGTACATATGTGATTGAATACTCTATGGAAACCAAGGCTAAGCACCGAGTGGATGTGGTTAGGATGGTGGCCTAGTTGAGCATGAGATTAGGCACAATGAACATCCTTGGACATCTCTTAAACCATGTGCCAACATGGGTTGCTTTTAGTTCTACCCTTGGCAAGTAGAACAACCTCCACGGAGTAGGATAGACTCCAGATTCCATACCTTGCTAGTGTGGTCTATGTCGGTTAAGGCCTATTTCCATCATATGGGATGTGCTCTCTAGTATTGGATAGGTTCTACAACGTGTAGGTAGTAGTATGGGATGCTATCTACACATGGCACGAGTAGGCTTAAAAGATGCTAAAGTGAGTTCCCTAAGCCTTAGGGCTATTATGTGATTGTCCCCTATATGCTTGTGTGTCTCTTAAATGGTTTTATAAAGAATGTTGACTTAGTATGTTATAATGTAATGAAAAAAAAAAACCCTTGTCTATGGTAACTCTTAGGAACACTTAGGTGTATATGAAGAGGTTGTATGGGCGGTCACTTCATTATTCACTTAAGTGTGGCTTAGGGTGACTTGAGATAGAGACTTAGATGGTAAGGAAGGAATTACTTTGCTATCTTGTTTAAGTATTATACGCTTGTGTTAATTGAGTTGTAAGTGATGTGAATATGGTCTTATTTGTGAATAGTGACTTGAAATGTGGGTTTGTGCTTGTGGTTGTAAAGGTTTGTTAAAGAAGGTCTTAAAAGCATTTTATTCCTTGTAAATGTCTGTGGTGCACGTTTTCTTGCATGGTCATCATACTTAGTACTTAATTGTGCTAATTCCATATTTCTCTATTTTCTACAAGTGTAGGTTCCGGAAAGTGAGCGGGTTCTATAGTAAGCTTGGAACTTGAAGTTCTTCCAAGATCTTGTGGTATGTCCTCAGATGTCGAGGACAAGACTTTTCTATTCTAGTTTTATGATAAGGTTATTGTAATAGACTTCTTTTGATTGTAAAGGGCCGTGTCCCTAGTATGTTTTCACGTTTATGTCTAAGATGGCTAAGAGACTTAGTATTCCGCTTCTGTACTTTTGAATGATGTTTTTAAAAGTGACCTTTGAGTCTTATGGGATTTTATTTAAAGAGTTTTTAAATTCCGCACTATTTTACATATCTAATGTGATGAATGCTAAGGGCTTGTATGAGACCTCCGAGAGGTCGAATACGCATGTTACGACTTGGGGATGCTCTCGGGTCGTGACAACTTTTGTATTGGTTATGTGTTTTTCTTGATTTTTCGGCAATTTTGGGTCATTTACGTGATATTCGGCCATTTTCGGGCAGTTACGAAAAGAAGTAAACTTCTGTTCTTTTATTCGTCACGATATTCTAAGGTCATTGGTGCAAGTCAAAAAAAATTTGAGGTATTTTTTGTATTGATTATGTATTTTTCTTGAATCTTCGGCCATTTTAGGGCACTTATGTAATATTCGGCCATCTTCGGGAAGTTACAAAAAGAAGTACAATTTTGTTCTTTTATTCGTCACAATATTCTAAGGTCATTGGTGCAGGTGAAAACTTTTTGAGGCGTATTTTTGATTATTTATGTATTTTTTTATCTTTAAGCCATTTTGAGGCATTTACGTAATATTTGGCAATTACGAAAAGAAATAAACTTTTCTTCTTTTATTCGTCACGATATTCTGAGGTCATTGGTGCAAGTGGAATGTTTTTGAGGTGTTTTTTGTATTGTTTATGTATTTTTCTTGATTTTTCGGCCATTTTTGGGAATTTAAGTAATATTCTGCCATTTTCGGACAGTTACGAAAAGAAGTAAAGTTTTGTTCTTTTTCACGATATTCTAAGGTCATTGGTGCAAGTCGAATTTTTTTTGAGCATTTTTTGTATTGTTTTTGTATTTTTTTATTTTTCGGCAATTTTGGTGCATTTACGTAAAATTCGGCAATTATGAAAAAAGGTAAAGTTTTGTTCTTTTATTCGTCACGATATTCTAAGGTCATTGGTGCGATTCAAAATTTTTTTGAGGCATTTTTTGTATTATTTATTTATTTTTCTTGAATTTTCGGCCATTTTTGGGCATTTACGTAATATTCAGCCATTTTTCAAGCAGTTATGAAAAGAACTAAAATTTTGTTCTTTTATTCATCACGATATTCTAAGATCATTGGTGCAAGTCGAAATATTTTTGAGGCATTTTTTGTATTGTTTATGTATTTTTCTTTATTTTTTAGCCATTTTGGGGCTTTTACGTAATATCCGGCCATTTACGGGCAGTTACGAAAAGAAGTAAAGTTTTGTTCTTTTATTCGTTACAATTTTCTAAGGTTATCGGTGCAAGTCAAAAATTTTATGAGCCATTTTTTAAATTCTTTATATGTTTTTCTTGATATTTCGGCCATTTTGGGGCATTTACGTAATATTCGGCTATTTACGGGCAGTTACGAAAAGAAGTAAAGTTTATTTCTTTTATTCGTCACGATGTTCCTAGCTCATTGGTGCAAGTCAAAATTTTTTTGATGCATTTTTTTATTGGTTATGTATTTTTTTTATTTTTAGACCATTTTGGTGCATTTACGTAATATTCAGCCATTTTCGGGCAGTTATGAAAAGAAGTACATTTTTGTTTCTTTTATTCATCACGATATTCTAAGGTTATTGGTGCAAGTCAAAAAAAATTTGAGGCGTATTTTGTATTGTTTATGTATTTTTTTTATCTTTCAGCCATTTTGGGGCATTTACGTAATATTCAGCATTTTTCAGCAATTACAAAAAGAAATAAAGTTTTATTCTTTTATTTGTCATGATATTCTAAGGTCATTGGTGCAAGTCGAAATTTTTTTGAGGCATTTTTTGTATTGTTTATGTATTTTTCATGATTTTTCGGCCATTTTGGGGCATATACGTAATATTCAGCCATTTTCGGGCAGTTACAAAAAAGAAGTAAAGTTGTTTTCTTTTATTCGTCACGATATTCTAATGTCATTGGTGCAAGTCAAAAAACAATTGTGGCGTTATTTGTATTGTTTATGTATATTTCTTGATTTATCGACCATTTTGTGGGCATTTACGTAATATTTGGCCATTTTCGGGCAGTTATGAAAAGAAGTAAAGCTTTGTTATTTTATTCGTCACGATATTCTAAGGTCATATGTTATGACCTAGGGGTATATCCTAGAAGTAACACGGCGTACTTGACCTCTAAGGGGTTTCATACAAGCCCTTAGAATATCATGAACATAAGATAATAGAAAATACGGCAAAATTTAAAAAAAATTGCAATCGAAATCATTTTCATAAAAGCAAGCGGAAGTCTTTCTATACTTTATTTCAAACCATCTAATACAACTTTTAGAATAAACTCTTGGGACACATCCCATAAAATAGTCTCAACATGAAAATGAAAGACATAAAGGAAATGTTGGTGTTGTCCTCGAAGCTTTGAGGACTCACCAAGATCTTCAACTCCTTGCAGCTTCTAGAAACTTATCTCCAAGAGTAGCACTCAATCTCCAATCCATACATTTGATTAGAATGTAGGCAAAGTAAGCGTTTGTACAAAATGTACTAAATTTGTTAGCTAGCATAATCATAAGAGCATAAGACAACAGTTAGTCAATATAAGACATAATCCAAAATCATATGAAATACTTCATGAAACATAAACCATAAGTATAAGAGACATTATCATAATCATAATAAGCAAAGTCTCCAACATAAGCATCATATAAGCATAATTTGACTCTTAGTCATCTATACCATAATAGAACCATTCTCAAGTAACCTCAAAAGCATACATGTGCAAAGCATGAATAACATCCTATAATACCACCTAAACCAAGTATCCCTTTTTGGTCATCTTAATCATAGCCTATATACATGGTCAAGTCTCTAAGCTTCTATACCATAAGGGCACCATACTTGTAAGTAACCTCAGAGCACACTTGTGCAATGCATGAAAGGCATTCCATACTACCCTTCACACTAAGCATAACCTTGAAGTCATCCTAGTCATAGTCACCCTCATTTGGTCTCACTATTGGCTTACTTCATGTAGACAAGGGAACTATCACCTTTAGTCAATCATATCTTGGAAGGCAACTATGGCAACAATCCAAGCTAAACTACACTATTTAAGAGAACCCTTCATAACTAGCCTCAAGTCTTACTTGTTGATTTCACGTATGAGGACAGTTCAGCCAATTCTAAGTGTCAACGATCGTTAGTCAGTCATATAGCCTAACTAAGTGAGTTGGGGTCAAATCCCACAGGGAGTGGTACATATTTGAGAATCAATAGCCAAGTGTGAACATGTTCACTCTATCATAGGTAAAAACATTTACGAATAAATGCATGGCTCAAGTTTTGGGGTGACACAAGTATCAGATATCACATGAGGGGTTTGTTTCAACTATCAGCTACAACAACAAATAACACGAAAATAACAAATATGGAAACGGGTTCTTGGGATGTGATTGGATTATGGGCTAAGGTCGAAAAATGGGTGATTGCAATTAATAGTAAATAGTTGTAAATTAGTGAATAAACTAGACTTTAGTAGGGATAAACTTTCTCTCAAACAATTTACCACAAATCAAATTGGTTTCTCTCGAACACCAATAAGCAGCAATTAAGAGCAACCTTCGCTTTAGTCCATTCATTCTCTCGAGCTGAAAGTGTGGAAAAGGGTTTAAGATTCACTCTCTCGAGCTGAACCCATTTCAACCCAATACCCACAGACCATCAAATCAGTAATCTTGGTTTTAAAATCTTTCTCTCAAGCAAGCCAAAAACACGAAGGCAGAGTTGCATTTGCAACTACAACCCTTTAGATTAAGCCACAATTACAGAATGAAATCACTTTTAAACAACATTTAAACTATCAATTAACAATACCCAACAACTAAATCAACCCATAATCACACCCCAAGAATTGGGGATTTAGCTAGACATCATAAAAAGATAAAAATCGTTACCAAATTGTGTTTCCATCAACTGGGTAAGATTAATATTGTCTTTACAGAAGTCTAAGATGAATAATCTTCAACACCCACTTCCAATTTCTCAGAAATGGAAATCTTCAAAGATAAGAAGAAATATTGTCTCAATACTCTCAGTTCTAATCTAGATAGATAGATAGATAGATATAATAGATAGATTAATTGCTAGATTGCTAGATTGATAGATTGCTCCCTAAACTAAGAATTTAAAAATGTATTTATAGTGGCCAAAATTGTGCTGCGAAGGACCATTTGGCAAAGTAAGTCGGGATCGCCGATCCACTCGACGATCCGCCCTTTGGTTAATTCCATCGCCTTTTTTCTTTGGCCTTCAACAACTTTAAGTTTTGTAACTTTGGGCGATATAGCACTGCATCGCGGAACCATTCGGCGACTCGCCCAATGGGGTTAGGCGATCCTCAGGCCTTTTTTTCTTCGTTCTATCAGCTGCCTTGTTCCTTTTTGCTCATTAGTGTCCATGTTTTGTTCCTCAATCCAAATACCTAAAAATCAAGGATTTACATCAGTTATTGGCACAAAATATGCATTTGAGGACACTAAATCTATTAAAATCTAGCCCTAAATAAGTCCAAATCATGGACTCATCACTTGTGCAATGTATGGATAGCATCTCATACTACTGTCCACACTAGGTACCCCTTTAGACTATCATGAATGTTCACTAGTTGGGGACTACTCCCTCTTGACTATTTGCCTTTATTCATTTAAGGTACTTCTCTATTTAGTACTAGGCAAGTCACAACTCATGAATGAACTCTATTTCTCAATTGAAGGCTACTAAGGAATAACCCCCTAATAGGCTAGGCTATGCTATCATCTTACTAACATAACTATATTAGGCTAAGATAACTACCTTGGAAGACACACTAACATGCAAGTCCAAGCTACTCTAGGAAAGGTACAAGTGTCCTATCCTAGATACCATGAAATAGTCCCAAACCAACTAAGTCATGCTACCCTTACAAGTATACTATGATACAAATGCAAGCTATCCTTAGGAGAGTATGATTCTCAATCCTAAACTATCCCTAGGAGAGAATGAGTCCTCAATCCCAAGCTATCATGACTAACCCTAACTCAAGCTACCCTTGAAATGCATCTTACAATGCAAAGTCAAGCTACCCTTAGGAGAATATGGATCCTCAATCCTAAGCTACCCTTAGGAGAGTATAAGTCCTCAATTCTAAAGCTACCATGAAATGGTCTTGGCCAAACCAAGTCATGCTATCATGAAGGAATCCTAACAATGCGAGTTCAAGCTACACATAAGAGAGTATAAATCCTCAATCCTAGGCTACCATGAATACTCCTAACTCATGCTACCATGAAAGGCATTTTACAATGCCAAGTCAAGTTATCCCTTGGGAGAGTATAAATCCTCCATCCTAAGCTATCAATCTTGGTCTTATCCTACCAAGCCAAGTTATACATGAAGGGAACATATGTCACAACTTCAAGCTATTCTAGACTAACAAGCTTTGACTCATTTTAGGTTATTAAGCCAACCTAGAATCATTCTATGTGAGAGAACCTTGGATCTTCTAGCATCTTTATGCTTAAGTGTGTGAGTGAGAATAGATGTTCAACAATACACAACCAGATCACATTATATTATCTTTACTCTCAAATCCCTAATTAATATGATCAGAAGCTTTACTCTCAAGCTTTCTTTATTAATCTCATCAATATACCTAGATTTCAAGGTATTTCAATCACATTCTTCATTAGTAGGTGATTCTAGTCCTAATTGATTCATAAAGGTTGAAACTGATCTTTACAAGTCATGATCATTCATATTCAATAAAGTCTAGTTCAATTCATGATTATATGTTCCTAACCTTGAACAATTATTACTCATGACATTGATTTAAGAAGATCACCTTTGAACCTTCAATTTCATCTCTAATGGCATGAACCGACAAATATCACATTCATCAATTTAGACTAGGGTTTACCATAGAAATCACATAAATTCATCATAATATCATAATTCAATGTTAATACAATTATAATTAGGTATTATCCACTAGATTGGAATCATACCTAAACCCTACCCACAATATAGAAGGAGACCCTAACTAGAATTGGGTTTTTGACTTCACAATTGGGGGAAAACCTAGGGGGCTCTATGGGGGAAGAACCCATAGATGAATAAGCTAACATACCTTAATTCAAATCCCTAATCAAGCTCTCATAAATGGAGGAAAATCTGACCTCTTCTCTTCTCTTCTTCTTCTTCTTCTTCTTCTTCTTCTTCTTCTTCACTTCTAGAGAGAAAGTTTTTGGAGAGAATTTGGGGTTCTTAAATGAATGAGTTAATGACTTAGTTTAGGGGCCTATTAAGCTTATATAGGTAACTAAATAACCGACCTCCCTTAACCCATAATTAATAACTAATTAATTCCCAAACCCCCAACTTAAAAACTAAAACTAAAAATCTGCCCCCATGGACCGTGGGTGGGTCCACGCTCCATACTGCACCTCCGTAGGTGCTGGTTCTGAGGCTAAAAATGCAGGCCAACTCAGGCCTTGACCCACGACCCCAACCCACGGGGCGTGGGTCCACTCACGGCCAGTAGGTGCCAAGCGTGAGTGGCCTGATTTTTGACAGCTTTTAGGGCTGTTTTGAGGTCTTCCTCAAGGACCCCTTGGGTGGTCCTTGGGGGGTCTTACCTTGACGCCCTAACCCTTAAACCCCTATTCTAAGTACAGGAATTATTTTTACGACTTAAACCCTCTCATCAAGCTCTAAAACTCTTACAAAAAGCTCTAGAACTCTCTAGTTCAACTTACTAATTTCCCGGGCGTTACAATATCTCCCCTTTGGGATCATTCGTCCTCGAATGACGATTCTAAACACTTCTTAAAGTCACAACTCTAAACTAGCAGCCCATCATGCATGTACTACATCTAAATGCACACAACCAAGGAAGAAAACTTCAATTCCAAGCTAAACACATTCAATGCAACACAAGGGAGTAGGAACTACCTCTACCAATCCAAAAATGCATGAAATTCTATATCTACTCATTTTCAAGGAGGAACTAACATCTCCTAGCTAAAAGATGCTCAACACACACTCATGGAGCCTAAATGCAAATTGCTCTTAAAAAGCATCTATTCAAGGAGGAATCTTTGAACTCCAAAACTAAGGCATGCTCATAATCAACTCATGAAGTCTATATGCAAATATACCCAAATGCACTACAACATGAGGAAAACAATGCATATAAGTCATTTCTAACAAGACCTAGGCATTTTCATGAACATGCATATAAGGAAATCATGGCAACACATAAAACACACAATAAACCTACTAGGTAGGCACACTATCTCCCCTTGGGAGTAAGCCTACACAAATTTTCTAAACATCATATATGTTAAAACAACTTCAAAGTCCAACATAACAAGTCACAAAAGACAAGAAATCCAGAAATTTACTAAAGCAGAAAACACATACTGGAAGGGACATGAGGAGATCACTCTTGATCTTCTCTAGATTGGAGAGAATAAAACCTATTCTTCTTTTGATGCTCCGCATCCCCTCTACTAGAGGCAACTTGTTTGCCCTCTCTTCTTGTAACCTTAGCCTTAGGGTAATCTTTCATCACGTGGCCACTCTCACCACAACTAAAGCAACCCTCTCTACTAGCCAAACACCTACCCTCATGACTCTTACCACACCTAGCACAAGAGGGCCATGGGGACTCATTATTTATCCCTTGTGGCCTAGAGGTAAACACTCTCTCATCCTTATGCTTAGGAGCATTAGAAAAGCCTCGTCCGGAAAACTTTTGTCGATTCCTAGAACGACCATGTCCATCGGACCCATCATGAAATGACTTATCATTATCCATCCTAGACCTCTTTTTCTCTCTAGATTTTTCCTCTTTAAGTTTTTCTTCCTCCATTTGTTGAGCATACACCATAAGACGTGAGATATCCATATCATCATTGAGCATTGCCGTACGACATTCTTTTGACACTAATTTGGACACCTCCGTCACAAACCTATTCATTATGTCCCTCGGACTTGCTACCATAGATGGGGCATACTTAGACAATAGAGTAAATTTCAAGGAATACTTTTTAACACTCATATTACCTTGCTTAAGGTTGATGAATTCTCCCACCTTAGCTTCCGTCAACTCCCAGGGAAAGAACCTATCTAAAATTGCCTCCTTAAATATCTCCCAATCTATGGGACCCGCCTCTACCAGCCTACCATCTTTTCATTGCTCATACCATATTTGAGCCACATACTTCAATTGATAAGCAGCTAGTTTTGCTTTTTCTACCATACTCACTCCCATAATAGATAGCACCTTATACACCTCCTCTATAAACCCATTAGGATCTTCCTCCACCTTGGAGCCACTAAACTCCGGAGGGTTCATCCTCAAAAAATCTCTCACCCTAGAAGCAGTCATCCCCCTTATTGGGTTAGCTGGGGCCACTGCCTCCCTATTGGCTTGGGCCGTCATAGCTTAAGCTTGAGTTATCACGGTTCGAGCTTGAACCGTCATGGCTTGGGTCAATACTAGCAAAGCCGACCTAATCTCCACATTAGTCATATCCGGAGGATCAATAGGAGCTTGATGTGGAACTTGGGGAGGAACCTCTTGCTCCACATTGCCTTCCTCTTCTCTCCTAGCATTTACCCTTGTATTAGCCATACCATAAAACACAATGAGCACGGATTAGAAGAAGGGCCTACTAAAGCCAAACTCTATGGCACGACTTAAAGAATGAAGAAGTGAGATTTCCTAAGCATCCAATAGCCTCCTATTCATAAATGTGGCGAGCTTAACACTTATGAACAAGACTCTACTAGACGTGGTTTGAGACAATACTAGAAACATTCTAAACCTTGTGCTCTTAATATCAAGTTTATTACGACCCAGGGGTATATCCTAGATATACACGGCGTACTTGACCCCAAAGGGGTCTCATACAAAGCCTTAGCATATCATGAACATAAGATAATAGAAAATACGGCAAAATATAAAACTTTTTACAATCGAAGTCATTTTCATAAAAGCAAGCGGAAGTCTTTCTATACTTTGTCTCAAACCATCTAATACAACTTTTAGAATAAACTCTTGGGACACAGACCATAAAATAGTCTCAACATGAAAATGACAGACATAAAGGAAATGTGGGTGTTGTCCTCGAAGCTATGAGGACTCACCAAGATCTTCAACTCCTTTCAACTTCTAGAAAACTATCTCCAAGAGTAGCACTCAATATCCAATCCCTACATTTGATTAGAATGTAGGCAAAGTATGCGTTAGTACAAAATGTACTATATATGT
Organism: Solanum okadae; assembly: GCA_036553675.1. Classification (NCBI taxonomy): domain Eukaryota; kingdom Viridiplantae; phylum Streptophyta; class Magnoliopsida; order Solanales; family Solanaceae; genus Solanum; species Solanum okadae. The sequence goes on along the minus strand of CM071687.1, from coordinate 16,898,994 downwards.
TAGCTAGCATAATCATAAAAGCATAAGACAAGGGTTAGTCAATATAAGACATAATCCAAAATCACATGAAATACTTCATGAAACATAAACCATAAGCATAAGAGACAATATCATAATCATAATAAGCAAAGTCTCCAACATAAGCATCATATAAGTATAATTTGACTCTTAGTCATCTATACCATAAATAATAGAACCATTCTCAAGTAACCTCAAAAGCATACATGTGCAAAGCATGAATAGCATCGCATAATACCACCCAAGCCAAGTATCCCTTTTTGGTCATCTTAATCATATCCTATATATATGGTCAAGTCTCTAAGCTTCTATACAATAATGGCACCATACTTGTAAGTAACCTCAGAGCACACTTGTGCAATACATGAAAGGCATCTCATACTACCCTTCACAATAAGCATAACCTTGAAGTCATCATAATTATATTCACCCTCCTTTGCTCTCACTATTGGCTTACTTCATGTAGACAAGGGAACTATCACCTTTAGTCAATCATATCTTGGAAGGCAACTAAGGCAAAAATCCAAGTTAAACTACACTATTTAAGAGCACCCTTCATAACTAGCCTCAAGTCATACTTGGGCAATGTATGGATAGCATCCCATACTACTATCCACACTAAGTACCCCTTTAGACTATCATGAATGTTCACTAGTTGGGGACTACTCCCTCTTGACTATTTGCGTCTATTCATTTAAGGTACTTCTCTATTTAGTACTAGGAAAGTCACAAGCCATGAATGAATTCTATTTCTCAATTCAAGGCTACCAAGGAATAACCCCCTAATAGGCTAAACCATGCTATCATATTAGTAATATAACTATATTAGGCTAAGCTAACTACCTTGGAAGACACACTAACATGCAAGTCAAAGCTACTCTAGGAAAGGTACAAGTGTCCTATCCTAGCTACCATGAAATAGTCCCAAACCAACTAAGTCATGCTACCCTTACAAGTAAACTATGATACAAATGCAAGCTATCCTTAGGAGAGTATGATTCTCAATCCTAAACTATCCCTAGGAGAGTATGAGTCCTCAATCCCAAGCTATCATGACTAACCCAAACTCAAGCTACCCTTGAAATGCTCTTACAATGCAAAGTCAAGCTACCCTTAGGAGAGTATGGATCCTCAATCCTAAGCTACCCTTAGGAAAGTATAAGTCCTCAATCCTAAAGCTACCAAGAAATGTGCTTGGCCAAAATGTAAATTTGGAATCATAACTAAACCCTACCCACAATGTAGAAGGAAACCCTAGTTAGAATTAGGTTTTTGACTTCACAATTGGGGGAAAACCTAGGGGGCTCTATGGGGGAAGAAACCATAAATGACTAAGCTAACATACCTTAATTCAAAGTCCTAATCAAGCTCTGATCAATGGAGGAAAATCTGCCCTCTTCTCCTCTCTTCTTCTTCTTCCTCTTCACTTTTAGAGAGAGAATTTGGGATTCTGAAATGAATGAGTTAATGACTTAGTTTAGGGGCCTATTAAGCTTATATAGATAACTAAATAATCGACCTCCCTTAAACCCTAATTAATAACTAATTAATTCCTAAACCCCCAACTTAAAAACTAAAACTAAAAATCTGCCCCCACTCACGAACCACCCACCCACGGACCGTGGGTGGGTCCACGCTCCGTATTGCACCTTCGTAGGTGTTGGTTCTGAGGCTGAAAATGCAGAACAACTCAGGCCTTGACCCACGACCCCAACCTACGGGGAGTGGGTCCACTCACGGCCAGTAGGTGCCAAGCGTGAGTGGCCTGATTTTTGACAGGTTTTAGGGTTGTTTTGAGGTCCTCCTCAGGGACCTCTTTGGGTGGTCCTGGGAGGTCTTACCTTGACGCCCTAACCCTTAAACCCCTATTCTAAGTACGGGAATCATTTTTACGACTTAAACCCTCTCATCAAGCTCTAAAACTCTTACGAAAAGCTGTGATTTCTCTAGTTCAACTTACTAATTTCTGGGGAGTTACATCATTGGTGCAAGTCGAAAAATTTTTTAGGCGTTTTCTGTATTGTTTATGTATTTTTCTTGATTTTTCGGCATTTTGTAGAATTTACGTAACATTCGGCCATTTTCGGGTACGAAAAAAGTAAAGTTTTGTTCTTTTATTCGTCACGATATTCTAAGGTCATTGGTGCAAGTCAAATTTTTTTTTTGAGGCATTTTTTGTATTGTTTGTGTGTTTTTCTTGATTTTTTGGTATTTTGTAGAATTTACGTATTATTCAGCCATTTTCGGGTACGAAAAAAAGTAAAGTTTTGTTCTTTTATTCGTCACGATATTCTAAGGTCATTGGTGCAAGTCAAAAAAAAAATTTGAGGCATTTTTTGTATTGTCTGTGTGTTTTTCTTGATTTTTCAGCCATTTTGGAGAATTTACGTAATATTCGGCCATTTTCGGGTAGTTACGAAAAGAAGTTAAATTTTGTTCTTTTATTTGTCACGATATTCTAAGTCATTGGTGCAAGTCAAAAAAATTTCGAGGCATTTTTTGTATTGCTTATGTGTTTTTCTTGATTTTCCAGCCATTTTAGGGCACTTACGTAATATTCGGCCATTTTCGGGAAGTTACGAAAAGAAGTAAAGTTTTGTTCTTTTATTCGTCATGGTATAATAAGGTCTTTGGTGCAAGTCAAAAAAAAAATTAGGTGTTTTTTGTATTGTTTATGTATATATTTTTAATTTTCGGGCATTTTTGGGGCATGTACGTTATATTTTGCCTTTTTTGGGTAGTTACAAAAAAGAAGTAAAGTTTTGTTCTTTTATTCGTCATGATATTTTAAGGTCATTGGTGCAAGTCAAAAACATTTGGAGGCGTTTTTTTATTGTTCATGTATTTTCTTTATTTTTAGGCCATTTGGGCATATACATTTTATTCGGCCATTTTTTGGCAGTTACAAAAATAAGTAAAGTTTTGTATTTTTATTCGTCACGATATTCTAAGGACATTGGTGCAAGTAAAAAAAATTGAGGCATTTTTTGTAATGTTTATGTATTTTTCTTCATTTTTAGGCATTTACGTAATATTCTGCCATTTCGGACAGCTACAAAAAGAAGTAAAGTTTTGTTCTTTTTATTCATCACGATATTCTAGGGTCATTGGTGCAAGTCAAAAAAAATTGAGGCATTTTTTGTATTGTTTATGTATTTTTTTTATTCTTCGGCCATTCGGCAATTTTTCAGTAATTACGAAAAGAAGTATAGTTTTGTTCTTTTTATTCATCACGATATTCTAGGGTCATTGGTGCAAGTCAAAAAAATTTGAGGCATTTTTTGTATTGTTTATGTATTTTTTTTATTCTTCGGCCATTCGGCAATTTTTCAGTAATTACGAAAAGAAGTATAGTTTTGTTCTTCTAGTCGTCACGATATTCTAAGGTCATTGGTGCAAGTCGAAATTTTTTTGAGGCATTTTTTGTATTGTTTCTGTATTTTTCTTGATTTTTCGGCCATATGAGGGCATTTACATAATCTTCGGCCATTTTCAGGCAGACACAAAAAGAAGTAAAGTTTTGTTCTTTTATTAGTCACGATATTCTAAGGTCATTGGTGCAAGTAAAAAAACAATTGAGCCATTTTTTGTACTGTTTATGTATTGTTCTTGATTTTTTGGCCATTTTGGAGTATTTACGTAATATTCGGCCATTTTTGGGCAGTTACGAAAAGAAGTAAAGTTTTGTTCTTTTATTCATCACGATATTCTAAGGTCATTGGTGCAAGTCGAAATTTTTTTGAGGCGTTTTTTGTATTGTTTGTGTATTTTTTTATTTTTCAGCCATTTTGGGGAATTTACGTAATATTCGGCAATTACGAAAAGAAGTAAATTTTTGTTCTTTAATTCATAACGATATTCTAAGGTCATTGGTGCAAGTCAAAAAACATTTAAGACATTTTTTGTATTGTTTATGTATTTTTCTTAATTTTTTGGCCATTTTGGGGAATTTACGTAATATTCGGCCATTTACGGGGAGTTGCAAAAAGAAGTAACGTTCTGTTATTTTATTCGTCACGATATTCAAAGGTCATTGGAGGAATTAAAAAAATTTGAAGCCGTTTTTTGTATTGTATATGTATTTTTCTTTATTTTTTTGGCATTTTGGGTCATTAACATAATATTCGGCCATTTTCAGACAGTTATGAAAAGAAGTATAGTTTTGTTCTTTTATTCGTCACGATATTCTAAGATCATTGGTGGAAGTCTAAAATTTTCTGCGGCATTTTTTCTATTGTTTATGTATTTTTCGGCCATTTTTCGGGAATTTACGTAATATTCGGCTATTTTCGAGCAGTTACTAAAAAAAGTAAACCTTTGTTCTTTTATTTATCAGGATATTCTAAGGTCATTGGTGCAAGTCAATATTTTTTTGAGGTGTTTTTTGAATTGATTATTTGTTTTTCTTGATTTTTGACCATTTTGAGGCATATACGTAATATTCGGCCATTTTTGGGCAGTTACGAAGAGAAGTAAAGTTTTATTCTTTTATTCGTCACGATATTCTAAGGTCTTTGGTGCAAGTAAAAAAATATTTGAGCCATTTTTTGCATTGGTTATTGATATTTCTTGATATTTCGGGCATTTTTGGGGCTTTTACGTAAAATTTTGCCATTTTTGGGAAGTTACAAAAAAGAAGTAAAGTTTTGTTCTTTTATTCGTCACGATATTCTAAGGTCATTGGTGCAAGTCAAAAAAAATTGAGGCATTTTTTGTATTATTTATTTATTTTTCTTTTTTTTCGACCATTTTGGGCTTATATGTTTTATTCGGCCATTTTCTGGCAGTTACGAAAATAAGTAAAGTTTTGTTCTTTTATTCGTCACGATATTATAAGGTAATTGGTGCAAGTCAAAAAAAAAATTGAGGCATTTTTTGTATTGGTTATGTATTTTTCTTGATTTTTCGGCCATATTCGAACAATTACAAAAAGAAGTAAAGTTTTGTTCTTTTATTTGTCATAATATTCTAATGTCATTGGTGCAATTCAAAAAAAATTTGAGGCGTTTTTGTATTGTTATGTATTTTTTTTGTTTTTCGGCCATTTTAGGGGCAATTACGTAATATTCGGCAATTTTTCAGCAGTTATGAATAGAAGTAAAGTTTCGTTATTTTATTCGTGACGATATTCTAAGGTCATTGGCACAAGTCAAAAAAATTTGGAGGCGTCTTTGTATTGTTTAGGTATTTTTCTTACTTTTTCGGCCATTTTGTTCATTTACGTAATAATCGGCCATTTTTCAGGCAGTTATGAAAAGAGGTAAAGTTTTGTTCTTTTAGTCGTCGCGATATTCTAAGATCTTGATGCAAGTCTAAAATTTTATTTTGAGGCGTTTTTTGTATTGTTTATGTATTTTTCCTGATTTTTTGGTCATTTTGGGGATTTTATGTAATATTCGGCCATTTTCGGTCAATTACAAAAATAAGTAAAGTTTTGTTCTTTTATTTTTCATGATATTCTAAGGTCATTGGTGCAAGTCATAATTTTTTTGAGGCACTTTTTAGACTGTTTGTGTTTTTCTTGATTTTTCAGCCATTTTGGGGCATTTCCGTAATATTCGGCCATTTTCGAGCACTTACGAAAAGAAGCAAAGCTTTGTTCTTTTATTCGTCATGATATTTTAAGGTCATTGGTGCAAATCGAAAATTTTTTGAGGCATTTATTGAATTGTATATTTGTTTTTCTTGATTTTTCGTCCATTTTGGGCATTTACGTAATTTTTGGCAATTTTCGGGCAATTACAAAAAGAAGTAAAGTTTTGTTCTTTTGTTTTTCACGATATTCAATGGTCATTGGTGCAAGTCAAAAAAAAATTGAGGCGTTTCTTTTTTGTTTATGTATTTTTCTTTATTTTTCGGCCATTTTTGTGCGTATACGTATTATTCGGCCCTTTTCTGGTAGTTACGGAAAGAAGTAATGTTTTGTTCTTTTATTCCTCACGATATTCGAAGGTCATTGGTGCAAGTCAAAAAAAATTGATGCGTTTTTCGTATTGTTTATTTATTTTTCTTGATTTTTTGACCATTTTGAGGCATATACGAATATTCGGTCATTTTCGAGCAGTTACAAAAAGAAGTAAAGTTTTGTTCATTTATTCGTCCTGATATTCTAGGGTCATATGTGCAAGTCGAAATTTTTTTGAGTCTTTTTTTGTATTGTTTATGTATATTTCTTAATTTCTCAGGCATTTTGGGGGATAAACGTAATATTCGGCCATTTTCTGACAGTTACGAAAAGAAGTAAAGTTTTGTTCTTTTATTCGTCACGATATTCAAAGGTCATTGGTGCAAGTCAAAATTTTGTGAGTCATTTTTTGTATTGTTTATGTATTTTTCTTAATTTCTCAAGCATTTTGCGGCATAAACGTAATATTCAGCTATTTTCGAACAGTTTCGAAAAGAAGTAAAGTTTTGTTATTTTATTCGTAACGGTATTCTAAATTCATTGGTGCAAGTCAAAATTTTTTGAGGCATTGTTTGTACTTTTTATGTATTTTATTTTATTTTTGCCATTTTGGGGAATATACGTAATATTCGATTATTTTTGGGCAGTTACGAAAAGAAGTAAAGTTTGCTTATTTTATTCGTCATGATATTCTAAGGTCATTGGTGCAAGTCGAATTTTTTTGAGGCGTTTTTTGTGTTGTTTATGTATTTTTTAAGTTATTTTGGGGAATTTACGTAACATTCGGCAATTTTCGAACAGTTACGAAAAGAAGTAAAGTTTTGTTCATTTATTCGTAACAATATTCTAAGGTCATTGGTGCAACTCAAAAAAAAAATTAAGACATTTTTTGTATTGTTTATGTATTTTTCTTGATTTTTTGGCCATTTTGGGGCATATACGTAATATTAGGTCATTTTCGGGCAGTTACAAAAACAAGTAAATTTTTGTTCTTTTATTCATCATGATATTCTAAGTTCATTGGTCAAGTCAAAAAAAAATGGAGGCATTTTTTGTATTGTTTATGTTTTTTTCTTGATTTTTCGCCCATTTTGGGGGTATTTACATTATATTTGGCCATTTTCGGGAATTACGAAAATAAGTAAAGTTTTGCTCTTTTATTTGTCACGATATTCTAAGATCATTGGTGCAAGTCAAATTTTTTTGAAGCATTTTTTGTATCGTTTATGTATTTTTCTTGATTTTTCTCCCATTTTAGGGCATTTACATAATATTCAACCATTTTCGGGCAGTTAAGAAAAGAAATAAATTTTAGTTCTTTTATTCATCACGATTTTCTAATGTCATTAGTGCAAGTCAAATAAAATTTGAGGCATTTTTTGTATTGTTTATCTTTCTTTTTTTCTGCAATTTTGGGGCATTTACGTAATATTTGGCAATTTTTCAGGCAATTACGAAAAGAAGTAAAGTTGTGTTCATTTATTCCTCACGATATTCTAAGGTCATTGGTGCAAGTCGAAATTTTTTGAGGCATTTTTTTTGTATTTTTTAATGTGATTTTCTTGATTTTTCGACCAATTTAGGGCATTTACGTAATATTTTGACATTTTCGGGGAATTAAGAAAAGAAGTAAAGTTTTGTTCTTTTATTCGTCACAAAATTCTAAGGTCATTAGTGCAAGTCAAAAATAAAATTGAGGCGATTTTTGTATTGCTTATGTATTTTTTTATTTTTTGGCCATTTTGGGGCATTTACATAACATTCGGCAATTTCCAGGAGTTCCGAAAAGAAGTAAAATTTCATTCTTTTATTCGTAACGATATTCTATGGTCATTGGTAACCGTCAAAACTTTTTTGAGGCATTTTTTGTATTAATTATGTATTTTTCTTGATTTTTCGGCCATTTTGAGGGATCAACGTAATATTCGGCCATTTTTCGGTTGTTATGAAAAGAAGTAAAGTTTTGTTCTTTTATTCATCACGATATTCTAAGATCAATTGTGCAAGTCGAAATTATTTTGAAGCATTTTTTTATTGTTTAGGTATTTTTCTTGATTTTTTGGCTATTTTGGGGTTTTTACGTAATATTCGTCCATTTTCGGAAAATTACGGAAAGAAGTAAAGTTTTGTTCTTTTATTCGTAACGATATTCTAAGGTCATTGGTGCAAAATCAAAAATATTTTGAAGCATTTTTGAAATTGTTTCTGTGTTTTTCTTGAATTTTCGGTCATTTTGGGGCATTTACGTAATATTTGGTCGTTTTCGCGCAGTTACGAAAAGAAGTAAAGTTTTGTTCCTTTATTCGTCACGATATTCTAAGGTATTTGTCATGATTTTCGACCATTTTTGGGCCCTTACGTAATTTTCTGTCATTTTCGGACAGTTACGATATGGAGTAAAGTTTTGTTCTTTTATTCATCGCGTTATTCTAAGGTTATTGGTGCAAGTCAAATATATTTTGATGACTTTTTTTTGTATTGTTTGTGTGTTTTTCTTGATTTTTCAACCATTTTGGAGGCATATACATAATCTTCGGCCATTTTCGAAAAGTTACGAAAAAAAGTGAAGCTTTGTTCTTTTATTCGTCACGATATTCTAAGTTTATTAGTGCAAGCCGAAATTATTTTGATCTCATTTTTGTATTGTTTATGTACTTTTCTCAAATTTTTAGACATTTTGGGGGATTTACGAATATTCGGCCATTTTCGGACAGTTACGAAAGGAAGTAAAGTTTTGTTCTTTTATTCATCACGATATTCTAAGGTCATTGGTGCAAGTCGACACTTTTTTGAGGCGTTTTTTGTATTGTTTATATATTTTTCTTGATTTTTCTGCCATTTTTGGGCAACTACGTAATATTTGGCCGGTTACGAAAAGAAATAAAGTTTTGTTCTTTTATTCATCACGATATTCAAAGGTCATTGGTGCATGTCAAATTTTTTTTTGGGCATTTTTTGTATTGCTTATGTTTTTTCTTTAATTTTCGGCCATTTTGGGGCAGTTTTGTAAAGAAGTTAAGTTTTGTTCTTTTATTCGTCACGATAATCTAAGACTAATTGTGCAAGTCAAAAAAAAATTGAGGCATTTTTGTATTGTTTATGTATTTTTTTCCGGTCATTTTGGGTCAGTTACGTAATATTCGACCATTTTTGGGTAGTTACAAAAAGAAGTAAAGCTTTGTTCTTTTATTCGTCACGATATTCTAAGGTTTTGGTGTAAGTTGAATTTTTTTTGAAGCGTTGTTTGAATTGTTTATTTGATTTTCTTCATTTTTCTGCCATTTTGGAGCTTTTACGTAATATTCAGCCATTTTCGGGCAGTTATGAATAGAAGTAAAGTCTTGTTCTTTTATTCGTCACAATATTCTAAGGTCTTTGGTGCAGATCAAAAAAAAAATGAGGCATTTTTTGTATTGTTCATATATATTTTCTTGATTTTTCGGCCATTTTTTCGGCATTTACGTAATATTCAGCCATTTTTAGGCAAATACGACAAGAAATAAAGTTTTGTTCTTTTATTCGTCACAATATTCTAAGGTCATTGATGCAATTATAAAAAATTTGTAGGCGTTTTTTGTATTGTATACATATTTCTTTATATTTCGGCCATTCTAGTGCATTTACGTAATAATTGGTCATTTTCAGACAGTTATGAAAAGAAATAAAGTTTTGTTCTTTTATTCGTCACGATATTCTAAGAACATTGGTGCAAGTAGAAATTTTTTTAAGATATATTTTGTATTGTTTATGTATTTTTCTTTATTTTTCGGCCATTTTGGGCATATACGTTTTATTCAGCCATTTTCGGGTAGTTACGAAAAGAAGTAAAATTTTGTTATTTTATTCGTCACGATATTCTAAGGTCATTGGTGCAAATCAAAAAATAATTGAGGCATTTTCTGTATTGTTTATGTATATTTCTTGATTTTTCGGGCATTTTTGGGGCATTTAGGTAATATTTTGCCATTTTCAGGCAGATACGAAAAGAAGTAAAGTTTTGTTCTGTTATTCGTCACGATATTCCAAGGTTATTGGTGCAAGTCGAAATTTTTTTGAGGCGTTTTCTGTATTTTTTGTATTTTTCTTAATTTTTCAGCCATTTTGAGGCACTTATGTAATATTTGGCCATTTTTGAGCAGTTACGAAAAGAAGTAAAGTTTTGTTCTTTTATTCGTCACGATAATTTAAGGTTATTGGTGCAAGTCGACACTTTTTTTGAGGTATTTTTTGTATTGTTTATGTATTTTTCTTGATTTTTCGGTCATTTTTGGGCAATTACATAATATTGGGCCATTTTCGGGTAGTTATGGAAAGAAATAAAGTTTTGTTCTTTTATTCGTCACGATATACAAAGATCATTGGTGCAAGTCGAAATTCTTTTGAGGCATTTTTTGTATTACTTATGTATTTTTCTTGAATTTTCGGTCATTTTTGGGCATTTACGTAATATTCGGCCATTTTCGAGCAGTTACGAATAGAAGTAAAGTTTGTTTCTTTTATTCGTCACAATAGTCTAAGGTCATTGGTGCAAGTCGAAAATTTTTGAGGTGTTTTTCATATTGTTTATATATTTTTCTTTATTTTTCGGCCATTTTGGGGTATTTACTAATATTCGGTCATTTTCGCGCAATTACGAAAAGAAGGAACGTTTTATTCTTTTATTCTTCACGATATTCTAAGGTCATTCGTGCAAGCCATCATTTTTTTGAGGCGTTTTTTGTATTGTTTATGTACTTTTCCTGATTTTTCGGTCATTTTGGTGCAATTACGTAATATTTGTCCATATTTGGGCAGTTATGAATAAAAATAAAGTTTTGTTCTTTTATTCTTTATGATATTGAAAGGTCATTGGTGCAAGCGAAAAAATGTTTGAGGCGTTTTTTTGTTTTGTTTATGTATTTTTCTTGAATTTTTGGTCATTTTGGGGGCATTTACGTAATATTCGGCCATTTTCCGGAAGTTACGAAAAGAAGTTAAGTTTTTCTCTTTAATTCATCACGATATTCTAAGGTCATTCGAGCAAGTTGAATTTTTTTTTAGTCGTTTTTAGTATTGTTTATTTATTTTTCTTGATTTTTCGGCCATTTTGGTGCATTTACGTAATATTCGGCCATTTTTGGGAAGTTACGAAAAGAAGTAAAGTTTTATTCTTTTATTCGTCACAATATTCTAAGGTCAATGGTGCAAGTAAAAAAATATTGATGCGTTTTTTGCATTATTTATGTATTTTTCTAGATTTTTCGGCTGTTTTGGGGAATTTACGTAATATTCAGCAATTTTTGGAAAGTTTCGAAAAGTAGGAACGCTCTGTTCTTTTATTCGTCACGATATTCTAAGTTCACTGGTGCAAGTCAAAAAAAATTGAGGCGTTTTTTTTAATTGTTTATGTGTTTTTTTTTACTTTTCAAAGATTTTGGGGTATTTACATAATATTCGGCCATTATAGGGGAATTACGAAAAGAAGTAAAGTTTTTTTTTTTTGTCACGATATTCTAAGGTCATTGGTGTAAGTCGAAATCCTTTTGTGGCGTTGTTGTATTGTTTATATGTTTTTCTTGATTTTTCGGCCATTTTGGGGCATTAACATAATATTCGGCCATTTTCTGGCAGTTAAAAAAGAGAAGGAACATTTTATTTTATTTATTCGTAACGATATTCTAAGGTCATTCGTGCAAGTCAACAATTTTTTGAGGCGTTTTCTGTATTGTTTATGTATTTTTCTTGCTTTTTCGGTCATTTTCGGGCAATTACGTAATATTTGTCCATTTTCGGGTAGTTACAAAAATAAATAAAATTTTGTTCTTTTATTCTTCACGATATTCAACGGTCAATGGTGCTATTCAAAAAAATTGAGGCATTTTTTGTATTGTTTATGTATATTTCTTGATTTTTCGGCCATTTTCGGGCATTTACGTAATATTTAGCCATTTTTGGTCAATTACGAAAAGAAGTAAAGTTTTATTCTTTTATTTGTCACGATATTTTAAGGTCATTGTTGCAAGTCTAAATTTTTTTGGGGCGTTTTTTGTATTGTTTTTGTATTTTTTTTGTTTTTTTGGTCATTGTGGGGAATTTAGGTTATCTTCGGCCATATTTGGGCAGTTACGAAAAGAAGTAAAGTCTTGTTCTTTTATTCGTTACGATATTCTAAGGTTATTGGTTCAAGTCAAAAAAAAATTGAGGTGATTTTTGTATTGTTTATGTGTTTTTCTTCATTTTTCTCCCGTTTTGGGGAATTTACGTAATATTCAGACATTTTTAGGCATTTACGAAAAGAAGTAAAGTCTTATTCTTTTATTCATCATGATATTTTAAGGTCATTGGTTCAAGTCGAAATTTTTTTGAGTCATTTTTTGTATTGTTTATGTATTTTTCTTCCATTTTGGGGCATTTATGTAATATTTGGCCATTTTCAAGCAGTTACGAAAAGAAGTATAGTTTTGTTCTTTGATTTGTCACGATATTCTAAGGTCATTGGTGCAAGTCGAATTTTTTTGTGGCGTTTTTCTATTGTTTTATGTATTTTCCTTGATTTTTCGGCCACTTGGGGCATTAACATAATATTTGGCCATATTCGGGCACTTACAAAAACAAGTAAAGTTTTGTTCTTTTATTCGTCAGGATATTCTATGGTCATTGGTGTAAGTAAAAAAAAATTGAGTTAATTTTTGTATTGTTTATGTGTTTTTCTTTATTTTTCGACCATTTTGGTGCGTAATATTCGGCCATTTTCGGGCAGTTATGAAAAGAAGTAATGTTTTATTCTTTTATTCGTCACGATATTCTAAGGTCATTGGTGCATGCCAAAAAAAAAATTTGAGGCGTTTTTGTATTGTTTATGTATTTTTCTTCCATTTTGGGGCATTTACGTAATATTCGGCCATTTTCGGACAGTTAAGAAAAGAAGTAAAGTTTGTTCTTTTGATTCTTCATGTTATTTTAAGGTCATTTGTGCAAAACGGAATTTTTTGAGGCGTTTTTTGTATTATTATGTATTTTTCTTGATTTTTCGTGCTTTTTTGGGCATATATGTTATATTCAGCCATTTTCGGGCAGTTATGAAAAGAAGTAAAGTTTTTTTTTTATTCGTCACGAAATTCTTAGTTAATTGGTGCAAGTCGAATTCCTTTTGAGGGGTTTTTTGTATTGTTTATGTATTTTTCTTAATTTTTCGACTATTTTGGGACATTTACGTAATATTCGGCCATATTCGGGCTGTTACGAAAAGAAGTAAAGTTTTGTTATTTTATTTAATACGATATTCTAAGTTCATTGGTGCAAGTCAAAAAAATTTTGAGGCATTTTTTGTGTTATTTATGTATTTTTCTCATTTTTTCGGCCACTTTGAGGCATTTACATAATATTCAGCCATTTTCGGGCTGTTGCGAAAAGAAGTAAAGTTTGGTTCCTTTACTCGTTACGATATTCTAAGGTCATTTGTGCAAGTCAAAAAACAATTTAGTGGCGTTTTTTGTATTGTTTATGTACTTTTATAGATTGTTCATCCATATTGAGGCATTTACGTAATCTTCTACCATTTTCGCGCAGTTACAAAAACAAGTAAGGTTTTCTTTTATTCGTCACGATATTGTTTATGTATTTTTCTTCCATTTTGGGGCATGTTTATACGTAATATTCAGTCATTTTCGGGCAGTTACGAAAAGAAGTATAGTTTTGTTCTTTTATTCGTCACGATATTCTAAGGTCATTGGTGCAAGTCGAAATTTTTTTGAGGTGTTTTTTGTATTGCTTGTGTTTTTCTTGATTTTTGGCCATTTTAGGGCATTTACATAATATTCGGATATTTTCGGGCAGTTACGAATAGAAGTAAAATTTTGTTCTTTTATTAGTCATGATATTCTAAGGTCATTGGAGCAAGTCAAATTTTTTTTGATGCGTTTTATGTATTGTTTATTTTTTTTCTTGGTGTTTCGGCCATTTTAGGATATTTACCTAATATTCGGTCAGTTACGAAAAAAGTAAAGTTTTCTTCTTTTATTCTTAACGATATTTTAAGGTCATTGGTTTAAGTCAAAAAAATTTGGAGGCGTTTTTTGTATTGGTTATGTATTTTTCTTGTTTTTTCAGCCATTTTCGGGGAATATATGTAATATTCGGCCATTTTCGGGCAGTTACGAAAAGAAGTATAGTTTTGTTCTTTTGTTCGTCATGATATTCTATGGTCATTGGTGCAATTCAAAAAACAATTTATGCGTTTTTTGTATTGTTTATGTATTTTTCTTGATTTTTTGACTATTTTGGGGCATTTACATAATAGTCGTCCATTTTCGGCAGTTACGATGTCACACCCTGAAATCGGGGGTGTTACTGGCACTTGATACCCTATAAGATTGAGTTACCCATTAAAACATACTAGCTAACCAAATTGTGAGACAAAATGATTGGCCAACACAACCTCTAAAAAGTGAAGCATTGACCATGAAGGTCATGACCTGAGTGAGAATAAACCATACAAACAATGGTAGACAAGCGGAAAAAAAAACTAAAGATGTACTAGCTAGCCGATGAGGCCACAACTGAAGACATACCTACTTACACACACATATATATACATGCCAAGACTATGGGTTGGAGATTGAAACATACAAATGAAAACTCAGAATATTGTGTCCACAATAGCCTCTATGAGTGATATAAGCACTTTCGGGATAAGGCCCCGACTATACCCAGACTGTACAACAAAAGTAAACATCCTCTAATACCCCCGGGATAAGATGGAGCTTACCGACTCACAACTGAACCTGAATCCTAGTGGGTGGGTCGATTAGAGTCCCTCCATGTACCTGCTCGCACGAAACAAAAAGCAGCGTCCCCAGGCAAAGAGACGTCAATATGAATAAAAATGTACTGGTATATTAAGCGGAAAGTAGAATCATAAGTATTTACTATAAAAAAGGGTAATAGAGATACCACCTGAAACTGAAACTCAAATAATTTCCATGGCTGATATTTGCCCCCCTATTATTTAAATATGCATGGTATGCTCGTATAATCGTATGTCATGAATACATATATAGGGATGGAAATGCATGACATACCCAACCAAATGCTAGCAATGGTGGTGCCTTCCGGTAGCGAACCAGCATCATATTCTCCAATTTGTGGCCATATGTGTCTCATATGTATAAATATAGGCAATAGGCCTCATACCTCCAGATTATAGCTCAGGAGTAGAATGCATAACATGTCATGTCATGAATTTATAACACCTATATGTTATTGTTGTCATGTTGCCAATCTTGACCCGTTTGTAGTCTTGTTCTCATAAACCATATTCACTTTCATATAACATGTAACCATCTCATGGAACCTTACATGTTCTTCCAGATAAGCTTGAAAAGTTAACTCGAATTTTAGAAAGATAACCTAACCTTGCATATATTCATAACAAGTTTAAGGTGGGTTACTTAGTTCCTAACTTGGTTCCTAGATAATTTATAAAAAAAGTATTTCAAAAACCAAGTGTTCTAATAGTTTAAACATTTAAGTTATATTAGAGAGTTTTGAAGATCGTGAGTTACTTTAATGATTTTTCATAATAACTTTAGTGGGGAAAGAGGGCTGGTTACAAGTAGTAAGGGTCTCCCATGATATTTTAAGTCACATCACCTTAAAAAGAATAAAAATTCATACATGCGGACATATAATCAAGGAACCGATAAAATGACATGTAGATGTCGAATACTCTATTTATCTGAACGAGTGGAATATCAAAATAATAGCACCATGAAAATAATGCAGCTGAGATCCCAATTCCTTTCACTGAAGGTCTTTCTAGCAAGAGAATAGCAAACTATCACATTCGGTGTTTTAGGAATTTCTCAGGAGTGGTGCTAAAATGAGGGACGTAGCTTAGCCTTAACATACCTTTCCAATGAACAGTCGAATGACCATAGTTTCTTCATGAAAGGTCTTCCTTATGTCCTAATCTTCTCAAACACTATATACACACAGCTGGTACAAACCTATAAACAGTTTATAATTGATCTTAAATTGGGAGATGTGCCATATGGCCCCAACTTGACGAAACGTTCGTAGAACTTCATAAAAACAATCATAAAAGAGTCCCAAGATGATTACCTTAGTTAACCAAGTGTAAACCTTGAAGAAACACCAATAACTACAACTTTATATCATCAAAAACTAGCTCCAAACGCAGCTAATAGAAGGGGAAAACGATTGCTACGTGTAGAGATCACGTTTCTAGGCACGGGGGCAACCTTTAATGGTAGAAATTGTCAAAAACTATCCTTCATCATGCAAGAACTCCATTTGAACCCTCTCTTAAGCTTTCTTTCTGGTTTGGTGTGAAAAGAAATGTTTTCATGTCTTAAAACGTTGAGTAAGCCGACATACCACATTTTTTACTCGACCCGGATCGTGACTCGAATTCTGCCCGGTAGTCCGCGGTAAAACCCTAATAACTCTTCACTCTGATGTCGGTTGGATATAGGGTTTTGTGCGTTGCAAACTAGACTCGTAGGCCTTCGATTCGGTAGTTACGGGCCTTCTAACTCTTTATATACTGGGAGGAAACATCCAATACATTTGACCCAAAATTAAGAAAATATTACTAGAGAAACTTCGATAACTTTTGCCGACCTTAGTTTCGCTAATTTTCTTGACTTCAAA
This sequence comes from Solanum okadae, assembly GCA_036553675.1. Lineage (NCBI taxonomy): Eukaryota > Viridiplantae > Streptophyta > Magnoliopsida > Solanales > Solanaceae > Solanum > Solanum okadae. The sequence goes on along the minus strand of CM071687.1, from coordinate 16,882,418 downwards.
ACTTAACATATGAACCTTGTGCTATTATAATACCTCATAACACACTATTCTTATCATGTTAGACACTCATAGGCTTACCCCAAGGTATGAATTAATTTAAACCTTTCAAACGGGCGAAGAAGGGGTTCCTTGATATTGCCACCCATTTGCAATCTTAGTCTCCAATGTAAGCTACCAAGTCATATACACCTCATATAACCATGCCAAACTATGCCACACATAATATGCAAGAATAGAGAAAAAGTACGGGAACTTACATTCTCCCCCCCCTATGAACATTTGCCCGCGAATGGATCTAGAGAATTCCTTGGTTGAGGTACTTTATTTGCGAGTCCATGTTTGTTACAGTTGCAAATTAAAGTCAAAATCTAAAAAATTTAACTCCTATGCTTTGTATAGCTATCTCATAAGAAGACATTTAAATTGAACTTTCGAGCTTCTAAAAATTTAATCAAGTCATTGTGATAAAATAATTGTCAATTATCGAAATGTGACTCACCTTAGGTTGTAAACAGTTGGGGGTACTCCTTACTCATTTCCTCTTCCGCTTCCCAAGTCATTTCCTCAACGTTATTATTTCTCCATAACAATATCACCGAAGCTACATCTTTAGTTCGAAGCTTTCTTACTTGCCGATCTAAAATCGCTATTGGTACCTCTACATAAGATAAATCTTCAGCGATACAAATATTTTCAATGGGAATAATACGTGAAGGATCTCCATTGCACTTCTGCAACATAGATACATTAAATATAGGATGGACTGCTTCCAATTCTGAAGGCAAATCAAGCTCGTATGCCACCATACCGATCTTTCGAATAATCTTATACGGTCCAACGTACCTAGGACTAAGCTTCCCTTTCTTTCCGAATTGCATGATGCCCTTCATAGGCGATACTTTCAGGAAAACACAATCTTCTACCTCAAACTCTAAGTTCCGTCGTCGAACATCGGCATAAGACTTCTGCCGACACTGTGCTGTATGAAGTCGATATCTAGTAAGCTTAACCTTTTCAATTGCTTGTTTGACTAGATTGGGACCTAGCAAATCGGCTTCCCTGAGCTCAAACCAATCGATCAGGGACCTACACTTTTGCCCATATAGTGCTTCTTAAGGGGCCATCTGAATACTAGCTTAAAAGCTATTATTATAAGCGTACTCGATAAGAGGTAGATGTTGATCCCAACTTCCTTTAAAATCAAACACACAAGTACGTAACAACAAAAGTAAACATCCTCTGATAGCCCTAGGATAAGATGAAGCTTACCTACTCGCACGAAACAAAAGGCAATGTCCCCAAGCAAAGGGACGTCAGTACAAATAAAAATGTACTGGTATGTAAAGCGGAAAGTAGAATCATAATTAGTTACTGTAAAAGGGTAACAGAGATACCACCTGAAACTGAAACTCAAATAATCTCCATGGCTGACATTTAGCCCCCTACTATTTAAATATGCATGGTATGCTCGTATAATCGTATATCGTGAATACACATATATATAGATGCAAATTCATGACATACCCAACCAAATTCTAGCAATGGTAGTGCCTTCCGGTAGCATACCAACATCATATTCGTCAACTTGTGGCCATCTGTGTCTCACACGTATAAATATAGACAATAGCCCCCACACCTCCCGATTATACCTCGGGAGTAGAATGCATAGCATGTCATGTCATGGACTTATAACACCTATATGTTATTGTTGTCATGTTGCCCATCTTGGCCTGTTTGTAGTCTTGTTGTCATAACCCTATAATCACTTTCGTATAACATCTAACCATCTCATGGAACCTCACATGTTTTTCTAGATAAGCTTGAAAAGTTACATCGAATTTTAGAAAGATAACCTAACCTTGCAGATATTCATAACAAGTTTAAGGTGATTTATTTAGTTCCTAACTTGGTTCCTAGAAAATTTATAAAAGAAGTATTTCAAAAACCAAGTGTTCTAATAGTTTAAATATTTAAGTTATATTAGAGAGTTTTGAAGATCGTGAGTTACTTTAAAGATTTTTTACAATAACTTTAGTGGGGAAAGAGGGTTGGTTACAAGTAGTAAGGGTCTCCCGTAATATTTTAAGTCACATCACCTAAAGAAGAATAAGAATTCATACATGCAGACATATAATCAAGGAATCGATAAAATGACATGTAGATGTCGAATACTCTATTTATCCAAACGAGTGGAATATCAAAATAATAGCATCATGAAAATAATTCAGCTGAGATCCCAATGTCTTTCACTGAAGGTCTTTCTAGCAAGAAAATTACAAAATATCACATTCGGCATTTTAGGAATTTCTCAGGAATAGTGCTAAAATGAGGGACGTAGGTTAGCCTTAACATACCTTTCCAATGAATATAGTTTCTTCACGAAAGTTGTTCCTTATGTCCTAAGCTACGCAAACACTATATATACATAGATGGTACACACCTATAAACAGTCGATAATTGATCTTAAATCGGTAGATGTGCCATATGGCCCGAACTTGACGAAGCATTCGTAGAACTTCATAAAAACAATCATGAAAGAGTCCCGAGATGATTGCCTTAGTTAACCAAGTGTAAACCTTGAAGAAACACTAATAACTACAAATTTATATCTTCAAAAACTAGCTCCAAACGCTACAAGTAGAAGGGGAAAACGATTGCCACGTGTAGAGATCACGTTTCTAGGCACAAGGACAACCTTTAATGGTAGAAATTGTTAAAAACTAACCTCATCATGTCAAAAAGAACCTCTCTTAAGCTTTCTTTCTGGTTAGGGAGTGAACATAAATATTTTCATGGCTTAAAACGTTGAGTAAGTCGACATACCACATTTTGACCTGACTCAGATCGTGACCCGGATTCTTCCCCGACAGTTCGCGGTAAAACCATCATAACTCTTCATTCTGATGTCGGTTGTATACGGAGTTTTGTGTGTTGCAAACTAGAATTGTAGTCCTTCGATTTGGTAGGTCACGGGCCATCTAACTCTTTATATACTGGGAGAAAATATCCAAGACATTTGACCCAAAATTAAGAAAATATTATTAGAGAAACTTCGATAACTTTTGCCGACCTTAGTTTCGCTAATTTTCTTTACTTGAAAACTTAACATACAAACCTTGTGCTATTATAATACCTCATAACACACTATTCTTAGCATGTTCGAGACTCATAGGCTTATCCCAAGGTATGAAATAATTTAAACCTTTCAAACAGGCGAAGAAGGGGTTCCTTTGACCTAAAACTTTAGTTTAGTTCCTTGATAGTGCCACCCATTTGCAATCTTAGTCTCCAATGTACGCTACCAAGTCATATACACCTCATATAACCATGCCAAACTACGCCACAAATATTATGCAAGAATAGAGAAAAATTACGGGATCTTACATACGAAAAGAAGTAAAGTTTTGTTATTTTATTCGTCATAATATTCTAAGGTCATTGTGCAAGTCAAATTTTTTTGAGGCATTTTTTGTATTGTTTATGTATTTTTCTTGATTTTCGGCCATTTTGAGGAATATAAGTAATATTCAACTATTTTCGAGCAATTACGAAAAGAAGTAAAGTTTTGTTCTTTTATTCGTCACGATATTCTAAGGTCATTGTTGAAAGTCTATATTCGGGCAGTTACGTAATGCCATTGGTGCAAGTCAAAAAAATTGAGGTGTTTTTTTGTATTGTTTATGTATTTTTTTTTATTTTTTGGCCATTTTGGGGAATATACGTAATATTTGGCCATTTTCGGGGGATTACGAAAAAAGTAAAGTTTTTATATTTTATCTATCACGATATTCTAAGGTCATTGGTATAAGTCAATTTTTTTTGAGATGTTTCTGGTATTGTTTTTGTATTTTTCTTGATTATTCGGCGATTTTGGGGCATATACGTAATATTCGGCCATTTTCTGGTAGTTACAAAAAGAAGTAAAATTTTGTTCTTTTATTCATCACGATATTCTAAGATCATTAGTGCAACTCAAAAAAAATATGTGGCATTTTTTTTATTGTTTATGTAAGTTTCTTGATATTTCGGCCATTTTGGGGCATTTACATAATATTCGGCAATTTTCAGGTAGTTATGAAAGAAGTAAAGTTTTGTTCTTTTATTTGTCACATAGTCTAAGGTCATTAGTGCAAGTCGAAATTTTTTGAGGAATTTTTTGTATTGTTTATGTATTTTTGTTGATTTTTGGCCATTTTTGGGAAATTTACGTTATATTCAGCCATTTTTGCAGGCAGTTAGGAAATGAAATAATGTTTTGTTCTTTTATTCGTCACGATTTTCTAAGGTCATTGGTGCAATTCGTAATTTTTTTGAGGCATTTTTTGTATTGTTTATGTATTTTTTTGGCCATTTTGGGAAATTTACGTAATATTCATCAATTTTCGGACTGTTAGGAAAAGAAGTAAGGTTATTTTCTTTTATTCGTCACGATATTCTGAGGTCATTGGTGCAAATCAAATAAATTTTAAAACATTTTTTGTATTGTTAATGTATTTTTCTTGATTTTTCGGCCATTTTGGGGCACTTACGTTATATCCGATCATTTCCATGCAGTTACGAAAAGAAGTAAACTTTTTTCTTTTATTCGTCATGATATTCTGAGATCATTGGTGCAAATCAAATAAATTTTAAAACATTTTTTGTATTGTTAATGTATTTTTCTTGATTTTTCGGCCATTTTGGGTCACTTACGTTATATCCGATCATTTCCAGGCAGTTACTAAAAGAAGTAAATTTTTTTCTTTTATTCATCACGATTTTCTAAGGTCATTGGTGCAAGTATAAATTTGTTGAGGCATTTTTTTGTATTTCTTATGTATTTATCTTGAATTTTTCTGCCATATTGGGGGTATTTACGTAATATTCGGCCATTATCGTGCAGTTACCAAAAGAAGTAAAGCTTTGTTCTTTTATTCATCACGATATTCTAAGGTCATTGGTGCATGTCAAATTTTTTTGAGGCGTTTTTTGTATTGTTTATGTATTTTTCTTGATTTTTCAGCCATTTTGGGGAATTTACGTAATAATTGGGCATTTTGGGCAGTTAGGAAAAGAAGTTAAGTTTTGTTCTTTTGTTCGTCACAATATTCTAAGATTATTGGTGCAATTCAAAAAAAAATTGAGTTGTTTTTTGTATTTTTTTGTTATTTTTTTTATTTTTCGCCCATTTTGGGCATTTACGTAATATTCAACAATTTTTGGGCAGTTACGAAAAGAAGTAAAGTTTTTCTTTTATTCGTCACGATATTCTAAAGTCATTGGTGCAAGTTGAATTTTTTTTGAGGGCCTTGTTGTATTGTTTATGTATTTTTCTTGATTTTTCGACCATTTTGGGGAATTTACGTAATATTCTGCTATTTTCTGTCAATTACGAAAAGAAGTAAATTTTTGTCCTTTTATTCCTCATGATATTCTAAGGTTATTGGTGTAAGTCCTAATTTTATGTATTGTTTATGTAGACTACTTGATTTTTCGGCCATTTTGGGCCATTTATGTAATATTCAGCAATTTTCGGGCAATTACTAAAAGAAGTAAAGTTATTTTCTTTCATTCATCACGATATTCTAATGTCATTGGTGCGAGTCGAAATTTTTTTGAAGCGGTTTTTGTATTGTTAATGTATTTTTCTTTATTTTTCGGCCATTTTTGCGTATTTACGTAATATTCGGTCATTTCTAAGCAGTTACGAAAACAAGTAAAGTTTTGATCTTTTATTCGTCACGATATTCTAAGGTCATTGGTGCAAGTCAAAAAAAAATTGTGGCATTTTTTGAATTGTTTATGTATTTTTCTTGATTTTTTTGCCATTTTGGAGCATTTACGTAATATTCGGCCATTTTCGATTAGTTACGAAAAGAAGTAAAATAATTTTCTTTATTCGTCACGATATTCTAAGGTCATTGGCGCAAGTCAAAAAAAAATTGTGGCGTTTTTTGAATTGTTTATGTATTTTTCTTGATTTTTTGGCCATTTTGGTGCATTTACATAATATTCGACCATTTTCGGGTAGTTACGAAAAGAAGTAAAATAATTTTCTTTATTCGTCACGATATTCAGAGGTCATTGGTGCAAGTCGAAATTTTTTGAGGCATTTTTTGTATTGTTTCTGTATTTTTCGTCCATTTCAGGATATTTACGTAATATTCATCCATTTTAGGTTAGTTACGAAAAGAAGTAAAGTTTTGTTCTTTTATTCGTCACGATATTCTAAGGTCATTGCTGCAGGTCAAACAAATTTTGAGGTGTTTTTTGTCTTGTTTATGTATTTTTCTTGATTTTTCGGTCATTTTGAGGCATTTACGTAATATTTGGCCATTTTCGGGTAGTTACGTAAAGAAGTAAAGTTTTTTTTCTTTTATTCCCCACGATATTCTAAGGTCATTGGTGCAAGTTAAAAAAAATTTTGAGTTATTTTTTATTGTTTTATTTTATTTTCGGCCATTTTGGGGAATTTACGTAGTATTCGGGCAATTATGAAAAGAAGTAAAGTTTTGTTCCTTTATTCGTCACGATATTCTAAGGTCATTGGTGCAAGTCGAAATATTTTTGAGGCGTTTTTTGTATTGTTAATGTATTTTTCTTGAATTTTTGGCAGTTACTTAATATTTGGCCATTTTCAGATAGCTACGAAAAAGAAGTAAAGTTTTTTGTTTTAATTGTCATGATATTGTAAGGTCATTGGTGCAAGTCGAAATTTTTGTTGGTGTCTTTTGTATTGTATATGTATTTTTCTTGATTTTTTGGCCATTTTGGGGCAATTACCAAAGGAAGTAAAGTTTTGTTCTCTTATTCGTCACGATATTCTAAGGTCATTGGTTAAAGTTGAAATTTTTTTGAGGCGTTTTTTATATTGTTTATGTATATTTCTAGATTTTTCAGCCATTTTGGGGAATTTACGAAATATTCGACCATTTTCGGGTAATTACTAAAAGAAGTACAATTTTGTTCTTTTATTCGTCACAATATTCTAAGGTTATTGGTGCAAGTAAAAAAAAATTGAGGCATTTTTTTGTATTGTTCATGTATTTTTCTCGATTTTTCGGCCATTTTGAGCATTTACGTAATATTTGGGCAGTTACGAAAAGAAGCAAAGTTCTGATCTTTTATTCATCACGATATTCTAAGGTCATTGGTGCAAGTCGAAATTTTTTTGAGGCATTTTTTGTATTGTTTATGTATTTTTCTTGATTTTTCGGCCATTTTGAGGGATTTACGTAATATTCAGCCATTTTCGGTTAGTTACGAAATGAAGTAAAGTTTTGTTCTTTTATCCGTCACGATATTTTAAGGTCATTGGTGCAAGTCGAAATTTTTTTGAGGCGATTTTTGTATTGTTTATGTGTCAAGACACGAGCCTACACCCTGGACGTGGCCGGCACTCGAGAACCATTTCTGGTCCCCAAGCGAACCCTCATCCTGCTTACTACAAGTGGAAGACTAACTTAAGCATAGAAAGCTTAAAACAAAATAAAATTCATTGAAAGGCAAATAATTAACTTAGAATATAATCGTATATTCAAATAGCCAAAACTAGGCAACTCAAGTCTTTAAAACATTTAACAAGATAAATGAATAGACTTCTGAAACTCTATTGTGTATCTATGAAGCCTCTAACTGACAAAGATTGATTTAATTCTCATAAGAAGAATCACAATAAAATGCGGAAATCAAATACGAAAAGTAAAGATATATAGATAGACACAAAAAGAGGAAACAAAAAGCAACCAAAAGGTATATTAAACCCAATGACCTCAATCCGTTAATCTTATAAGAAGCACCTAACTCTTACGACGACATCAAGGGAATCGATATCCCAAGCAACCGACGTTTCTAACTAAAGGCAACAAAAGCTTAACCAAGCTCTCAACACTTAAATATGAGTTTTCAGTTTTCAACATTCAAAATAATCTAAGTCTAGAATGAACCCAAACTAGCTATTTATAATTTTAGGTGAAAAGGCCCAAAAGTTACCTGAAAAGACAAAGGGCGAGCCAAGTCGGGCGAGCCAAGTAGCTTGGGCGGTGCGCCGACTGGTCGGCGAGGTTTCCTGTGTGGCCTTCAACTCTAGCCACATTCTAGAACATTAGGCGAGTTGGGGCCATCACTTAAGCCATTGACGATGCGCCAAGTGGGTCCTGCTCGCCAAAAGTACCCCCCACGCAATCTTCAAGGCATGGAAACCCTTGTTTGTCATCAATACCATATCGAGGACTTCCATCTTCATGAATAACCCTTGCATCCTTTGAAGGTCTCGAGCCTAACTTCATGTCAATGGTCATGATGTAATCCGGATTGCATCATTCTCTCTTTCTTGAAAAGAATTTGTCCTCAAATTCGACGGATCATCAACATCAACGGTTGGAAATAGTGACAGGTCGCACACGCACTTGATACTTCGGAGGAAGGGCAACCTTGTAGGCATTGTCGTTGTGTCTTTCAAGCACTGGAAATGGTCCATCACCTCTTGGCATCTGCTTCGTCTTGTGATGAGTGGGGAATCGCTCCTTGCGGAAGTGTACCTACACTCAATCAGCCGGTTCAAACACAATCCTCTTGCGGCCTTTGATAGCCTTTTTGGCTACTTCTTGGTTCTTCTTCTCCAAGTGCAGCCACACCTTTTCATGGAGCTTCTTCATGGCTTCAGTTCGTTTATTCCCATCCAAGCTTAACACAAGATCTTGAGAAAGAGGAGTGATATCTAAATGGGTTACGGGTTTAAACCATAAACCACTTTAAATGGCGTCATGCTAATAGTTCTATGAACAACTCAATTATAAGCAAACTCAACTAAAGGCAAATGTTCCTCCCACAAGACCAACTTTCCATGCACGACGGCATGAAGCACAGAACCCAAGGTTTTATTTACAACTTCAGTTTGTGGGTGACAAGAAGTTGAGAGCAACAACTTAGTACAATGGTTTGAGGAATTCCATGCAATTAAACAACATGCTCAACAAACAAAGATGCTACATTGGAAGCATTATCACATTTATGACATGGAATGAAATGAGCCATCTTTGAAAATCGATCAACAACAACAAAGATGCTATCTCTACCTCTTTTGGTCCTTGGCAAACCCAAAACGAAGTCCATTGAAATATCAAGCCAAGGTCTTTGAGGGGTGGGGAGTGGAGTGTATAAACCATGGAGAAGTAGGCGTGACTTAGCACGTCGACATTCAACACATTGACCACAAATTCGAACAACATCCCTGTGCATTTTAGGCCAATAGAATTGTTCCTCAAGAATTCCCCTAGTTTTGTCAATACCAAAATGACCCATCAAACCCCCATCGTGTGCCTCCCTCACAAATAGTTCTCTCCAAGAGCTCATAGTCACACAAAATCTCTTGCCTTTGAACAAGAAACCATCAAACTTAGAATAGGGAGTGGAGGAATTATACCTCATCCACCTTTCCTTCTCCCATTCCTCACAATCTTTGAAGATTTGAGCAAATACGGGATCCTTGGGATATAATGCCTTCAAGCATTCAAAGCCAATCAATTTAGAAAACAAAGTATTTATTAACACATGTTTTCTAGAAAAGGCATCGGCCACCACATTTTCCTTTCCCTTTTTGTATTAGATTACATAAGGGAAAGTTTCAAGGAATTCAATCCATTTGACGTTCCTCTTGTTCAAATTTCCTTTGATCCGAATATGTTTTAGGGACTCATGGTCAGTCCTAATGACAAATTCCTTGGGCCACAAGTAGTGTTTCCAATTACCCAAAGCCCTAATCAAGGCATACAATTCAAGATCATAAGTGGAATAATTCAAAGTAGCACCTTTAAGCTTTTCACTAAAATAAGCAATGGGCTTTTGGTCTTGCATCAAGATGGCTCCAATGCCTACCTTACTAGCATCACATTCCACTTCAATTTTTTTTTGTCAAAATCAGGTAATTGCAACAAATGAGTGGAACTAAGCATGGATTTTAAAGCCTTGAAAGCTTTGGCTTGTTCCTATCCCTACTTAAAAGGTTTATCCTTTCGGATTACCTCTGTCAAGGGGCTGCTATGGTACTAAAACCTTTGACAAACCGCCTATAAAACTAGCCAACCCATGAAAGCTTCTAATATCGCTTATGGATTTCGAAATTGGCCAACTCTTAATAGCGTCTATCTTATACTCATCAACTCCAGCCCCTCTTGAACTCACAACAAAGCCTAAGTAAACAACTTCATCAACATAAAGTGAACACTTATCAAGATTAGCATAAAGTTGTTCTTTCTTAAGCACATCAAACACACATCTCAAATGCTCAACATGATCATGCATGGTTTTGCTATAAATCAAGATATCATCAAAATAGACAACCACTAATTTCCCTATAAAGGGTTTCATCACATGATTCATGAGACGTATAAATGTACTAGGAGCATTAGTGAGACCAAATGGCATCACCAACCATTCATATAGACCAAACTTGGTCTTGAATGTGGTTCTCCATTCATCACCAGGGTTCATCCGGATTTGATGATAACCACTCCTAAGATCAATCTTTGAAAACACACAAGATCCATTAAATTCATCAAGCATATCATCTAACCTGGGGATAGGATGACGATACTTTACCGTAATCTTGTTGATGGCTCGACAATCAACACACATACGCCATGTTCCATCTTTCTTTGGAACCAATAGAACCGGCATGACACATGGACTCATACTCTCCTTCACATAACTGTTGTTGAGGAGTTCCTCAACTTGCCTTTGTTGATCCTTGGTGTCCTCCGGATTGCTTCGATAAGTTGGCTTGTTTGGCAATTTTGACCCCGGTACAAAGTCAATTTGGTGCTCAATCCCCCAAAAAAGGGGCAATCCATTTGGAAGCTCCTTTGGGAAGACATCCTCATAATCCTACAAAAGAAAGGAAATAGAATTGGGAAGAGAAGAATGAGATTGGTTAGTTTGTAACACATGATCCCTATGTGTGATAATGATCAAAGAACAATTGGACTCTACTTCTTCTCTTATCTCCTTGTAATTGGCCAACAATACTGGGTCTTTCCTTTCAACTTCCTTTTCTCCTCCTCTTTATTGCCCTTGACCTCCACATATTCCTCCTCACTCCTCCTCTTCTCCCTCAACTCACTCATCTTTTGATACACTTCATTGACTTGAGAGGGTGACATAGGGTGAAAAACATACTTATGATCATCTAACACCAGTGAATACATGGTGGTCCTCCCATCATGTTTGGTTGAACAATCATATTGCCAAGGTCTCCCGAGTAACACATGACAAGCTTGCATCGGGACCACATAACATAGAACTTCATATTGATACTTACCAATCTTGAGCTTGATCAACACTTGTAGATGAACCCTCAATTCTCCACACTCACTCAACCATTGAAGCTTGTAAGGTGTAACATGCTTAGTGGTAGAAAGTTTCAAGAATTCCACTAAAGTGGTGCTAGCAACATTCGCACAACTTCCACTATCAATGATCAAGGAACACACATTATCCTTGACGAGGCATTTGTAGTGAAATAGATTCTCTCTTTGGCTCAGGTCATCCATGGCTTTGCTAACTATTGCTCGCCTCACCACATATAGAGGGACAATGTTCTCTCCTTCTTGGAAGCAATCCTCTTCCCCATCTTCAAACTCATCATCTTATTGAGGATCTTCTTCACATTCCTCTTCTTGCTCCCTCTCTACACCAAGATACATTTCCCCTCCTTGAATTATAACATTCAATCGAATGGGACATTCACGAATCATATGACCCCATCCTCTACACCTATGAAATTGGATACCTTTAGATACTTTGGTCGGGTCATTATTTCCTTTCTCCCTTGGTGGTATTTTGGAGTGTTTCCTTCAAAGGGTTTCTTCTCATAGGTTTTCTTGACATCCGTACCTTTGTTCCAACCCGACGATGTTTGAGCTCCCCATTTGTTCTTACTCCAAGAATTTGAAGATGAATTCTTGTACTTAGATACTTTCTCCTCCTTGAATTCCATCTCTATCTCATGGGATGCCTCAAAGACATCATTCAAGGTAGCGAACCTATGAATGGTCATCTTTGAAGAAATCTCTTTGTTAAACCCTACCTTGAAGCGAATAACGACATGCTCTTCAAACTCTTCATATTATAGCTTCATAACTATGCTTTGGAACTCATCATGATATGCTTCAATGCTCCTACTTTCTTGCCTCAAGTTGTACACTTTGGCAAGTAATCCTTGGTAGTATCTCTCCGGCACATAGTTGGCTCTCATCAATCTTTTTAATTCTGCACATGGTGGAGGATGACCTTCTTGAACGACCAAGTGATACCTCTTCATATATTCCCACCATGTGACAACATACCCTTCAAATTAAGTGATAGCATAACAACTCCTTTTGACCTCCGTCACATCATTGACATTGAAAAGCTGGTCACATTGCGACTCCCATTCTAGATAAGCATTGGGATTGCATTCCCCTATGAATGATGGAAGATTAGTTTTGATAGAGTTGATTCCAACATCTCGGCCTCCATGGCCACTTTGGTCATTGTGGTAGTAACCCCTTTGATGTCCTCCTTGATAGCGATTACCATGTTATTCTCTAGCTTCTTGACCAACTTCTTGATTGACAATGACTTCCCATTGTTCTCCACCTTGAGGGTGGTTCCCATATTGCCTCCTGCCATATGGCATCAGATCCAACCTACTCTTGGTCCTCCTTGCAACGCTTGACCTCTTGGTTGATTCCTTGGTGACTCATTCCATGGCGCTTCTTCACCTTCACCTTTATACCTTCATTGGTTCTCATCATTTCCCACCTCATTCACAGGATTTGGTTGTGGTTGCGGACTTTGGTAAGGAAGATTTTGGTTAAGTGGTGTTTGGTATGGTCGGTTTTGATTTGCTGGAGCTTCTTGACTACGCGGGAAATGGAATGGTCGATTGGTACTTTGGCTATTTGAACCCAATTGAATTAGTGTTGGGTGCAAAGCTTGGTAGAGGGTTCCGGGTGTGATAGTAGGAGAATTAGTGTGATCATGCCCACTTGTGGAAGCACAAAAGGTAGCTTGTGGTGTGGAGTTGGTAGAGTTAACTCGACTTTCCACGTTTACCAACCTATCTCCCATTCTTGTTATATCACCCCTCACATCGTTTAATTGCCCTCCCATGTTGTTCAACACCTCCATTATAAATTCCAAGGTAATACTTTCGGTAGGTGCTTGAGCTTCATTTCCAGTTTCCATTGTACCTAGCAATAAAACAACTCACAAAAACAGTAAACAACGTTAGCGTTAGTAAAATGAACACACAATCACTTGTGTTTACACACCTTTGACTGCCTCTCAAATTAGTGCGGCTAATGTTGACACTTGTTTATACTCGGTCGATCACAAGGTACCAATTTCTAGTCTTGGTCAGAATGGATTCTTGTTTTAAGAAGAACGGACGACTTGATTAAACAAACGGACTTGAATAAAAAAAGTTAACTACGAGATAAAAACTAATAAAAGCACGAAAAGAAAAGGCACTGACAAAGAAGTGAATTCAAGAACCAGTAATCAACAAGTAGAGTAATTACAAGTTGAAAATCTGTTTAGGAATCTTGAGAAGGTTTGGGAATCAAAAGGAAAGAAACTAGGAATTAGAACCTGAGATTAGGAGTGTAACTTGAGTTTTCGATCGCCGAATGACCTGTTTTCTTCGCCAAAAGTGAAGTTTAGCTCTCCAACTTGAAGATGGGATCGCCAAACTCTACAATCTGCCAAGGCAACTTGGCATATGGGTGGCAGTTCAGTGATGCGCCGATTGGACTCGGCGAACAAGGTTTAGCTCGTTGAAATTTTCAGTAACTCTCACGATTTGGCAGCCATTTTGGTGACCAACCTGCCCAAAGGGCGAGGTGCCAAGTGGGTTAGGCGAGCTAAGTCGGGGTTCGCCTAATGGACCACTACTACACCTGCAAAATTCTGAATTTTGAGCTCTTGTGGTCCCCCTGCACTTTTCCTTTAGTACTTACCCCTTTTGGTAAATTCCCTCTTTTACAAACACTTTTACACTTTCTCTTTCTTCCCTTTTAGAATCAAACTCTTCCTTTTCAAATATTCCCTCCCTTGAAGATTTGAATGTTCTTCAAGAACAAGATGAACCCAAAATTAAACCCTCTAAATTTTTGTCTCAGAATTTCATGAAAATTGAGATACACGCTCTCCTTGATATGTGGAACAAACCCCAATACTTTTTAGCCCTCAATTCCCAACCAAAACCTTCAGATTTTAAAACCCATTAGCATCTTCTTCAAGCTTCTTCAAGTCTCCAATGGTGGAATCTTCAACAAGGCACCAAACTTCTTCAAATCTCAGCCCTAGACCCAAATAAGGTTGGAAAACACTATTACAACCTTAGAAACTCAAATCTACAAAACCCATTTCAGCAATTTTCATAAAAACGAATTGAACACTTTTTTTGTAGCAACAAACCCCAGGAATAGATTCATAGGAACAAAGCTAGGCTTGGCTCTGATACCAAATGATGTAATTCTCACATGAAGAATCACAATAAAATGCAGAAATCAAATATGGAAAGTATAGATAGATAGATAGATAGATAGATATGTAATTCTCACAAGAGGAAACAAAAAAACAACCAAAGGGTATATTAAACCCAATGACGTCAATCTGGTAATCCTACAAGAAGCACCTAACTCTTATGACGACCTCAAAGGAATCGATATCCCAATCAACCGACGTTTCTAACAAAAGGCAACAAAAGCTTAACCAAGCTCTCAACACTCAAACATGAGTTTTGTTTTCAACATTCAAAATAATCTAAGTCTAAAATGAACCAAAACTAGTTTTAGGTGAAAAGGCCCAAAAGTGACCTGAAAGGACAAAGGCCGAGCCAAGTCGGGCTCGCCTAGTAGCTTGGGAGTTGCACCGATTGTCGACGAGGTTTCCTGCCTGGCCTTTAACTCTAACCACATCCTAGAACATTAGGCGAGCTCGCCATCAGCTAAGCCATTGGGCAATGCGCCAAGTGGCTCCTGCTCGCCAAAAGTATCCCCCCATGAAATTTTCAAGGCATGGAAACCCTTGTTTGTAATCAATACCATCTTGAGGACCTTCATCTTCATGAATAACCCTTGCATCCTTTGAATGTCTTGAGCCTGGCTTTGTGTGAATGGTCGTGATGTAATCCGGATTGCATCAAAGATGAGAGTCGGGACAAGACTTACGACATCCTAACAACTGATATAACTAAAAGTACTAGTGGAACCCTCCGGAAGAAAGAAGGCTCTCCATAGCTAATTCAAACTCCATTATCTCTAACTAGTCTACATCCTCTTTTACTCTAAAACTCGGGAGAAGTTTATCTCATGACTATCGAACTTTCTATAAGCGGGTACTAAAACCTCTTTCTAAGGTGTTTCTCTTAACCTCTTCTGATTACATACCCCCTCGGTACACCACTTAATTCTCTTGTTACTCTTGTGACTTAACCACACTTCACTGCCCTTATCTAAAGGTTAGGGTCTCTCACTTGTACCACTCATATTTATTGCAGCTAACATCTCAATTTCTCACTTGCTCTTATGCCACGTCTACCAGATCAAATCTCAAGACTAACATCATCACCCTCATGTTACCATTCTTTGGATCATGACACTAATATCAAATTCAAGCTTAATGTTCATTACTAAATTCAAATATCAATACGATCACTCGCCTACTATGATATACCTCATTACTTGATCAATTCTATAACCTTCTGAACATCATGACCCTCTCAAACAAATCATAAGCCTAGCTTAGATCTATCACTTTATGAATATTTTTGCTCTTCTAGTCGACACTTACACACTACTAAAAAATTGTCAAAAAACGACGGCCAAAAGCGACGGACTGCGTCGCTTTTTTGGTCAAAATCGACGAAAAAGCGACGCACCTCCATCGCTTTTTAACCCGACGCTTTTCAAAAAGCGACGAACAGCGTTGCTTTTCAAAAAGCGATTGACTGCGTCGCTTTTTTACACTTTTTTTTTTGAATTTTTTAACAAAAGCGACGGACTCGCTTTATTTTAATTTTCATTTTTTTTTATTTCTAAAAGGCGATGCAGTCCGTCGCTTTTCTGGATATTTTATTTTTGAAAATCCCAGAAAAGCGACGGACTAAACCACGCTGTCTGTCGCTTTTTCTGCAATATTTTTACTGCAGCAGCTGGCAATTTCTGCTGCCCACCTGCAAATGCAATTCAATTCAATTCTACACTATTCAGCCCAATCAAACACACACAATTATAAACAATCTAAACAAAACATAAAACAACAAATTTAAAATAACATTCAAAAGTATCTAAATCATAAATTAAAGACTTATAAAGTCTTTCAAAATTTCAAAAAGTTCATAAATGTCTAGAGATCTAAACTAGGGAGTGAGATCTACATAATCATCCTCATCACTCTCGTCGTCGGTGTCATTGGGAGCCGAAGTAGTAGGTCGATGAGAGAGGTTCATCACTTGTTCTTTGATTTGCTGAACGATCTCACTCATGCTTTGTTGTTCAGTTACTCTTCTCCGCTCCACTCTGCTAGTGCTGCTGTAAGTTTAGCTATTTGATCCGACATAGCAGCAATCTGAACACCGTCAAGTGCCTCAGCTCAATGTGACGATCCAATACCTTCTAAGCCTGACTGAAGTCGTCTAACATCGTTTCGAGAGCCTAGACCATACCATCTACCTTTGTGTGTCACCCCTACCACTTTTTCTTTCCAAATCTGGGTGGACAGTTCAGGTGTCAATTAGACCGAACTATCTAGATTCTCAACGACGTACTGATGAAAGTCATTCTGTATATTAAATATAAAAATTGATATCAATGTATATACATATCATCAATATATTCACTATTAATCTATACTATTCATATTAAATAACTTACAAAAGTTCGCTCGGCCCTTTCCTCCACCCATACATCCAAATCCGACTCATTTTCTTTCTTCTTGACATGAGTCTTCTTGAAAACCTCTGGTTCAATGGGAGTGCGTCCCAATTCTTTTTCCTATAAATAAAAACTAAAATTTATAACGATATATATGAACCAACTAATTATTTATTTAAAAGTTTTAATTAGAACTTACCATCTCTCGTGCAATTGTTCCAACCGTCCTTGCACCTCCGGTGTGCAACAAGCCACCTTTAAGCCTGCCTCTAGCCATTTTGGCTTGATCTGATATTGCCTTAAACTTGTCTGTGTTCCAATACTGACCCAATTCATCAAAAATATGAGGCAACATCCAACCGGGACGTTTACCACTATCCCGAACTTTCTTTAGCCAGCTAGACAGTCTGGTGGATGCTTTCCTCTCAAATGTGGTCCCAATGACCAAATTGTACCTCGACTCCCAAGTACACATAGTCTGGAAAAAAAATTGAATAACGTTAATTAAATCGATAGTAAAAAAAACTAAAGTATACTAAACTTGACCAAAAAATATATACCTTAAAGTTATTAAACATCCCCTGGCGTATACTGTTTGGAATCTCGGTCCAAGAGTGATAAGCTTGTGTATAGAGTCTTATAACACATTCTTTTAAATCCCGGGCAGCATCATTTGCAGGTTGCCACCTGCAAAACACATAATAAATATGGTAGTTCATGAATAATATATTAAAGTATAAGAAATAAATAAAATAAACTAACAAATAGATAACAAAACAAACTTACGATGATCCATCCGGCTCAATCATGACTCTACCAAGTCTATCATTCTAGCCAGGAGCTAGAGCAGACATCGTATCATGTGGTGTAGCACTAGGTGTAGCTGTAGACGAGGGTGATACATCAGGATGAACAACACGCTGAGTCAATGGAGGCGTATCGGCCATAGCATCTGACTGCTCGCTGCTAGAATCTCCAAGCCTCATGGCAGATAACTGAGGAGATGTACCTGTGGGAGCTGGAGTACCTGCCGATAAAGGGAGTGCTCGACGAATAGCCTGTAAAGGTAGGTCCTCGTAGCGTCGTGAAGGCAATGCCTGTGAAGTAGATGAAGCACCGACTAGTCGACGGTAATTAGGATAATATTGCCAAGGATCCGTTGTACCAAACGGAACAGCAAATAAATGAGTATCATGGTTGATGCGCTCTGGCGCAGAAGAAATAGATCCTACAATATCCTCAGGATCTATCAGTCTCCTAGACTTCTTCTTCTTAGCCTGTTTAGACTGGCTAACTCCAAGATGCTCGCGATGTCTATCATCGTCACCGCCTGATGACATCTGTATGCAAATTTACATGTATAATATATATTAAAATCATAAATTAAATAAAATTAGCAAAATACACTTACATATATACTAGCTAGCTTTCATTCTACACTATTCCTCCTCACTTGTTTCAATTCCATCATTCTCCCATTCTTCCTCCTCAGTTGTTTCATTTTCATTATCGTCCCATTCTTCGTCATCAAATGATTCATTTTCCTCATTCTCAGATATTTATTCCTCAACATTCAGTATCTCACCATCAGATACCTCTTCTAATATGTGTTGAGGATGTTGTAGTGTGGTTTCCAATTCAACATCAACTTGTTGTTGAACAATTGCAACATTATTTTGATACGCCACATCTAAGACATTGTAAATTTCAATTCTTCCCACAGGCTTACTTTTTATAAGAACCCACCAATCAGCTTTGTCTCTACGCAATGGATATGAAGCGTAATACACTTGTTTAGCATTTTGTGCAATAATAAAAGGATCATAACTTTTGTATTTCCTGGTGTGCTTAACTTCAATTATATTATGTTGATGGTCCACCTTTGTGCCAATATGTGATGGGTCAATCCACTCACACCGAAACAATACAATCTTCTTCTTAGGCCAACCTGAATACCTCACTTCAATAATCTCTTGAATGACACCATAATATTCAATAGTTTGACCAATACCATTAACATCACTTTGTATATAGACACTGTTATTATTTGTTTTCTTGTTCCTAGAAACTTCTTCAGTTTGAAACCTAAAACCATTGACACAATACTTATTCATTGTCAGTACTTGAGATGCGGGTCCAAGTGCTACTTCTTTCACAAATTGCAAATGTTGGACACTTGAGTATTCATCATAAACCTACGTGATTGTTATTTCCAGTAATATAATTTAGTATAACATGAATATATTATTAAATACTTAGTGATTCCACACTTACATAGTTCCTCAGCCATTTGGAAAATTCTGTATAGATGGCTTCATTACCCCATGTGTTTACGAACAAGCTGATCATTTTACATTCAAGTATTTTGTTAGTTAATGATCACTTATTAGTATGTAATTTAATAACATATTTTTAACACTTACTTGACATATGATTGAATCTATGGACAATTAAGCAAAATATGTGTCACAGCTGATTGCATTTCCATATAAGTGAAGCCTCGCTTTTCACGGTTTTTAGATCCTCGGCCATTTTGATTAAAAATTGATATCGGTGGAAATAAAGGATCAATATCGCCTTCATCCTTGCGATTGGGCCTGTTTATCCTTCATGGCACATCATTACCAAAGTAATAAGAATTAAAATCACCAGTTTCTCTCCCAATATGACCTTGAACAAATGATCCTTCGATCCTTCCCCGTTGCTTAATCGTTTGCTTCGAACTACCAATTTTTATGCATGTATATATGTATATATATGTTAATATATAAAAGACTTGGCGAATATAAATAACTTAGTGAATATTTCAAATGGATACATCCATCTAGTTTGAACCGGACCTCCGAGGCGGGCCTCTTGTACAAGGTGAATTGGAAGATGCTCCATCACATCAAAGAAACCACATGGAAATATCTTCTCCAACTTAGTAGTAGTAACAAGAATATTTTTCTCCATCCTGTCTAAACTACTCTCCAACAACTTTCCAAAACACAAATCTTTAAAAAAAGACTTATCTCTGTGATTGGTTTCCATATCCTTTCGGGTAGATGGCTAAAAGCGATAGGAATTAAAGTTTCCATGAACACATGACTTTTCATACCTATCAATTTTACTTCATTCATATCTGCCCGCTTTCCTAAATTCGAAGCATAGCCCTCAGGCATCCTCAAATTTTTAATCCACTCAATAACTTCACGTTTCTCATCCAATGTGAATGAAAAGTTGGCTTTGGGCTTAACTATTTTTCCATTCTGTAATTCCTGCAGCCATAACTCTTTTCTCCTACAACATTCCTTTATGTCCATTCTAGCTTTTGGATTGTCTTTTGTCTTACCCTTAACATCCATCACTGTGTTAAACAAATTGTCAAAGTAATTTTTTTCAATGTGCATCACATCTAGATTATTTCGTAGCAGATTGTCCTTCCAATACGGCAACTCCCAAAATATGCTTTGTTTGGTCCAATTATGTTTAACACCATATCCAGGAAGTCTAGAAGGTGAAGCTTCTATAAGTTTAGGTGATTGAGAAACTCTCTCCCAAATTTGATGCCCTGTGAGTAATGGAGGTGGGGGGGGGGGGGGTCAATTTCAACCTTATTTTTCCTAAATGCATTTTTCATCTTTCTAAACTCATGGTCCATTGGCAAGAACTGGCGATGACAATCAAACCATGTATTTTTTCTACCATGCTTTAAAGTGAATGCCTTACTATTTTCCATGCAATACGGACATGCTAGCTTTCCAACTGCCATTCAACCAGACAACATCACGTATGCTGGAAAATCATTAATAGTCCACA
This sequence comes from Solanum okadae, assembly GCA_036553675.1. Classification (NCBI taxonomy): domain Eukaryota; kingdom Viridiplantae; phylum Streptophyta; class Magnoliopsida; order Solanales; family Solanaceae; genus Solanum; species Solanum okadae. Next base: position 16,861,719 of record CM071687.1, on the reverse strand, counting down.
TTAAAGAAGCACGCATAACGAAATTCTGCTTAGTTGATAAATCATAAGTCAAAACGCCTTCAAACCACAATTGTTTGAGCTCATCTATCAATGGTTGTAGATAGATATCAATCAAACTTTTTGGATTACGGGGACCTGGAATAACACAACTTAGAAAGATGTAGGGACTGGTCATGCACATTTCAGGAGGAAGATTATACGGAGTAAGAAATACCGGCCAGCATGAATAAGGTGAAGCTTTATTAGAGAATGGTGTGAAGCCATCTGAACACAACCCCAATCTAACATTTCTTGGTTCACTAGCAAAATCAGGATATACATTATCAAAATGCTTCCATGCTTCACCATCAGATGGATGAGACAAGACACCTGGCGGCCTTCTATATTCACGATGCCATCTCATCTGTGGGGCAGACCTCATTGATGCATACAACCTCTTTAACTTAGGAATAAGAGGTAGATAATGCATCGCCTGAACTGGGACCATCTTTCCAACCGGGGTTCTCTTATAATGAGCATGTCCACAAAACTTACAATTTTCTAATTCACTATCAGTCTTGTAAAACAATATGCATCCATTAACACAACAATGAATTCTATCATACGTCAATCCTAACTTGGACACCAAACGCTTTGCCTGATAGAAGTTCCTTGGTATGTTAAACTCCGGATTAACTAGTTCACCTAAAAGATCAACCATTGAGTCCATAGCAGCATTAGGAACATTCCAATCTGATTTAATATTCATTAATCTAACCGCAACTGACAAGGCAGAATGCGGACTCCCTTCACATAGTGGACTACTAGACTCTTCTAATTGATCATAAAAGCGTTTTGCTTCTTCATTATGAGCTTCATTAAAATACTGTTCCGGTTCCATCCTACCTTGAACCCCGAAAGCATCATTGATCATTTCATGAACCCTATCATGTTCAACCCTAACCTGTTCAACCCTAATTTGGACATGTGGTGCAATCATATTATATACATCCGCAGGCATCGAATTATAAAACATACCATCCAATCCATCACTTTCTCCATGATCAATCCATACAAAATATCTAGGTTTAAATCCATTACGGTACAAATGAACCATTACTCTATCCGGTTTAAAAAAATTTAAGCACTTACATGCACTACAAGGACACCTAACCAATCCATTATTCTTGAAAATGTCAAGTGTCATTGAATGTTCAATAAAATTTCTAACACCGTCAATAAACTCAGGTTTCAAACCAGCACCAGTTTCATAATGCATATTATACATCCACAAACGATGATCCATCTACAAAAATATAGATATTCAATTATATTATAAATAAAATTTAATAATAATTTTACTAGTACTAGTCATAAAACTAGTTTAGTATTGACTTAACCACATTATTTATTTTAACTTATTTAAACAACTTTAACTAGTTTAGTTTCGACTAAATACAACAACTAAATCCACCAACTAAACCACATTATTTAGTTTAACTTATTTAAACAACTTAGCAACTTTTTAACTTGAACTAGTTTAGTTTTGACTTAATTCCAATAACTAAATCCATCAACAAAACCACATTATTTAATCTAACTTATTTAAACAACTTTATAACTTTAACTAGTTTAGTATTGACTTAATTCAAACAACTAATCCATCAATTAACTAAATCACATTATTTATTTTAACTTATTTAAACAACATAACAAGTACTTTAACTAAATCCACCAATTAACTAAATCAATAGGATCAACTAGTGTTGGTACTTATGCTTAACATATATATTATTTCTAAATTTAAAGCTAAGTGTCAACACTAGATGTACACAAATCGATCTTGCAAGAAAATCAATTTTGTCATCAAGAGGATCAACTAGTGTTGGTACTTATGCTTAACATATATATTATTTCTAAATTTAAAGCTAAGTGTCAACACTAGATGGACACAAATCGATCTTGCAAGAAAATCAATTTTGTCATCAAGAGGATCAACTAGTGTTGGTACTTATGCTTAACATATATATTATTTCTAAATTTAAGGCTAAGTGTCAACACTAGATGTACACAAATCGATCTTGCAAGAAAATCAATTTTGTCATCAATAGGATCAACTAGTGTTGGTACTCATGCTTAACAAATATATTATTTCTAAATTTAAAGCTAAGTGTCAACACTAGATGGACACAAATCGATCTTACAAGAAAATCAATTTTGTCATCAATAGGATCAACTAGTGTTGGTACTTATGCTCAACAAATATATTATTTCTAAATTTAAAGCTAAGTGTCAATACTAGATGGACACAAATCGATCTTGCAAGAAAGTCAATTTTGTCATTAATAGGATCAACTAGTGTTGGTACTTATGCTTAACAAATATATTATTTCTAAATTTAAAGCTAAGTGTCAATACTAGATGGACACAAATCGATCTTGCAAGAAAATCAATTTTGTCATCAATAGGATCAACTAGTGTTGGTACTTATGCTTAACAAATATATTATTTCTAAATTAAAGCTAAGTATCAATACTAGATGGACACAAACACATTATTGAAAACAATTGTACTTGAACTTTAGAAATTTAGAAGCACCAACCTTATCTCCTACTTTGATGAAAGAAGCAAATAGTCTTGTATCAACTTTTTTAGATGTTGAGCTTCCTCAATTGCCTAGAACGAAAAGTTCGAAAATTAGTTAAATATAAACTTCAAATCCAAGAATATTAGTTTTATATATATATATATATATATATATATATATATTCAAGTTTTCAATTCAAGTTCATATCTAATTTCTAAACTTAATTACTTATATATTCAAGCTAATTAGTTCCAAGTTCAAGTTCTAATTTCAAGTTCAAGTCTAAGTTCAACTTCAAATTCTAAGTTCATGTTCTAAGTTCAAGTTCAAGTTCAAGTTCTAAGTTCAAGTTCAAATTCTAAGTTCAAGTTCAAATTCTAATTTCAAGTTCAAGTTCAAATTCTAAGTTCAAATTCTAATTTCAAGTTCAAGTTCAAGTTCAAGTTCTAAGTTCAAGTTCAAATTATAAGTTCAAGTTCAAGTTCTAAATTCAAGTTCAAGTTCTAATTTCAAGTTCAAGTTCTAAGTTCAAGTTTAAGTTCTAAGTTCAAGTTCTAAGTTCAAGTTCAAGTTCTAATTAGTTCAAGTTCAAGTTCTAATTAGTTCAAGTTCAAATTCTAAGTTCAAGTTCAAGTTCTAAGTTTAACTTCAAATTCTAAGTTCAAGTTCAAGTTCTAAGTTTAACTTCAAATTCTAAGTTCAAGTTCAAGTTCTAAGTTTAACTTCAAATTCTAAGTTCAAGTTCAAGTTCTAAGTTTAACTTCAAATTCTAAGTTCAAGTTCAAGTTCTAAGTTTAACTTCAAATTCTAAGTTCAAGTTCAAGTTCTAAGTTTAACTTCAAATTCTAAGTTCAAGTTCAAGTTCTAATTTCAAATTTAAGTTCTAAGTTCACGTTCAAATTCTAGGTTCAACTTCATGTTCTAAATTCAAGTTCAAGTTCTAATTTCAAGTTCAAGTTCAAGTTCTAAGTTCAAGTTCAAGTTCTAAGTTCAAGTTCAAGTTCTAAGTTCAAGTTCAAGTTCAAGTTCTAAGTTCAAGTTCAAGTTCAAGTTCTAATTTCAAGTTCAAGTTCAAATTCTAAGTTCAAGTTCAAGTTCTAATTTCAAGTTCAAGTTCTAAGTTTAACTTCAAATTCTAAGTTCAAGTTCAAGTTCTAATTTCATGTTTAAGTTCTAAGTTCACATTCAAATTCTAAATTCAAGTTCAAGTTCTAAATTCAAGTTCAAGTTCTAATTTCAACTTCAAGTTCTAAGTTCAAGTTCAAGTTCAAATTCTAAGTTCAAGTTCAAGTTCAAGTTCTAAGTTCATGACATTCAAACATTCATCATCTAAATTCATGACCTTCAAACATTCATCATCTATTCACAACACTTCAATTACTAATTTCTAACTTCAAATTATTAACACTTTACTAACTAGTCCTAAAATCAAATCCAAAAGAATCCCAATTCAACCTCAAATTACATATTCTTCAGTTTAAACTAGTTCTAAAATACAAAAATGCTAATTCTTCAATAACTAACAATGCCCAAATTTTTTTAGTAAAAAACCCAAAAATAAAAATCTTCAATTATCTATTCCTAACTAAAAATAATCAAATCAAATTAACAATTGAATAACACAACCAAACAAACAAAAACAATAATATAGTAACAAACAATCAATTATAATCACTAGAATTAAAGCTAAGTATCAATACTAGATGGACACAATCACATTATTGAAAACAATTGTACTTGAACTTTAGAATTTAGAAGCACCAACCATATCTCCTACTTTGATGAAAGAAGCAATATAGTCTTGTATCAACTTTTTTAGATGTTGAGCTTCCTCAGTTGCCTAGCACGAAAAGTTCAAAAATTAGTTAAATATAAACTTCAAATCCAAGAATATTAGTTATATATATATGTATGTGTGTGTGTGTGTGTGTGTGTGTGTGTGTGTATTCAAATTTTAAAAAGTTCAAGTTTTCAATTCAAGTTTTAATAAGTTCAAGTTTTCAATTCAAGTTCATATCTGATTTCTAAACTTAATAAGTTATATATTCAAGATAATTAGTTCCAAGTTCAAGTTCTAATTTCAAGTTCAAGTCTAAGTTCAACTTCAAATTCTAAGTTCATGTTCTAAGTTCAAGTTCAAGTTCTAATTTCAAGTTCAAGTTCTAATTTCAAGTTCAAGTTCTAATTTCAAGTTCAAGTTCTAATTTCAAGTTCAAGTTCTAATTTCAAGTTCAAGTTCTAAATTCAAGTTCAAATTCTAATTTCAAGTTCAAGTTCTAATTTCAAGTTCAAGTTCTAAGTTCAAGTTCAAATTCTAATTTCAAGTTCAAGTTCTAAGTTCAAGTTCAAATTCTAATTTCATGTTCAAGTTCAAGTTCTAAGTTCAAGTTCAAATTCTACGTTCAAGTTCATGTTCTAAGTTTAAGTTCAAATTCTAAGTTCAAGTACAAATTCTAAGTTCAAGTACTAAATTCAAGTTCTAATTTCAAGTTCAAGTTCAAATTCTAAGCCAAGTTCAAGTTCTAAATTCAAGTTCAAGTTCTAATTTCAAGTTCAAGTTCTAAGTTCAAGTTCAAGTTCAAATTCTAAGTTCAAGTTCAAGTTCTAAGTTCAAGTTCTAATTTCAAGTTCAAGTTCTAAGTTTAACTTCTAATTCTAAGTTCAAGTTCAAGTTCTAATTTCAAGTTCAAGTTCTAAGTTCACGTTCAAAGTCTAAGTTCAACTTCAAATTTTAAGTTCAAGTTCAAGTTCTAAATTCAAGTTCAAATTCTAAGCCAAGTTCAAGTTCAAGTTCTAATTTCAAGTTCAAGTTCTAAGTTCAAGTTCAAGTTCTAAGTTCAAGTTCAAGTTCTAATTTCAAGTTCAAGTTCTAAGTTCAAATTCAAATTCTAAGTTCAAGTTCAAGTTCTAAGTTCAAGTTCTAATTTCAAGTTCAAGTTCTAAGTTCACGTTCAAATTCTAAGTTCAACTTCAAATTTTAAGTTCAAGTTCAAGTTCTAAATTCAAGTTCTAGTTCTAATTTCAAGTTCAAGTTCAAATTCTAAGTTCAAGTTCAAGTTCTAATTTCAAGTTCTAAGTTTAACTTCAAATTCCAAGTTCAAGTTCAAGTTAATGTTCTAATTTCATGTTCTAGTTCTAATATCACGTTCAAATTCTAAGTTCAATTTCAAGTTCTAAATTCAAGTTCAAGTTCTAAATTCAAGTTCAAGTTCAAGTTCTAATTTCAAGTTCAAGTTCTAAGTTCAAGTTCAAGTTCAAATTCTAAGTTCAAGTTCAAGTTCTAAGTTCATGACATTCAAACATTCATCGTCTAAATTTATGACATTCAAACATTCATCATCTAAATTCATGACATTCAAACATTCATCATCAACTCATAACACTTCAATTACCAATTTCTTACTTCAAATTATTAACACTTTACTAACTAGTCATAAAATCAAATCCAAAAAAATCTCAATTCAACCTAAAATTACATATTCTCAAGTTTAAACTAGTCCTAAAATACAAAAATGCTAATTCTTCACTAACTAACAATGCCCAATTTAAAAATGCCCAATTTTTTTTAAAAAAACCCTAAAATAAAATTCTTCAATTTTCTATACCTAACTAACAATAATCAAATCAAATTAAAAATTCAATAACACAACCCAACAAACAAAAACAATAATATACTAACAAACAATCAATTATAATCACTAGAATTGAAAAAAAAACTAAAATTTAGCCCCCCTACCTGCAGTGACGACGACCGACGACGGGGAAGGGCGGCAGGCGACGGGGAAGGGGAGCACTGGCTAAGGACAACGACCGGCGACGGCGACGGCGATGGGAGGATCGATATATATATATAAAGAGAGAAGGGAGAGAATAAGAGTGAAGAGAGAGAGGAAAATAAGAAAATGGCAATATGTCTTTTAGATATTTAATAAAAAGCGACGGACAGCGTCTCTAAGTCCGTCGCTTTTTTTAAATATAGTTGACCAACATTTTGACCAAAAAGCGACAGACTAAGAGACACTGTCCGTCGCTTTTTAAAAATAGTTGACTAGATATTTTGACCAAAAAAGCGACGGACTAAGAAATGTCGTCCGTCGCTTTTTTAAAAATTAATTAATAAAATAAAAAAAATTAAAAACGATGGACAATGTGGTTATTTTTTAATTTATTTATAATTATTTTTAATAAAAAGCGACAGACGACGTCTCTATATATAATAAATAAATAATTATTAATTATATATATATTTAGCGCAAAAATCTGCGAAAAAAAGCGACGGACTAAGAGATGTCGTCCGTCGCTTTTTGTAAAATAATTTAAAAAATAATTATTTTTATTAAAAAGCGACGGACAGTGTGGCAAAAGGCATCGCTTTTTGGAGCGACACCGTCCGTCGCTTTTCTGTCCCTCGTTTTTAAGCTATTTTTTAGTAGTGACACTTGGTCATTACCTACAAAATGACACTTCATCACAAGATCCCTTCTAGCTAAAACACACTCTACCTCCTATGATGGAATCTACACAACTCTTCACTTCTTAGTCTACCCATAAGGGAAAACTCCTCATTAATAACTTACTAGGTGCATGACTATAGTATCATAGCTTGTCGAAACACCATCTCCCTTACTTAGATTACGGAACGTCTGCATACTAACTCTAGGCTCTTTCGCTACTACTTCTCATGATCTCGTAACTCATATTACCTTTTAGGGTAAAAATATTACCCAAGCTCTAAACATACTTCCTCATAAGGATCTTAGCTGAAACAAGGCTTAAAGAAAAGAGTGCAACTAGCTTTTAGTTCAAACGTACGATTCATATAAACATGGGTGCATTCCTTTGAAACTCAACACTTAACTATGAATAAATCTCTATGACCTAGATCTATTGCATGATTAAGAGTATGAAAGAAGGGGAACTTTTCCTAAATGTTTATAGTCACTTATTTATAGAAGTGGGGCCCTCATAACCACAAATAAGATCCTACTTGACATGGCTTCATAGACACCCTAGGACACTTGAACTCTTTGCTCTGATACCAAGTTTGTCACGATCCGAGCCTACACCCTGGGCGTGGCCGACATTCGAGAACCATTGCTGGTCACCTAGCGAACCGTCAACCTGGCTGACTACAAGCGGAAGACTAACTTAAGCATACAAAGCTTAAAACATAATAAAATTCATTAAAACTCAAATAATTAACTCAGAATATAATCATATATCCAACTAGCTAAAACTAGGCAACTCAAGTATTTAAAACATTGAACAAGATAAATGAACAGACTTCTGAAAATATATTATCTATCGATGAAGCCTCTAACTGACAAATATGGAAGTCGGGACAAGACCCACGATATCCTAACAACTTATATAACTGAAAGTACAAGTGGAACCCTCCGGAAGCAAGGAGGCTCACCATGGTTAACTCGAACTCCATGTCGTATCAACGAAGCTCCTGTTGATGACCCTGAATACCTGTATTTGCATCATGAAACTTTGCAAGTCGAATGGCTCAGTACGTGGAATGTACGAGCATGTAGGGGGGATTCTAAAGCATAAGCATAGGTTTGAACTTGATAAAAAGGAAACATACTTACCTTTTCTGAACTCACACAACTCAAAAATACTCAACTCAACTCAAAGTTACTCAACTCAAGATACTCAATTCATGATACTCAAGGATAAAGCAACAGTAAAAGATTCAATATATATGGAAAGATTTTAAAACAATAGATATCAACTTAATGTATTGAAGAATACAATAACTCAGTTTGTATATATATATATATATATATATATATATATATATATATATATATATATATATATAAATACAATATAACTCTGTGGGAGTTTCTCTAATCGACAAGCATCACTATGAGCTATGTGATGATACATCGTCTCGCCCACGCTGCCAGAACTATCTTATACTTTGCCGGGGTATAGAACCTATCAACTAAATTGATCCACTAGTCTATGCTAAAAAGCATTAAGCAATAATCTAAAAAGTATGACCCTTTGTACCCACGTTTACTACATGGTTTATGGAGACTTGAGTTATCTGAACTCGTCCCCATATCGGTTCTCAATACTACTCCCAAAAATATACTCAACTCATATGTTTAAAAACATAACTCTTCCTCTAGTTTGGGATAATTGCTCAAACTACCCTCTTAAAAGAGGTAACTACTCTTGAAATAACTTTTGAACTCACAACTCATTTAGAAATCTCAGTTTCTCTTTAATCAATGTAAAAATTGATGCCTCTAGGAATACATAGTCCCCTTATACTCATACTTGAAAACTCCTTCTCAAAACATTTCAAAATCATATTATAATATGATCATTAATGACTCAGGAAGTCATACTGCATAAGCATTGATGGTATATCTAATACCATACTGCTCATACATTGATGACATATTGGATTGTCATACTAATCATGCTTTAGAAACTCTTTTCTCAAAACTCATCTTTACTTTCTCAAAACTCAGTTTAAGAACTCAATTGTTGGCTTTAAAAGGCTTTTCAAAATTTACAACTCAAATCATAGGGTTCATGCGGAATTATGGACATGAACGACTCAACTAAAGAATGTTAATGATACCTCTCTTCTCAAGTCTGCTCAACTCATAGGGTTCATACGGAATTATGGGCATGAACTACTCAACTTAATGACCTTCATGGTATCATGTAGTAGCCCCATGATTAGGAATATAATCCCAAAATGGTTTGTAACTCAATACTCAAGACTTAGAACTTGAAGATACTACTCCTCTCAAAGATACTCAATTTATGGAGTTCATGCGGACTTTATGGGCATGAACGACTTGACTCATGGGTCTAAATAGCAATATGGAACTCATGTATACGACTCTTCTCATTCTTATATTTACTTCCTAAAAACTCAGTTTAAAACTCAAGTGTTGGCTTTGAAAAACTTCTCAAGATTTCCAACTCAAAATAGGGTTCATGCTGAATTATAGACATGAACAAATCAACTCAAGGATTTCAATAAAAATATAGAAACTCAATAATTAGGAATAGAATTTTTAAAAGAACCATGAACTCAAGAACTAAAATCAGCTTATCTCAAGAATACTCAAATCTAGGGGTAGAATCTAAGAATTCTCTTTTACTTATTTGAAAGAAGATGTAGGGCGTGAGGACGAGCTAGTCCAACACTATGATAGCCTTACATACCTGGAAGAACAAGGTTCTTGAAGAATCTTGAAAGGATCATGAAGAAGAACTTGATTAGATGCCTTGAAACCCTAGCTTGAAGGTAAATGTTAATGAAAACCTTTCTTGAGATTAATTATGATTTTCATTAGTGATTCATAATTGTATAGAGGAATTTGAGTTGAAAAAAATGGAATTCTTGGAAAAAGACTTACCTTGAAGAAGAATCTTGAAAAAAGATTGAAATAATCTTGAATGGAGTCTTCTACTTTGATTTTTCCTTAGGGTTTTGCCCTATGGTTTGAGAGAGAAGAGAATGATGGATTAAAATATGAAAATCTGATTGTTTTGAACCTTTTATTAGTCAAGAAATTCGTTTAGATTTTCTTGGGGGTAAAAAAACAAAACCGACCCTTTTTAATATTTTCCCGTCGGCTAAATTCGTAACAGCACTGTATAGGCTACTAAAATAGTCATAACGTTTTACTTAGAAATTGGATTGACGCGAAATTGGTGGCGTTGGAAAGTAGATAAAAATATCTTTAATTTAATATGTTATGGATCACATAACTCTTTATATTCTAAGAGATATGATCGTTTGAAGTTGACCCAAGTACAATCTTACATCAAAACTTAATCGATAAGGAAACTTCAAGAACACTTACCAAGAACTCATCAAGAAATTAAATTTCTCAATATTTATGGATATATTCGCAAAAGAAACTCATGATTGGTGTGTGGGTGAATGAACCCAACACTATGGAAGCTTACCTACCTCTTAGGGATCAAACCCATGGCAAATATCTGCAATAAAACTCAAGAACCTCGACGAACACCTTGATCCTTTCCTCTTTTCTCCTCTTTTCTCTTCTTTTCTCTTCTTGAACTCTCAACTAAAACCCTAGGCTTATATTAGCATTATAAAACTGAACCCAATAGTATTAGACCCTTAAAACCTTACTAAAATGAATTAAATATGATTGGGTAAGGAAAAGACCAAAATACCCGTACTATTTACGGGTAACTTTCCTTAACTAGACATCTTGACTTAAAAAGGGAATATCTCACTCATCAGACCTCGAAACTTAGCTAACTCGGTGGCGTTGGAAAGATAATTCAAAGAACTTTCATTAGCTATCTTGTAGCCCACCTAAATGATCATGTACTGGGAGTTATGGTCATTTTAAGTTGACCCAAACTTAGAAGAACCTAGGAATGAATTCTCTTTAATTCTTTTTGGAACTCAAGGTGCTATATTTAGTGATCTTAACACTTAAGAAATTTTAAATTCCTCGGTAAAATCCTACTCACAACGAAGGATGGTTTGAGTCTTAGCTCAAAAAAAAATTGGGGTGTTATAATATCTCCCCCTTGGGATCATTCTTCCTCGAATGACGACTAGACTGGGTATGGACTGGGTATGGAATGGGTATGGAATGGGTTACTCTTACTAAGGTTTGCGTCTAATGGTATGCTCTTACTATATTCAAGCTTAACCCAAATCCTTAGGTTCAGGTTCTATACCTCTCTATAGGAAATCTCATCCCAAGACTATTACTCCTTACCACCACATTCAAGCTTAGTACTCTAACAACTCCATGGACTACTACTAACCAACTCCTTCGAAGCCAACTAAAGGCTCTCATTTAACTATTTCTCATCGTAAAACCTCATCCTCCTCTTTTATAACCTTAGATGGAATTATCGCACCATCATCATCACGATAAGATCATTAACATTCTCCTTTTAACATCACTTCACTACTAAAAGATATCTCCCATATTCTTTGGGACTTATTACTATCTTATTCTAAAACTCTTGACTTGATTCCTCATCTTGTCATCCCCCCCCCCTTAGGTCTAAGGATGACACTTGAAATTTAGGGACCTATTCCATTATCTCTAACTGGTCTACATCCTTTTTTACTCTAAAACTCGGGATAAGCTTATCTCATGACTACCGAACTCTCTATAAGTGGGTACTAAGACCTCTTTCTAAGATGTTTTTCTTAACCTCTTCTGATTACATACCCTCTCGGTACACCACTTAATTCTCTTTTTACTCTTGTGACTTAGCCACACTTCACTGCCCTTATCTAAAGGTTAGGGTCTCTTACTTGTACCACGCATATTTATTGCAGCTAACATCTCAATTTCTCACCTACTCTTATGCCAAGTCTACCAGATCAAATCTCAAGACTAAGATCATCACCCTCATGTTACCATTCTTTGGATGATGACACTAATCTCAAATTCAAGCTTAATGATCATTACTAAATCCGAATATCAATACGATCGCTCGCCTACTATGATGTACCTCATTACTTGATCAGTTCTATAACCTTCTGAACATCATGACCCTCTCAAACAAATCATAAGCCTAGCTTAGATCTATCACTTTATGAATACATTTGCTCTTCTATTCGACACTTACACTTGGTCATTACCTACACCATGACACTTCATCACAAGCTCCTTTCTAGCTAAAACACACTCTACCTCTTATGATGGAATATTCACAACTCATCACTTCTTAGTCTACCCATAAGGGAAAATTCCTCATTAATAACTTACTAGGTGCATGACTATAGTATCATAGCTTGTCGAAACGCCATCTACCTTACTTAGATTCACTACTAAAAAACGACGGACAGAAAAGCGACTTACGGCTTCGCTCCAAAAAGCAACGCCATTTGCCACACTGTCCATCGCTTTTTATTAAAAAAAATATTTTTTAAATTATTTTACAAAAAGCGACGAACGGCATCTCTTAGTCCGTCGCTTTTTTTTGCGGATTTTTGCGCCAAATATATATATAATTAATAATTATTTATTTAATATATATAACGACGTCGTCCGTCGCTTTTATTAAAAATAATTATATATAAATTAAAATATTAACGACGTTGTCCATCGCTTTTAATTTATTTTATTTTATTAATTATTTTTTTACTATAGCGACGGACGACATCTTTATGTCCGTCGCTTCTTGGTCAAAATATATGGTCAACTATCTTAAATAAGCGACGGATAGTATCTCTTAGTCTGTCGCTTTTTGGTCAAAGTGTTGGTCAACTTTTTAAAAGAAAAACAACGGACGGGGAGACGTTATCCGTCGCTTTTCATTAAATATCTTAAATATCATACGCAATTTTTCCCCATTTTCCCTCTCTTCCTTCTCTCTAACGATTCCGCCGTAGATTGCCACCGCCGCTGCTGGCATCACTGCTGCCGGAACCACCGTCATCACCGCTGCCGGAACCACCGTTATCACCGCTGCTTCCTCTCTCCATTGTCTCTTTCTCCTTTAATTTAAGGTTAGGGTTTTATCAAACTAGTTTTAAATTTTTTCAATTTTAGTTATATTTGATTTTGTTAATTAGTTTATTGGACTTGAGTTTTATTAAATGATTGATTGTGTTTGATAGTTAATGAATTAGGGTTTTTAGGATTTGGGTACTAGTTTGAATTTGAAAATCTTTAATTTGATTGTGAATTGAGATTCTTTTAAATTTGATGATTGTTAGTAATTAGTAAATTGTTAATTTGAATTTAGAAGTTAGATATTGATGAAGTTTGATTGTTTAAATGTCATGAATATATAGAATGAATGTTTGAATGCCATGAATATATGAGGTTTTTTTTTAATTAGAACTTGAATATATATAACTAATTGTTGGATTAGAAGTTTATATATAACTATTTTTTTAGATTAGATATGAACTTGAATTTGAACTTGAAACTTGAATATAACTAATTCTTGGATTAAAAGTTTATATATAACTTATTTAAAAATTATATGATCTTGAATTTAATTAATTAGAACCTGAATATAAATATTTTTTTATTAGAAATTTATATATAACTAATTTTAGAGATTATTTGAATTTAGAACTTGAATATAACTAATTCTTGGATTAGAAGTTTATATATAACTAAGTTTAGAAATTAGATATAAATGAACTTGTCTTTTAGAACTTGAACTTATAATTAGGAGTACATGAATATAACTAATTTTAGAACTTTGATATGAACTTGAATTTAGAACTTGAACTTGAACTTAGAATTTGAACTTGAAATTAGAACTTGAATTTAGAACTTGAACTTGAACTTGAATATAACTAATTCTTGATGACCTTAATTAATTAGAACTTAATAATTAAACTTAATTAGAACTTTGGACTTAATTTATAATAACTTGGACTTAATTAGAATTAATATAATTAATTTTTTGAAATCTTAAACTTAATTAAAATTTATGAATTAATTAAGCTTTAACTTTGTAGATCTTGAAATGTAGTATTTATGAACTAATTAATTAGATATATAAGTAATAATAAATTTACTTATTAAGTAATTATAAATAATATTAACAATATAAATTAGTTTAATATAGTAAAATTATTATTAAATTTAATTTATAATGTAATTGAATATCTATATTTTTGTAGATGGATCATCATTTGTGGATGTATAATATGCATTATGAACTGGTGCTGGTTTGAAACCTGAGTTTATTGACGGTGTTAGAGATTTTATTGAACATACAATGACACTTGACATTTTCAAGAATAATGGATTGGTTAGGTGTCCTTGCAGTGCATGTAGGTGCTTAAATTTTTTTGAACCAGATACAGTCATGGTTCATTTGTACTGTAATGGATTTAAGCCTAGATATTTTGTATGGATTGATCATGGAGAAAGAGATGGATTGAATGGTATGTTTTATAATTCGATGCATGTGGATGAATATAATATGTTTGCACCACATTGCCAAATTAGGGTTGAACATGATAGGGTTCATGAAATGATCAATGATGCTTTTGGGGTTCAAGGTGGGATGGAACCCGAACAATATTTTGATGAAGCACTTAATGAAGAAGCAAAACGCTTCTATGATCAATTAGAAGAGTCTAGTCGTCCACTATGTGAAGGGAGTCTGCATTTTGCCTTGTCAGTTGCGGTTAGATTAATGAATATTAAATCAGATTGGAATATTCCTAATGCGGCTATGGACTCAATGGTTTATCTTTTGGGTGAACTAGTTAATCTGGAGTTTAACATACCTAAGAAATTCTATCAGGCAAAGCGTTTGGTTTCCAAGTTAGGATTGACGTATGATAGAATTCACTGTTGTGTTAATGGATGCATGTTGTTTTACAAGACTAATAGTGACTTAAAAAATTGTAAGTTTTGTGGACATGCTCGTTATAAGAGGACTCCGGCTGGAAAGATGGTCCCAGTTAAGGTGATGCATTATCTACCTCTTATTCCTAGGTTAAAGAAGTTGTAGGCATCAATGAGATCTGCCCCACATATGAGATGGCATTGTGAATATAGAAGGCCACCGGGTGTCTTGTCTCATCCATCTGATGGTGAAGCATGGAAGTATTTTGATAATGTATATCTTGATTTTGCTAGTGCACTAAGAAATGTTAGATTGGGGTTGTGTGCGGATGGCTTCACACCATTCTCTAATGTTGCTTCGCCTTATTCATGTTGGCCGGTATTTCTTACTCCGTATAATCTTCCTCCTGAAATGTGCATGACCAGTCCCTACATCTTTCTAAGTTGTGTTATTCCAGGTCCCCGTAATCCAAAAGGCTTGATTGATGTCTATCTACAACCATTGATAGATGAGCTCAAATAATTGTGGTTTGAAGGCGTTTTGACTTATGATATATCAACTAAGCATAATTTCATTATGTGTGCTTCTTTAATGTGGACTATTAATGATTTTCCTGCATAGGGGATGTTGTCTGGTTGGATGACAGCTGGAAAGCTAGCATGTCCGTATTGCATGGAAAATAATAAGGCATTCACTTTAAAGCATGGCAGAAAAAAATACATGGTTTGATTGTCATCGCCAATTCTTGCCAATGGACCATGAGTTTAGAAAGATGAAAAATGCATTTAGGAAAAATAAGATTGAAAGTGATCCCCCAGTTCCATTACTCATATGACATCAAATTTGGGAGAGAGTTTCTCAATTACCTAAAGTTATAGAAGCTTCACCTTCTAGACTTCCTGGATATGGTGTTGAACATAATTGGACCAAACAAAGCATATTTTGGGAGTTGCCGTATTGGAAGGACAATCTTCTACGACATAATCTTGATGTGATGCACATTGAAAAAAAATATTTTGACAATCTGTTTAACACGGTGATAGATATTAAGGGTAAGACAAAAGACAATCCAAAGCTAGAATGGACATAAAGGAATATTGTAGGAGAAAAGAGTTATGGCTGCAGGAATTACAAAATGGTAAAATAGTTAAGCCCAAAGCAAGCTTTTCATTCACATTGGATGAGAAATGTGAAATTTGTGAGTGGGTTAAAAATTTGAGGATGTCGGAGGGCTATGCTTCGAATTTAGGAAAGCGGCAGATATGAATGAAGGAAAATTGATAGGTATGGAAAGTCATGATTGTCATGTGTTCATGGAAACATTAATTCCTATCGCTTTTAGCCATCTACCCGAAAGGATATGGAAACCAATCACAGAGATAAGTCTTTTTTCTAAAGATTTGTGTTTTGGAAAGTTGTTGGAGATAGTTTAGACAGGATGGAGGAAAGTTAATAGTACTAAGTTGGAGAAGATATTTCCATGTGGTTTCTTTGATGTTATTAAGCATCTTTCAATTCACTTTGTACAAGAGGCCCACGTTGGAGGTCCGGTTCAAACAAGATGGATGTATCCAATTTAGAGGTGTCCATTTGAAATATTCACTAAGTTATATATATTCACCAAGTCTTTTATTAACATATATATACATATATACATGCACAAAAATTGGCAGTCCAAGCAAACAATTAAGCAAAGGGGAAACATTGAAGGATCAGTTGTTCAAGGTCATATTAGGAGAGAAACTGGTGATTTTTATTCTTATTACTTTGGTGATAATGTGTCATGTAGGAGAAACAGGCCCAATCGCAATGATGAAGGTGATATTGATCCTTCATTTCCACCGATATCAATTTTTAATCAAAATGGTCGAGGATCTAAAAAGCGTGGAAAGCGAGGCTTCACTGATATGGAAATGCAATAAGCTGTGAAACATATTTTGCTTAATTGTCCAGAGATTCAACCATATGTCAAGTAAGTGTTAAAAATATGTTATCAAATGGCATACTAATAAGTGTTCATTAACTAACGAAATACTTGAATGTAGAATGATCAGCTTGTTCGTAAACACATGGGGTAATGAAGCCATCTATACATAATTTTCCAATTGGCTAACAAACTATGTAAGTGTGCAATCACTAAGTATTTAATAATATATTCAAGTTATACTAAATTATATTACTTGAAATAACAATCAGGTAGGTTTACGATGAATACTCAAGTGTCCAACCTTTGCAATTAGTGAAAGAAGTAGCACTTGGACCTGAATCTCAAGTACTGACAATGAATAAGTATTGTGTCAATGGTTTTAAGTTTCAAAATGAAGAAGTTTATAGGAACAAGAAAACAAATAATAGCGGTGCCAACATACAAGGTGATGTTGATGGTACTGGCCAAACTATTGAATATTATGGTGTCATTCATGAGATTATTGAAGTGAGGTATTCAGGTTAGCCAAAGAAGAAGATTGTATTGTTTCAGTGTGAGTGGTTTGACCCATCACATAGAGGCACAAAGTTGGACCATCAACATGATACAATTGAAGTTAAGCACACAAGGAAATATAGAAGTTATGATCCTTTTATTATTGCACAAAATACTAAACAAGTGTATTACGCTCCATATCCATTGCGTAGAGACAAAGCTGATTGGTGGGTTGTTATAAAAACTAAGCCTGTGGGAAGAATTGAAATTGACAATGTCTTAGATGTGGCTAATCAAAATGATGTTGCAATTGTTCATCAACAAGTTGATGTTGAATTGGAAATAACACTACAACATCCTCAACACATATTAGAAGAAGTATCTAATGATGAGATAGTGAAATTTGAGGAAGAAATATCCGAGAATGAGGAAAATGAATCATTTGATGACGAAAAATGGGACGATAATGAAAATGAAACAACTGAGGAGGAAAAGTGGGAGAATGATGGAATTGAACAAGCGAGGAGGAATAGTGTATAATGAAAGCTGGTATATACGTAAGATAATTTATTTTGCTAATTTTATTTAATATATGATTTTTATAAATTATAGATGTAAATTTTCTTACAGATGTCATCAGGCGGTGACGGTGATAGACATCGCGAGCATCTTGGAGTTAGCCAGACTAAATAGGATAAAAAGAAGAAGTCAGCTAGGAGACCTATAGATCCTGAGGATATTCCGGGATCTATTTCTTCTACGCAGAGTGCATCAGTCATGATACTCATTTATTTGATGTTCCGTTTGGTACAGCAGATCCTCGTGCATATTATCCTAATTATCGTCGACCACTCAGTGTTTCCTCTACCTCACAGGCATTGCCTCCATGGCGCTACGAGGACCTACCTTTACAAGCTATTCGTCGATCACAACCCTTATCGGCAAGTAGGATATCGGATGGTACTCCATCTCCCACAGGTACATCTCTTCAGTTATCTGCCATGAGGATTGGAGATTCTAGTAGCGAGCAGTCAGATGTTATGGCCAGTATGCCTCCATTGACTCAGCGTTTTCTGCATCCTGGTGTATCACCTTCATCTACAGCTCCACCTAGTGCTACACCAGATGACGAAATGCCTGCTCTAGCTCTGGCCAGAAGGACAGACTTGGTAGAATCATGATTGAGCTGGAAGGATCATCGTAAGTTTGTTTTGTTATCTATTTGTTAGTTTATTTTATTTATTTCTTATAGTTTAATATATTATTAATGAACTAACATATTTATTATGTGTTTTGTAGGTGGAATCCTACAAAGGATGCTTCCCGAGCTTTAAAAGTGTCACGACCCGAGAGCATCCCCAAGTCGTAACATGCGTATTCGACCTCTCGGACGTCTCATACAAGCCCTTAGCATTCATCACATTAGATATGTAAAATAGTGCAGAAATTAAAAACTCTTTAAATAAAATCCCATAAGACTCAAAGGTCACTTTTAAAAACATCATTCAAAAGTACACAAGCGGAATACTAAGTCTCTTAGCCATCTTAGACATAAAAGTGAAAACATACTAGGGACACGGCCCTTTACAATCAAAAGAAGTCTATTAAGTCTATTACAAGAACCTTATCATAAAACTAGAATAGAAAAGTCTTGTCCTCGACATATGAGGACATACCACAAGATCTTGGAAGAACTTCAAGTTCCAAGCTTACTATAGAACCCGCTCACTTTCCGGAACCTACACTTGTAGAAAATAGAGAAATATGGAATTAGCACAATTAAGTACTAAGTATGATGACCATGCAAGAAAACGTGCACCACGGACATTTACAAGGAATAAAATGCTTTGAAGACCTTCTTTACCAAACCTTTACAACCACAAGCATAAACCCACATTTCAAGTCACAATTCACAAATAAGACCATATTCACATCACTTACAACTCAATTAACACAAGCGTATAATACTTAAACAAGATAGCAAAGTAATTCCTTCCTTACCATCTAAGTCTCTATCTCAAGTCACCCTAAGCGACACTTAAGTGAATAATGAAGTGACCGCCCATACAACCTCTTCATATACACCTAAGTGTTCCTAAGAGTTACCATAGACAAGGGTTTTTTTTTCATTACATTATAACATACTAAGTCAACATTCTTTATAAAACCATTTAAGAGACACACAAGCATATAGGGGACAATCACATAATAGCCCTAAGGCTTAGCAAACTCACTTTAGTATCTTTTAAGCCTACTCGTGCCATGTGTAGATAGCATCCCATACTACTACCTACACGTTGTAGAACCTATCCAATACTAGAGTGCACATCCCATATGATGGAAATAGGCCTTAACCGACATAGACCACACTAGCAAGGTATGGAATCCGGAGTCTATCCTACTCCGTGGAGGTTGTTATACTTGCCAAGGGTAGAACTAAAAGCAACCCATGTTGGCACATGGTTTAAGAGATGTCCAAGGATGTTCATTGTGCCTAATCTCATGCTCAATTAGGCCACCATCCTAACCACATCCACTCGGTGCTTAGCCTTGGTTTCCATAGAGTATTCAATCACATATGTACTAGAGAGGGTTCCTTTTCTAGTTCAACCAACTCATAGTACCTCTTCCCAAGAAAGGCCCCATTTCTTAGTCGTAGCCAATCTAGGTTCATAGGGATAGGTCATTTGACTTTCTTAGATAAGGATTCTCATGCCATTCCGGCTCCATCCATCTCTAAGTCTATCATTTCACTCAAGAAGGGAACATCACCCTAAGGCCCATCCTTCAAGGTTATACATTTACTTAGGAAAACTAGACTCATGAAAAGGCACTATGCTTAAGTCTACCAATTCAAGTCTTGGCCTAGAATTCCTCTTTTAGCATTTATAGGAAGAGCTCCATTACTGAGTCATAGCCCAACCAAACATTCATATATAAAATCAAGCTTTCATGACACAAGACAAGATACTCAAGTCTAGCATATGAGCTACAACATCATCTTACAAGGACTCATCATAGTCCATCATCACCACATATCATCATTTCAAGAGAAACATGCTTTCTCATTAGCATACTAACACTTTATACAATATCACATTAATACCATTAGAACATCTTCACATTATAGCTTCACACAAACTTTACATATAGCTTCATATGTGTATAATAATACAACACTATAATAACACTCATATAATGCCCTTCATGGCCTCAATTTACAATAATACGATATTCCTACATTATACAACAACTTCACCAATGCCTTCATGGCTACAATTCACAATAATACCACACAAGAATACGATATAACACTTCCACCAAAGGTGGATTCAACCTACCAACAACAATCAATTCAATAAAGAGAGTTCAAGCTTTCTTACCATAATCCAAAGCCATAGCCAAAATCACCAATATTTCACACATAAGGCTTACCACCCTTATTAACAATTAATCATGAATAAACATTAAACAACCCAAGAGATATCAATACAATTCACTTTACACCTAATTCCATCAACTTTGAATTTATAGAAAAAGACCCACTTCATAAGCAAATTTAGGAGTTTAGGGAAAATCATGGGTTCTTTAAGGAATTCCATATGAAATCATCTTAAAAACATTAATTCATCAATATAATGGCTTAGAAAACGTTTTGCCAATGAACCCATGCTTAGATTAGAATTTGAGATTTTTGTTCTTTGAAACATTTTTTTTTTTTGAAACTCTTTTGATTGGACTCCTTGAAAGAAAGATTGATCAAGGATCAAGGGTCACCATACCTCTAAGTTGAAAACCCACGAAAATTGAAGAAGAAAGAACTCGAAATCTTCAACCCTAGCTCCAACTTGACCTTGACCTTCAATGGTTTCTAGAGAGAACCCTTTTTTTTGAAAGATGAATTAGAACAATACCTTTTTAAAAGTTTTAATACCATATATAGTTATTAGAAATAAAATAAAATATACCCACTTCTTAATTTAACTAAAATTAATATTTACGAAAACGCCCCTTGCCTACATGGACCTACCAAATAAAACTAAGGCAAAGTCCAATTTTTATTTTGGAAAATTTCATAACTCCAATTTATGCTTAAACTTTAAAAATTCATACGTTAGGCTCTAGTTTCACCTATCTATTTTTAGGGTCGCTACATTATCCCCCACTTGGAAACATTCGTCCTCGAATGACACTTCAAAACATTAAGGGTAAAGACTTAAAACTAGCAGCCCACAACAATCATACTATATCAATATAAAAACACTCATCAAGGAGGAAACATCAACTCCACATAACAAGTCATTACAACACAACTTCATTCATATTTATGGAAACAGGAATCACACCTACAACTCAACATGCCTCAAACCTTTTCCATTTCTCATTTATTTGGAGGAACTTCCTTCTCCATAGTACCTCATGCTCATAACAACATCAAAGAACACAATATGCAATTATCTCATTAAAACACAATCATGCCACATCAAGAAAACACTTAAGCATGCTCAACTAGTCAACTCATGAAATATTTTAGCAACTCATCTTATATGCATATAAACATGAGAGACATCATTATGAAAACTCATTTTCTCATTTAACAAGAATTCAACTTTAAGCATGCATCATTATAAGGAGAAATATAGAAACTCATTTTTCACACAAGACTCCAAAAACCATGCATCATGCTTCTACAATTCTATGACTCAAGCTTGATTAGGAATAGAAGAAAGAGACAAGAATTTCCAAACTCACCTCAACTCATCATTCAACATACCATCCCCCACTTAGGAGAAACCCATCTAAACCAACACAAAAGGATTCCAACACAAAACTAGAAATTATGACTTACCGGCACCTTCATCCGGATTTGCTTCCTTGTTAGCTTGGAGAGCATAGAAACGATTCCTTGCTTGATCATCAACACTAGGACCACTATAAGGAGCTTGCCTAGCATTCCTTCCTTTAGCCACAATATTAGGACAATCTCTCACCTTGTGATCATTCTTTCCACAAACATAGCACCCATTAGTACCGGCTAGACATTTCCCAAAATGCTTCTTTCCACAAGTGGGACAAGTAGGCTTAACAAATTGAGATCCCCCACCTTTCTCTTAGTTAACCTTGGGAGCACTTGAAAAATCTTGGTTTGGAGCCCTCTTCTTAAACCTAGGTTGTCCTTGATCCTCATACCTACCCCTTTTCAAGTCTTTCCTCACCCTAGTCATCTTGGACTCCTCAATAGATTGAGCATACACAACAAGCCTAGAGATGTTCATGTCACCATGGAGCATTGCCGTACGGCACTCTTCTTTCACCAAGTCGGATACACTGGTAACAAACCTACTCATCTCCTCTCTGGAGTTAGACACCAAAGATGGAGCATACCTAGACAACATAGAGAACTTCAAAGCATACTCCTCCACACTCATATTACCTTGCCTAAGATTAATGAACTCCTCAATTTTGCACTCCCTCTTCTCTAGGGGAAAGTACTTACCCAAGAATGCTTCCTTAAACTCCTCCCATTCTATAGGACCCGCTTCCTCCGGCCTATTTGCCTTCCATTGAGTGTACCAAATTTGGGCCACCTCCTTCAATTGGTATGAAGCCAATTCCGCTTTCTCTCTAGAAGATACTCCCATAGCATCCACAATTTTGTAAATCTCATCCAAGAATCCTTGGGGATCTTCTCCAATTCTAGAGCCCAAAAAGATAGGAGAATTCATCCTCACAAAGTCTCTCAACCTTGAGGCTACCGTACTCTCATAAGTATTCACCCTAGGCCCCATATCTCTATTTTCTTGAGCCGTCATGGCTTGGTCTAGGGTCACAAAAGCCGCTCTAATCTCTTCATTAGTCATGGCCGGGGGAACCACCGGAACCTCATTCTCTTGCTCTCCAATAGGAACTTGATTGCATTGCACACCTTGACCATTTTGCACAACTTGAGGACGAACTCCCTCATCACCTAACTCCTCTTCCTCTCTCCTTCGATTCGCCCTCGTATTCATTTCCTATAAACACAAGAGAAGGATTAGGAAAAGGACACTTATAAACCAAACTCTAAGGCACAACTTCAAGAATAATGAAAGAAGTGAAACTTCTACCATCCTATAGCCTCTCGCTCATAGATGTGTCGCGACTCACACCGATGAACAAGACTCTACTAGACGTGGCTTTTGAGACTTTGAACCTAAGAACCATTTCCCAGATACCAAGTTTGTCACGACCCGAGAGCATCCCCAAGTCATAACATGCGTATTCGACCTCTCGGAGGTCTCATACAAGCCCTTAGCATTCATCATATTAGATATGTAATATAGTGCAGAAATTAAAAACTCTTTAAAAAAATCCCATAAGACTCAAAGGTCACTTTTAAAAACATCATTCAAAAGTACACAAGCGGAATACTAAGTCTCTTAGCCATCTTAGACATAAACGTGAAAACATACTAGGGACACGGCCCTTTACAATCAAAAGAAGTCTATTAAGTCTATTACAAGAACCTTATCATAAAACTAGAATAGAAAAGTCTTGTCCTCGACATATGAGGACATACCACAAGATCTTGGAAGAACTTCAAGTTCCAAGAGTACTATAGAACCCGCTCACTTTCCGGAACCTACACTTGTAGAAAATAGAGAAATATGGAATTAGCACAATTAAGTACTAAGTATGATGACCATGCAAGAAAACGTGCACCACGGACATTTACAAGGAATAAAATGCTTTTAAGACCTTCTTTAACAAACCTTTACAACCACAAGCATAAACCCACATTTCAAGTCACCATTCACAAATAAGACCATATTCACATCACTTACAACTCAATTAACACAAGCGTATAATACTTAAATAAGATAGCAAAGTAATTCCTTCCTTACCATCTAAGTTTCTATCTCAAGTCACCCTAAGCGACACTTAAGTGAATAATGAAGTGACCGCCCATACAACCTCTTCATATACACCTAAGTGTTCCTAAGAGTTACCATAGACAAGGGTTTTTTTTTCATTACATTATAACATACTAAGTCAACATTCTTTATAAAACCATTTAAGAGACACACAAGCATATAGGCGACAATCACATAATAGCCCTAAGGCCTAGCGAACTCACTTTAGCATCTTTTAAGCCTACTCGTGCCATGTGTAGATAGCATCCCATACTACTACCTACACGTTGTAGAACCTATCCAATACTAGAGTGCACATCCCATATGATGAAAATAGGCCTTAACCGACATAGACCACACTAGCAAGGTATGGAATCCGGAGTCTATCCTACTCCGTGGAGGTTGTTCTACTTGCCAAGGGTAGAACTAAAAGCAACCCATGTTGGCACATGGTTTAAGAGATGTCCAAGGATGTTCATTGTGCCTAATCTCATGCTCAATTAGGCCACCATCCTAACCACATCCACTCGGTGCTTAGCCTTGGTTTCCATAGAGTATTCAATCACATATGTACTAGAGAGGGTTCCTTTTCTAGTTCAACCAACTCATAGTACCTCTTCCCAAGAAAGGCCCCATTTCTTAGTCATAGCCAATCTAGGTTCATAGGGATAGGTCATTTGACTTTCTTAGATAAGGATTCTCATGCCATTCCGGCTCCATCCATCTCTAAGTCTATCATTTCACTCAAGAAGGGAACATCACCCTAAGGCCCATCCTTCAAGGTTATACATTTACTTAGGAAAACTAGACTCATGAAAAGGCACTATGCTTAAGTCTACCAATTCAAGTCTTGGCCTAGAATTCCTCTTTTAGCATTTATAGGAAGAGCTCCATTACTAAGTCATAGCCCAACCAAACATTCATATATAAAATCAAGCTTTCATGACACAAGACAAGATACTCAAGTCTAGCATATGAGCTACAACATCATCTTACAAGGACTCATCATAGTCCATCATCACCACATATCATCATTTCAAGAGAAATATGCTTTCTCATTAGCATACTAACACTTTATACAGTATCACATTAACACCATTAGAACATCTTCACATTATAGCTCCACACAAACTTTACATATAGCTTCATATGTGTATAATAATACAACACTATAATAACACTCATATAATGCCCTTCATGGCCTCAATTTACAATAATACGATATTCCTAAATGTCTATAGTCACTTATTTATAGAAGTGGGGTCCTCACAACTACAATAAGATCCTAGTTGACACGGCTTCATAGACACCCTAGGACACTTGAACTCTTTGCTCTGATACTAAGTTTGTCACGACCCAAGCCTACACCCTGGACGTGGCCGACACTCGAGAACCATTGATGGTCCCCAAGTGAACCCTTATCCTGGCTGACTACAAGCGGAAGACTAACTTAAGCATACAAAGCTTAAAACAGAATAAAATTCATTGAAACTCAAATAATTAACTCAGAATATAATCGTATATTCAACTAGCAGAAACTAGGCAACTCAAGTCTTTAAAACATTTAACAAGATAAATTATCAGACTTCTAAAACTCTATTGTCTATCTATAAAGCCTCTAAATGACAAAGATGGAAGTCGAGAGAAGACCCACGACGTCCTAATAACTGACATAACTGAAAGTACAAGTGAAACCCTCTAGAAGCAAGGAGGCTCACCATAGCTAACTCGAACTACATTAGGTATCAACGAAACTCCTGTTGATGACCCTGAATACTTGTATATGCATCATGAAATGATGCATGCCAAATGGCTCAGTACGTGTAATGTACGAGCATGTAAGGGGAATTCTAAAGCATAAACATAGGTTTGAACTTGATAGAAAGGAAACGTACTTACCTCTTCTGAACTCACTCAACTCAACTCAACTCAAGAATAAGATACTTAACTCAAAGATATGATACTCAACTCAAAGGTACTCAACTCAAGATACTCAACTTATAATACTCAATAAAGAAACAGTAAAAGATTCAACATATACGAAAATCTTTTAAAACAGTAGATAACAACTTAATGTATTGAAGAATACAATAATAACTCAGTTTTTATATATAAAAATACAATATATTTTTGTGGGAGTTTCTATAACCGACAACCATCACTATGAGCTATGTAATGATACACCGTCTCGCCCACGCTGCCAGAACTGTCCTATACTTTGCCGGGGTATAAAACCTCTCAACAAAGAAGATCCACTAGTCTATGCTAAAAAAACATTAAGGAATCATCTAAAAAGTGTGACCCTTTCTACCCACGTTGGCTACATGGTTTATGGAGACTTGAGTTATCTGAACTCATCCCCATATCGGTGCTCAATACTATTCCCAAAAATATACTCAGCTCATATGTTTAAAAACATAACTCTTCCTATTGTTTGAGATAATTGTTCAAACTACCCTCTTAAAAGAGGTAGATACTCTTGAAATAACTTTTGAACTCATAACTCATTTAAAAATCTCAGTTTCTCTTTTATCAATGTAAAAATTGATGCCTCTAAGAATACATAGTCCCCTTATACTCATACTTGAAAACTCTTTCTCAAAAACATTTCAAAATCATATTATAATATGATCATTTGATGACTCGGGAAGTCATACTGCATAAACATTGATGGTATATCTAATACCATATTGCTCATACATTGGTGACATACTCAATTGTTATACTAATCATGCTTTAGAAACTCTTTTCTCAAAACTCATCTTTACTTTCTCAAAACTCAGTTTAAGAACTCAATTGTTGACTTTAAAAAGCTTTTCAAAGTTTATAACTCAAATCATAAGGTTCATGCGGAATTATGGACATGAACGACTTAACTCAAGAATGTTAATGATACCTCTCACCTCAAGACTGCTCGACTCATAGGGTTCATGCGGAATTATGAGCATGAACTACTCAACTTAAGGACCTTCATGGGTAACATGTAGTAGCCCCATGATTAGGAATATAATCCCAAAATGATTCAGAACTCAATACTCAAGATTTAGAACTTGAAGATAATACTCCTCTCAAAGACACTCAATTTATGGAGTTCATGTAGAATATATGGGCATGAACGACTTGACTCAAGGGTCTAAATAACAATATGGAATTCATGTATACGACTCTTCTCATTCTCATACTTACTTCCTCAAAACTCAGTTTAAAACTCAAGCGTTGTATTTGAAAAACTTCTCAAGATTTATAACTCAAAACAGGGTTCATGATGAATTATAGATATGAACAAATCAACTCAAGGATTTCAATAAAAAATATAGAAACTCAATAATTAGGAATAGAATTTTTAAAAGAATCGTGAACTCAAGAACTCAAATCAACTTATCTCAAGAATACTCAAATCTAGGGGTAGAATCCTATATTTCTCTTTTACTGATTTGAAAGAAGATGTAGGGTGTGAGGACGAGCTAGTCCAACACTATGATAGCCTTACATATCTGGAAGAACAAGTTTCTTGAAGAATCTTGAAAGGATCTTGAAGAAGAACTTGATTAGAAGCCTTGAAACCCTAGCTTGAAGGTAAACGTTAAAGAAAACCTTTCTTGAGATTCTTGAATTAGTTTCTGGAAATCTCTTTGGCTAAGAATTATGATTTTGATTAGTGATTCATAATTGTATAGAGGAATTTGAGTTGAAAAAAAATGGAATTCTTGGAAAAAGACTTACCTTGAAGAACAATCTTGAAAAAAGATTGAAAATATCTTGAATGAAGACTTCTACTTTGATTTTTCCTTAGGGTTTTGCCCTAGGGTTTGAGAGAGAAGAGAATGATGGATTAAAAGATGAAAATCTAATTGTTTTGAGCCTTTTCTTAGTCAAGAAATTCATTTAGGATTTTCTTGGAGGTAAAAAAACAAAATGACCATTTTTAATGTTTTCCCGTCGGCTAAACTTGTAACAACACTGTATAGGTTTCTAAAATAGTCATAACTTTTTACTCAGAAATTGGATTGATGTGAAATTAGTGGCGTTGGAAAGTAGATTCAAATACCTTTAATTTAATGGGCTATGGCTCATGTAATTCTTTATATTATAAGATATATGGTCGTTTGAAGTTGACCCAAGTAGAATCTTACATCAAAACTTAATCATTTCAAGAACACTTATTAAGAACTCATCAAGAAATTAAATTGCTCAATATTTATGGATTGATTCGCAAAAGAAACTGATGATTGGAGTGTGGGTGAATGAACTCAACACTATGGAAGCCTACATACCTCTTAGGCAGTGACGTAATTAGGATTTCTACGAAGGGTGTCGAAATAATACATAGTAATTATTATTATTTTTGATAAATTGATGCATTGAAAAAATTAAAATTTAACTACATAACATTAATATTACTATTTTTTTACGAATAAATGTTCCAAAATTTTAAAAATCAAACTGCATGATATTTAACTTTAATGTTTGTGTTTAATTCAATATAAAGTGAACTAACAAAGCAAAAAAAAAAGGGGGATGGGGGGATGGGGAGGCATTCAAGCTTTCACTAATCTATGGTGATAACAACAATAACGAGACATAAATAATGAAAGCAGAATCAAATGAGGTGTTCTTTTGTTCGCTTTTAGCAGCTTTATAGAAAAAGTTTAGAATTTGTTTATTAAATTTAAATTAAATAATTATATTTAAGTTTTATTTCAAATTTTAATGAAAAGTAATAAAAAGTCAAATTCATT
The DNA here is from genome assembly GCA_036553675.1 of Solanum okadae. Lineage (NCBI taxonomy): Eukaryota > Viridiplantae > Streptophyta > Magnoliopsida > Solanales > Solanaceae > Solanum > Solanum okadae. Next base: position 16,832,790 of record CM071687.1, on the reverse strand, counting down.
GAAAATTCAATTAGCTACTAAACCTAGATTTCTAATTAAGAATGTAATTTAATTAGCTTAGACAATTAAAGAAATAAGTTAATGAATAATAAAATAAGAGTGTTCTATTTAAAAATGATTATAAAATTCACTTGTGGGGATTCGAACCCGCACCTTCAAAGTAAGCAGGAGAGCCTCACACCATTGGACCATAGCATCTTGATATGTTCAGGATGTCCAATCTATTAACTTTAACCGTTACCAGTAGCATTTAACTTATATATACGGTATAATTTTCCGGCGAAGGGTCTCCAATTGGACACCCTCAGGACACTGTAGCTCCGCCCTTGCTCTTAGGGATCAAACCCATGGAGAAAATCCGCAACAAAACTCAAGAACCTCGACGAATGCCTTGATCCTTTCCTCTTTTCTCCTCTTTTCTCTTCTTTTCTCTTCTTGAACTCTCAACTAAAACCCTAGGCATATATTAGGATTATAAAACTGAACCTAATAGGATTAGACCCTTAAAACCTTACTAAAATGAATTAAATCTAATTGGGTAAGAAAAAGATCAAAATACCCCGTACTATTTACGGGTAACTTTCCTTAACTGGACAGCTTGAATTCAAAAGGGCATATTCACTCATCCGACCTCAAAACTTAGCAAAATCGGTGGCGTTGGAAATATAATTCAAAGACCTTTCATTACCTATCTTGTAGCCCACCTAAATCATCTTGTACTGAGAGTTATGGTCATTTAATGTTGACCAAAAACTTAGAAGAACCTAGGAATAACTTGAATAAATTCTCTTTAATTCTTTTTTGAACTCAAGGTATTGTATATAGTGATCTTAACACTTAAGAAATTTTAAATTCTTCGGTAAAATCCTACTCACAACGAAGGATGGTTTGAGTCTTAGCTCAAAAAAAATTCGAGGTGTTATATAATGTGTTTTTCTTGATATTTTCGGCTATTTTGGCGCATTTACGTAATATTCGGCCATTTTCGACAGTTACTAAAAGAAGTAAAGTTTTGTTCTTTTATTCGTCACGATATTCTAACGTCATTGGTACAAGTCGATATTGTTTTGAGACATTTTTTGTATTGTTTATGTATTTTTCAGCCATTTTCGAGCAGTTACGAAAAGAAGTAAAGTTTTGTTCTTTTATTCGTCACGATATTTTAAGGTCATTGGAGCAAGTCAAAATGTTTTTAAGGCATTTTTTGTATTATTTATGTACTTTTCTTGATTTTTCGGCCATTTTGGGACATTTACGTAATATTTGACCATTATCCGACAGTTATGAAAAGAATTAAAGTTTTGTTCTTTTATTCGTCACGATATTCTAAGGTCATTGATGCAAGTCAAATTTTTTTGAGGCATTTGTTGTATTGATTATGTACTTTTCTTGATTTTTCGACCATTTTGGGGCATTTACGTAATATTCGGCCATATTCAGGCCGTTACAAAAAGAAGTAAAGCTTTGTTCTGTTATTCATCACGGTATTCTAAGGTCTTTGGTACAAGTTGAAATTTTTTTGAGGCGTTTTTATTATTGATTATGAATTTTTGTTGATTTTTTGGCCATTTTAGGGCATTTACGTAATATTCAGCCATTTTCGGGCAGTTACAAAAAGATATAAAGTTTTGTTCTTTTATTCGTCACGATATTCTAAGGTCATTGGTGCAAGTCAAATTTTTTTTGAAACTCTTTTTCTATTTTGCTTGATATTTCGGCCATTTTAGGGAATTTACGTAAGATTCAGCCATTTTCGGGCAGTTACGAAAAGAAGTCAAGTTTTGTTTTTTTATTCGTCACGATATTCTAAGGTCATTGGTGCAAGTCGAAATTTTTTTGAGGCATTTTTTGTAATGTTTATGTATTTTTCTTGACTTTTCGACCTTTTTGGGGAATGTACGTAATATTCGGCCATTTTCGGGCAGTTACGAAAAGCAGTAAAGTTTTGTTCTTTTATTCGTCACGATATTCTACGGTCATTGGTGCAAGGCGAATTTCCTACAGGCGTTTTTTGTATTATTCATGTATTTTTCTTGATATTTTGGCTATTTTGGGGCATTTACGTAATATTCGGCCATTTTCGGTTAGTTACGAAAAAAAGACAAGTTTTGATCTTCTATTTGTCACAATATTCTAAGGTTATTGGTGCAAGTCCAAATTTTTTGAGGCTTTTTTGTATTGGTTTTGTATTTTTCTTGAATTTTCAGCCATTTTGGGGCATTTACGTAATATTTTGCCATTTTTGGGCAGTTACGAAAAGAAGTAAAGTTTTGTTCTTTTACTTGTCATGATATTCTAAGGTCATTGGTGTAAGTCGAATTTTTTTTGAGGCGTTTTATGTATTGTTTATGTATTTTCCTTGATTTTTCAGCCATTTTTGGATATTTACATAATAGTCAGCCATTTTCGCGCAGCTACGAAAAAAAGTAAAGTTTTGTTCTTTTATTCGTCACGATATTCTAAGATCATTGATGCAAGTCAAAAAAAAATTGAGACATTTTATCTTATTGTTTATGTATTTTTCAGCCCTTTTGGGGCATTTACGTAATATTCGGCCATTTTCAGGCAGTTACGAAAATAAGTAAACTTTTGTTCTTTTATTCGTCATGATATTCTAAGGTCATTGGTGAAAGTCAAAAAAAATTGAGGCATTTTCTGTATTGTTTATGTACTTTACTTGATTTTTCATCTATTTTGGGGAATTAAGATAATATTCGATCATTTTTGAGCAGTTACGAAAAGAAGTAAAGTTTTGCTCTTTTATTCGCCACGATATTCTAAGTTCATTGGTGTAAGTCGAATATTTTTTGAGGCGTTTTTGTATTGTTTATGTATTTTTCTTGATTTTTCGGCCATTTTGGGCATTTACGTAATATTCGGCTTTCAAGCAGTTACGAAAAGAAGTAAAGTTGTGCTCTTTTATTCGCCACGATAGTCTACTTTTCTTGGTGCAAGTCGAAATTTTTTTAATGCGTTTTTTGTATTGTTTATGTGCTTTTCTTGATTTTTCGGTCATTTTGGGGGATTTACGTAATATTCAGCCATATTCGAGCAGTTACGAAAAGAAGTAAAGTTTTGTTCTTTTATTCGCCATGATAACCTAAGGTCATTGATGCAAGTAAAAAAAATTGAGGCAATTTTTTATATTGTTATTGATTTTTCGGCTATTTTTGGGTATTTACATAATATTAGACCATTTTCGGACAGATTTGAAAAGAAGTAAAGTTTTGTTCTTTTATTCGTCACGATATTCTAAGGTCATTGGTGCAAGTTGAAATTTTTTTGTGGTGTTTTTTGTATTGTTTATGTATTTTTCTAGATTCTTCGGCCATTTTGGGGAATTTATGTAATATTCGGTCATTATCAGACAGTTACAAAGAGAAGTAAAGTTTTTTTCTTTTATTCGTCACTATATTTTAAGGTCATTAGTGCAAGTCAAAAAAAAATTGAGCCGTTTTTTGTATTGTTTATGTATTTTTCTTGATTTTCGGGCATTTATGTAATATTCTGCCATTTTCGGACAGTTAAGAAAAGAAATATCGTTTTGTTCTTTTATTTGTCACAATATTCTAAGGTCATTGGTGCAAGTCAAAATTATTTTTTTTGACGTGTTTATTATATTGTTTACATTTTTTTTTATTTTTCGGCCATTTTGGGTATTTACGTAATATTCGATCATTTTTCAGACAGTTACGAAAATAAGTAAAGTTTTGTTTTTTTATTCTTCATGATATTCTAAGGTCATTGTTCAAGTCGAAATTTTTTTGAGATGTGTTTTGTATTGTTTATCTGTTTTTCTTTATTTTTTGGCCCTTTTGGGGCATTTAATTAATATTTGGTCATTTTCGAACAGTTAGGAAAAGAAGTAAAGTTTTATTTTTTTATTCGTCACGATATTCTAAGGTAATTGGTGCAAGTCGAACTTTTTTTGAGGCGTTTTTTGTATTGTTTATGTATTTTTCGGCCATTTTGGGTCTGTTACGTAATATACTGTCATTTTCGGATAGTTACGAAAAGGAGCAAAGTTTTGTTCTTTTATTCGTCACGATATTTTATGGTCATTGATGCAAGTAAAAAAAAATTGAGGCATTTTTTGTATTGTTTATTTATTTTTCTTGATTTTACAGTCATTTTAGGGAATTTACGTAATATTGGGCCATTTTCTAACAGTTACGAAAACAAGTAAATATTTGTTCTTTTATTCGGCACGATATTCTAAAGTCATTGGTGCAAGTCGAAATTTTTTGGAGGCGTTTTTTGTATTGTTTATCTATTTTTCTTGATTTTTCGACCATTTTGGAGCATTTACTTAATATTCGGCCAATTTCAGACAATTACGAAAAGAAGTAAAGTTTTCTTCTTTTATTTGTCACGATATTCTAAGGTCATTGGTGCAAGTCGAAATTTCTTTTAGGCTTTATTTATATTGTTTATGTGTTTTTCTTGATTTCGGCCATTATGGGCATTTATGTAATATTCGGCCATTTTCGAACACTTATGAAAAAAAGTAAAGTTTTGTTCTTTTATTCGTCACGATATTCTAAGGTTATTGGTGCAAGTCGAATTTTTTTTTGAAGTGCTTTTTGTAATGTTTATGTATTTTTCTTGATTTTTCACCCATTTTGGGGAGTTTACATAATATTCAGCCATTTTCGAACAGTTAAGAAAACAAGTAAAGTTTTGTTCTTTTATTCCTCATGATATTCTAAGGTCATTGGTGCAACTCAAAATTTTATTGAGGCGCTTTTTGTGTTGTTTATATATTTTTCTTGATTTTTTGGCCATTTTGGGGGCATTTATGTAATATTGGGCCCTTTTTCTAACAATTACGAAAATAAGTAAAGGTTTGTTCTATTATTCGTCACTATATTCTAAAGTCATTGGTGCAAGTCAAAAAAAAAAAAATTAGGCGCTTTTTGTATTGTTTATGTATTTTTCTTAATTTTTCGGTCATTTTGAGGCATTTTCGTAATATTCGGCCATTTACGGACAGTTACTAAAAGAATTAAATTTTTGTTCTTTTATTCGTCACGATATTCTAAGGTCGTTGGTGCAAGTCTAAATTTATTTTAGATGTTTTCTTGGATTGTTTATGTATTTTTCTTGATTTTTCAGCTATTTTGGGGCATTTACATAATATTCTACAATTTTCGAACAGGTACGAAAAGAAGTAAAGTTTTGTTCTTGTATTCATCACGATATTTTAAGGTCATTAGTACAAGTCAAAAAAATTTGAGATTTTTTTTAATTGTTTATGTATTTTCCTTGATTTTTCGGCTATTTTGGGGCATTTACGTAATATTCGGCCATTTTCAAACAGTTACGAAAAGAAGTAACGTTTTGTTCTTTTATTCGTCACGATATTCTAAGGTCATTAGTACAAGTTGATATTTTTTTGTGGCGTTTTTTGTTTTGTTTATATATTTTTCTTTATTTTCGGTCATTTTGGGGCATTAACGTTATATTCAACCATTTTTGGAAAGTTACAAAAAGAAGTAAAGATTTGTTCTTTTATTCGTCACGATATTCTAAGGTCATTGGTGAAAGTCAAAAAAAAAATTGAGGCGTTTTTGTATTGTTTATCAATTTTTCTTGATTTTTCGGTCATTTTAAGGCATTTACGTAATATTGGGCCATTGTCGGACAGTTACGCAATAAAGTGAAGGTTTGTTCTATTTTTCGTCACGATATTCTAGAGTCATTAATGCAAGTCAATATTTTTTTTGAGGCGTTTGTTGTATTGTTAATTTATTTATCTTTATTTTTCGGCCATTTTGGGGCATTTACGTAATATTCGGCAATTTTCGAGCAGTGACGAAATGAAGTAAAGTTTTTTTCATTTATTTGTCAAGATATTCTTAGGTCATTGGTGCAAGTCGAAATATTTTTGAGATGTTTTATGTATTTTTCTTAATTTTTCGACCATTTTGGGGTATTCACGTAATATTCAACAATATTCGGATAGTTACGAAAATAAGTAAAGTTTTGTTCTTTTATTCTTCATGATATTCTAAGGTCATTAGTGCAAGTCGAAATTTTTTTGAGGAGCTTTTTTTTATTGTTATGTATTTTTCTTGATTTTTTGGCCATTTTCGGCATTTACGTTTCATTCGGCCATTTTCAGACAGTTACGAAAAGATGTAAAGTTTTTAGCTCATTTTGGGGCATTTACGTAATATTCAGCCATTTTTTGATAGTTACGAAAAGAAGTAAAGTTTTATTTTTTATTTGTCACGATACTCTAACGTCATTGGTGCAAGTCAAAAAAAATTTGACGCGTTTTTTGTAATTTTTTTATGGATTTTTCTTAATTATCGGTCCTTTGGGGACCTTTCTGTAATATTCGGTCATTTTTGGACAGTTATGAAAAGAGTTAAAATTTTGTTCTTTTATTCGTTACGATATTCTAAGGTTATTGGTGCTTGTCAAAAAAAATTGAGGTATTTTCGTATTGTTTATGTCTTTTTCTTGATTTTTCAGCCTTTTTGGACATTTGCGTAATATTTGGCCATTTTCGGATAGATACGAAAAGAAGTAAAGTTTTGTTCTTTTATTCGTCACGATATTCTAAGGTCATTGATGGAAATCGTAATTTTTTCAGCGTTTTTTGTATTGTTTATGTATTTTGGTTGATTTTTTTGCCATTTTGGGTATTTAAGTAATATTCGGCCATTTACTGATATGTACGTAAAGAAATAAAGTTTTGTTCTTTTATTTGTCATGATTTTTTAAGGTCATTCGTGCAAGTCAAAAAAATTTGAGGCGTTATTTGTATTGTTTATGAATTTTTCTTGATTTTTCGGTCATTTTAGAGCCTTCACATAATATTCGGTCATTATTTTACAGTTACGAAAAGAAGTAAAGTTTTGTTCTGTAATTCTTCACGATATTCTAAGGTTATTGGTGCTAGATGGAAAAAAATTTGAGGCGTTTTTTGTATTGTTTATGTATTTTCTTGATTTTTCGGTCATTTTCGAGCATTTACGTAAAATCCGCCATTTTCAAATAGTTACGAATAGACGTAAAGTTTTGTTCTTTTATTCTTCACGATATTCTAGGTCATTGGTGGAAGTCAAATTTTTTTTGAGGCGTTTTTTGTATTGTTTATGTATTTTCTTGATTTTTCGGTCATTTTCGGGCATTTACGTAAAATTCGCCATTTTCAAATAGTTACGAATAGACGTAAAGTTTTGTTCTTTTATTCTTCATGATATTCTAGGTCATTGGTGGAAGTAAAAAAAAATTGAGCGTTTATTGTATTGTTAATGTATTTTTGTTGATTTTTCAGCCATTTGGGGCCTTTTCGTAATGTTCGGCCATTTACGAAAAGAGTTAAAGTTTTGTTCTTTTAGTCATCACGATATTCTAAGGTCATTGGTGCAAGTCAAAAAAAAATTGAGGTGTTTTTTGTATTGTTTATGGATTTTTATTGATTTTTCGGCCATTTTGGGGCATTTACGTAATATTCAGCTATTTTCGGATAGTTACAAAAAGAAGTAAAGTTTTGTTCATTTATTCATCACGATATTCTAAGGTTATTGGTGCAAGTTGAAATTTTTTTGAAGCGTTGTTTGTATTGTTTATGTATTTTTCTTGATTTTTCGGCCATTTTGGGGCATTTACATAATATTCGGCCATTTTCAGACAATTACAAGAAAAAGTAAATTTTTGTTCTTTTATTCATCAAGAAATTCTAAAGTCATTGATGCAAGTCAAAAAAATTTCGAGATATATTTTTTATCATTTATGTATTTTTCTTGAATTTTTGGCCATTTTGGGGAATTTACCTAATATTCGGCCATTTTCGGACAATTACGAAAAAAAGTAAAGTTTTGATCTTTTATTTGTCACTATATTCTATGGTTATTGGTGCTAGTCGAATTTTTCTTGAGGTGTTTGTTGTATTGTTTATGTATATTTCTTGATTGTTCAGCCATATTGGGGAATTTACGTAATATTCAGCAATTTTCAGAAAATTATCAAAAGAAATTAAGTTTGTACTTTTATTCATCACAATATTCTTAGGTCATTGGTGCAAGCCGAAATATTTTTGAAACTTTTTTTTATTATTGTTTATGTATTTTCTTGTTTTTTCGACCATTTTGGAACATTTACATAATATTCGGCAATTTTCGGACAGTTATGAAAAGAAAAAAAGTTTTGTTCTTTTATTCATCACGATATTCTAAGGTCGTTGGTGCAAGTCGAATTTATTTTGAGACGTTTTTGTATTGTTTATGTATTTTTGTTGATTTTTTGACCATTTATGGGCCTTTACGTAATATTCGACTATTTTCGGACATTTATGAAAAGAAGTAAACTTTTGTTCTTTTATTCATTACAATATTCTAAGGTTATTGGTGCAAGTCAACAAAATTTTCAGGGGTTTTTTGTATTTTTTTTATGGATTTTTCTTGTTTTTTTGGTCATTTTAGGAAATTTACGTAATATTCGGCCATTTTCGGACAGTTACAAAAAGATGTAAAGTTTTGTTCTTTTATTAGTCACGATATTCTAAGGTCATTGGAGAAAGTTGAAATTTTTTAGAGGTGTTTTTGTATTGTTTATATATCTTTCTTGATTTTTTGGCCATTTGGGGAATTTACGTAATATTCGGCCATTTTCGGACAGTTACGAAAAGAAGTAAAATTTCGTTTTATTATTTTTCATGATATTTTTAGGTCACTAGTGCATGTCGATATTTTTTCGAGTCGTTTTTTGTATTTTTTATGTTTTTTTCTTAATTTTTTGGCTATTTTGGGGCATTTACGTAATATCGGTCATTTTCGGACAGTTACGAAAAGAAGTTAAGTTTTGTTCTTTTATTCGTCACGATATTCTAAGGTCGTTGGTGCAAGTCAAAACTTTTTTGAGGCGTTTTTTGTATTGTTTATGTATTTTTTTTATTTTTCAACTATTTTTGGGCATTTACGTAATATTTCACCATTTTCTGACAATTACGAAAAAAAGTAAAGTTTTATTCTTTTATTCATCACGAGATTCTAATGTCATCGGCGCAAGTCAAAAAAATTTCGAGACGTTTTTTGTTATGTTTATGTATTTTTCTTGACTTTTTGGCAATTTTGGGGAACTTTTGTAATATTCGGCCTTTTTCAGACAGGTGCGAAAAGAGGTAAAGTTTTGTTCTTTTATTCATCACAATATTCTAAGGTCATTAGTGCAAATCAAAACTTTTTTTGAGGCATTTTTTATATCGTTTATGTATTTTTCTTGATTTTTCGGCCATTTTGGGACATTTACCTAATATTCGGCCATTTTGGGCATTTACCGAATCTTCGGCCATTGTCAGACAGTTACGAAAATAATTAAAGATTTGTTATTTTATTCGTCACGATATTCTAAGGTCATTGGTGCAAGTCGAATTTTTTTTGAGGCATTTTTTGTATTGTTTATGTATTTTTCTTGATTATTTGACCATTTTAGAGCATTTACGTAATATTCGGCCATTTTTGGACAATTACGAAAAGAAGTAAACTTTTGTTCTTATATTCGTCACGATATTCTAAGGTAATTTGTGCAAGTCAAAAAAAATTTGATGCGTATTTTGTATTATTTATGTATTTTTCTTGATTTTTTGGGTATTTTTGGGCATTTACGTAATATTAGGGCATTTTCGAACAATTACGAAAAGAATTAAAGTTTTGTTCTTATATTCTTCACGATATTCTAAGGTAATTGGTGCAAATTGAATTTTTTTTAATTCCTTTTTAGTATTCCTTATGTATTTTTCTTGATTTTTTGGCCATTTTGGGGAATTTAGGTAATATTTGGCCATTTTCAAATAGTTACGAAAGAAGTAAAGTTTTGTTCTTTTATTTGTCACGATATTCTAAGGTCATTGGTGCAAGTCGAAATTTTTTTGAGGCGTTTTTTGTATTGTTTATGTATTTTTCTTGATTTTTCGACCATTTTAGGGCACTAACATAATATTCGGCCATTTTTGGACATTTATGACAAGAAGTAAAGTTTTGTTCTTTTATTCGTCATGCTATTCTAAGGTAATTAGTGAAAATAAAAAAAATTGAGGCATTTTTTGTATTTTTTTTGTATTTTTCTTGATTTTTCAGCCATTTTTCTCATTTACGTAATATTGGGTCATATTCAGACATTTACGAAAAGAACTAAAGTTTTGTTCTACTATTCGTCACGATATTCTAAACTCATTGGTTCAAGTCAAAAAAAAATTGAGGCGTTTTTTGTATTGTTTATGTATTTTTGTTGAATTTTTGGCAATTTTGGGGATTTTACGTAATATACGGCCGTTTTAGGACATTTACTAAAAGAAGTAAAGTTATGTTCTCTGATTCATCAGGTTATTCTAAGGTCACTAGTGCAAGTCAAAAAAATATTGAGGCATTTTTTGTATTGTTTATGGATGTTTTCTTGATTTTTCGACCATTTTAGAGTATTTACTTAATATTCGGCAATTTTTGGATAGTTACAAAAAGAAATAAAGTTTTGTTCTTTTGTTCATCATGATATTCTAAGGTCATTGGCGCTAGTTGATACTTTTTTTTTGAGGTGTTTTTTGTATTGTTTATGTATTTTTCTTGATTTTCGGCCATTTTGTGGCATTTACATAATATTTGGCTATTTTCGGAGACTTCTGAAAAGAAGTAAAGTTTTTTCGGCCCTTTTGGAGCTTTTACGTAATATTTAGCGATTTTCGGACAGTTTCGAAAAGAAGTAAAGTTTGTTCTTTTATTCGTCACGATATTCTAAGGTCATTGGTGCAAGTCAAAAAAAATTTGAGGCATTTTTTGTATTATTTTTATTGATTTTTCGGTCATTTTGGGTCCTTTACGTAATATTTGGCCATTTTTGGACATTTACGAAAAGAAGTAAAGTTCTTTCTTTTATTCATTACGTTATTCTATGGTCAATGGTGCAAGTCAAAAAAAAATTGAGGCGTTTTTTGTATTTTTATGGATTTTTCTTGATTTTATGGCCATTTTGGGCATTTACGTAATATTCGGCCATTTTCGGACAGTTACAAAAAGAAGTAAAGTTTTATTCTTTTATTTGTCACGATATTCTAAGGTCATTGGTGCTAGTAAAAAATTTATTGAGGCATTTTTTGTACTGGGTATGTATTTTTCTTGATTTTTTAGCCATTTTGGGGTATTTAAGTAATATTCGGCCATTTACGGACATGTACATAAAGAAGTGAAATTTTATTCTTTTATTCGTCACAATATTCTAAGGTCATTGGTGCTAGAGGAAATTTATTTGAGGCGTTTTTTTGTATTGTTTATATCTTTTTCTTGATTTTTCAGCCATTTTTGGACAATATGTAATATTTGGCCATTTTCGAACAGTTATGAAAAGAAGTAAAGTTTTGTTGTTTTATTCATCACGATATTCTAAGGTCATTGGTGGAAATCAAATTTTTTTTGACCGTTTTTTATATTCTTTATGTATTTTTGTTGATTTTTTGGCCATTTTGGGGTATTTAAGTAATATTCGGCCATTTACAAACATGTACATAAAGAAGTAAAGCTTTGTTCTTTTATTTGTCACGATATTCTAATGTCATTGGTGCAAGTCTAAATTTTTTTGAGGCGTTTTTTGTATTGTTTATGTATTGTTCTTGATTTTTCGGTCATTTTAGGGCCTTTACGTAATATTCGGCCATTTTTTTTACAGTTACGAAAAGAAGTAAAGTTTTGTTCTGTTATTCGTCATGATATTCTAAGGTTATTGGTGCTAGACGAAAAAAAATTTGAGGCGTTTTTTGTATTGTATATGTATTTTTTCTTGATTTTTCGATCATTTTGAGGCATTTACGTAATATCAGCCATTTTCAAAAAGTTACGAATAGAAGTAAAGTTTTGTTTTTTTATTCTTCACAATATTCTAAGAACATTGGTGCAAGTCGAATTTTTTTTGAGGCGTTTATTTTATTGTTAATGTATTTTTGTTGTTTTTTCACCCATTTTCGGACATTTACGAAAATAATTAAAGTTTTGTTCTTTTAGTCATCACGATATTCTAAGGTCATTGGTGCAAGTCAAAAAACTTTTGGGGTGTTTCTTGTACTACTTATGGACTTTTCATGATTTTTTGGCCATTTTGGTACATTTTTCGTAATATTCAACCATTTTTGGGCAGTTACAAATAGAAGTAAAGTTTTGAAGCGTTTTTTGTATTGGTTATGTATTTTTATTGATTTTTCGACTATTTTGGGGAATTTACGTAATATTTGGCCATTTTCGGACAATTACGAAAATAAATAAGTTTTGTTCTTTTTTTTCTCACGAAATTCTAAGGTCATTGATTTAAGTCGAAATTTTTTCGAGACCTTTTTTGTATTGTTTATTTATTTTTCTTGACTTTTTGGCCATTTTGGGGCATTTACGTAATATTCGACCATTTTCGGACAGTTACTAAAAGAATTAAAGTTTTGTTCTTTTATTCATCACGATATTCTACGGTCATTGGTGCAAGTCAATTTTTTTTTGAGCTGTTTGTTGTATTTTTATGTATTTTTCAGCCATATTGGGGCATTTACGTAATATTCGGCAATTTTCGGACAATTAGGAAAAGAAGTAAAGTTTCGTTCTTTTATTTGTTATGATATTCTTAGGTCATTGGTGCAACACGAAATATTTTTGAGACGTTTTTTTTATTGATTATGTATTTTCTTGATTTTTCGATCATTTTAGAGCATTTACGTAATATTCGGCAATTTTCGAACAATTATGAAAAGAAAAAGAGTCTTGTTCTTTTATTCGTCACGATATTCTAAGATCATTGGTATAAGTCGAATTTTTTTGAGGCGTTTTTGTATTGTTTATGTATCTTTCTTGACTTTTTGGCCATTTGGGGAATTTAGGCAATATTCAGCCATTTTCTAACAATTACGAAAAAAATAAAGTTTTGTTCTTTTATTCGTCACGAGATTCTATTGTCATTGGTGCAAGTCGAAATTTTTTTGAGACGTTTTTTGTATTGTTTATGTTTTTTTTTTGACTTTTTGTCCATTTTGGTGCATTTATGTAATATTCGGCCATTTTCTGACAGTTACGAAAAGCAGTAAAATTTTGTTCTTTTATTCATCACAATATTCTAAGGTCATTAGTGTAAGTCGAAAGTTTTTTTGAGTCATTTTTTATATTGTTTATGTATTTTTCTTGATTTATCGGCAATTTTGGGACATTTACGTAATATTTGGCCATTTTCAGATAGTTACGTAAATAATTAAAGTTTTATTCTTTTATTCATCATGATATTCTAAGGTCATTGGTGCAAGTTGAATTTTTTTGGAGGAGGTTTTTGTATTTTTCTTGATTTTTCGGCAATTTTGTGGCATTTAAGTAAATATTAGGCCATTTTTGGATAGTTACGTAAATAAGTAAAGTTTTGTTCTTTTTTTCATGACGATATTCTAAGGTTATTGGTGCAAGTCAAAAAAAATTGAGGCGTTTTTATTTTGTTTATGTATTTTTCTTGCTTTTCGATCATTTTGAGGCATTTACGTAATTAACGACCATTTTTTGATAGTTACCAAAAGAAGTAAAGTTTTGTTCTTTTATTTGTTACGATATTCTAAGGTCATTGGTACAAGTAGAATTTTTGTGAGGCGTTTTTTGTATTGTTTATGTATTTTTTTTTCTTGATTTTTCAGCCATTTTGAGGCATTTACGTAATATTCGGCCATTTTCGGACAGTTACAAAAAGTAGTGATGTTTTTTCGGTCATTTTGGGCCATTTACGTAATATTTAGACATTTCTGGAAAGTTACGAAAAGAAGTAAAGTTTTGTTCTTTTATTATTCACGATATTCTAAGGTCATTGGTGTAAGTCAAAATTTGAGGCTTTTTTTGTATTCTTTATGTATTTTTCTTGATTTTTCGACAATTTTGGGGCATTTACCTAATATTCTACCATTTTCGGACAGTTACGATAAGAAGTAATGTTTTTTCGGTCATTTTTGGGAATTACGTAATATTCAATCAATTTTTAACAGTTACAAAAAGAAGTAAAGTTTTTTTCTTTTATTCGTCTCGATATTCTAAGGTCATTGGTGCAAGTCGAAATTTTTTTGAGGCGTTTTTTGTATTTTTACATATTTTTCATGATTTTTCGATCATATTGGGGCATTTACGTAATATTCAGTAATTTTCGGACAATTACGAAAAGAAGTGTAGTTTTGTTCTTTTAATCATCACGATATTCTAAGGTCATTGGTGGTAGTCAAAATAATTTTTAAGGCGTTTTTTGTATTGTTTATGTATTTTTGTTGATTTTTAGGCCATTTTAGGGAATTTACGTAATATTCAGCCATTTTTGGAGAGTTACGAAAAGAAGTAATGTTTTCTTCTTTTATTCGTCACGATATTCTAAGGTCATTGGAGGAAATCAAATTTTTTTGATGCATTTTTTTGTATTGTTTATGTATTTTTGTTGATTTTTCAGCCATTTTGAGGCATTTACGTAATATTCGGCCATTTTCGGACAGTTACAAAAAGTAGTAATGTTTTTTCGGTCATTTTGGGCCATTTACGTAATATTTAGCCATTTCTGGAAAGTTACGAAAAGAAGTAAAGTTTTGTTCTTTTATTATTCACGATATTCTAAGGTCATTGGTGTAAGTCAAAATTTGAGGCTTTTTTTGTATTCTTTATGTATTTTTCTTGATTTTTCGACAATTTTGGGGCATTTACCTAATATTCTACCATTTTCGGACAGTTACGATAAGAAGTAATGTTTTTTCGGTCATTTTTGGGAATTACGTAATATTCAATCAATTTTTAACAGTTACAAAAAGAAGTAAAGTTTTTTTCTTTTATTCGTCTCGATATTCTAAGGTCATTGGTGCAAGTCGAAATTTTTTTGAGGCGTTTTTTGTATTTTTACATATTTTTCATGATTTTTCGATCATATTGGGGCATTTACATAATATTCAGTAATTTTCGGACAATTACGAAAAGAAGTGTAGTTTTGTTCTTTTAATCATCACGATATTCTAAGGTCATTGGTGCTAGTCAAAATAATTTTTAAGGCGTTTTTTGGCCATTTTGGGGAATTTACGTAATATTCAGCCATTTTCGGAGAGTTACGAAAAGAAGTAATGTTTTCTTCTTTTATTCGTCACGATATTCTAAGGTCATTGGAGGAAGTCAAATTTTTTTGATGCGTTTTTTGTATTGTTTATGTATTTTTGTTGATTTTTCAGCCATTTTGAGGCATTTACGTAATATTCGGCCATTTTCGGACAGTTACAAAAAGTAGTGATGTTTTTTCGGTCATTTTGGGCCATTTACGTAATATTTAGACATTTCTGGAAAGTTACGAAAAGAAGTAAAGTTTTGTTCTTTTATTATTCACGATATTCTAAGGTCATTGGTGTAAGTCAAAATTTGAGGCTTTTTTTGTATTCTCTATGTATTTTTCTTGATTTTTCGACAATTTTGGGGCAGTTACCTAATATTCTACCATTTTCGGACAGTTACGATAAGAAGTAATGTTTTTTCGGTCATTTTTGGGAATTACGTAATATTCAATCAATTTTTAACAGTTACAAAAAGAAGTAAAGTTTTTTTCTTTTATTCGTCTCGATATTCTAAGGTCATTGGTGCAAGGCGAAATTTTTTTGAGGCGTTTTTTGTATTTTTACATATTTTTCATGATTTTTCGATCATATTGGGGCATTTACGTAATATTCAGTAATTTTCGGACAATTACGAAAAGAAGTGTAGTTTTGTTCTTTTAATCATCACGATATTCTAAGGTCATTGGTGCTAGTCAAAATAATTTTTAAGGCGTTTTTTGACCATTTTGGGGAATTTACGTAATATTCAGCCATTTTCGGAGAGTTACGAAAAGAAGTAATGTTTTCTTCTTTTATTCGTCACGATATTCTAAGGTCATTGGAGGAAGTCAAATTTTTTTGATGCGGTTTTTGTATTGTTTATGTATTTTTGTTGATTTTTCAGCCATTTTGAGGCATTTACGTAATATTCGGCCATTTTCGGACAGTTACAAAAAGTAGTGATGTTTTTTCGGTCATTTTGGGCCATTTACGTAATATTTAGACATTTCTGGAAAGTTACGAAAAGAAGTAAAGTTTTGTTCTTTTATTATTCACGATATTCTAAGGTCATTGGTGTAAGTCAAAATTTGAGGCTTTTTTTGTATTCTCTATGTATTTTTCTTGATTTTTCGACAATTTTGGGGCAGTTACCTAATATTCTACCATTTTCGGACAGTTACGATAAGAAGTAATGTTTTTTCGGTCATTTTTGGGAATTACGTAATATTCAATCAATTTTTAACAGTTACAAAAAGAAGTAAAGTTTTTTTCTTTTATTCGTCTCGATATTCTAAGGTCATTGGTGCAAGTCGAAATTTTTTTGAGGCGTTTTTTGTATTTTTACATATTTTTCATGATTTTTTGATCATATTGGGGAATTTACGTAATATTCAGTAATTTTCGGACAATTACGAAAAGAAGTGTAGTTTTGTTCTTTTAATCATCACGATATTCTAAGGTCATTGGTGCTAGTCAAAATAATTTTTAAGGCGTTTTTTGGCCATTTTGGGGAATTTACGTAATATTCAGCCATTTTTGGAGAGTTACGAAAAGAAGTAATGTTTTCTTCTTTTATTCGTCACGATAATCTAAGGTCATTGGAGGAAGTCAAATTTTTTTGATGCGTTTTTTGTATTGTTTATGTATTTTTGTTGATTTTTCATCCATTTTGAGGCATTTACGTAATATTCGGCCATTTTCGGACAGTTACAAAAAGTAGTGATGTTTTTTCGGTCATTTTGGGCCATTTACGTAATATTTAGACATTTCTGGAAAGTTACGAAAAGAAGTAAAGTTTTGTTCTTTTATTATTCACGATATTCTAAGGTCATTGGTGTAAGTCAAAATTTGAGGCTTTTTTTGTATTCTCTATGTATTTTTCTTGATTTTTCGACAATTTTGGGGCAGTTACCTAATATTCTACCATTTTCGGACAGTTACGATAAGAAGTAATGTTTTTTCGGTCATTTTTGGGAATTACGTAATATTCAATCAATTTTTAACAGTTACAAAAAGAAGTAAAGTTTTTTTCTTTTATTCGTCTCGATATTCTAAGGTCATTGGTGCAAGTCGAAATTTTTTTGAGGCGTTTTTTGTATTTTTACATATTTTTCATGATTTTTTGATCATATTGGGGAATTTACGTAATATTCAGTAATTTTCGGACAATTACGAAAAGAAGTGTAGTTTTGTTCTTTTAATCATCACGATATTCTAAGGTCATTGGTGCTAGTCAAAATAATTTTTAAGGCGTTTTTTGGCCATTTTGGGGAATTTACGTAATATTCAGCCATTTTTGGAGAGTTACGAAAAGAAGTAATGTTTTCTTCTTTTATTCGTCACGATAATCTAAGGTCATTGGAGGAAGTCAAATTTTTTTGATGCGTTTTTTGTATTGTTTATGTATTTTTGTTGATTTTTCAGCCATTTTGAGGCATTTACGTAATATTCGGCCATTTTCGGACAGTTACAAAAAGTAGTGATGTTTTTTCGGTCATTTTGGGCCATTTACGTAATATTTAGACATTTCTGGAAAGTTACGAAAAGAAGTAAAGTTTTGTTCTTTTATTATTCACGATATTCTAAGGTCATTGGTGTAAGTCAAAATTTGAGGCTTTTTTTGTATTCTTTATGTATTTTTCTTGATTTTTCGACAATTTTGGGGCATTTACCTAATATTCTACCATTTTCGGACAGTTACGATAAGAAGTAATGTTTTTTCGGTCATTTTTGGGAATTACGTAATATTCAATCAATTTTTAACAGTTACAAAAAGAAGTAAAGTTTTTTTCTTTTATTCGTCTCGATATTCTAAGGTCATTGGTGCAAGTCGAAATTTTTTTGAGGCGTTTTTTGTATTTTTACATATTTTTCATGATTTTTCGATCATATTGGGGCATTTACGTAATATTCAGTAATTTTCGGACAATTACGAAAAGAAGTGTAGTTTTGTTCTTTTAATCATCACGATATTCTAAGGTCATTGGAGGTAGTCAAAATAATTTTTAAGGCGTTTTTTGTGTTATTTATGTATTTTTGTTGACTTTTAGGCCATTTTGGGGAATTGACGTAATATTCAGCCATTTTCGCAGAGTTACGAAAAGAAATAAAGTTTTCTTCTTTTATTTGTCACGATATTCTAAGGTCATTGGAGGAAGTCAAATTTTTTTGATGCATTTTTTGTATTATTTATGTATTTTTGTTGATTTTTCGGCCATTTATGGGCCTTTACGTAAGATTCAGCCATTTTTGGATACTTACGAAGAGAAGTAAAGTGTTGTTCTTTTATTCATCACGATATTCTAAGTTCATTGGTGCAAGTCAAAAAAAATTGAGGCGTTTTTTGCATTGTTTATGGATTTTTCTTGATTTTTCGGCCATTCTTGGCATTTACGTAATATTTGGCCATTTTCGGACAGTTACAAAAAGAAATAAGGTTTTGTTCTTTTATTCGTCACGATATTCTTAGGTTATTGGTGCTAGTCAAATAAATTTCGAGGCATTTTTTGTATTGTTTATGTATTTTTCTTGATTTTTTGGCCATTTTGGGTCATTTACGTAATATCGGTCATTTTCGAACAGTTACGCATAGAATTTAAGATCTTTTATTCGTCACGATATTTTAAGGTCATTCGTGCAAGTTGAAATTTTTTTGAGCCATTTTTTGTATTGTTTATGAATATTTCTTGAATTTTCGGCAACTTTAGCGCATTTACGTAATGTAGGACCATCTTCAGATAGTTACGAAAAGAAGTAACGTTTTGTTCTATTATTCTTCACGATATTCTAAAGTCATTGTTGCAAGTCAAAAAAAATTGAGGCGTTTTGTTGTATTGTTTATGTATGTTTCTTGATTTTTTGGCCATTTTAGGACATTTACGTAATATTCGGCAATTTTCGAACAGTTACGAAAAGAAGTAAAGTTTTGTTCTTTTATTAGTCACGATAGTCTTAAGTCATTGGTTCACGTCCAAATTTTTTTGAGACATTTTTTGTATTGTTTATTTATTTTTGTTGATTTTTCGGCCATTTTGGGAAATTTACCTAATATTCGGCCATTTACAAAAACACGCAAAGTTTTGTCCTTTTATTCATCACGTTATTCTAAGGTCATTGGTGCAAGTCAAAAAGTTTTTGAGGCGTTTTTTGTATTGTTTATGGATTTTTCGTGAGTTTTCGGTCACTTACAAAAAGAAGTAAAGTTTGTTATTTTATTCGTCACAATATTCTAAGGTCATAGATGCAAGTCAAAAACTTTTTGAGGCGTTTTATGTATTGGTTATGCATTTTTCTTGATTTTTCGGCCATTTTGGGCATTTACGTAATATTCGACTATTTTTGTACAGTTACGAAAAGAACTAAAGTGTTGTTCTTTTATTCGTCATGATATTCTAATGTCATTGGTGCAAGTCAAAAAATTTTTGAGGTGTTTTTTGTATTGTTTATGTATTTTTCGGTTATTTTGGGGCATTCACGTATTATTCGGCCATTTTCGAATAGTTACGAAAAGAAGTAAAGTTTTGTTTTTATATTCGTCACGATATTCTAAGGTCATTGGTGTTTGTCGAACTTTTTTTGAGGCGTTTTCTGTATTGTTTATGTAGTTTTCTTTATTTTTCCGTCATTTTGGGGATTTACATAATATTCGGCCATTTCCAGATAGTTACAAAAAAAAGTAAAGTTTTGTTCTTTTATTTGTCAGGATATTCTAAGGTCCTTGGTGCAAGTAAAAAAAAAAGAGGCAATTTTTTATTATTTAAGTATTTTTCTTGATTTTACGGCCATTTTAGGGCATTTGCTTAATATTGAGCCATTTTCGGACAGTTACAAAAAGATGTAAAGTTTTGTTCTATTATTACTCACGATATTCTAAAGTCATTGGTGTATGTCGAAACTTTTTTGAGACTTTTTTTGTATTGTTTATGTATTTTTGTTTAATTTTTTGCCTTTTTTGAGCCTTTACGTAATATTCAGCAATTTTTGGACATTTACGAATAGAAGTAAAGTTTGGTTCTTTTATTCATTACGATATTCTA
This sequence comes from Solanum okadae, assembly GCA_036553675.1. Classification (NCBI taxonomy): domain Eukaryota; kingdom Viridiplantae; phylum Streptophyta; class Magnoliopsida; order Solanales; family Solanaceae; genus Solanum; species Solanum okadae. Next base: position 16,812,699 of record CM071687.1, on the reverse strand, counting down.
AAGTCATTGGTGCAAGTCAAAAAAAAATTGAGGCGTTTTTTGTATTGTTTATGGATTTTTCGTCCATTTGGGTGCATTTACGTAATATTCGACCATTTTTGTAAAATTACAAAAAGAGGTAAAGTTTTGTTCTTTTATTCGTCACAATATTCTAAAGTCATTGGTGCAATTCAAAAAAAAATTGAGGGGTTTTTTGTATTGTTTATGTATTTTTTTCTTTATTTTTCAACCTTTTTGGGGGATTTACGTAATATTCGGCAATATTCAGACAGTTACGAAAAGAATTAAAATTTTGTTCTTTTATTCGTCACGATATATTAAGGTCATTGGTACAAGTCGAAATTTTTTCGAGGCATTTTTTTGTATTGTTTATGTATTTTTCTTGATTTTTTTGGCTATTTTGGGTAATTTATGTAATATTCGACCATTTTCGGATAGTTACAGAAAGAAGTAAAGTTTGGTTTTTATATTCGTCACGATATTCTAAGGTAATTGGTGCAAGTTGGAATTTTTTAAAGCCATTTTTTGTATTGTTTATGTATTTTTCTTGATTTTTCGTCCATTATGGAACATTTACGTAATATTCAGCCATTATCGAACAATTACGAAAAGAAGTAAATTTTTGTTCTTTTATTCGTCACGATATTCTAAGGTCATTGGTGCAAGTCAAAATTTTTTTGAGTTGTTTTTGTTTATTTTTATGTATTTTTCTTGATTTTCGGTCATTTTGGGGAATTAACGTAATATTCGTCCATTTTCGGACAGTTACGAAAGGAGTACAATTTTGTTCTTTTATTCGTCACGATATTCTATGGTCATTGGTGCAAGTCAAAAACAATTTTAGGCGTTTTTTGTGTTGTTTATATATTTTTCTTGATTTTTTGGCCATTTTAGCGCATTTACGTAATATTGGGCAATTTTCAGAAAGTTACGAAAAGAAGTAAAGTTTTGTTCTAGTATTCGTCACGATATTCTAAAGTCATTGGTGCAAGTCAAAATTTTTTTGAGGCGTTTGTTGTATTGTTTATGTATTTTTCTTTATTTTTTCAGCCATTTTGGGGAGGTAACATAATATTCGGTAATTTTCGGACAGTTATGAAAAGAAGAAATTTTTTGTTGTTTTATTCGTCACGATAGTCTTAGGTCATTGGTTCATGTCAAAAAAAAATTTAAGACGTTTTTTGTATTGTTTATGTATTTTTCTTGATTTTTCGACCATTTTGGGGAATTTACGTAATATTCGGCCATTTTGAGATGGTTACGAAAAGAAGTAAAGTTTTGTTCCTTTATTCGTCACAATATTCTAAGGTCAGTGGTGCAAGTCGAAATTTTTTTGACGCATTTTTTGTATTGTTTATGTATTTTTCTTGATTTTTCGATCATTTTGGGGCATATACGTAATATTCGACCATTTTTGGACAGTTACGAGTACAAGTAATGTTTTTTTGGCCATTTACATAATATTCGGCCATTTTTGAATAGTTACGAAAAGAAGTTAAGTTTTGTTCTTTTATTGGTCACGATATTCTAAGGTCATTGGTGCAAGTCGAATTTTTTTTGAGGCGTTGTTTGTATTGTTTATGTATTTTTTTCCCCGGCTATTTTGGGGCATTTATGTAATATTCGGTCATTTTCGAACAATTATGGAAAGAACTAAAGTTTTGTTCTTTTATTTTTTACGTTATTCAGAGGTCATTGGTGCAAGTTGAAACGTTTTTGAGGAGTTTTTTTTATTGTTTATCTATTTTTCTTGATTTTGCGGCCATTTTGGGGACTTCACGTAATATTCAGCCATTTTCGAACATTTACGTAAAGAAGTAAAGTTTTGTTCTTTTATTTGTCACGATATTATAAGGTTATTGGTGCAAGCCAAAATAAATTGGGGCGTTTTTTGTTTTTTTTTTAATGTATTTTTCTTGACTTTTCGGTCATTTTGGGGCCTTTACGTAATATTCGGCCATTTTCGGACAGTTACGAAAAGAAGTATGTCATGCCCCCGAGCCTACATTCTGGGCAAGACTGGCACTCGAGAACCATTCCTGTCCCCAAGCGGACCCTTGGCTTGGCTTAACTCATATCGGAAGACTTAAAGAATTTATACAAGGATTCAAATGCACTTTAAAACAACTGTTTCAAAATAAACTTAGGACGTTTAAGGATAAACGTTCAAATTAGCAATAATGGATACTCAAGTTTTTTAGCAAAACATCTGAAATACAGACTAAAGAACTCATATCTAACTGTCTATGAAGCCTCTAAATACTAAGAGGGATGTCGGGACAAGACCCCCGATCATCCTAACAACTGAATAACAAAGAAATAAAAAGGGAATCCTCCAGAAGCATGGAGGCTTACTAACAAACTCTGAGAGCTCAACTAGATCAACGTGTCGCTGGATGCTGATCTTGGTTACCTGTATCTGCATTATAAAACGATGCAGGCCAAATGGCATCAGTACTTTGAATGTACTAGCATGCGAGGGGAAAGCTAAACATGACATAAGCTTGATAGGAATCTGAAAGGAACACTTACCTTAGCTTTACTCAACTCATGGATACTCGAGTCAAATGCAAAGTAAAACAATAATAAAGGTGTACTTTATACAAAGCATTTAAAACAATAGATGATAACTCAGTGTATTAAAGAAATACAATAATAACTCAATTTACATATAAAGTATTATAATATTGTGGGAGTTTCTCTAACCGACAACTATCACTATGAGCTAAAGTGATGATACAACGTCTCTCCCACGCTGCCAGAGCTGTCCTATACCTTGCTGTGTTATAGAACGCCTCAACTAAGTGGATGCACTAGTCTATGCTAAAAAGCACTAAGGAATCATCTAAAAAGTATGACCCTTTCTTACCCACGATGGCTACATGGTTTATGGAGACTTGAGTTATTATGAACTCGTCCCCATAATGGTGTTCAATACTACTCCCAAAATATACGCAGCTCATATGTTTTAAAAACAAAAACTCTTTTTGTGGTTTGAGATAATTACTCAAAACTAGCTCAAAAGGTTTGGAAATCGGTGTTTCCTATCTTGTTTGAATGTGAAAACATTTTAACTCTTGGGGATACCTAGTTACCGTACAATCTTTTGAAGAAATGAACTTTACTCTTACTCTTTACTCAACTCAAAACTCAAGCCTTCAAACAAAGTTATAACATTTGTAAAATGACTTTTGAAGACTCTGTGAACTTCTCTTGACTTAACTCTTAACTTTCCTTGAATTGAATTATGGATTCAAGGCTCATGATCTCATGTTTATGGATGATTTCATGATGTTTAGACGTACCTTAGAGTGTAGAAATCAACTACGAAACATAGGTACGTTACAAGGGAACTAGTACGGAAAGAAGTCGGAAAAAGTAGAAGACCTAGCGTCCCTGACGCTCTTAGTAGCGTGAGATGCCAGACCCAAAACTTCAGAACTGAAGTTGGGGAGCGCTGGCTGGCGCAGTGCCCCAAGGTTAAAACTTCAGAACCCAAAGAGGGGCTCTCTGACTGGCGCAGCTCCCCAGACCCCTGCCCAAAAAACTCTGCTTTTTCTTGGTCGTTTTTCAACTCTAAAACCTCTAGTTTCAATTGGTTATTTCCCCAACACTTAGATTCGACTACATAACCAAAATATGCGAGAATCTACTCAAAGCGACACCGAATTCCATAAATTTGAATCAATAACTCCTCAACAATTTCAACGAATCAAGAACTCAATAGAACTTCAACAAAACCCATCAAGAACTCAATTTCTAAACCTTCAAGAACATAAATTCGCTGAAATAAATGATGATTGGCGCGTGGGTGAACTAACCCAACGCTATGTGATCTCACATACCTCGTAGGGATCATCCCTTGACGAAATCCACAAGTAAAACCTCAAGAACAATGAACTTTAGCTCTTTCTCCTCTTTTCTCCTCCTACGTTCTTTCTATAAAAACCCAAGCGTTAATTCTTTGAGTGCGTAAACTGACCAAATTCAATTTAAACCATTACCAAAAACGAAATAATTTAAATGGGTAGTGAAAAGACCATAATACCCTTCTAAAATTCGGTTTTGACTTTCTTACCCAGACAACCCAACTTCAAATGGCCATCTTCCTCATACGAACTCGAAATTGATTAAACTCGATGGCGTTATAAAGATAATCCAAAGATATTTCCTATGATATCTTGTAGCACACCTAACTCATCCTGAGCTAGGAGTTATGGTTGTTTGAAGTTGACCCAAAACTCATACTTAACTTTATTTTTGTCAATTTCTAGGTTTTTCATTCTTTCCAAAAATGACTCTCCAATTCTAGCTCTTTCTAGTTGCGGAATGTTACAATATCTCCCATTTGGGAACATTCGTCCTCAAATGAGATTAATCTTAGCAGGCTAAGGGCGTAACATCTAACATTCAGTTCAAACACCTAACAAGCAAAAATGCAAAAACAACATGCCAACTTATAAATAATTACCAAGAAAAGGATTAGTACTTTAATTTGGAACTTCTCCATATTCGAGGAGATGTGGATATCTCTTCTTCATATCCTCCTCAGCTTCCCAAGTAGCTTCCTCAACAAACTGATTCTCCAAAGAACTTTGACTGATGCTACTTCCTTGGTCCTCAACTTGCAAACTTGGCGATCTAGAATCTGAACATGAATCTCCCCATATGATAAGCTATCTTTGATACCTATATCTTCGGTAGGTATGATAAATGAAGGATCGCACATGCACTTCTTCAACATGGAGATGTGAAATACAGGATGAACCGCTGCTAACTCTTGTGGTAGCTCAAACTCATAAGTTACATTGCCAATCCTCTTGGATATTCTGTAAGGACCAATATACCAGGGACTAAGCTTCCCCTTCTTACCAAATCTTATAACACCCTTCATGGGTGAAACTTTCAAGTAAAGCCAATCATATTCTTCAAACTCTAACTCCCTTCTTCTAAACATCAGTGTAGGATTTCTGACGACTCTGCACTGTTTTCAACTTCTCTTGAATGACTTTAACTTTCTCCATAGCTTGATAAACCAAGTCTGGTCCTATCAATCCATCTCACCAACCTCAAACCATCCAATTGGAGATCTGCACCTTCTCCCATAAAGAGCTTCATACAGATCCATCTAGATGATATAGTGGTAACTATTGTTATAAGCAAACTTAATGAGAGGTAGGTGATCATCCCAATTACCTTTGAAATCAATCACATAGGCCCTCAACATATATTCTAGAGTCTTAATAGTGCGCTCTACTTGACCATCTGTCTGAGGATGAAAAGCAGTACTCAAGTTCACCTTCGAACCTAAGCCCTTCTGAAAAGATTTCCAAAATTGTGCTCCTCTGTCTGAAATAATTGATATCAGAACCCCATGAAGTCTGACTACCTCTTGAATATACAACTTAGCATAATCTTCTGCTGAATGAGTAGTCTTTACCGGCAAAAAGTGGGTTGATTTCGTCATTCTATCAACGATCACCCAAATAGAATCATGTTGCATGCGAGACATTGGTAGACCTATGATGAAATCCATATTGATCATCTCCCACTTCTATTTCGGAAGTTCTATATTCTGAGCCATACCACCGGGCTTTTGGTTCTCTACTTTAACTTGTTGGCAATTTGGACACTTAGCAACAAACTTTGCAATGCCCTTCTTCATACTACTCCACCAATAAACTTCTCTCAAATCGCGATACATTTTTGTGGAACCCAGATGGATAGAATATATGGAGCTATGAACTTCCTCCATGATCCTCTCTTGGAGTTCATCCACCCTTGGTACACACAACCTACCTTGATACCTCAAAACGCCATCTCCCCCTCATTCAAAAGCCAATACTTTTTGCTTATGGACATTTTCCTTTAATTCAAGCAAAATAAGATCTTGGTCTGCTTCTCTTTTACTTCTGACACTCATGATGATTCAGCCACATTCATCACCACTACTCCTCCTTCAGTGGAATCCATTAGTCGAACTTCTAATCGTGCAAGTCTTTGCATATCTTTTGCTAACTCTTTCTTATCTTCCTCAAAATGGGCGGTACTACCCTTAGACAATCTACTCAAGGCATCAGCAACCACATTAGCCTTACCTGGGTGATAAAGAATACTCCTGTCATAATCCTTGAGTAACTCTAACCACCTTCGATGTCTCAGATTAAACTCTTTCTGACTAAACACGTACTGAAGACTTGTGATCAGTGAACACATCCACATGAACACCATAAATATAATGACGCCATATTTTCAAAGCAAATACTATGGCAGCCAATTCTAGGTCATGAGTTGGATAATTCTTCTCATGAACTTTCAGTTGTCTGGAGGCATAAGCTATGACTTTGTATTTTGCATTAACACATAACCCAAACCAACTCTAGACGCATCACAATATACGACAAAATCTTGAGTACCTTCTGGTATGGTCAATACTGGGGCAGTAGTCAACCTCTTTTTCAATTCCTGAAAGCTTTTCTCACAACCTTCATACCATTGAAACTTAACTATTTTCTGAGTCAACTTGGTCAAAGGGGATGAAATAGATGAGAACCCCTCTATGAACCTTTTATAATATCCAACCAACCCTAAGAAACTCCTAATATCAGTTGGAGATGTGGGTCTAGGCCAATTCTGCACTACCTAATATCATCTGGAAAGACTTCTGGAAACTCACTCACAACTGTAACTGACTCAATAGGAGGTATCTCAACACTAGAATCATTAACTCGGACTAAGTGATAGACACAACCCTTGGAATCTAACTTTCTTGCCTTAAAGTACAAAATAAAATGACCCTTAGGCACTGCTAAACAACTACTCCACTCTATAACTGTCTCATTAGGAAACTGGAACTTAACAACTCGAAGTCTACAATTAATGGAGGCATAACAGGCATGAAGCCAGTCCATACCCAGAATGACATCAAAATCAACCTTGTCTAACTCAACTAAATCAGCTATGGCGCTCTTGTGGTTGACGAAAATGGTACAATCACGATAGACTCGCTCAACTTGAATAGACTCCCTAACAGGTGTAGAAACACATAAGGGCTCACAAAGTTTATTCGGAAGAAAATCAAATTTCATTTCAACATAAGGGGTCACATAAGATAAACTCGCTCTTGGGTCTAGCAAAGCATAAACATTAAGAGTAAAGACTTTGATCATACTAGTGACAACATCTGGAGAATTCTCTTACTCTTGATGGCTCATGATAGCATATAGGCGGTTTGCTCCTTCGCCTGCCCCTGAAGTAGCTCCCCTAGATGCATCTCTATCTGGTGGAGCAACTGATGAAGATTGGGCTCTATCACCCTGATTCCCATTACCTTGCCGGTTTTTAGGGCACTCTTTCATGAAGGGACCCTCTTGACCACTCTTGAAACAACCAATGGAGCCATCACGACACTTACCCGGGTGGTTCCTACCACACTTAGCACATGCAGGATCCAGTTACCTCCTTGTGCCACACTACCTTGAGACTGTGTAGGTCTAGCTCTGAAGTGCTGTGAATTCTGACTATTGTACTCACATTTGTTTTTGGGTGCAGGTGCACCAGAAGATGATGGAGAAGGTCCATTTTGCTTTTGTTGAAAGGAAGAACGGTTCACATTAATCCTTTACTACCCGGACTCATTCCATGTCTTAGCTTTCTTATTTCTAAACTTCTCCTTATTTCTCAGTTTCTCTTCCTCAACCTGCTGCACATAAACCATCAACATTGCTATATCCATGTCCCCTATTAGCATAACTGCCTTGCCCTCTTTGCTTGACAGACGGGACAACCCAGCAACAAACAAACTCATCCTGCTCCTCATATCAACAACCATTTCCGGAGCATATCAGGAAAGTTGGGTGAACTTTAAACAATACTCATGAACACTTAGTGAATCCTTCTTAAGGGTAAGGAATTCCCGTACCTTGGCTTCTCTCAGTTCACGGGGAAAGAAATGCCCCAAGAAAGCCTCCACAAACATAGCCCAACTCAAAATTGTTGCACCCTCAACTCTACCCTTCTTTCACTGGTCAAACCAAGTCCTAACAACACTCTTCAGTTGATATGCAGCTAGTTCCACTCGCTCAGCATCAACAACGTGCATAACCTCAAACACCTTTTGCAGTTCCTCAACAAAGCTTTTCGGATCCTCAGTGGTGCTTGAACCAGTGAAGCTTGGAGGATTCATCCTTAAGAACTCACGGACCCTCGAAGTATCAGACTCTTCCTGTCGAGCCCCTCTTTGTTGCCTAACTTGGTTGGTCGCAACTTGACTTAGCATTCGAATTGCTTCCCGAAATTCAGGATTGGTGACTTACTCTTGGGGTTACACTTCAGGTGCATTAGGTACCCTTTGCTCCTCAACGTTCCTCCTAGCAGGATGACCTCAGACAGCTCTTCGTGGAGGCATGATCACTGAAATACACGCGCAAGCACGAATTAGAAAAAAGACTTTATAGAGATGAACTCTATCGCATGAAATGAGTATGAAAGAAGTGAAGGAAATTCCTAAATGTTGCAGCCTCCTAAATATAAATGTGACGCGCTTCACACCGATAACTAGGACTCTACAAACACGACTTCATAGACTCCGTAGGACTCTTGAACTTTGTGCTATGATACCAAGTTCGTCATGCCCCGAGCCTACACCATAGGCGAGACTGGCACTCGAGAACCATTCCTGTCCCCAAGCGGAACCTTGGCCTGGCTTAACTCATAGCGGAAGACTTAAAGCATTAATACAAGGATTCAAATGCACTTTAAAACAACTGTCTCAAAATAAACTTAGGATGTTTAAGGATAAACATTCAAATTAGCCAAAGTGGCAACTCAAGTCTTTTAGCAAAACATCTGAAATACAAGACTAAAGAACTTATGTATAACTGTCTATGAAGCCTCTAAATACTAAGAGGGATATCGGGACAAGACCGTCGATCATCCTATCAACTGACTAATAAAGAAATAAAAAATAAATCCTACAGAAGCAATAAGGCTCACCATGTAATAAAGAAATACTAACCAAGAGTCGCATGTCGATTTACCGTTGTTTAATTACTAGAATATGTTTTAGTCTCATTTTGGGAACTTGAAATGTTGTGATAATTGCTAACTTGCTTAACATAAATTGTGATCGTAATTTAAGGTATTGTATTAGGGTATTTTCATAATATTCTAATTAGAATTATGTATAACTTTAAAAAGAGATGAGGGATATATATATAGGTGTATATGTATGCATTTTGGGTAGCACACAACTATTTGGGCAGCCCTTTTTGGAGACAGTTGTACAAGTGATAAACATCACTTGTGTGACTATATATATTTTCACCTCCTTGAGTTAATTCGTTTTTTCCAAGTCTTGTAATATGCTAAATTTACCACTAATTTTGAATGATTGCGTGAAGCATGAACCACATAGTTTGGGCACTCAAAAGTTGGTAATATTCTTTTTATATCATTTTTACTAGTGTGAAGACAATATATATACATATATATATATATATATATATGCAAAAATCTCGTGAGTTATTGGCTTATATTATTATAGGCTTATATTATTTTGGAAGGGTCGTTTCAAGTGTTGGTATCAGAGCCTAGGTTTGTGGTTCTAGGACTTTTGCTGTGAATTACTTGTATACTTGTTCGCATTTGAAAAAGGTTTTATTTGGATTATTTGTTCACTTACATGGTTTAAAATATTTTTTATCGCATGTAGAGTGCACATGCATCATGTACATGTCCCTAATGCAATGTGATCTTCCTTTTTAAAGGAATTAAGTTATGACCTGTTCTTCTGACCGACCTATGGAAGCTGCTCGTGAAGGTTTGGGTACCTCTGTTCCCCAACCTCATGCACTAGAAAAGGTTGGAGAACCTGTCTCGAATCAATATGTGCCCCACACTAGTGGGTCTGAAGTGGGAAACCATCAGGGTGTAAGAGCTAGTTCACATCCTCACATGAGTCATAGTACTCAAGCCATGAATCCTCCTTTTCAACAAATGGCTGAATTCTTCCACCACATGGTTGAAGCGATGCCTGATCCCAACGTGATTAACTTTGAGAAAATGAGGAAAATGGGTGGAGTGGAGTTTGAAGGCACTATTGATCCCACAGATGCTGAACAATGGTTGGAGCGCATGGAGAGGGTATTTGAGCAGTTAGAGTGTTCAGATGTTGCCAAATTTAAATATGCTATTTCATTATTACAAAAGGATGCTTACGATTGGTGGGTAAGTGTTCCAAATGCCAAGGTAAAACCTCCTGTTCTTACTTGGGATGATTTTGTTAGGGAATTTCGTATGAAGTATGTCCCACCTACTTATTGTGATGCAAAGAGAAAGGAGTTTTTGAATTTAAGGCAGCGAGGTATGTCTATTGCTGAGTACCAACAGAAGTTTCTAAGACTCTCTCGCTATGCTGGAGGTATTATTAAAGAAGAAAAAGACAAGTGCAGGAAATTTGAAGATGGTTTAAATGATTCCATTAGAAAGAATGTGGCGATCCTGCAACATGAGAACTTTTGTAAGCTGGTGTCTGCTGCTTTTACTTGGGAGCGACTTGATAGAGAATAAGCTAGTAGAAATGAAAACAAATTCCGGAAGCCTAGAACAGATTTTGGGGGTCCATCAAAAAGGGGAAGGTTTGATAACTCTAAGGCTAGTAGTGATAATAGGCCACCGCAGCAAAAGAAAAACAGATTTTTCTACAGCTAGCACTCCAACTTATGGCCAAGGCAAGCCTCGTGTTCCCACTTGTCCGCAATGTGGAAAGAATCATTATGGTACTTGCAGGAGAGCTTCTGGTGCATGTTTCAATTGTGGGAGCTTTGATCATAAAGTGAAGGATTTTCCTAATCCTAATAATGCTCCTTCCTTGAAAACTGAAGGCTCAGTTCATAAGCCTTCTATTAATCCTCTTCAAACTAATAGAGGTGCAAGACTTTTAAACACCCAAGCAATGGGTACAAGTGGAGCTAATCAAGCTAGTGGACAAAGGACTACTGCACGCGCTTATGCTATGAGGCAGAGGGATAAGCAAGATAGACAAGACGTGGTTGTCAGTAAATTTCACTTATTTGGCTTATGTTTGTTTACACTGTTTGATCCTGGTTCTACACATTCCTATATTTGTTCATTACTTGTTCTTCCTGAAAATGTGAAATCTATGAGGCTTAATTATGATGTGCTGGTTGAAAGTCCTTTGGGTTATCAGGTTGTGTGTAATCGAATTTATCGTGATTGTCCCTTCGTGATTCAAAACCTAGTCTTCCCTGCTGATTTGATTGAAATGCCTTTCAAGGATTTTGATGTTATTATCAGGATGGATTGGCTTCATAAATATCATGCAATGGTAGATTGTAGGTCAAAGCATGTGACCTTTAAAGATCCGACATTTTCACACATTATTGTACAAGGTGAAAGATCATTGACATCTAGTATTATTTCTGCGGCCTTGGCAAGAAAGCTGATGCGTCAAGGTTGTAGGGCATACCTTGCTCACATAGTTGATACACAGTTGAAGAGTCCTTGTATCAAGGACATACCTACTGTATGTGATTTTCCAGAAGTCTTCCCAGAAAACCTTCCTGGATTGCCCCCGAAAAGAGAGGTTGAATTTCCAATCGAGCTTATTTCTGGATCTACCCCTATTTCTATCACTCCTTATAGAATGGATTCGGCAGAATTAAGGGAATTGAAATCTCAATTGCAAGAACTTCTTGAGAAAGGTTTTATTTGACCTAGTGTTTCTCCTTAGGGAGCCCCTGTTTTATTCGTAAAGAAGAAAGATGGCAGTCTTAGGCTTTGTATTGACTATAGACAATTGAACAGATTAACAATCAAGAATAGCTATCCACTACCAAGGATCGATGATTTGTTTGACCAACTAAAGGGTGCTAAAGTATTCTCAAAGATTGATTTAAGGTCTGGATATCACCAACTGTGTGTTAGAGAGGAAGATATTCCTAAAACTGCTTTTAGAACTCGGTATGGTCATTATGAATTTTTGGTGATGCCATTCGGATTGACAAATGCTCCTGCGGTATTCATGGATCTAATGAATCGAGTATTCAAGCCTCATCTAGATCAGTTTGTGGTTGTTTTTATAGATGATATTTTAATATTTTCCAGAAGTAGTGAAGACCATGATAAACACTTCTGGATTATTTTGGAAATTTTGAAGGAGAAGGAACTTTATGCTAAACTTTCCAAGTGTGAATTTTGGCTTGATGAAGTGACATTTCTGGGACATGTTGTATCAGTCGAAGGCGTGAAGGTGGATCCTAGTAAGATACAAGCAGTAGTTGAATGGAGACCTCCCAAAAGTCCAACCAAGGTAAGAAGTTTCTTAGGCTTAGCAGGATACTACAGAAGATTTGTGAAAGGCTTTTCCATTATTGCTTCTCCCTTGACTAAGCTCTTGCAGAAGGAAGTAAAGTTTATTTGGGATGACAAATTCCAAGAGAGCTTTGAAACTCTCAAATCCTTGTTGACTCAAGCGCCTATACTTACTCTACCAATTGAAGGGAAAGAGTATGTAGTATATAGTGATGCTTCTCACAATGGTCTAGGATGCATTTTGATGCAAGAAGGGAAGGTTATTTCTTATGCCTCTCGGAAATTAAAACTGCATGAATTGAATTATCCTACCCATGATCTTGAACTTGCTGCTGTAGTAGTGTTTGCTTTAAAAATATGGCGGCATTATTTGTATGGAGAGAAATGTCATATATTCACTGATCACAAGAACTTAAAGTACTTGGGTACTCAAAAGGAGCTAAACCTTCGACAACGTAAATGGCTTGAACTCATCAAGGATTATGACTGCACGATTGATTATCATCCAGGTAAAGCCAATGTGGTTGCAGACGCCTTAAGTCGAAAATCCTTTGCAAGCATTTCTTTGAGTCATTTATCCTTGCTCCTTGAGTTAAGAGACATGAATGTATTCAAATGGCTCAGTTATTGCTAATTTGCAAGTAAAGCCAATACTACTTGAATAGGTGAAAGAAGCACAAAAGATAGATGAGAAACTTGTAAAATTGACCAGAGAAGTTCAAAATGGGGAAAAGCATTTTATCAGAATAGGTTATGCGTCCCTAATGATGACAACTTGAGGAGAAAAAAACTGAATGAAGCACATACTTCACCATATGCAATGCATCCTGGAGGTACAAAGATGTACCAGACCATCAAGGAACATTATTGGTGGAATGGTATAAAGAGAGACATTGCGGAGTTCATTTCCAAATGTTTGGTTTGTCAACAAGTAAAGACAGAACATTAAGTCCTAGTTGATTTACTACAGCCCTTGTCGATGCCGGAATGGAAATGGGAGAGAATAAATATGGACTTTATTTCTGGACTTCCTCGTACTCAGAGAAATCATGATGCAATATGTGATTGTGGACAGGTTAACCAAGAGTGCTCACTTCTTACCAATCAGGATGGATTACTCACTTGAGCGTTTAGCCGAATTGTACATTAGTGAGATTGTAAGACCACATGGTATCCCTATGTCTATTGGATCTGACCGAGACCCAAGGTTTACATCTAGATTTTGGGGTAGCTTGCAAGAAGTTTTGGGTACTAAGCTAAAATTTAGCACTTCGTTCCATCCTGAAACAGACGGCCAGTCAGAAAGAGTGATACAAATTTTGGAGGATATGCTTCGAGCTTGTATTATGGAGTTTGAGGGTAGTTGGGACAAACACTTGGCTTTGATAGAATTTGCTTCTAATAATAGCTACCAATCGAGTATTGGAATGCCTCCCTATGAAGCTCTATACGGAAGGAAATGTCGGACCCCTCTTTGTTGGAGTGAAATTGGTGAAAGAAAGCTTGTTGGTCCTGAAATTGTGCAACAAACAGAGGACAAGGTAAAAATTATCAAGGATCGTCTAAAGATTTCTTCAGATCGACAAAAGTCGTACGCTGATCTTAAAAGACGTGACATTGAATATCAAGTGAGAGATAAAGTGTTCTTAAAGGTGTCTCCAAGGAAAAAGATTATGAGATTTGGCCAAAAAGGAAAACTTAGTCCCCGATTCATTGGACCTTATGAGATACTTGAAAGGATTGGACCAGTTGCATATAAATTAGCTTTGCCACCGGAGTTGGAGAAGATCCACAATGTCTTTCATGTTTCTATGCTCAGAAGATATCGTTCTGATCCATCGCATGTTCTTCCAGTTGAATCTATTCAGATTAATCCTGACTTGACGTATAATGAAGAACCTATCCGGATTGAAGCTCGAGAAGTAAAGCAACTTAGAAACAAGAGAATTCCCTTAGTAAAGGTGCTTTGGAGGAACCATTCTGGAAAGGAAGCTACCTGGGAAAGAGAAGAAGACATAAGGACCCACTATCCGCACTTGTTCCGGGACTAGTGTCAGGTAAATTTCAAGACGAAATTCTTTAAGGGGGAGAGAATTGTAACACCCCTAAATACTAACCAAGGGTCGCATGTCGATTTACCGTTGCTTAATTACTAGAATATGTTTTAGTCTCATTTTGGGAACTTGAAATGTTGTGATAATTGCTAACTTGCTTAACATAAATTGTGATCGTAATTTAAGGTTTGTATTAGGGTATTTTCATAATATTCTAATTAGAATTATGTATAACTTTAAAAGGAGATGAGGGATATATATATATATATATATATAGGTGTATATGTATGCATTTTGCGCAGCACACAACTATTTGGGCAGCCCTTTTTGGAGACAGTTGTACAAGTGATAAACATCACTTGTGTGACTATATATATTTTCACCTCCTTGAGTTAATTCGTTTTTTCCAAGTCTTGTAATATGCTAAATTCACCACTAATTTTAAATGATTGCGTGAAGCATGAACCACATAGTTTGGGTACTCAAAAGTTGGTAATATTCTTTTTATATCATTTTTCCTAGTGTGAGGACAATATATATATATATGCAAAAATCTCGTAAGTTATTGGCTTATATTATTATAGGCTTATATTATTTTGGAAGGGTCGTTACACACCAACTAACTCTGAGTGCTCAACTCGATCAACAAGTCGCTGGATGCTGATCCTGGTTACCTGTATCTGCATCATAAAATGATACAGGTCAAATGGCATTAGTACATTGAATGTATGAGCATGCGAAGGGAAAGCTAAACATGACATAAGCTTGATAGGAATCTGAAAGGAACACTTACCTTAGCTTTACTCAACTCATGGATACTCAACTCAAATGCTAAAACAACAATAAAGGTGCAGTTTATACAAAGCATTTAAAACAATAGATACTAACTCAATGTATTAAAGAAATACAATAATAACTCAATTTACATATAAAGTAAGATAATATTGTGGTAGTTTCTCTAACCGACAACCATCACTATGAGCTAAAGTGATGATACAACGTCTCGCCCACGCTGCCAGAACTGTCTTATACCTTGCCGTGATATAGAACGCCTCAACTAAGTGGATCCACTAGTCTATTCTAAAAAGCACTAAGGAATCATCTAAAAAGTATGACCCTTTCTTACCCACGATGGCTACATGGTTTATAGAAACTTGAGTTATTATGAACTAGTCCCCATATCGGTTCTTAGTACTACTCCCAGAATATACTCAGCTCATATGTTTTAAAAACATAAACTCTTTCTTTGGTTTGAGATAATTACTAAAAACTAGCTCAAAAGGCTCTCTTGGAAATCGGTGTTTCCTATCTTGTTTAAATGTGAAAACATTCTAACTTTTGGGAATACTTAGTTCTCGTATAATCTTTTGAAGAAATGAACTTTACTCTTACTCTTTACTCAACTCAAAACTCAAGCCTTAAAACAAAGTTAAAACATTTGTAAAAGACTTTTGGAAGACTCTATGAACTTCTCTTGACTTGAATCTTAACTTTCCTTGAATTGAATTATGGATTCAAGGCTCATGATCTCATATTTATAGATGATTTCATGATGTTTAGACGTACCTTAGAGTGTAGAATCAACTAGGAAACATAGGTATGTTACAAGGGAACTAGTACGAAAAGAAGTGGGAAAAATTAGAAGACCTGACCTGGCTGGTGCGGCGCCCTACACCCATGCCCAGAAAACTCTGCTTTTTCTTGGTCATTTTTCAACTCTAAAACCTCTAGTTTCGATTGGTTCTTTTCCCAAACAATTAGATTCGACTATATAACCAAAATATGCAAGAATCTACTCAAAATGACACCTAATTTCATAAATTTGAATCAACAACTCCTCAAAAATTTCAACGAATCAATAACTCAATAGAACTTCAAAAAAACCCATCAAGAACTCAATTTCTAAACCTTCAAGAACATAAATTTGCTTAAATAAATCATGATTGACGCGTGGGTGAACTAACCCAATGCTATGTGATCTCACAAACCTCGTAGGGATCACTCATTGACGAAATCCACAAGCAAAACCTTAAGAACGATGAACTTTGGCTCTTTCTCCTCCTTTCTCCTCTTGCGTTCTTTCTCTAAAAACCCTAGCGTGAATTCTTTGAGTGCGTAAACTGAAACGAAATAATTTAATTGGGTTGTGAAAAGACCAAAATACCCTTATAGAATCCGGTTTTGACTTTACTTACCTAGACAACCCAACTTCAAATGGGCATATCTCCCTCCTACGAACTCAAAACTGATCAAACTCGATGGCGTTGGAAAGATAATCCAAAGATCTTTCCTATGGTATCTTGTAGCACACCAAACTAATGCTAAGCTATGAGTTATGGTTGTTTGAAGTTAACCCAAAACTCATACTTAACATATTTTTTGTCAATTTCCAAAATTTTCATTCTTTCCAAATATGACTCTTTCTAATTGTAGCTATTTCTAGTTGCGGGATGTTACAAAGTAAAATTTTGTTCTTTTATTCGTCACGATATTGTAAGGTCATTGGTGCTAGTCGAAATTTTGAGGCATTTTTTGTATTGTTTATGCATTTTTCTTGATTTTTCGGCCATTTTGATGCATTTACATAATATTCGGCCATTTTTGGATAGTGACGAAAAGAAAAAAAGTTATTTTGGCCATTTTTGGGCATTTACATAATATTCAACCATTTCTGGACAGTTACAAAAAGAAGTAAAGTTTTGTTCTTTTATTCGTCACGATATTAAAAGGTCATTGGTGCAAGTCAACAATTTTTTGAGGCGTTTTTTGTATTGTTTATCTATTTTTCTTGATTTTTCGGCCATTTTGGGGACTTAACGTAATATTCAGCCATTTTCATACAATTACGAACAGAAGTAAAGTTTTATTCTTTTATTCGTCATGATATTCTAAGGTCATTGGTGTAAGTCGTAATTTTTTTGAGGCATTTTTTGTTTTTTTTTTATGTATTTTTTCTTGAATTTTCAGTCATTTTAGGACCTTTACATAAAAATCGGACATTTTCAGACAGTTACAAAAAGAAGAAAATTTTTGTTCTTTTATTTGTCACGATATTCCAAGGTCATTGGTGTTTGTCGGAAAAAAAATTGAGGCATTTTTTCAATTCTTTATGTATTTTTCTTGATTTTTCAGACATTTTAAGGCATTTACGTAATATTCGGCCATTTTTGGACAGTTACAAGAAGAAGTAAAGTTCTCTTCTTTATTTGTCACAATATTCTAAGGTCATTAGTGCAAGTCAAAAATATTTGACTCGTATTTTCTATTGTTTATGTATTTTTCTTGATTTTTTTATCCATTTTGGGGCATTTACGTAATATTCGACCATTTTCGAACAGTTACGAAAAGAAGAAAAGTTTTGTTCTTTTATTCGTCACGATAGTTTAAGGTAATTGGTGCAAGTTAAAAAAAATTGAGGCATTTTTTGTATTGTTTATTTATTTTTCTTGATTATTCGGCCATTTTGGGGCATTTATGTAATATTTAGCTATTTTCGGACAGTTACGAAAAGAAGTAAAGTTTTGTACTTTTATTCTTCACGATATTCTAAGGTAATTGGTGCAAGTCAAAATTATTTTGAGGCATTTTTTGTACTGTTTATGTATTTTTCTTGATTTTTTAGCCATTTGGGGCATTTACTTAATATTCGGCTATTTTCGAATATTTACGAAAAGAAGTAAAATTTTGACCTTTTATTCATCATGATATTCTAAGGTCACTGGTGCAAGTCAAAAAATAATTGAGGCGTATTTTGCATTGTTTATGTTTCATTCTTGATCTTTTGGTCATTTTGGGCATTTATGTAATATTCGGCCATTTTCGGACAGTTACGAAAAGAAGTAAAGTTTTTTTCTTTTATTTGTCTTGATATTCTAAGGTCATTGGTGCAAATCAAATTTTTTTTTGAGGAATTGTTTGCACTGTCTAAGTATTTTTCTTGATTTTCGGACAATATGGGGCATTTACGTAATATTCGGCCATTTTTGGACAGTTACGAAAGAAGTAAACTTTTGTTCTTTTATTTGTCATGATATTCTAAGGTTATTGGTGCAAATTAAAACTTTTTTGAGGCATTTTTTGCAATGTTTATGTATTTTTCTTGATTTTTCGACTATGTTGGGCATTTACGTAATATTCAGCCATTTTCAGACAATTACGAAAAGAAGAAAAGTTTTGTTCTTTTATTCCTCAAAATATTCTATGGTCATTGGTGCAAGTCAAAAAATTTTTGAGGCATTTTTTGTGTTGTTTTTGTATTTTTCTTGATTATCTAATATTTTGGGGCATTTACGTAATATTCGGTCATTGTCGGACAGTTACGAAAAGAAGTAACGTTTTGTTATTTTATTCGTCACGATATTCAAAGGTCATTGGTTTAGGTCAAAATTTTTGTCAGGCATTTTTTGTATTCTTTATCTATTTTTCTTGATTTTTCAGTCATTTTGGGGACTTAACGTAATATTCGACCATTTTCGAACAGTTACAAAAAGAAGTAAAGTTTTGTTCTTTTATTCGTCACGATATGCTAAGGTCATTGGTGTAAGCCAAAAAAAAATTGAGGCGTTTTTTGTATTTTTTTTAATGTATTTTTCTTGATTTTTCGGTCATTTTGGGGACTTTACGCAATAATCGGACATTTTCTGACAGTTAGAAAAAGAAGTAAAGTTTTGTTCTTTTAGTCGTCACGATATTATACGGGCATTGGCGCTAGTCGAAATTTTTTTTGAGGTGTTTTTTGTATTGTTTATGTTTTTTTTAATTTTTCGGCCATTTTGGGGCATTTACGTAATATTCGGCCATATTCGGACATTTACGAAAAGAAGTAAAGTTCTGTTCTTTTATTCGTCACGATATTCTAAGGTCATTGGTGCAAGTCAAAAAAGTTAGAGGCATTTTTTCTATTGTTTATGTATTTTCTTGATTTTTCGTCTATTTTGGGGCATTTACGTAATATTAGACCATTTTCGAACAGTAGAAGTAAAGTTTTGTTGTTTTATTTGTCACGATATTTTAAGGTCATTGGTGCAAGTGAAAAAAAATTGAGGCATTTTTTGAATTGTTTATGTATTTTTCGGCCATTTTGGGCATTTACGTAATATTCAACCATTTTCAGACAGTTACAAAAAGAAGTAAAGTTTTGTTCCTTTATTCGTCATGATATTCTAAGGTCATTGGTGCAATTCAAATTTTTTTTGAGGTGTTTTGTATTGTTTATGTACTTTTCTTGATTTTTCGGCCATTTTGGGGAATTTACGTAATATTCGGCCATTTTCGGACAGTTACGAAAAGAAGTAAAGTTTTGTTCATTTATTAGTCACAACATTTTAAGTTTATTAGCGCAAGTCAAAAAAAATTTGAGGCGTTTTTTGTATTGTTTATGTATTTTTCTTGATTCTTCGGTCATTATGGGGTATTTAACGAATATTCGGCCATTTTTTGGAAACTTATGAAATGAAGTAAAGTTTTGTTCTTTTATTCGTCACGATATTCCAAAGCCATTGGTGCAAGTCAAACAAAATTTGAGTCATTTTTTTATATTATTTATATATTTTTCTTGATTTTTCGGCCATTTTGGGCATTTATGTAATAGTCAAACATTTTCGGATAGTTATGAAAAGAAGTAAAGTTTTGTTCTTTTATTCTTCACGATATGCTAAGGTCATTGGTGTAAGTCGAAATTTTTTGTGGCGTTTTTTGTATTGTTTTTATATTTTTATTTATTTTTCGGCCATTTTGGGTCATTTACGTAATATTTGGCCATTTTTGAACAGTTACGAAAAGAAGTTAAGTTTTGTTCCTTTATTAGTCACGATATTTTAAGATCATTGGTGCAAGTCATAAAAATTGTGAGGCATTTTTTGTATTGTTTATGCATTTTATTTGATTTTTCGGTCATTTTGGGGGCATTTACAGAATATTCGGCCATTTTTTGGAAACTTACGAAAAGAAGTAAAGTTTTGTTCTTTTATTTGTCACGATATTCTAAGGTCATTGGTGTAAGTCGAAATTTTTTTGAGGTGGTTTTTGTATTGTTTATGTATTTTACTTGATTTTTAGGGTATTTTTGGGTATTTTCGTATTATTCGGACAGTTATGATAAGTAAAGTTTTGTTCTTTTAGTCGCCACGATATTCTTAGGTCATTGCTTCAAGTAAAAAAAGTTTTGAGGCAGTTTTTGTATTGTTTATGTATTTTTCTTGATTTTTCGGCCATTTTGGAGCATTTTCGTAATATTCAGCCACTTTCGAACAGTTACGAAAAGAAGTAAAGTTTTGTTCTTTTATTCGTCACGATAATTTGAGGTCATTGGTGCAAGTCAAAAAAAAATTGAGGTGTTTTTTGTATTGTTTTTATATTTTTCTTGATTTTCGGCGATTTCGGTGCATTTAGGTAATATTCGGCCATTTTTGGAAAGTTATGAAAAGAAATTAAGTTTTGTTCTTTTATTAGTCATGATATGCTAAGGTCATTGATGCAAGTCAAAAAAAATTCGAGGCGTTTTTTGTATTGTGTATGTATTTTTCTTGATATTTTGGTCATTTTTGGGGTATTTACGGAATATTCGGCCATTTTTTGGAAAATTACGAAAAGAAGTAAAGTTTTGTTCTTTTATTCGTCCGGAAAATATAGTTTAGGTAGGTTCTTACATAATAATTTTATTTTTTGTATTTGTGTTTGGTCTTTCTTATCAAACTGGTATTCTACATCTTTCTTTAATTTTTGTTGTAATGGTTTTAAATTTTCTGCTAATTTTGATATATATTCTCTTACTTGGTTTACTAGTCTTAGAAATGATTGTAATTTCTTTTTTGTATCTCGCTTTTCTTTTGAGTTAATTATTTTTTGTACTATATGCGTTTGCATTTTTATTCCATGTTTATCTATTTGTATTCCTAGAAATTCTATTTGGCTTTTCATTATGTATGCTTTCTTTTTACTTAGGCTTATACCTGAATATTCTATAATATGTATGAATTTTTCTAATAATCTTATGTGTTCATCTTGGGTTTTAGAATATAGTAATATATCATCAAAATATACTACACAATTTTCTAATTGTTTAAAATAGTTATCCATAAAGTGTTGGTATCTACCTGGTGCATTTTTATATCCAAATGGTAATACATTCCATTCATAGAATCTTTGTGGTACAGTGAATGCTGTTAGTTTTTTAGATTCTTCTTCTAGTTTTAAGTGATAAAATCCTGATTTACAATCAAATTTGCTAAAATAATTATATCCTTGTATTTGTCTTATCTTTAGTATTTTATTTGGTATCGGATAGTTATAAGTTTTAGTTTTTGCATTTAAATTTCTATAATCAATAACCATTCTACTTTTTCCTCTTTTTTATTCACTATGTTTATTTACGATAAATGCCAGGCTTGTGTGCTTACTATTGCTTTCTTGTATATACCCTTTTTCTAGTAATTCATTTATATGTATCTTAAATTCGGTTAAATCATTAAAATTATACTTTAATGATTTTTGGGTTATTATACTATTATTATCAATTAGCTCAATTTTTATTTTTGTTTTATGTTTCTCCCATCCTAGTAAAGGATCCTCACTATATAATAATTCTAACTTATTTTGGATTATTTTTACTTTGTCTATAGAGAATATAATTAATTCTATCTTGGGGTCTTCCTCTTTTATATTTTCTAACTTTTGTGTAATTTTTTCACTTCCTTTTATCCATTATGTTGTTTTTCATTTTTTGTTATTTACTCTCTTTGCTCCTATTTGTTGTTTACACGGTGTTGTGAACCACCAGTGTGTTTTTGTTATTATATGTGGGTATAATTTTTCTAAAAATGGCTTCCCTAATAGCATATCTTTTGTAGTCAATTCAAAGTTATATATTTCCTCTATAGTTAATATCTTATCCCATATTTGTATTTTTATATTTTTTGTTTTATATGTGATCATGCTTCCTTCGTTATTAAAACCTGTTACTACTATCGGTGTTTTTAATTTTTCCCACTTACCTTCTGGTAAACAATTGTATTTACATATATTAGCTTCTGCTCCCGTATCTATCATTGGTGTATAATATCTGTTTAATATCCTTCTATTATTATCTTTGCAAGTATATATATTTTCATATTTTTATCATACTAAAGTCCTTTTTATTATTACTCTTTTATTTTCATAATTTATTATTAACTGTTTGTCTTCTAGATTATATGGTTTTACTTGTTCTAGCCATTTTATTCCTAAAGTGATATTTTCATCTCCTTGATATATTTTAAATTTTATTATTATTGGTATTTCTCCAATGATTATTTCCTTTTCCGTAGTTTCTTCGGTATATGTTAATGCTTTTGGTAGTTCAGGGCATGATTGTTCAGTAGTTATGATTTCATCTTCCGTCACTAATTCTCTTGTAATATAATTTTCTTCTCATCCTGTATTTATTAATATTAAATATTTTCGTTGTCCCATTATCCCCATTATGTAGTAATGATGTGGTTTTCTTTCTTCTTCTATTGATTTTTGTGGAGTTTTATCTATTCTTCTTGAGGTACTCATTTTTGATGATATTTGTGGTATTTCACGGTTTATTCTTTTTGATGTGCTTAATCTTTCTTTTACTATTTCTAAATCTTCTTCTATGTCAATCTCATTATAACTATAATCATCTTATCTATGACCGTAACTATTCTTTCAAAGGGATCTTCTATTTTTATTTTATTTATTCTATTTTTTGCTGTTATTTTATGTTTTGTTGTTAAAACATATAAGTTTTTCATCTAGCTGTAAATATTTTACTTTCCGGGGCTAATTCTATTCTTGACATTTTCCAATATAATATTAATGATTTATCTATATTTCTGTCATTCACTGCTACTGAGTAGTTAGCACTTATTATAAATTTAAATTTTTGGTATATGAGGCTACCTTTTACTGCGCTTATTATACTTTTTTCTATAGGTTGTATGATCCTATCATCTGCTAAGTATATTTCTATGGGTGTATCTATTCCTTCTCTAAAACATGCTTTTATTAATATTTCCGTTCCTCCTAAATGTACATATTTAATTGGATATTTAGCTTTAATATCTTGTATTTCTTTATTTATTATTCGCTTGTTTATTATTGATATTTTAGCCTTTCCTTTGGTGTATTTGCAATCTATGATATGTTCTCTTTGACTTACTACATAATATTCTTCTTTTTGTCGTTTAAACCAGTTTCTTATTGTTGGTATTTCGAATATTTTTGCTACGCTTAGATCTAATTCTTTTCCTTTTATTTGTTCAAATATATTATTATCAAATATTATTTTTTGTTCTGCCGATTCTTCATCTTGATATTTTCTTTAGTAATTATTTGTATATTTGTTTCAGTCATTTATATAGTGTTCATTATCTGATAATGGAAAATAATCCAGTAATAGAATCAGATAATGAATACGATATCAATGACTGAAAAAGATATACAAATAATAACTAAAGAAAAATATCAAGATGAAGAATCGGCAGAACAAAAAATAATATTTGATAATAATATATTTGAACAAATAAAAGGAAAAGCATTAGACCTAAGCGTAACAAAAAATATTTGAAATATCAACAATAAGAAACTAGTTTAAATGACAAAAAGAAGAATATTATGTAGTAACTCAAAGAGAACATATCATAGATTGCAAATACACTAAAGGAAAGGCCAAAATACCAATAATAAATAAAGAAATACAAGATATTAAGGCTAAAAATCCAATTAAATATGTACATTTAGGAGGAACGGAAATATTAATAAAAGCATATTTTAGAGAAGGAATAGGCACACCCATAGAAATATACTTAGCAGATGATAGGATCATACAACCTATAGAAAAAAGTATAATAAGTGCAGTAAAAGGTAACCTCATATACCAAAAATTTAAATTTATAATAAGTGTTAACTACTCAGTAGCAATAAATGACAAAAATATAGATAAATCATTAGTATTATATTGGAAAATGTCAGGAATAGAACTAGCCCCGTGAAGTAAAATATTTACAGCTAGATGTAAAAACTTATATGTTCTAACAACAAAACATAAAATAACAGCAAAAAATAAAATAGATAAAATAAAAATAGAAGATCCCTTTGAAAGAATAGTTACAGTCATAGATAATAATGATTATAGTTATAATGAAATTGATATAGAAGAAGATTTAGAAATAGTAAAAGAAAGACTAAGTACATCGAAAAGAATAATAATAAAAAGGACTTTAGTATGATAAAAATATGAAAATATATATACTTGCAAAGATAATAATAGAGGGATATTACAATAGATATTATACACCAATGATAGATACGGGAGCAGAAGCTAATATATGTAAATATAATTGTTTACCAGAAGATAAGTGGGAAAAGTTAAAACCACCCATAGTAGTAACAGGATTTAATAATGAAGGAAGCATGATCACATATAAGGCAAAAAATATAAAAATACAAATATGGGATAAGATATTAACTATAGAAGAAATATATAACTTTGAATTAACTACAAAAGATATGCTATTAGGAATGCCATTTTTAGAAAAATTATACCCACATTTAATAACAAAAACACACTGGTGGTTCACAACACCATGTAAACAAAAAATAGGAGCAAAAAGAGTAAATAACAAAAAACGAAAAACAACAGAATGGATAAAAGGAAGTGAAAAAATTACACAAAAATTAGAAAATATAAAAGAAGAAGACCCTAAGATAGAATTAATTATATTCTCTATAGACAAAGGAAAAATAATCCAAGACAAGTTAGAATTATTATATAGTGAAAATCCTTTACTAGGATGGGAGAAACATAAAACAAAAATAAAAATTGAGCTAATTGATAATAATAGTATAATAACCCAAAAATCATTAAAGTATAATTTTAATGATTTAACCGAATTTAAGATACATATAAATGAATTACTAGAAAAAGGGTATATACAAGAAAGCAATAGTAAGCACACAAGCCTGGCATTTATCGTAAATAAACATAGTGAATAAAAAAGAGGAAAAAGTAGAATGGTTATTGATTATAGAAATTTAAATGCAAAAACTAAAACTTATAACTATCCGATACCAAATAAAATACTAAAGATAAGACAAATACAAGGATATAATTATTTTAGCAAATTTGATTGTAAATCAGGATTTTATCACTTAAAACTAGAAGAAGAATCTAAAAAACTAACAGCATTCACTGTACCACAAAGATTCTATGAATGGAATGTATTACCATTTGGATATAAAAATGCACCAGGTAGATACCAACACTTTATGGATAACTATTTTAAACAATTAGAAAATTGTGTAGTATATTTTGATGATATATTACTATATTCTAAAACCCAAGATGAACACATAAGATTATTAGAAAAATTCATACATAATATAGAATATTCAGGTATAAGCCTAAGTAAAAAGAAAGCAGACATAATGAAAAGCCAAATAGAATTTCTAGGAATACAAATAGATAAAAATGGAATAAAAATGCAAACGCATATAGTACAAAAAATAATTAACTCAAAAGAAAAGCTAGATACAAAAAAGAAATTACAATCATTTCTAAGACTAGTAAACCAAGTAAGAGAATATATATCAAAATTAGCAGAAAATTTAAAACCATTACAACAAAAATTAAAGAAAGATGTAGAATACCAGTTTGATAAGAAAGACCAAACACAAATACAAAAAATAAAATTATTATGTAAGAACCTACCTAAACTATATTTTCCGGACGAAAACAAAAAATTTACTTATATAGTAGAATCAGACGCTAGTGAAAAAAGTTATGGAGGAATCTTAAAATACAACTACGATGGA
This sequence comes from Solanum okadae, assembly GCA_036553675.1. NCBI lineage: Eukaryota > Viridiplantae > Streptophyta > Magnoliopsida > Solanales > Solanaceae > Solanum > Solanum okadae. The sequence goes on along the minus strand of CM071687.1, from coordinate 16,786,495 downwards.
GAAAAAATAGAACATTATTGTAGATATTATTCAGGAACATTTACTAATACAGAAATAAAATGAGAAATAAACAGGAAAGAATTATATTCAGTGTATAAATGTTTACTATCATTTGAACCATATATCGTATATAACAAATTTATTATAAGGACAGATAACACACAAGTAAAATGGTGGCTAACAAGAAAAATACAAGATTCGGTAACAACAAAAGAAATAAGGAGATTGGTATTAAATATATTAAATTTTACATTTACAATTGAAGTAATAAAAACTGATAAGAATGTTAATGCAGATTACCTATCACGACAAAGCTACTCAGACTGAGACTGAGGAAGAAGATACAATTGAAAAGATACTCAAAGCCATTACTACACTTTGTACAAAAGTGGATAGTATGGACAACGAGATACAAAAGCTAAAGAATAATGAAGATAATCTGAAGTCTAAAGCTAGTCAGCAGCATGACTATAAAAATGCGGAGCTACGACGATCGGAAGACGGAAAAAACCCAGAGCTAAAAGGAGACGATGGGAAACTCCTTAAAACCCATAATGTTTGTTTAAATACAGTTGCAGGTACAAGCAAACAAGTTAGCGATAAACAACATAAAAATGCGAACTTAAACCAGCTATTCGAAAAACCATTTACCCAAAGGACACTTAGACATATGTCCATGGAACCACAAACATCTACATACGCAGATAGTTTGCAAAACCAAAATGAGAAAAAGACATATAACTACATCACACGAACCTATATCGAAAATATACACAAAATCCAAACTTATTTAAACCGCAACCCCATGACAACTACAAAAGAACTAAACCAAGATTATTTGACACAAAAGTTACAAGGATATAACAAGTTAATTGCATGGCCAAAAACTAACGCTAATTTAGTAAGAACATGTTACAACTACGGACTGTTGAATACCATATACACATACGACGGAGAAGAAGTTAGTGGAATACCAGAACTACACAAGGCATTCATCACATACAAAAGAGTTACAAAAGGAAATTTATTTTATATAAAATTCTATACAGTACTAGCGGAGATATTATACGAGGAAATAAAACCTCCAATACAGGTTATCAAGATAGGACTGACTAAAGATATGATTATACCCGAGGACATCAGACAACAATAAGAGATACCAAGTTTTTATGCCAATAAAAGAATAATTGGTATATCAACTATCATACAGGAGCTAGCAAACAATTATTTAAATGGAAACGCTATATGGAGCTACTATGCAATAGATCAGCTAATGATTTATTCCAATTCAAGGGAGCTAAGGAAAGCAGATATGGATGAAGTCCAGAGATGGATTTTGTCATTACTTAAGCCAGAAGAACGACCTACGACGAGAGCACTAAAGGCAGGATTTATTTCGACAGAGTTATTAATCAGATATTGCAAATTAATTGGATATAAATATCTTGATCACATATGTTCGAAATGTAACGGTGAAGATAACATAATTCCAGATGTCGATTTAGAGCGAAAGAAGATGATGAAGATAAGATGCAAATAGCTGACAAAGTGACAAAAAAGATAAAGTAAATAGCGTGTAAAGTAGTCAAAAAGATGTGTAGATAAGATGTAAATTAGTCAAGTATGCATTATTATGCATGTGCATATTAAAGTAAGTAGATAGGAATGGTGGACAAGTGTAAAGTAAGGTATGGTGTAGGTGTACAAGTATAAGGTATCATGATGGGCAAGTGTAAGGGATGGTGGGGGTGTGATTTATTAGGTGACAAGTGTTAAAGTGAATAGTAGTACATTATTGTAGTGTAGTATGAAAATCCTTTCTATATAAAGGATGGATATGTAACTTAAAAAGGCAGGCAATGCCTAAATAAAAACTTTCTTTTCAAAAACTCTCTTAAAGATACTAATTACTTAAAAGTTAATGGATAAATCTGAAATCCAATAAGATATTTCAGATAGCATGGCTAAGCAAGAGGCAAATGTATATTGTTCAATAAATATGCAGAACTAATTTCATATATTCCTGAATATCATATATATGATTGAATAAATTTATGTTAGTTATTATGTATTAGAATGATTTGAATCATGATTTCTAGTTTATTAGTACATTGGAAACAGGGAGAAAACTTCTATACTATGCCATCCTAATGTTGAAACCGGTAGGCGAGGAAAGCCATTTAGGGGAATAAACAAAGTTGAGGCGCTGATAAGAAGGAAGTATCCGCTAAAGTACGATGCTAGTAGTGACAGAAAAACATGATAAAGATAATCCAGTTCATAATGATCTAATATGAATTTAATCAATTATGAATATGATAGGAAGGAATAATTTGAAATAAAAAACCTGCATGATAAAGAACATGACTATATACGTTCATGATGAAATGATAAAAAAACTATGAAACCTTAATCTTATATATACTTAAAGATATAAAAATAATTGAATTAAGAAGAATTCTATCAGAAAAAATATTTAATGATAACGAATCAGAAGATATATTAAATCAACAATGGTATGAAATAGACCTACATGATTTAGACTCCGAAAGAATAGAATGGTATGATTTAGAAATAAATTCAGACTAAAATGAACTACGAATATTTACAATATTGGATAGTATCTACGAAAGATATAAAACTATTAGAATAATTAATGGAGGAAAATTTATATATGTATCAAAGAACCCAAAATATATTATATCTAGAACATATCACAAATAATATTAATGACATATTCAAATTAAAACAACTATCGTAAGAATATTACAATAAATATTATTACATTTTACCATGAATTTCGCAACCTCGAAAAATAGTATAAGACACTTAGCAAACGAATATTATAATAAAATCTTTAAAATTAATTACTCACCTACCACACTACCACTTCCATGAATTCACCAACTACCAGTTCCACACCGAAAAAATGGTTGATTTTTTAGATTTAGACTGTGTAACAGATATAAATAAAACAATCCAATTATGGATGGGATACATATCAAAACAATTAATAGATAACAAGATAGTAATAACAGAGGCACCAGGATACATAGAAAGAACACTTATATGGACAGTAAAATTATGGCTACAAAATTTAACAAGTGAAAGCTTAACAACTTTAAGAAGTAATAAAAAATTCGATGGAGGAATAGCTACTACATCTATGGAAATACTATATAAATACGAAATCAAAGCTATGGATAATAAGAAACATGGTAAGAAACATACTAGTAGATAGTTAAGAAAAATAAGAAGAAAATTAAACAAATTATATCCGGAACATAAGCAACTTAATATCACAAAAACTGATAACGAAAAATTAAATCAATTAATAGATAATATATCTAAAGTAGAATATAAATATATTCAATATGTAAAATTACAATGAATAACGAGAATAACGAATATAGACAAAAACTTAATGAAATAATTATAGCAAAAAGACTAGAATAAGCACATAGGCAAAATAGACTTAACAGTAATATATTTGCAGGAATTTGTTACAAATCTATAATAGCACAAAGAAAGACTATTTTAAATCTAGAAATATAAATAAATTTTTCAGTATTTTACAATCAAATTTGCTAAAATAATTATATCCTTGTATTTGTCTTATCTTTAGTATTTTATTTGGTATCGGATAGTTATATGTTTTAGTTTTTGCATTTAAATTTCTATAATCAATAACCATTCAACTTTTTCCTCTTTTTTGTTCACTATGTTTATTTACGATAAATGTCGGGCTTGTGTGCTTACTATTGCTTTCTTGTATATACCCTTTTTCTAGTAATTCATTTATATGTATCTTAAATTCGGTTAAATCAATAAAATTATACTTTAATGGTTTTTGGGTTATTATACTATTATTATCAATTAGCTCAATTTTTACTTTTGTTTTATGTTTCTCCCATCCTTGTAAAGGATCCTCACTATATAATAATTCTAACTTGTCTTGGATTATCTTCACTTTATCTATGGGGAATATAATTAATTCTATTTTATCTGTCACGACCCAATTTCTCAGGTCATGATGGCGCCTACTACATGACCCACTAGTAGGCAAGCCGACCCATATCCCGGAACTCGAAGTAATGGGATGTTAGGGTAGAAAACCAACCAATCAACCTAAAATAGTAATAAATATAACATGAACATGCAATGAACGGGCAGAAGCGACTAGACATATATACACAAAATGAATCCCTCCCAAAACCTGGAAGTCACAAGTACAGAGCTGCTAAGTAAATGACAAGTCCCAAAAGTGGACTACAGAAACAAGCTGTCTCAAAAGGCAAAAGACAAGCAAAAGTAAGTACAGAAGGAGACGGACAAATCCAGGACGTTGTGTGCTCACCCTTGCCTCCGATCACGACCACAGCTGGCTCGAATCAACGTCGGTAGCAAGTACTCGGACCTGCATCACGAAAATAGATGCAGAGTGTAGTATGAGTACCAAAACAGCAGGTACCCAGTAGGAATCAGGCCGACTGAGCAAGATAAGCAAAAGTAAACTGAAATGCGAATAAAGGGTCACAATCAAGGACAAAAGAGTAGTAAATATGGGTATGTACACGAGCGTACAGGCAACAAAGACAAGGAATCTAACTAACTCCGCCGGGCTCCCATAAACCCGACGGGTACGCTCGTGCACAATAAAAGAAAGCACCTGCACAGACCCCTATAAGCCCGGCAGATGCACTGGCACTTGAAGTAAAAAATGGAGCTATAAGGTCTATCACAATATTACCAATTTCCGGACTTTAACCGAACCATTTCCAATTATATTCCAAGATCTCATTACGTCCCGGACTTTAATCGGAACATCCCCAACCTCCAAAACCTCAACCTACAGATGAGAGTAATCAAAGACTAAACTGAAGCTTCAGTAAGGAATTGGGAATGCACCATGTGCAAGCTGGACCACGGATTCGAACCGGGTACTATAACTAATGAGTCAACCTATATGGGCTGGACCACAGACTCGAACCGGGTGCTGTAGCCAAAGGTCGGGCACGGGCGGGCTGGACCACGGACTGAAACCGAGTATTGTAGCCAAAATCAGATCACAGGTAAGCTGGACCACGGACTCGAACCGGGTACTATAGCGAAGCCTGGACATAAGTAAGCTGGACCACGGACTCTAACCGGGTGCTGTAGCTAAGAATCAATATCCAACCATACGTCGCGGGAAATATCACCAAACCGATTACCATAAATAATCATTTCAGTCCGACCCTCATATACCCCAAATCGCCGAGGAAGTATCCAAAAGTGAGTAAGCTAGGCCACGAACTTTAACCGGGTATCTGTAGCCAATAGAAAAGCAGGGCATTACGGATACAAGGCCATAAGCTGAGTTACCGCCTAGCTAAGGCTTAGACTATCAGACTCAAGTCTACTATATCAGTCTACAAGGAGCTGACCGTCTGAAACGACGTCGGAAAAAGTTCTACGGCCCAACAGCATCCGAAACCTCGCAAGTCTATGGCAACACTAGTCTAAGCCTAGACTAAGGCCAAACATACTTCAAATCAATATTATAATATACACCACAAGGTATGGATGTTCAATAATATCAAGAGTCATGCTTTCATAATCCAACAATTTCCCGAAATAAGGTCTAAGGCAGGAATTATAGAAATTTAGCATGCTCGACACCCAAACCCCTCCATACTCAAGCAAATCAATAAACAATTGTATAAACATGCTCAATCTCACGAGGGGAAAGCCATAGCCTACCTGAAAGCCGATCACGCGTGCTCCAACTCACGGTACCAGAGCTTTTCCCCTCCGAACGGTCTCCAAATGCTTCCACACTATCAAAAGGTTAATCACCTCATCATTACGAATGTGTTGACACTAAAATTATATTTTTCGGAGACTGACCCATAATTGGGTCTAAAACGGGATTGTGGGACCCGCAATTGGAATCCCGAAAACCAATCCGTGAAAACGTCCCAAATACCTTACTAAACTAATACCCCAAAATTTAGCACAACTAGATGCCTAAAACATAGCAAATCAGCCCCAACAATTAAAATCATTAATAAGTCTTAACTTACGACTTGACAGCCCCTTGATCACCAAATTCTGGAAAAACGAGACCCTTCCAACCCAAACAGATTATATCACGACGATCCTTGCAAAAAACTCTATAAGTTAGCCTCAAGAATGACTAATAACGAACCTAAGATGATCAAGATCTAACCTTTCAAAGCTCAACAAAAATTCATTCCGAAAATCACTCTAGCAGTAGCTAAATTCAATTCCTTACCTCAAACGAAGCCTCCCCTCGCGTTTCTGAGCTCACCACTAGATTTCCCACGAAAATCCCTTGAAATTAGACTTTTAAATCACCTAATTTGAGCTTAAAATGGAGGAGATATCTATTTTGAAGATGAGGAAAAAAAATAGACGAAAATTGTCCTTAAATCTGGAAATTTCCAGATTTCAACACGCTGCCACGTGGCGTCGCGTGGCTCTGCCACGTCACCACCGCGTTAGAATTCAACAACTCTTCAAACTTAAATTTCGATGTTCCGGACTCGTTCAGAGTCGGAAAAACACAAACCCTATATGGAATCTGATTGGAAATGATATTTCGGACTCAACGGTGAAGTCCGAATTTCCATTGGAGATCGATTCGATGAAAAGTGGGTCCCACACCCAGTATCGTTCTGAGCCAGATTCCACAACGGGCATCTAAAGCCTCGGAAAGTAAACAAAGGGTCATTCTAGACCAAAATCGATATTCCGAAGCTAACCTAGCTGTTAGAATTTTCATCTGAGCACGTTTTCCAGGAAGGTTGACCAAAGTCAACTATATTCCAAATTTCAAGGGCAAAAATGTCAAATAGCCCTAAACTCGTACCGATTGCCTCGATACTCGTGTTGACCATTCTACTAGCCAAATTTGGTCATTTCGGAGCTGATGGAATCGTCAAAATTTTATTCTGAGGCCTTTTACCTGAATTTATGACCGAAGTCAACTTTTCAAGTTATAAAATCTCCAAAACAGGGAAACGGGCCTAAAACCCAAACGAATGACCAGGCGACCGAACAGTCAATGCCAACAAGTCATAAATGACTTGGGATTGCTACAGGAACGCTCTAAACGATGGAATGAATGCTTTATTTTAAAAATGACCTGGAGGGTCATTACAATATCCACTACTAAAAGAACTTTCGTCCGCGAAAGTAAGAGTCAAGAAGTACCTTAAGGCTCAAATAAGCCGGGGAACTGCGCCCGCATCTCATGCTCTGTCTCCCAGGTAGCCTCCTCAACTGGACGATGTCTCCAATGGACCTTAACCACAGGAATGGCTCTGGAACGCAACCGTCTGACATCTCTGGCCAAAATAGCAACTGGCTCCTCAATGTATCTCAAACTGTCATCCAAGTCAAAGCATCATACTGAATTACATGGGTCTCATCTGGAATATACCGACGCAACATCGAAACATGAAAAACTGGGTGAATAGCTGAAAAGGCCGGGGGCAAAGCAAACTCATATGCGACCTCCCCAACTGTCCTCAATATCTCAAAATGACCTATATACCTGGGGCTAAGCTTGCCCCGCCTCCCAAATCTCATTACACCCTTCATGGGCGACACACGAAGGAATACTCTATCACCAACAGCAAATTTCAACGGTCGACGCTTACGGTCTACATAACTCTGATGTCTACTCTGGGCTGTCTTGAGCCTATCCTGAATCACCCTCACATGATCTAAAGCCTCTCGAATCAAGTCTGTACCACGCGGCCCGGGATCTGTAGACTCAAACCAACCAACTGGAGAGCGACAACGCCTACCATATAAGGCCTCGAATGGGGCCATCTGAATACTCGAGTGGTAGCTGTTGTTGTACGCAAACTCTGCCTAAGGCAAATACTGGTCCCACTGACCCCCAAAATCCATAACACAAGCCCGCAACATGTCCTCAAGAACCTGAATCGTGCGCTCCGATTGACCATCAGTCTGTGGGTGGAAAGCTGTGCTAAGGTCAACACGGGTACCCAACTCATCCTGGAAGGTCCTCCAGAAGCTAGATGTGAACTGTGGGCCCCGGTCTGAGATGATGGAAACAGACACACCATGAAGACGAACCACCTCTCGAATGTAGATATGGGCTAACCTCTCAGCACTGTAGGAAGTATGGACAGAAATGAAGTGTGCTGACTTGGTCAATCGATCCACGATGACCCAAACACTATCAAGACCACGGGAAGTGCGGGGTAATCCTACAATGAAGTCCATGGTGATCCTCTCCCATTTCCACTCAGGAATGGGTAATCTCTGAAGCTCGCCACCAGGCCTCAAATGCTCGGCCTTAACCTGCTAACAACTCAAGCAACGCGATACATAATCCGCAATATCTCTCCTCATGCCGCTCCACCAGTAGGGTTGTCTCAAGTCCCGATACATCTTAGCTGTGCCCGGATGAATAGAATATTTGGAGTCATGGGCCTCGGTAAGAATCATTTGAATCAAACCCCCAACTCTTGGAACACAAAGTCGATCAGCAAATCTTAAAACCCCAATTAAATCTAAGGTAGCCAGGCCAGTGTCACCTCCCAAAACTCGATCTCGAAGTGCCACTAAGTCCTCATCCTCAAACTGACGGCTGCAAATCCGATCCAGCAGAGATGACTGAGCATCCACATAAGCTAGTACACACCGGGAATCAGAGATATCAAGCCGTATCATCCGGTTAGCTAAGGACTGGATGTCCAAAGCTAATGGTCGCTCCGTAGTAGAAAGAAAGGCTAGACTACCCATACTCACTGCCCTCCGACTCAAGGCGTCCGCTACTACATTCGCCTTGCCGGGATGGTAGAGAATAGAGAGGTCATAGTCCTTCAGGAGCTCAATCCAACGGCGCTGTCTCGAATTAAGATCCCTCTGGCTCATAATGTACTGAAGGCTCCTGTGATCAGTATAGATCTCGCATCGAACTCCATACAGGTAATGCCTCCAAATCTTAAGCGCAAAAACTACCGCCGCCAACTATAAGTCATGAGTGGGGTAGTTGCGCTCGTGCGGCTTAAGCTGCCTCGACGCATAAGCAATAACGCGGCCCTGCTGCATCAGTACACAACCCAAACCAATGCCGGATGCGTCACAATAAACAGTAAACCCCTCGCCCTCAACTGGAAGAGTCAATATAGAAGCGGTGGTAAGCAACTACTTAAGCCTCAAAAAGCTCCTCTCACACTCCTCCGACCACATAAACGGAACATCCTGGCGAGTCAACCGAGTCAAAGGCGCTGCTATAGTAGAAAATCCCTCAACAAAATACCTATAGTAGCCTGCCAATCCGACGAAGCTACGAATCTCAGTCACAGAGGTGGGCCTGGCCCAATCACGAATGGCCTCAATCTTAGCGGGATCTACCATAATGCCATCCTTAGACATCACGTGCCCCAAGAATGCTACGAACTCAAGCCAAAACTCGCACTTTGAGAACTTGGCATAAAGTCGCTGGCCTCTCAAAGTCTGGAGCACTATCCTCAAATGTTGCTCATGCTCCTCCCGGCTCCGCGAGTAAACTAGAATTTCATCTATGAAGACTATGACAAACGAATCCAAGTACGGCCTGAACACCCTAGTCATCAAGTCCATGAATGCGGCAGGGGCGTTAGTCAACCCAAAAGACATCACTAAGAACTCATAGTGGCCGTAACGAGTCCTAAATGTAGTTTTAGGGACGTCCGCTGCCCTAATCCTCAACTGGTGGTAGCCGGATCTCAAATCAATCTTAGAAAATACCACGGCACCCTGAAGTTGGTCAAATAGATCATCAATCCTAGGCATGGGGTAAAGGTTCTTCACCGTCACCTTGTTCAACTGCCTGTAGTCGATGCACAATCGCATAGTACCGTCCTTCTTCTTCACGAAGAGGACTGGGGTACCCCAAGGCGATACACTAGGCCGAATGAATCCCTTATCTAAGAGATCCTGAATCTGAACACTGAGCTCCTTGAGCTCTACGGGGGCCATACGGTACGGTGGTATAGAAATGGGCTTAGTGCCGAGCTCTACTTCAATAGGAAAGTCAATGTCACGATCAGGAGGGAGACCAGGAAGATCGGCAGGAAACACATCTGTAAACTCTCGAACAATAGGTACTGAATCAACGGTAGGACCCTTCCTACTAACATCTCTAACATAAGCTAAATAAGCCAAACACCCATTAGCCATCAACCTCTGGGCCCGAACAAAAGATATCACCCCAACTAGCGTGCGACTACAAGAGCCCTGCCACACCACTGATGGAATACCAGGCATGGCTAAAGTAACGATCTTGGCATAGCAATCCAAGACCGTACGGTGGGGGGATAACCAATCCATACCCAAAATCAAATCAAAATCCACCATGTCAAGCAAAATGAGATCAACCCTAGTGTCTCACCTCTGAATAGTCACCACACAGGATCTAAATACCTGATCCACTACTAAAGAATCACCTACCGGGGTCGAAACACGTAACGGCTCAACCAATAGCTCTGGGCTCATACTCAATCGAGGAGCACAATAAACAGATATATAAGAATAAGTAGAGCCTGGATCAAATAAGGCGGATGCGGGCTGATGGCATAATAACATTGTACCTGTGATCACATCGTCTGAGGTCTCAGCATCTGCTCTAGCTGGAGCTGCATAAAAGTGGGCCTGGGCTCCCCTACCCTGTGCATCGGCTCTGCCCCCTAACCTGCCTCCTCGGGGACCACCCCGTATACCCTGGTGACCACCCATGCGGTCCTGTCCCTGGCCTCCGCCTTTAGCTTGAGGTGCTGGCGCAGGCGCATGACTAGCTGCCTGTGGAGCGGGTAAGGCTAACCTGCGATGGGGACACTCGCGGGCCCAATGATCTAATTCCCCACACTCATAGCACCCTTAGGACTGTCGACTGAGAGCTGGAGGTCGGCTACCCCGGCCAAAAGAACCCATCTGTGAACTACCTCGGCCCTGACTAGGACCGGCACTAAAACCAATATGGCGGTGCTGATCACCCTCTGCTGTCTGGAGAGAGGCCTGGAAGGGGCGACTAGACTGACCCGACTGAAACCTCTGCTGAGATCTACCATAAGACTCTCGGGGTCTGAAACGGCGCCTATCATGGCTATCCTCCTGTCTAGCTCTCTTGCCGCTGCCCCCTTGGGCCTCTCGACGAAGCTGCACAATAGTGCGGACATGGTCCACTACATCCAGAAATGAGAGGCCCGCTGAGACTAAAGACTGAGTCTCAATCCGCAACTGTAGTCTCAAACCCCGAACAAAATAACGAACCCTCTCCTCCTTAGTAGGTAATATCATGGCGGCATGCCTGGAGAACTCATGGAATCGGGCTTCATACTCTGATACTGTCATGGAGCCCTACTCTAACCGAGCAAGCTGATCTCTGATGCTCCTGGGAATAAATCGGGCCAAGAAGGCCTCTGAAAACTCAGTCCATGTGACCGGTGGAGACCCAGCTGGCCTGGTCTCTAAGTATGTATGCCACCACTGCCTGGCGGGACCGTCAAGCTGGTAAGCGGTGAAGTCTGCTCCTCTCGACTCCACTAAACCCAAAGTCTGTAGCCGCTCGCGGCAAGTAAGTAGAAACTCGTGGGCATCCTCACCCACAGCCCTAGAAAACCTTGGAGGTGATAGTCTAAGGAACACCCCGAACATCTTCTGCTCCCGAAGTGGCATGACGCCCTCTAAATCGTCAGGCTGAACAACCGGTGCCGCTAGCTGCTGAACAACCGGTGCCGCTGGTGCAGGCTGGCCCTGCAGTACTGGAGCGGCTGGAGCTGGGGCCTGCTGCATACCCCCAATGGCAGCTAGTATCTGTACGAGCATCGCCTGTATACCTTGAGCTGCCACAGGCTCGGGCGGTGGCTGGGCTGGTCCCGGGCCCATCGGTTGCTGCTGTGCTGGAGCTGTTGGTGGCTCTATCACCAGCTCCGGAGTTTGCTCTCGATCATGGCTGGTGCTGTAGCTCTGGCACAACCTCGAGGTCGGCCTCTACCCCTAGCTGGGGCCCTACCACGCGTGCGAGCCATCCCCGTAAAAGAGTGGAACAAGTAAGATTTTCAGAAACCGATAAGACACACAATGGACGACAGTGATACAAAAGAGACACGTTCCTAAAGACATCCTGTAGCCTCCCGAAGATAAGTAACGGACGTCTCCGTACCGATCTGCAGGACTCTACTAGACGTTAGCTCTGTACAAGTGAGACCGATGAACCTGGGGCTCTGATACCAATTTGTCACGACCCAATTTCTCAGGTCATGATGGCGCCTACTATATGACCCACCAGTAGGCAAGCCGACCCATATCTCGGAACTCGAAGTAATGGGATGTTAGGGTAGAAAACCAACCAATCAACCTAAAATAGTAATAAATATAACGAGAACATGCAATGAACGGGCAATAGCGACTTGACATATATACACAAAATGAATCCCTCCCAAAACCTGGAAGCCACAAGTACAGAGCTACTAAGTAAATGACAAGTCCCAAAAGTGGACTACAGAAACAAGCTGTCTCAAAAGGCAAAAGACAAGCAAAAGTAAGTACAGAAGGAGATGGACAAATCCAGGACGTTATGTGCTCACCCTTGCCTCCGATCACGACCGCAGCTGGCTCAAATCAACGTTGGTAGCTAGTACTCGGACTTGCATCACGAAAATAGATGCAGAGTGTAGTATGAGTACCAAAACAGCAGGTACCCAGTAGGCATCAGGCCGACTGAGCAAGATAAGCAAAAGTAAACTGAAATGCGAATAAAGGGTCACAATCAAGGACAAAAGAGTAGTAAATGTGGGTATGTACACGAGCGTACAGGCAACAAAGACAAGGAATTTAACTAACTCCGCCGGGCTCCCATAAACCTCACGAGTACGCTCGTACACAATAAAAGAAAGCACCTGCACGGACCCCCATAAGCCCGGAAGATGCACTGGCAGTTGAAGTAAAAGAATGGAGCTAGAAGGTCTATCACAATATTACCAATTTTCGGACTTTAACCGAACCATTTCCAATTGTATTCCAAGATCTCATTACGTCCCGGACTTTAATCGGAACATCCCCAACCTCCAAAACCTCAACCTACAGATGAGAGTAATCAAAGACTAAACTGAAGCTTCAGTAAGGAATTAGGAATGCACCACGTGCAAGCTGGACCACGGACTCGAACCGGGTACTATAGCTAATGAGTCAACCTATATGGGCTAGACCACGGACTCGAACCGGGTGCTGTAGCCAAAGGTCGGGCACAGGTGGGCTGGACCACAGACTCGAATCAGGTACTATAGCTAAGCCTGGACATAAGTAAGCTGGACCACGGACTCTAACCGGGTGCTGTAGCTAAGATTCAATATCCAACCATACGTCGCAAGAAATTTCACCAAACTGAATAGCATAAATAATCATTTCAGTCCGACCCTCATATACCCCAAATCGCCGAGGAAGTATCCAAAAGTGAGTAAGCTAGACCACGGACTTTAACCAGGTATCTGTAGCCGATAGAAAAACAGGGCATTATAAATACAAGGTCATAAGTTGAGTTACCGCCTAGCTAAGGCTTAGACTATCAGACTCAAGTCTGCTATATCAGTCTACAAGGAGCTGACCGTCCGAAACGACGTTGAAAAAAGTTCTACGACCCAACGGCATTCAAAACCTCGCAAGTCTATGACAACACTAGTCTAAGCCTAGACTAAGGGCAAACATACTTCAAATCAATATTATAATATACACCACAAGGTATGGATGTTCAATAATATCAAGAGTCATGCTTTCATAATCCAACAATTTCCTGAAATAAGGTCTAAGGCAGGAATTATAGAAATTTAGCATGCTCGACACCCAAATCCCTCCATACTCAAGCAAATCAATAAACAATTGCCTAAATATGCTCAATCTCACGAGGGGTAAGCCATAGCCTACCTGAAAGCCGATCACGCGTGCTCCAACTCAGGGTACCAGAGTTTTTCTCCTCCGAACGATCTCCAAATGCTTCCACACTATCAAAAGGTTAATCACCTCGTCATTACAAATGTGTTGACACTAAAATTATATTTTTCGGAGACGGACCCAAAATTGGGTCTAAAACGGGATTGTGGGACCCACAATTGGAATCCCGAAAACCAATCCGTGAAAACGTCCCAAATACCTTACTAAACTAATACCCCAAAATTTAGCACAGATAGATGCCTAAAACATAGCAAATCAGCCCCAACAATTAAAATCATTAATAAGTCTTAACTTACGACTTGGCAGCCCCTTGATCACCAAATTCTGGAAAAATGAGACCCTTCCAACCCAAACAGATTATACCACGACGATCCTTGCGAAAAACTCTACAAGTTAGCCTCAAGAATGACTAAAAACGGACCTAAGATAATCAAGATCTAACCTTTCAAAGCTCAACAAAATTTCATTCCGAAATCAAGATCTAAACTTTGAAAGCTCAACAAAAATTCATTCCGAAAATCACTCTAGCAGTAGCTAAATTCGATTCCTTACCTAAAACGAAGCCTCCCCTCGCGTTTCTGAGATCACCACTAGATTCCCCACGAAAATCTCTTGAAATTAACCTTTTGAATCACCTAATTTGAGCTTAAAATGGAGGAGATATCTATTTTGAAGATGAGGAAAAAAAATGGACGAAAATTGTCCTTAAATCTGGAAATTTCCAGATTTCAACACGCTGCCACGTGGCGTCGCGTGGCTCTGCCACGTCACCACCGCGTTAGAATTCAACAACTCTCCAAACTTAAATTTCAATGTTCCGGACTCGTTCGAAGTCGGAAAAACACAAACCCTATATGGAATCTGATTGGAAATGATATTTCGGACTCAACGGTGAAGTCGTAATTTCCATTGGAGATCTCTTCGATGAAAAGTGGGTCCCACACCCAGTATCGTTTTGAGCCAGATTCCACAACGTGCATCTAAAGCCTCGGGAAGTGAACAAAGGGTCGTTCTAGACCAAAGTCGATATTCCGAAGCTAACCTAGCTGTCAGAATTTTCATCTGAGCATGTTTTCCAGGAAGGTTGACCAAAGTCAACTATAGGCCAAATTTCAAGGGCAAAAACGTCAAATGGCCCTAAACTCGTACCGATTGCCTTGATACTCGTGTTGACCATGCTACTAGCCAAATTTGGCCATTCCGGAGCTGATGGAATCGTCAGAATTTTATTCTGAGGTCTTTTACCTGAATTTATGACCGAAGTCAACTTTTCAAGTTATAAAATCTCCAAAACAGGGAAACGGGCCTAAAACCCAAATGAACGACCAGGCGACCGAACAGTCAGTGCCAGCAAGTCATAAATGACTTGGGGTCGCTACAGGAACGCTCTAAACGATGGAATGAATGCTTTAATTTAAAAATGACCTGGAGGGTCATTACAAGGGTCTTCTTCTTTTATATTTTTTGGAACTGGTAGTTGAGGAATTTATGAAAGTGGTAGTGTGGTAGGTGGTAGGTGGTAGTGTGGTAGGTGAGTGATTTGTTTTAAAGATTTTATTGTATTATTTTTTTGCTAAGTGTCTTAATCTTGATATTTCTTTACTATTAGGTGCGAAATTCATGGTAAAATATAATAATATTTATTGTAATATTCTTTCGATAGTTGTTTTAGTCTAAATATTTCATTAATATTATTTATGATATATTCTAGATATAACATATCTTGGGTTTTTTGGTACATATATAAATTTTCCTCCATTAATTGTTCTAATAGTTTTATATCTTCCACAGATTCTATCAAATATTGTAAATATTCGTAGTTCATTTTAATCTGAATTTATTTCTAAATCATACCATTCTATTCTTTCGAGATCTAAATAATGTAGGTCTATTTCATACCATTCTTGGTTCAATATATCTTCTGATTCGTTATCTTCAAATATTTTTCCCCATATTATTCTTCTTAATTCAATTATTTCTATATTTTTAAGTATTCTTCCTAGATTAGAAAATATTATCTTTATTTTTAATCCGTCATAGTTTTCATATATTTTTCGTCTATGGCATATTCTTCCTTATTCATTTATAAATTATGTTGTAGTTTATATTCTAAGTTATTTATTTGTATTTTTAGGTATAAAATAGTCTGTTTTTGTGCTATTATAGATTTGTGACAAAATCCAGCAAATATATTATTGTTAAGTCTATTTTGCCTATGTTCTAATTCTTGTCTTTTTGCTATAATTATTTCATTAAGTTTTTGTCTATATTTGTTATTCTTGTTATTCATTGTATTTAACCATTTTCGGTGCGGAACTGGTAGTTGAGGAATTCATGGAAGTGGTAGTGTGGTAGGTGAGTGATTTGTTTTAAAGATTTTATTGTAATATTTTTTTGCTAAGTGTCTTAATCTTGATATTTCTTTACTATTAGGTGCTAAATTCATGGTAAAATATAATAATATTTATCGTAATATTCTTCCGATAGTTGTTTTAATCTGAATATTTCTTTCATATTATTTATGATATATTCTAGATATAACATATCTTGGGTTCTTTGGTACATATATAAATTTTCTTCCATTAATTGTTCTAATAGTTTTATATCTTCCATAGACTCTGTCCAATATTGTAAATATTCGTAGTTCATTTTAATCTGAATTTACTTCTAAATCGTACCATTTTATTCTTTCAGAGTCTAAATCATGTAGGTCTATTTCATACCATTGTTGATTTAATATCTCTTCTGATTTGTTATCATTAAATATTTTTTTCCATATGATTCTTCTTAATTTAATTGTTTTTATATCTTTTAAGTATATATAAGATTAAATTTTCATAGTTTTTTATCATTTCATCATGAACGTATGTAGTCATGTTCTTTATCATGCAGGTTTTTTATTTCAAATTATTCCTTCCTATCATATTCATAATTGATTAAATTCATATTAGATCATTATGAACTAGATTATCTTTATCATGTTTTCCTGTCACTACTAGCATCGTACTTTAGCGGATACTTCCTTCTTATCAGCGCCTCAACTTTGTTTACTCCCCTAAACGGCTTTCCTCGCCGACCGGTTTCAACATTAGGATGTCATAGTATAGAAGTTTTCTCCGTGTTTCCATTGTGCTAATAAACTAGAAATCATGATTCAAATAATTCTAATACATAATAACTAGCATAAATTTATTCAATCATATATATGATATTTAGGAATATATGAAATTAGTTCTGTATATTTATTGAACAATATACCTTTGCCTCTTGCTTAGCCATGCTATCTGAAATATATGATTGGATTTCAGATTTTTCCATTAGTATTTTAAATATTTATCTTAGTTGAGAGAGTATTTTTATGAAAGAGGATTTTTATTATGTTAGGCGTTGCCTCTTCATTTACATATGCCTTCCTTTATATAGAAAGGAATTAGTGCATAATAATGCACGTACTACACACTTACTTTCCTTACCCACTACTTTTACACATGTCTTCTTAATAATACACACCCCCTCCCATGCACACACTTATCATCCTTATTAATGCATACCATACCTACTTTATGACACAATGACACACTTTATGACTTTTTACATACTAATACTATTCCTACTTTACACCTTGCAAAATACTATTCTTACTTTACACCTTGCAAAGTGCTTTACAACTTTTCATCTTATCTTAGTTTTTGATTGCTTTATATCCTTACATATCTTTTTGTCCTTGTCTTCTTCTGCTCTTTGTCTTGTTTGGTCATTCCGTCTCTATCTTATTTGGTCATTCCAGCTGTACATCTGGAATTATATTATCTTCACCATTGCATTTCGAACATATGTGGTCAGGGTATTTGTGACCAATTAGCTTGCAATAACTGGTTAATAACTCTGTCGAAATAAATCCTTCTTTTAGTGCTCTCGTCGTAGGTCGTTCTTCTGGCTTAAGTAATGACAAAATCCATCTCTAGACTTCATCCATATCTGCTTTCCTTAGCTCCCTTGAATTGGAATAAATCATTAACTGATCTTCTGCATAGTAGCTTCATATAGCGTTTCCGTTTAAATAATTATTTGCTAGATTCTGTATGATAGTTGATATACCAATTATTCTTTTGTTGGCATAAAAAATTGGTATCTCTATTTTGCATATCTCTTCTTGTTGTCCGATGTACTCGGGTATAATCATATCTTTAGTTAGTCCTATCTTGATAACCCTGTATCGGAGGTTTTATTTCCTCGTATAATATATCCGCTGGTGCTATATAGAATTTTATATAAAATAAATTTCCTTTTGTAACTCTTTTGTATGTGACGAATGCCTTGTGTAGTTCTGGTATTCCACTAACTTCTTCTCCGTCGTATGTGTATACGGTATTTAACAGTCCGTAGTTATAACACGTTCTTACTAAATTAGCGTTAGTTTTTGGTCGTGCAATTAATTTGTTATATCCTTGTAACTTTTGTGTCAAATAATCCTGGTTTGGTTCTTTTGTAGCTGATCTGGGGTTACGGTTTAAATAAATTTGGATTTTGTGTATATTTTCGATATAGGTTCGTGTGATATAGTTATATGTGTTTTTCTCATTTTGGTTTTGCAAACTATCTGCGTATGTAGATGTTTGTGGTTCCATGGACATATGTCTAGGTGTCCTTTGGGTAAATGGTTTTTCGAATACCTGGTTTAAGTTCGCATTTTTATGTTGTTTATCGCTAACTTGTTTGCTTGTACTTGCAGCTATATTTAAACAAACATTATGGGTTGGAAGGAGTTTCCCATCGTCTCCTTTTAGCTCTGGGTTTTTTCCATCTTCCGATCGACGTAGCTCCGCATTTTTATAGTCATGCTACTGACTAGCTTTAGACTTCAGATTATCTTCATTAGTCTTTAGCTTTTGTATCTCTTTGTCCATACTATCCACTTTTGTACAAAGTGTAGTAATGGCTTTGAGTCTCTTTTCAATTGTGTCTTCTTCCTCAGTCTCAGTCTGAGTAGCTTTGTCGTGATAGGTAATCTGCAATAACATTCTTATCAGTTTTTATTACTTCAATTGTAAATGTAAAATTTAATATATTTAATACTAATCTCATTTCTTTTGTTGTTACCGAGTCTTGTATTTTACTTGTGTATTATCTGTTCTTATAATAAATTCGTTATATACAATATATGGTTCAAATGATAATAAACATTTATATGCCGAATATAATTCTTTCCTATTTATTTCCCATCTTATTTCTGCATTAGTAAATGTTCCTGAATAATATCTACAGTGATGTTCTATTTTTTCTTCTCCATACCTATATTTTAATACTCCTCCATAACTTTTTTCGCTGGCGTCTGATTCTACTATATAAGTAAATTATTTATTTTCATCCGGAAAATATAGTTTAGGTAGGTTCTTACATAATAATTTTATTTTTTGTATTTGTGTTTGGTCTTTCTTATCAAACTGGTATTCTACATCTTTCTTTAATTTTTGTTGTAATGGTTTTAAATTCTCTGTTAATTTTGGTATGTATTCTCTTACTTGGTTTACTAGTCCTAGAAATGATTGTAATTTCTTTTTCGTATCTAGCTGTTCTGTTGAGTTAATTATTTTTTGTACTATATGCGTTTGCATTTTTATTCCATTTTTATCTATTTGTATTCCTAGGAATTCTATTTGGCTTTTCATTATGTCTGCTTTCTTTTTACTTAGGCTTATGCCTGAATACTCTATAATATGTATGAATTTTTCTAATAATCTTATGTGTTCATCTTGGGTTTTAGAATATAGTAATATATCATCAATATATAATTTTCTAATTGTTTAAAATAGTTATCCATAAAGTGTTGGTATCTACTTGGTGCATTTTTATATCCAAATGGTAATACATTTCATTCGTAAAATCCTTGTGGTACAGTGAATGCTGTTAGTTTTTTAGATTCTTCTTCTAATTTTAAGTGATAAAATCCTGATTTACAATCAAATTTGCTAAAATAATTATATCATTGTATTTGTCTTATCTTTAGTATTTTATTTGGTATCGGATAATTATATGTTTTAGGTTTTGCATTTAAATTTCTATAATCAATAACCATTCTGCTTTTTCCTCTTTTTTGTTCACTATGTTTATTTACGATAAATGTCGGGCTTGTGTGCTTACTATTGCTTTCTTGTATATATCTTTTTTCTAGTAATTCATTTATATGTATCTTAAATTCGGTTAAATCATTAAAATTATACGTTAATGGTTTTTGGATTATTATACTATTATTATCAATTAGCTCAGTTTTTACTTTTGTTTTATGTTTCTTCCATCCTTGTAACGGATCCTCACTATATAATAATTCTAACTTATCTTGGATTATCTTCACTTTATCTATGGAGAATATAATTAATTCTATTTTAGGGTCTTCTTCTTTTATATTTTCTAATTTTTATGTAGTTTTTTCGCTTCCTTTTATCCATTCTGTTGTTTTTCGTTTTTTATAATTTACTCTTTTTGCTCCTATTTTTTGTTTACACGGTGTTGTGAACCACCAGTGTGTTTTTGTTATTATATGTGGGTATAATTTTTCTAAAAATGCCATCCCTAATAGCATATCTTTTGTAGTCAATTCAAAGTTATATATTTCCTCTATAGTTAATATCTTATCCCATATTTGTATTTTTATATTTTTTGCCTTATATCTGATCATGCTTCCTTCATTATTAAATCTTGTTACTACTATCGGTGTTTTTAATTTTTCCCACTTATCTTCTGGTAAACAATTGTATTTACATATATTAGTTTCTACTCCCGTATCTATCATTGGTGTATAATATTTGTTGTAATATCCTTCTATTATTATCTTTGCAAGTATATATATTTTCATATTTTTATCATACTAAAGTCCTTTTTATTATTACTCCTTTATTTTCATAATTTATTATTAACTATTTGTCTTCTAGATTATATGGTTTTACTTGTTCTAGCCATTTTATTCCTAAAGTGATATTTTCATCTCCTTGATATATTTTAAATTTTATTATTATTGGTATTCCTCCAATGATTATTTCCTTTTCCGTAGTTTCTTCGGTATATGTTAATGATTTTGGTAGTTCGGGGTATGATTGTTCAGTAGTTCTGATTTCATCTTCCGTCACTAATTCTCTTGTAATATAATTTTCTTCTAATCCTGTATTTATTAATATTAAATATTTTCGTTGTTCCATTATTCCCGTTATGTTGTAATGATGTGGTTTTCTTTCTTCTTCTATTGATTTTTTGTGCAGTTTTATCTATTCTTCTTGAGGTACTCATTTTTTATGATATTTGTGGTATTTCACGGTTTATTCTTTTTGATGTGCTTAATCTTTCTTTTACTATTTCTAAATCTTCTTCTATGTCAATCTCATTATAACTAGAATCATTCTTATCTATGACCGTAACTATTCTTTCAAAGGGATCTTCTATTTTTATTTTATTTATTCTATTTTTTGCTGTTATTTTATGTTTTGTTGTTAAAACATATAAGTTTTTACATCTAGCTGTAAATATTTTACTTTACGGGGCTAATTCTATTCCTGACATTTTCCAATATAATACTAATGATTTATCTATATTTCTGTCATTCACTGCTACTGAGTAGTTAACACTTATTATAAATTTAAATTTTTGGTTTTTGAGGTTATCTTTTACTGCGCTTATTATACTTTTTTCTATAGGTTGTATGATCCTATCATCTGCTAAGTATATTTCTATGGGTGTATCTATTCCTTCTCTAAAACATGCTTTTATTAATATTTCCGTTCCTCCTAAATGGACATATTTAGTTCGATTTTTAGCCTTAATATCTTGTATTTCTTTATTTATTGTTCGCTTGTTTATTATTGGTATTTTAGCCTTTCCTTTGGTGTATTTGCAATCTATGATATGTTCTCTTTGACTTACTACATAATATTCTTCTTTTTGTGGTTTAAACCAGTTTCTTATTGTTGGTATTTCGAATATTTTTGCTACGCTTAGATCTAATTCTTTTCCTTTTATTTGTTCAAATATATTATTATCAAATATTATTTTTTGTTCTGCCGATTCTTCATCTTGATATTTCTCTTTAGTAATTATTTGTATATCTGTTTCAATCATTTATATAGTGTTCATTATCTGATTCTATTAATGAATTAGTTTCCATTTCTTCTGTTTCGTTTTCTGATAATTCATATATGCTATCTTCACTTTCTAATTCATAATCTACGTATTTTATTTGTGTATATTTTTCATTGTCTATTATTATTTCTGATATTTGTTTTTTCTTTGGATTTTTAGGTAATTTATAATCTCTAGCTATATGTCCTAATTTTCCACAATTATAACAAGTACATTCCGTTAGTTTTCTTTTTGGTCTATATGGTCTTTTGGTTTTGTAGTTTTTTACATAGTATCTTTTTCTTGGTTTTTTATATTTATATTTTGATCTATATCTTTTATTATATTTCTTTCTATTTTTATAATACCTATCCGTACAACCAAATTGAGGTGCTGTTTTATTTTTGCAACATGCCAAGTTCTTAACTAATATTTTTTCCATTTTTATTTGTTCTTTATGTTTTTCACATAGTTCCATAAATCATCGTTGCAAGAATTTTATTCTAGCTCCTAAGGTGTCCGTTAATTCTGCTTCATTCTAACTTTTTATTATTTTTGAATTAAAAGGTTCTGGTAATTTTGTAAAATATAATTTTCTTATTTCTTTACTTTCTTCTGTGTTATATGTTCCCTTATAATAATATTCTCTAAATGCACATGTATATTCATCTATGTAACACATATTACATATTATTAATTTTGTCATTAGATTTCGATTTATGATTTTTTGTTTATTTTGTTCTTCTACCTCTGTTGTCATACTACTAAATTCATTTCTTATAGCCACTTCATATTAATATAATATTTCCATAGTTGTAGTAGCTAATTCGCCGCTAGATTTTTTATTACTTCTTAGAGTTTTTAAACTTTCATCTGATAAATTTTGTAGCCATAATTTTACTGTTCCTATAAGCGTTCTTTCTATATATCCTGGTGTCTCTGTTATTACTATTTTGTTATCTATTAATTGTTTTGATATATATCCTATCCATAATTGGATTGTTTTATTTATATCTGCTACACAGTCTAAATCTAAAAAATCATGTCGTTCAGTTATTGGTTTCGGTGTCCATTTTTTATTTAATCTTTTATCTCATATAGTTTTTTCTCTATCATATTGGCCATAGTTTTCATTATAATATTTTAGATTTAAATTTTTTGGGTTTTTACTCCTGATGTGCTAGGCTTTTCATCCATGTTTATGTCTCCTGTATTTACTTCTAAATTCTTTGTATTATCTATGTTTGCTAAAAGTTTCGTATATATTTTGCTTGTTTCCGAATGTTGTTCTAGATCATCGTCGTTTATTTCATCAACTCTTATTTCGGGTAGATTATCTTGGTTATTTTCTTTTTTTTCTTCTAATTCATCTTCTAGTTGCAATTTTTCTTTAAATTTAATTATCTCATTTGTTAATTTTGTTTTTTGTTCTTTTTCTTTTTGTTTCATTTCATATATTTCTTTTAATATTGCTAGCTCTTTTTCTAGCTCTATTATTTTGGTATTTTTTACTTCTTCTAATTGTTGTACTTCCTTTTTTGCTTGTTGTTTTATTTTTTCAATTTCCGTTTTTCTGTCTATTTCTTCATTTTCTTTTGTTATTCTCACCATAGCAGTTAAACTATCTTCTAGTTTTACCGTTTCTTTTTCTAACATTAAACTTAGATTGTCACCTATTTTCTTATATCTTCTTCCTAGATTAGAAAATATTATCTTTATTTTTAATCCGTCATAGTTTTCGTATGTTTTTTCATCTATTGCATATTCTTCTTTATTCATTTATAAATTATGTTGTAGTTTATATTCTAAGTTATTTATTTGTATTTCTAGATATAAAATAGTCTTTCTTTGTGCTATTATAGATTTGTGACAAATTCCTGCAAATATATTACTATTAAGTCTACTTTGCCTATGTGCTAATTCTTGTCTTTTTGGTATAATTATTTCATTAAGTTTTTGTCTATATTCGTTATTCTCGTTATTCATTGTAATTTTAAATATTGAATATATTTATATTCTACTTTAGATATATTATCTATTAATTGATTTAATTTTTCGTTATCAGTTTTTGTGATATTAAGTTGTTTATATTCCGGATATAATTTGTTTAATTTTCTTCTTATTTTTCTTAACTTTAGTATGACAACAGAGGTAGAAGAACAAAATAAAGAAAAAATCATAAATCGAAATCTAATGACAAAATTAGCAAGTAGAAAGTTAAGAAAAATAAGAAGAAAATTAAACAAATTATATCCAGAATATAAACAACTTAATATCACACAAACTGATAACGAAAAATTAAATCAATTAATAGATAATATATCTAAAATAGAATATAAATATATTCAATATTTAAAATTACAATGAATAACGAGAATAACGAATATATACAAAAACTTAATGAAATAATTATAGCAAAAAGACAAGAATTAGCACATAGGCAAAGTAGACTTAACAGTAATATATTTGCAGGAATTTGTCACAAATCTATAATAGCACAAAGAAATACTATTTTATATCTAGAAATACAAATAAATAACTTAGAATATAAACTTCAACACAATCTATAAATGAATAAGGAAGAATACGCAATAGATGAAAAACCATATGAAAACTATGACGGATTAAAAATAAAGATAATATTTTCTAATCTAGGAAGAAGATATAACAAAATAGGCATCAAAGCTATGGATAATAAGAAACAGTGTAAGAAACATACTAGTAGAAAGTTAAGAAAAATAAGAAGAAAATTAAACAAATTATATCCGGAATATAAGCAACTTAATATCACAAAAACTGATAACGAAAAATTAAATCAATTAATAGATAATATATCTAAAATAGAATATAAATATATTCAATACTTAAAATTACAATGAATAACGAGAATAACGAATATAGACAAAAACTTAATGAAATAATTATAGCAAAAAGACAAGAATTAGCACATAGGCAAAGTAGACTTAATAGTAATATATCTGCAGGAATTTGTCACAAATCTATAATAGCACAAAGAAAGACTATTTTATATCTGAAAATACAAATAAATAACTTAGAATATAAACTACAACATAATTTATAAATGAATAAAGAAGAATATGCAATAGATGAAAAAACATACGAAAACTATGACGGATTAAAAATAAAGATAATATTTTCTAATCTAGGAAGAAGATATAAGAAAATAGGTGACAATCTAAGTTTAATGTTAGAAAAAGAAATGGTAAAACTAGAAGTTAGTTTAACTGCTATGGTGAGAATAACAAAAGAAAATGAAGAAATAGACAGAAAAATGGAAATTGAAAAAATAAAACAACAAGCAAAAAAGGAAGTACAATAATTAGAAGAAGTAAAAAATACCAAAATAATAGAGCTAGAAAAAGAGCTAGCAATATTAAAAGAAATATATGAAATGAAACAAAAAGAAAAAGAACAAAAAACAAAATTAACAAATGAGATAATTAAATTTAAAGAAAAATTGCAACTAGAAGATGAATTAAAAGAAAAAGAAGAAAATAACCAAGATAATCTACCCGAAATAAGAGTTGATGAAATAAACGACGATGATCTAGAACAACATTCGGAAACAAGCGAAACATATACGGAACTTTTAGCAAACATAGATAATACAAAGAATTTAGAAGTAAATACATGAGACATAGACATGGATGAAAAACCTAGCACATCAGTAGTAAAAAACCCAAAAAATTTAAATCTAAAATATTATAATGAAAACTATGGACAATATGATAGAGAAAAAACTATATGGGATAAAAGATTAAATAAAAAATGGACACCTAAACCAATAACTGAACGACATGATTATTTAGATTTAGACTGTGTAGCAGATATAAATAAAACAATCCAATTATGGATAGGATATATATCAAAACAATTAATAGATAACAAAATAGTAATAATAGGGACACCAAGATATATAGAAAGAACGCTTATAAGAACAGTAAAATTATGGCTACAAAATTTATCAGATGAAAGTTTAAAAACTCTAAGAAGTAATAAAAAATCTAGCGGCGAATTAGCTACTACAACTATGGAAATATTATATAAATATGAAGTGGCTATAAGAAATGAATTTAGTAGTATGACAACAGAGGTAGAAGAACAAAATAAAGAAAAAATCATAAATCGAAATCTAATGATAAAATTAGCAATATGTAATATGTGTTACATAGATGAATATACATGTGCATTTAGAGAATACTATTATAAGGGAACATATAACACAGAAGAAAGTAAAGAAATAAGAAAATTATATTTTACAAAATTACCAGAACCTTTTAATTCAAAAATAATAAAAAGTTGGAATGAAGCAGAATTAACGGACACCTTAGGAGTTAGAATGAAATTCTTGCAACGATGGTTTATGGAACTACGTGAAAAATATAAAGAAGAAATAAAAATGGAAAAAATATTAGTTAAGAACTTGGCATGTTGCAAAAATAAAACAACACCTCAATTTGGTTGTACGGATAGGTATTATAAAAATAGAAAGAAATATAATAAAAGATATAGATCAAAATATAAATATAAAAAACCAAGAAGAAGATACTATGTAAAAAACTACAAAACCAAAAGACCATATAGACCAAAAAGAAAACTAACGGAATGCACTTGTTATAATTGTGGAAAATTAGGACATATAGCTAGAGATTGTAAATTACCTAAAAATCCAAAGAAAAAACAAATATCAGAAATAATAATAGACAATGAAAAATATACACAAATAGAATACGTAGATTATGAATTAGAAAGTGAAGATAGCATATTTGAATTATCAGAAAATGAAACAGACGAAATTGAAAATAATTCATTAATAGAATTAGATAATGAACACTAAATAAATGATTGAAACATATATACAAATAATTACTAAAGAAAAATATCAAGATAAAGAATCGGCAGAACAAAAAATAATATTTGATAATAATATATTTGAACAAATAAAAGGAAAAGAATTAGATCTAAGCGTAGCAAAAATATTCAAAATACCACCAATAAGAAACTGGTTTAAACCACAAAAAGAAGAATATTGTGTAGTAAGTCAAAGAGAACATATCATAGATTGCAAATACACCAAAGGAAAGGCTAAAATATCAATAATAAACAAGCGAATAATAAATAAAAAAATACAAGATATTAAGGCTAAAAATCAAATTAAATATGTCCATTTAGGAGGAACGGAAATATTAATAAAAGCATGTTTTAGAGAAGGAATAGATACACCCTTATAAATATACTTAGCAGATGATAGGATCATACAACCTATAGAAAAAAGTATAATAAACGCAGTGAAAGGTAACCTCATAAATCAAAAATTTAAATTTATTATAAGTGTTAACTACTCAGTAGCAGTGAATGACAGAAATATAGATAAATCATTAGTATTATATTGGAAAATGTCAGGAATAGAATTAGCCCCGGGAAGTAAAATATTTACAGCTAGATGAAAAACTTATATGTTTTAACAACAAAACATAAAATAACAACAAAAAATAGAATAAATAAAATAAAAATAGAAGATCCCTTTGAAAGAATAGTTACGGTCATAGATAAGAATGATTATAGTTATAATGAGATTGACATAGAAGAAGATTTAGAAATAGTAAAAGAAAGATTAAGCACATCAAAAAGAATAAACCGTGAAATACCACAAACATCATAAAAAAATGAGTACCTCAAGAAGAATAGATAAAACTCCACAAAAATCAATAGAAGAAGAAAGAAAACCACATCATTACTACATAATGGGGATAATGGGACAACGAAAATATTTAATATTAATAAATACAGGATTAGAAGAAAATTATATTACAAGAGAATTAGTGACGGAAGATGAAATCACAACTACTGAACAATCATGCCCCGAACTACCAAAAGCATTAACATATACCGAAGAAACTATGGAAAAGGAAATAATCATTGGAGAAATACCAATAATAATAAAATTTAAAATATATCAAGGAGATGAAAATATCACTTTAGGAATAAAATGGCTAGAACAAGTAAAACCATATAATCTAGAAGACAAACAGTTAATAATTAGTATGATAAAAATATGAAAATATATATACTTGCAAAGATAATAATAGAAGGATATTAGAACAGATATTATACACCAATGATAGATACGGGAGCAGAAGCTAATATATGTAAATACAATTGTTTACCAGAAGATAAGTGGGGAAAATTAAAAAACACCGATAGTAGTAACAGGATTTAATAATGAAAGAAGCATTATCACATATAAGACAAAAAATATAAAAATACAAATATGGGATAAGATATTAACTATAGAGGAAATATATAACTTTGAATTGAAAACGAAAAACAACAGAATGGATAAAAGGAAGTGAAAAAATTACACAAAAATTAGAAAATATAAAAGAAGAAGACCCTAAGATAGAATTAATTATATTCTCTATAGACAAAGTAAAAATAATCTAAGACAAATTAGAATTATTATATAGTGAAGATCCTTTACAAGGATGGGAAAAACATAAAACAAAAATAAAAATTGAGCTAATTGATGATAATAGTATAATAACCCAAAAACCATTAAAGTATAATTTTAATGATTTAACCGAATTTAAGAAATAAATGAATTACTAGAAAAAGGATATATACAAGAAAGCAATAGTAAGCACACAAGCCCGACATTTATCGTAAATAAACATAGTGAATAAAAAAGAGGAAAAAGCAGAATGGTTATTGATTATAGAAATTTAAATGCAAAAACTAAAACATATAATTATCCGATACCAAATAAAATACTAAAGATAAGACAAATACAATGATATAATTATTTTAGCAAATTTGATTGTAAATCAGGATTTTATCACTTAAAATTAGAAGAAGAATCTAAAAAACTAACAGCATTCACTGTACCACAAAGATTTTACGAATGGAATGTATTACCATTTGGATATAAAAATGCACCAGGTAGATACCAACACTTTATGGATAACTATTTTAAATAATTAGAAAATTATATATTGATGATATATTACTATATTCTAAAACCCAAGATGAACA
The DNA here is from genome assembly GCA_036553675.1 of Solanum okadae. Lineage (NCBI taxonomy): Eukaryota > Viridiplantae > Streptophyta > Magnoliopsida > Solanales > Solanaceae > Solanum > Solanum okadae. Next base: position 16,757,365 of record CM071687.1, on the reverse strand, counting down.
CATAAGATTATTAGAAAAATTCATACATATTATAGGACTAGTAAACTAAGTAAGAGAATACATACCAAAATTAGCAGAGAATTTAAAACCATTACAACAAAAATTAAAGAAAGATGTAGAATACCAGTTTGATAAGAAAGACCAAACAAATACAAAAAATAAAATTATTATGTAAGAACCTACCTAAACTATATTTTTCGGATGAAAATAAAAAATTTAATTATATAGTAGAATCAGACGCCAGCGAAAAAAGTTATGGAGGAGTATTAAAATATAGGTATGGAGAAGAAAAAATAGAACATCACTGTAGATATTATTCAGAACATTTACGAATGCAGAAATAAGATGGGAAATAAATAAGAAAGAATTATATTCGATATATAAATGTTTATTATCATTTGAACCATATATTGTATATAACGAATTTATTATAAGAACAGATAATACACAAGTAAAATGGTGGCTAACAAGAAAAATACAAGACTCGGTAACAACAAAAGAAATAAGGAGATTAGTATTAAATATATTAAATTTTACATTTACAATTGAAGTAATAAAAACTGATAAGAATGTTATTGCAGATTACCTATCACGACAAATCTACTCAGACTGAGACTGAGGAAGAAGATACAATTGAAAAAGATACTCAAAGCCATTACTACACTTTGTACAAAAGTGGATAGTATGGACAAAGAGATACAAAAGATAAAGACTAATGAAGATAATCTGAAGTCTAAAGCTAGTCAGCAGCATGACTATAAAAATGCGGAGCTACGTCGATCGGAAGACGGAAAAAACCCAGAGCTAAAAGGAGACGATGGGAAACTCCTTAAAACCCATAATGTTTGTTTAAGTACAGCTGCAGGTACAAGCAAACAAGTTAGCGATAAACAACATAAAAATGCGAACTTAAACCAGCTATTCGAAAAACCATTTACCCAAAGGACACCTAGGCATATGTCCATGGAACCACAAACATCTACAAACGCAGATAGTTTGCAAAACCAAAATGAGAAAAAGACATATAACAACATCACACGAACCTATATCAAAAATATACACAAAATCCAAACTTATTTAAATCGTAACCCCAGATCAGCTACAAAAGAACCAAACCAGGATTATTTGACACAAAAGTTACAAGGATATAACAAATTAATTGCACGGCCAAAAACTAACGCTAATTTAGTAAGAACGTGTTATAACTACGGACTGTTAAATACCATATACACATACGACGGAGAAGAAGTTAGTGGAATACCAGAACTACACAAGGCATTCGTCACATACAAAAGAGTTACAAAAGGAAATTTATTTTATATAAAATTCTATACAGCACCAGCGGAGATATTATACGAGGAAATAAAACCTCCAATACAGGTTATCAAGATAGGACTAACTAAAGATATGATTATACCCGAGGACATCAGACAACAAGAAGAGATATGCAAAATAGAGATACCAAGTTTTTATGCCAACAAAAGAATAATTGGTATATCAACTATCATACAAGAGCTAGCAAATAATTATTTAAACGGAAACGCTATATGGAGCTACTATGCAAGAGACCAGTTAATGATTTATTCCAATTCAAGGGAGCTAAGGAAAGCAGATATGGATGAAGTCCAGAGATGGATTTTGTCATTACTTAAGCCAGAAGAACTACCTACAACGAGAGCACTAAAAGAATGATTTATTTCGACAGAGTTATTAACCAGATATTGCAAGCTAATTGGTCACAAATACCCTGACCACATATGTTCGAAATGCAATGGTGAAGATAATATAATTCCAGATGTCCAGCTAGAATGACCAAATAAGATAGAGACGAAATGACCAAACAAGACAAAGAGCAGAAGAAGACAAGGACAAAAGGATATGTAAGGATATAAAGCAATCAAAAACAAAGCTAAGATGAAAAGTCGTAAAGCACTTTTCAAGGTGTAAAGTAGGTATAGTATTTTGCAAGGTGTAAAGTAGGAATAGTATTAGTATGTAAAAAGTCATAAAGTGTGTCATTGTGTCATAAAGTAGGTATGGTGTGCATTAATAAGGATGACAAGGGTATGCATGGGAGGGGGTGTTTATTATTAAGAAGACATGTGTAAAAGTAGTGGGTAAGGAAAGTAAGTGTGTAGTACGTCCATTATTATGCACTAATTCCTTTCTATATAAAGGAAGGCATATGTAAATGAAGAGGCAACGCCTAACATAATAAAAATCTTCTTTCATAAAAATACTCTCTCAACTAAGATAAATATTTAAAATACTAATGGATAAATCTGAAATTCAATCAGATATTTCAGATAGCATGGCTAAGCAAGAGGCAAAGGTATATTGTTCAATAAATATGCAGAACTAATTTCATATATTCCTGAATATCATATATATGATTGAATAAATTTATGTTAGTTATTATGTATTAGAATTATTTGAATCATGATTTCTAGTTTATTAGCACACTGGAAACATGGAGAAAACTTCTATACTATGCCATCCTAATGTTGAAACCAGTAGGCGAGGAAAGCCGTTTAGGGGAGTAAACAAAGTTGAGGCGCTGATAAGAAGGAAGTATCCGCTAAAGTACGATGCTAGTAGTGACAGGAAAACATGATAAAGATAATCTAGTTCATAATGATCTAATATGATTTAATCAATTATGAATATGATAGGAAGGAATAATTTGAAATAAAAAACCTGCATGATAAAGAACATGACTACATACGTTCATGATGAAATGATAAAAAACTATGAAACTTTAATCTTATATATACTTAAAGATATAAAAATAATTGAATTAAGAAGAATCATATGGGAAAAAATATTTAATGATAACAAATCAGAAGATATATTAAATCAATAATGGTATGAAATAGACCTACATGATTTAGACTCTGAAAGAATAGAATGCTACGATTTAGAAATAAATTCAGATTAAAATGACCTACGAATATTTACAATATTGGACAGAATCTATGGAAGATATAAAACTATTAGAACAATTAATGGAAGAAAATTTATATATGTACCAAAGAACCCAAGATATGTTATATCTAGAATATATCATAAATAATATTAAAGAAATATTCAGATTAAAACAACTATCAGAAGAATATTACGATAAATATTATTATATTTTACCATGAATTTCGCACCTAATAGTAAAGAAATATCAATATTAAGACACTTAGCAAAAAAATATTACAATAAAATCTTTAAAACAAATCACTCACCTACCACACTACCACTTCCATGAATTCCTCAACTACCAGTTCCGCACCGAAAAATGATGTTAATGAACTTTGGGATCGGTAGGCTTATGACACCCTTCCATGAATGTTGATGATGAACCTTGAATTGGTAGCCCTATGGTACCCTTTCATGAGGTGTCAATGAGCTTCCTAATGTACCTTGAATCGGTAGGTTTATGGCGCCCGTTCATGTGTTAATGAATGTACCTTGGGTCGGTAAGCTTATGGCACCCTCTCATGTGTAATAATGTTAAAGTAATGAAATACTCTATGGGAATGAAGGCTAAGCACCAAGTGGATTTGGTTAGATGGAGACTCTCCCGATGTTTAGGCCGGGTTTCAATGATCATGTTCCTTATCTCATAAACTATGTGCCCACATATTTCTAGTTAGTGGATCCACCTAAGCTAAATGTACCTAGTTCTACCTTAGGCAAGTAGGACACCTCTTTATGGTGTGAGGCTTTATGACACCGGATTCCATGGTTTTCACTCATGGTCTATGTCGGTTAATGCTTATTCCCATCATGTGAGATGTGCATTATGGTTTCTTGAGAAGTTCTATGAAGTGTGGGTGGTAGTATGGGATACCATCCATGCATTGCACGAGTAGGCTTTGAGAGGGTCATAATGAGTTCTCTAATGTCTTAATGACTAAGGTATGAAAGTTCTCGTAATGAAGCTAATTGAAGGATGTTGACTTAAATATCTAATGTGATGATGCATGCTATACTTGGGGTTATATTATGAGTTATTTTCTCTTGTCATGATTTATGAAATGTTTATGGTCCTTATGTATGGGGTATTGTGTAAAGGTGAAAAGGAAGGATGGTAAATTCACTTTTGGTGACCTTGATGTGGTACCTAGTGTGGATGGTGGTATGAGATGTTATTCATACATTGCACAAGGTATTGGCTTGGGGTTACTTGAGGTGGAAGCTTAATGTAATGAAATGTCTTACATGTCGATTATGTTTAAATGTGGTGTTATGACTTGTATGATGATTATACTTGTATTTTATGTCTCTTATACTAATGTACATGATATTTCTAAAAAGTGGCATAATGCATGGTTTCTAACCAAAATGTCCCTTTTAAAGCATGTTTTTGCATGGTCATCATACTTAGTACATTTTTGTGTGCTAACCCATATTTCCCTTATTTTACTACAAGTGTAGGTTCCGACAAGTGAGTTGCTTCTCTCTAGTTCAAGTGCTTGAATTGAGATTCCACCAAGGCTAAGTGGTATGTCCTCATAGATCAAGGACAAGTGTTTAGATGTTTCTTTTCTCTCATGTATTAGACATTTGTTAGTCTTTCGATTGTAAAGGGTCGTGTCCCTACTCTAGTTTCAAGATATTGTTTTAGATGGCCATGTGAGATAATAGACTTCCGCTGTTTTAAATGAGTATTTTGATTGTATGGATTTAAAGAAAGTCTTAAATTCTGCACTATTTTTATATATTGAATGTTATGAATGCTAAGAGACTTGTATGAGGCTCTTTGGAGTCTTGTACGCCGTGTGAATACGGGGTGTAGGCTCGGGTCGTTACATTAGATAAGACCTTAGCCATCCGGTCACAGACAAGAATAGTACATGTGATCACTATGTCAGACGCCTCTGCCTCATTTTTACCCCGAAAGGCATAACACTAAGCTCTGCCTGCATTACCATTTCCCATACCTCCGCGACCTCCCTGATTTCCTCCTTGTCCACTTTGTGGACGTTCCCGACCATTATTACCATTCCCTGCGGGTACCACTACTTTAGTCTACTGCTGTGCGGATTCCAACACGCTTGGATGGGGACAATCTCTCCTCATATGCACAGGTTCTTCACAGTTATAGTAACTACGATCAAAAGATGGCCTGCTACCCATCGAAGGCACGACTCCCTGGCTATCCTGAATCAAATTATGAGGAAGAGTTCCCGAGTAATTACCTGTAGAGGCTGGCATAGCGGACTGAATTGGCCTGGATGCAAGTGTTGGCCTCCCTGAACCTCTAGAGTAAGATCCCTGAAAGTTGCCTGAATTTTTGGCTTTCTTAGCCAATGTCTTGGTCTGACCGTCTCGCCTCACCCCTTCCACTTTCTTAACAAAGTATGTTACCTCATTAAAGCTCCTCCCTGCAGAGTTCATATGAACATATAATACCTGCAACTCATAATTTAGTCCCTTAATAAATAAATGGATCCTCTATTCCTCAGTAGTCACCAACTGCATATCATATCTAGACAAGGCATGAAACTTGGCCTCAGAAGCAGCATACATACTACCTTGCTCCAAAGCCATGAACTCATCCTTCCTGCGATCTCTCAAAATCCTAGGTACATATTTCTCTAAGAACATGGAATGAAACTGGGTCCAAGTAAGTAAAGGTAAAACTGAAGATCTGTATTCCATATAAGCTCTCCACCACTGCTTAGCCTCACCTTGAAGCTGAAAAATCACGAACTCAAACCCATGCTGATGAACAATTCCTAACTTATGAAGCCTCTCATAGCAATCTAGGATGAACTCATATGCATCCTCACTCTTAGAACCATGGAACACAGGCGGTTTCAACTTCAAAAACTTGGTCAGCATCTCATGTTCATTACCAGTCATAACAGGACCTAATAAAGGACGGAAGAAAGCATCATTACCTACATTCCCTCCCACCTTGGGGACAATGTTAGCAATAGGAGGATTGGCGGGAGCTTGAGTTGCTTGAACAGAAGGAAGCACTCCAAGATCAATCAACCCTTTCAAGAATGACATGATATGTTGAGCTAATACTGGGTCTATGGGAGAAATACATGTAGTCTCAGCCTGCACCTCTTCCTCTTGTCCAACCTCCTCAACATTTTCAACCTCAACATTTTCCTCTATCTCTTCTTGATGTACGGAAGGGGCCTCATTTTGGGGAGCATTTTCGACCGGTACCCCAACTCTAGTAGGCGCCACTCTTCCTCGACCTCAACCCTAGCTCTTCCTCTACCCCTGCCTCAACCGCGACCTCTCACTATAGATTCCTTAGCTGGAGCATTGACGGGAGGTACGTGCCTAATGTTGTTAAATCTAGTGTTAACCATCTGCGGACATAAGAGTGAAGGAGGTTAGTTACCAATTTGAATCGACAAATACCAATTGGAATCAAGTTTTAGCACGAATGAGACAAAAGAAAATAGAGAGATTTTCTTAAGTCCTATAGCCTCTTGAAGAAAAGTACAGACGTCTCCGTATCATTCCGCAAGACTCTACTAGACTCGTTTTGATACATTGAAATCAACAAACCTAGGCTCTGATACCAACTTTTGTCACGACCTAGACCATCGTGATTGGCACCCACACTAACCCTCAAGTTGGAGAACCATTTATACTAATTAGCTAACCAACTTAATAAAAAATACTAAGACATTTAAGTTACAGAAGCAAGTTTAATGCTAAGGAAAGAAATAGAGTTCCCATAAACTCCAAACAAAAGTCTAACAACAAACTAACATTGCAGAAGTAATGCCTAGAACCTGAAAGTCAATGTACCAAAACATCTAAAGATCAACCATAAGTCTAAACAAGAAGGGATACAACCCCAAACTAATGAACTAATTAACTAACTAGCAGTCCAAGTTCGAAATGTGGACATAGACAGAAAGAGAACTCATGGCAGCCTGGAAGAACTGGCTCACCCTTGAATTCGATCGATGATCACTGATCTTCTAAACGAGGTCTATTAATAGCCGCTTGAAGATGTCTTGTACTCAACGAAGAAAGAGCAAATGTAGTATCAGTAAACAACCGCAGTGTACTGGTACGATCACGCGGCTATCCCACTAAGTGCAACATATATAAGTCATACAACATAATAATAACATGCATACACCGAACATATACAATATCATCATTATTTTCGAAGCAATATACAATATCACATATCTCAAGATTCACAATTACATCAAGTCATTGGTCCTCTCATGGAACCCAAACTCAAACTGTTAGCATACCGGAACGTGATACCCGATCCAATATTTATGCCGGAACATGGCAATCGATCTCATATTAATGCCAAAACGTGGCAATCGATCCAGGTTAGTGTGTCGGAACGCAACACCGATCCATTCAACAAGCCAGAATCACAATCACAAGTATATTTTCAAGATGATACAATTAAGTCATGATTCATGGCATTCATCATTCATCTACCTCATTTACAAAAAGTGTGATCAATAATGTAACATTCACATACATACACGTATTACAATGAAGCAAGAACAAACATATATCACACGATCATGAAATCACAATCATCACCTACCTCGAAACAAGCTTGAATTCCCTAAAACACTTGATTCTTCCTTTTCCGGATTCGTTCCGCTTGTTCTTGGTCTACAAATATTTAATTTAATGCGGGAATTAATAAACAATAAATAATTACCCGAATTACTAACAATTCTATCAACCCTAGATCATACCCATGATCTCCATACCCAGATTAGGGATTTCTCCACCATAATTTCCAGATCAAAACCCTTCCCCGTCGATAATTACCCATTAGATTATGTTCTACGAATCAAAAAATGGATTCGGGGAGTTAAATCTTACCTTTAGCCTCAAGAATGGTGAAAAACTGACAAAAAAACCTCTAGGTTCGTTTCTTAGCTTTCAAGTTTGAAAATTGCAGAATAAAACATTTTTTGGGTTTATTTTTTACTTTAAGTCGCGTCTGCCGCCATGGCGGCACCCACCCAGCTACAGCGGCCCCGCCTTGGCAACAGAAATCCCGCCTCAACGGCTTGCACGGAAACAGTGAGCAATTTTAAGAATTTCAAACCCCCATTTCACAACACACCATCGACCAACGACACTCAGAAACTACCCGTTTACGGTAAGATCAATTTTGGGGGTTCTACTTGCCCGAATTCAATTCTGTAAAGTTGTACGGGTTCCTTAACGTCTTAGCTACCTACTCATGTGATAGAATTCATAATTAGTAACTTGGGCTAGGTCTAAAAATTCCAAGCTAAACTTTACCTCTTTCCGTAACTATCCGAAAATGGCCGAATATTACGTAAATTCCCCAAAATGGCCGAAAAATTCAGAAAAATACATAAAGAATACAAAAAACTTCACAAAAAATTTTCGACTTGCACCAATGACCTTATAATATTGTTACGAATAAAAAAACAAAACATTACTTCTATTCGTAACTGTCCGAAAATGGCTAAATATTACATAAATGCCCCAAAACGGTCGATAAAACAAGAAAAATACATAAACAATACAGAAAACACTTCTAAAAAATTTTGACTTGCACCAATAACATTAGTATATCGTGACGAATAAAATAACAAAATTTTACTTCTTTTTGTAACTGTTCGAAAATGGCCGAATATTACGTAAATCTCCAAAATAGCCGAAAAATAAATAAAAATACATAAATAATACAAAAAATGCATCAAATTTTTTTTGACTTGCACCAATGACCTTAGAATATCGTGAAGAATAAAATAAACAAAACATTACTTCTTTTAGTAACTGTCCGAAAATGGCCGAATATTACGTAAATGCCCCAAAATAATCAAAAAATCAAGAAAAATACATAAACAATACAAAAAACTCATCAAAAACAAATTAACTTGCACCAATGACCTTAGAATATCGTGACGAACAAAAGAACAAAACTTTACTTATTTTAATAACTGTCCGAAAGTGGCCGAATATTACGTAATCGTCCAAAATGGGCAAAAAATCATGAAAAATACATAAACAGTACAAAAAATGCCTCAAAATTTTTGACTTGCAGCAATGACCTTAAAATATTGTGACGAATAAAAGAACAAAACTTTACTTCTTTTCATAACTGTCCGAAAATGGCCCAATATTACGTAAATTCACAAAAATGGCCCAAAATTCAAGAAAAATACATAAACAATACAAAAAATGCCTCAATTTTTTTTTGACTTTCACCAATGACCTTAGAATATCATGACGATTAAAAGAACAAAATTTAACTTCTTTTTGTAACTGTCTGAAATGGCCGAATTTTACGTTAATTCCCCAAAATGATCGAAAAAATCAAGAAAAATACAAAAACAATACAAAAAACGCCTCAAAAAAAATTCAACTTGCACCAATGACCTTAGAATATAGTGAGGAATAAAAGAGCAAAACTTTACTTCTTTTCGTAACTGTCCGAAAATGGCCGAATATTACGTAATCGTCCAAAATGGGCGAAAAATCATGAAAAATACATAAACAATACAAAAAATGCCTCAAAATTTTTGACTTGCACCAAAGACCTTAGAATATCGTGACGAATAAAAGAACAAAACTTTACTTGTATTCATAACTGTCCGAAAATGGCCGAATATTTCGCCAATTCTCAAAAATGGCCCAAAAATCAAGAAAGATACAAACACAATACAAAAAACGCCTCAATTTTTTTTTGACTTTCACCAATGACCTTAGAATATCGTGGCGAATAAAAGAACAAAACTTTACTTCTTTTCGTAACTGTCCAAAAATGGCCGAATATTACGTTAATGCCACAAAATGACTGAAAAATCAAGAAAAATACATAAACAATACAAAAAATGCCTCAAAAAAAATTTGACTTGCACCAATGACCTTAGAATATTGTGACGAATAAAAGAACAAAACTTTGCTTCTTTTCGTATCTGTCCGAAAATGGCCGAATATTACGTTAATGCTCCAAAATGACCAAAAAATCAAGAAAAAAACATAAAAGATACAAAAAAAGCCTCATAAATTTTTTGACTTGCTTCAATGACCTAAGAATATTGTGATGAATAAAATAACCAAACCTTACTTCCTTTCTTAGCAGTCCGAAAATGGCTGAATATTACGTAAATGCTCCAAAATGGCCAAAAATTCAAGGAAAATACATAAACAATACAATAAACGCCTCAAAAAAGATTCGACTTGCACCAATGAACTTCGATTATCATGAAAAATAAAAGAACAAAAGTTTACTTCTTTTTGTAACTGTTCGAAAAATGGCCGAATATTATGTGAATTCCCCAAAATGGCCAAAAAATCAAGAAAAATACATAAACAATATAAAAAAGGCCTCAAAATAGTTTCGACTGGCAATAATGAACTTAGAATATTGTGACGAATAAAAGAGCAAACCTTTACTTCTTTTCGTAACTGTCCGAAAATGACCGAATATAACGTTAATGCACCAAAATGGTCAAAAATTGAAGAAAATTACATAAATAATAATACAGAAAAATGCCTCAAAAAAGTTTTGACTGACACCAATGACTTTAGATTATTGTGACAAATAAAAGAACAAAACTTTACTTCTTTTCATAACTATCCAAAAATGGCGGAATATTAAGTTAATGCCCTAAAATGGCCGAAAAATCAAGAAGATTACATAAGAATACAAAAAACACCTCAAAAATATTTCGACACGCACCAATGATCTTAGAATATCTCGACGAATAAGAGAGCAAAACTTTACTTATTTTTGTAACTGTTTGAATGGCCGAATATTACGTAATCTCCCCAAAATGACCGAAAAATCTAGAAAAATACATAAACAATACAAAAAATGCCTCAAAAAATTTCGACTTGAACCAATGACATTAGAATATCATGACGAATAACATTAGAATATCATGATGAATAAAAGAACAAAACTTCACTTCTTTTCGTAAATGTCCGAAATTGGACGAATATTACATAAATCCCCAAAATGGCCGAAAATCAAGAAAAATACATAAACAATGCAAAAAACGCCTCGAAAGAATTTTGACTTGCACTTATTACCTTAGAATATCGTGACAAATAAAAGAACAAAACTATACTTCTTTTCGTAACTGTCCGAAAATTCCCGAATATTACGTAACTACCCCAAAATAGACGAAAAATTCAGAAAAAAGCATAAACAATACAAAAAACCCATCTAATTTTTTTTTACTTGCACCAATAACCTTAGAATATCGTGACGAATAAAAGAACAAAACTTTACTTTTTTCGTAATTGTGTGAAAATGATCGAATATTATGTAAATGCCCGAAAATGATCGAAAAATCAAGAAAAATACATAAACAATATAAAACCGCCTCAATTTTTTTTTTACTTAAACCAATGACCTTAGAATATCATGACGAATAAAAGAATTAAAATTTACTTCTTTTCATAACTGTTCGAAAATGGTCATATATTATGTAAATGCCCCAAAATTGCTGAAAAATCATGAAAAATACATAAACAATACAAAAAATGCCTCAAAATAAATTTTGACTTGCACCAATAACCTTAGAATATAGTGACGAATAAAAGAACAAAATTTTACTTTTTTTCGTAACTGTTCAAAAATGGCCGAATATTACGTAAATTCCCCAAAATGGTCAAAAAATCAAGAAAAAATACATAAACAATTAGAAAAATGCCTCAATAAAATTTTAAATTGCACCAATGACCTTAGAATATCGTGACGAATAAAAGAACAAAACTTAACTTCTCTTCGTAACAGTCCAAAAATGACCAAATATTACGAAATGCCCCAAAATGACAGAAAAATTAAGAAAAATACCTAAACAATACAAAAAACGCCTCAATTTTTTTTTGACTTGCACCTATGACCTTAGAATATCGTGACTAATAAAAGAACAAGACTATACTTCTTTTCGTAACTGTCCGAAAATGGCCAAATATTACATAAAGTCCCCAAAATCTCCAAAAAATCAAGAAAAATACATAAACAATACAAAAAACGCCTAAAAAAATTGATTTACGGTAATGACCTTAGAATATCGTGATGAATAAAAGGACAAAACTTGATTTATTTTCGTAATTGTTTGAAAATGGCTAAATATTACGTAAATGCCCCAAAACAGCCGAAAAAACAAGAAAAATACATAAACAATACAAAAAACACCTCAAAAAATTTCAACATGCATCAATGACATTAGAATATCGTGACAAATAAAAGAACAAAACTTTATTTGTTTTCACAACAGTCCAAAAATGGCCGAATATTACATAAATTCCCCAAAATGGCCGAAAAAATCAAGAAAAATACATAACCAATACAAAAAATGCCTCTAAAAACATTTTGACTTGCATTTATGACCTTTGAATATCGCGACGAATAAAAGAAAAAAACTTTACTTCTTTTCGTAACTGTCCGAAAACTGCCGAATAGTACGTAAATGTCCAAAAATGACCGAAAATCAAGAAAAATGCATAAACAATAGAAAAAACGCCTCAAAAAAATTTCAACTTGCATCAATGAGAGCTTAGAATATCGCGACGAAAAAAAGAACAAAATTTTATTTCTTTTCGTAACTGTCCAAAAATGGTCGAATATTAAGTAAATCCCCAAAATAGCCAAAAATCAAGAAAAATACATAAACAATGCAAAAAACACCTCTAAAAAAATCTCGACTTACACCAATGACCTTAGAATATCATGACAAATAAAATAACAAAATATTACTTCTTTTCTTCGCCTTAGAATAAAATGACCGAATATTACGTAAATGCCACAAAATGGCCGAAAAAATCAAGAAAAATATGTAAACAAAACAAAAAACGCCTCTAAAATATTTCAACTTGCACTATTAACCTTAGAATATTGTGATGAATAAAAGAACAAAACTTTACTTCTTTTCGTAACTGTCGAAAAATGACCGAATATTACGTAAATTCCCCAAAATGGCGAAAAATCAAGAAGAATACAAAAAACAATACAAAAACGCCTCAAAACAATTTCTACTTGCATTATGGCCTTAGAATATCATGATGAATAAAAGAACAAAACATTAGTTCTTTTCGTAACTGTCCGAAAATGGCCGAATATTACGTAAATGGACTAAAATCAAGAAAAATACATAAACAATATAAAAAATGCCTCAAAATTTTTTTGACTTACACCAATGACCTTAGAACATTGTGACAAATAAAAGAAAAAAACTTTATTTCTTTCGTAAAAGTCCGAAAATGGCAGAATATCACGTAAATGCCCCAAAATAGTCGAAAAATGAAGAAAAATACCTAGACAATAAAAAAACGCCTCAAAAATTTTGAATTGTACCAATGACTTTAGAATATCATGACGAATAAAAGAACAAAACTTTACTTTTTTTCGTAACTGTCCGACAATTGCCGAATACTACGTAAATGCCTAAAATGGCCAAAAAATCAAGAAAAATACACAATTAATACAAAAAAATTCCTCAAATAAATTTCGACTTACACCAATGATCTTAGAATATCGTGAGGAATAGGAGAACAAAACTTTATTTCTTTTTGTAACTATACGAAAATAGACGAATATTACGTAAATGCCCCAAAATAGAATTAAAAAAATACATTAACAATACAAAAAATGCCTCAAAATTTTTTTGACTTGCACCAATGACCTTAGAATATCGTGAAGATTAAAAGAACAAAAACTTTACTTATTTTCGTAACTGTTTGAAAATGGACGAATATTACGTAAATTCCCCGAAATGGCCAAAAAATCAAGAAAAATACATAAACAATACAAAAATTGCCTCTAAAATTTTTTGACTTTCACCAATGACCTTCGAATATCGTGAAGAATAAAAGAAGAAATCATTACTTTTTTTCTTAACTTTCAGAAAATGGCCGAATATTACGTAAATGCCTCAAATTGGCCGAAAAAATCAAGAAAAATACATAGAAAACAGAAAAAATGCCTCAATTTTTTTTTTACTTTCACCAATGACCTTAGAATATCGTGACGAATGAAAGAACAAAACTCTACTTCTTTTCGTAACAGTCCGAAAATGGATGAATATTACGTATGTAATGACCATCCAGGTCATTTTTAAATTAAAGAGTTCATTCCATCGTTTAGAGCGTTCCTGTAGCGACCCCAAGTCATTTATGACTTATGGCACTGACTGTTCGGTCGCCTGGTCCCTATTTTAGAGATTTTATAACTTGAAAAGTTGACTTCGGTCATAAATTCAGGTAAAAGACCTCAGAATAAAATTCTGACGATTTCATCAGCTCCGAAATGGCCAAATTTGGCTAGTAGCATGGTCAAGACGAGTATCGAGGTAATCGGTACGAGTTTAGGGCCATTTGATGTTTTTGCCCTTGAAATTTGGCCTATAGTTGACTTTGGTCAACCTTCCTGGAAAACGTGCTTAGATGAAAATTCTGACAGCTAGGTTAGCTTCGGAATATCGATTTTGGTCTAGAACGACCCTTTGTTCACTTCCCGAGGCTTTAGATGCCCGTTGTGAAATCTGGCTCAAAACGATACTGGGTGTGGGACCCACTTTTCATCGAAGCAATCTCCCATGGAAATTCTGACTTCAACGTTGAGTTCGAAATATCATTTCCAATCATATTCCATATATGGTTTGTATTTTTTTGACTCCGAACGAGTCCGGAACATCGAAATTTAAGTTTGAAGAGTTGTTGAATTCTAACGCGGTGGTGACGTGGCAGATCCACGCGACGCCACGTGGCAGCGTGTTGAAATCTGGAAATTTCCAGATTTAAGGACGATTTTCGTCCATTTTTTTTCTTCATCTTCAAACATAGATATCTCCTCCATTTTAAGCTCAAATTAGGTGATTCAAAAGGCTAATTTCAAGAGAATTTCGTGGGGAAGCTAGTGGTGAGTTCAGAAAAGCGAGGGGAGGCTTCGTTTGAGTTAAGGAATCGAATTTAGATACTACTAGAATGATTTTCGGAATGAATTTTTGTTGAGCTTTGAAAGGTTAGATCTTGATCATCTTAGGTCCGTTTTTAGTCATTCTTGAGGCTAACTTGTAGAGTTTTTCGCAAGGATCGTCGTGGTATAATCTGTTTGGGTTGAAAGGGTCTCGTTTTTCTAGAATTTGGTGATCAAGGGGCTGCCAAGTCGTAAGTTAAGACTTATTAATGATTTTAATTGTTGGGGCTGATTTGCTACATATTAGGCATCTATTTGTGCTAAATTTTGGGGTATTAGTTTAGTAAGGTATTTGGGACGTTTTCACGGATTTGTTTTCGGGATTCCAATTGTGGGTCCCACAATCCCGTTTTAGACCCAATTTTGGGTCCGTCTCCGAAAAATATAATTTTAGTGTCAACATATTCGTAATGACGAGGTGATTAACCTTTTGATAGTGTGGAAGCATTTGGAGACCATTTGGAGGGGAAAAGCTCCGGTACCGTGAGTTGGAGCACGCGTGATCGGCTTTCAGGTAAGCTATGGCTTTCCCCTCGTGATATTGAGCATGTTTAGGCAATTTTTTATTGATTTTCTTGAGTATGGAGGGGTTTGGGTGTCGAGCATGCTAAATTTCTATAATTCCTGCCTTAGACCTTATTTCGGGAAATTGTTGGATTATGAAAGCATGACTCTTGATATTATTGAACATCCATACTTTGTGGTGTATATTATAATATTGATTTGAAGTATGTTTGGCCTTAGTCTAGGCTTAGACTAGTGTTGCCATAGACTTGCGAGGTTTCGGATGTCGTTGGGCCGTAGAACTTTTTCCAACGTCGTTTCGGACGGTCAGCTCCTTGTAGACTGATATAGAACACTTGAGTCTGATAGTCTGAGCCTTAGCTAGGCGGTAACTCAGCTTATGACCTTGTATCCACAATGCCCTGCTTTTCTATCGGCTACAGATACCCGGTTAAAGTCCGTGGTCTAGCTTACTCACTTTTGGATACTTCCTCGGCGATTTGGGGTATATGAGGGTCGGACTGAAATG
The DNA here is from genome assembly GCA_036553675.1 of Solanum okadae. Taxonomy (NCBI): domain Eukaryota; kingdom Viridiplantae; phylum Streptophyta; class Magnoliopsida; order Solanales; family Solanaceae; genus Solanum; species Solanum okadae. The sequence goes on along the minus strand of CM071687.1, from coordinate 16,741,412 downwards.
ATTATTTATGGTAATCGGTTTGGTGATATTTCCCGCGACGTATGGTTGGATATTGATTCTTAGCTACAGCACCCGGTTAGAGTCCGTGGTCCAGCTTACTTATGTCCAGGCTTAACTATAGTACCCGGTTCGTGTCTGTGGTCCAGCTTACCGGTGATATGATTTTGGCTACAGTACCCGGTTCGAGTCCGTGGTCCAGCCCACCCGTGCCCGACCTTTGGCTACAGCACCCGGTTCGAGTCCGTGGTCCAGCCCATATAGGTTGACTCATTAGCTATAGTACCCGGTTCGAGTCCGTGGTCCAGCTTGCACATGGTGCATTCCCAATTCCTTACTGAAGCTTCAGTTTAGTCTTTGATTACTCTCATCTGTAGGTTGAGGTTTTGGAGGTTGGAGATGTTCCGATTAAAGTTCAGGACGTAATGAGATCTTGGAATATAATTGGAAATGGTTCAGTTAAAGTCCGAAAATTGGTAATATTGTGATAGACCTTCTAGCTCCATTCTTTTACTTCAACTGCCAGTGCATCTGCCGGGCTTATGGGGGTCCGTGCAGGTGGTTTCTTTTATTGTGCACGAGCGTACCCGTCGAGTTTATGGGAGCCCGGCGGAGTTAGTTAGATTCCTTGTCTTTGTTGCCTGTACGCTCGTGTACATACCCATATTTACTACTCTTTTGTCCTTGATTGTGACCCTTTATTCGCATTTCAGTTTACTTTTGCTTATCTTGCTCAGTCGGCCTGATGCCTACTGGGTACCTGCTGTTTTGGTACTCATACTACACTCTGCATCTATTTTCGTGATGCAGGTCCGAGTACTAGCTACCGACGTTGATTCGAGCCAGCTGCGGTCGTGATCGGAGGCAAGGGTGAGCACACAACGTCCTGGATTTGCCCGTCTCCTTCTGTACTTACTTTTGCTTGTCTTTTGACTTTTGAGACAGCTTGTTTCTGTAGTTCACTTTTGGGACTTGTACTTTTGTTAGCAGCTCTGTACTTGTGACTTCCAGGTTTTGGGAGGGATTCATTTTGTGTATATATGTCTAGTTGCTTCCGCCCGTTCATTGCATGTTCTTGTTATATTTATTACTATTTTAGGTTGATTGGTTGATTTTCTACCCTAACATCCCATAACTTCAGGTTCCGGGATATGGGTCGGCTTGCCTACTGGTGGGTCATATAGTAGGCGTCATCATGACCTGAGAAATTGGGTCGTGACAACGTAAATGCTCTAAAACGGCAGAAAAAATCAAGAAAATACAGAAAAAATACAAAAATGCCTCAAAACATTTTCTACTTGTAGCAATTACCTTAGAATATCGTTATGAATAAAGGAATAAAACTTTAGTCCTTTTCGTTACTCTCGAAAAATGGGAAAATATAACGTAAATGGCCAAAAATCAAGAAAAATACATAAACAATACAAAAACCGCCTCACAAAAATTTCGACTTGCACCGATGACCTTAGAACATTGTGACGAATTAAAGAACAAAACTTTACTTCTACCGTAACTGTCCGAAAATGGCTGAATATTGCGTAAAGGCCCCAAAATGGCCGAAAAATCAAGAAAAATACATAAACAATACAAAAAATGCCTCAAAAATTTCGACTTGCACCATTGACCTTAGAATATCGTAACGAATAAAAGAACAAAACTTTACTTCTTTTCTTAACTATCCAAAAATGGCCGAATATTACGTAAATTCCCAAAATGGCCGAAAAATCAAGAAAAATACATAAACAATACAATAAACTCCTCAAATAAATTTCGATTTGCAGCAATGACCTTAGAATATCTTGAGGAATAAGAGAACAAAACTTTATTTGTTTTTGTAACTATTCGAAAATGGCCGAATATTATGTAAATGTCTTAAAATGGAATCAAGAAAAATACATAAACAATACAAAAGATGCCTCAAAATTTTTTTGAATTGCACCAATGACCTTAGAATATCGTGACGAATAAAAGAACAAAACTTTATTCCATTTTGTAACTGTTCGAAATTGGACGAATATTACATAAATCCCCCGAAGTGGCCAAAAAATCAAGAAAAGAATATAACAATACAAAAAACTCCACAAATAAAATTTGATTTGCACCAATGACCTTAGACTATCGTGACTAATAAGAGAAGAAAACTTTTTTTTTTGTAACTGTACGAAAATGGCCGAATTTTACATAATTCCCCCAAAATGGAATCAAGAAAAATACATTAACAATACAAAAAACGCCTCAAAAAATTTCGACTTACACCATTGACCTTAGACTATCATGACAATTAAAACAACAAAAGTTTACTTCTTTTGGTAACTGTCTGAAAATGGAAAAATATTATGTAAACTACCCGAAATGGCCGAAATATCAAGAAAAATACATAAACAATACAAAAGATGCCTCAAATTTTTCTTTGATTTGCACCAATGACCTTAGAATATCGTGAATAATAAAAGAACGAAACTTTACTTCTTTTCGTAACTTTCCGAATATGGCAAAATATTACATAAATGTCCCAAAATGGTCGAAAAATAAAGAAAAATGCATAAACAATACAAAAAGCGCCTTAATTTTTTTTTGACTTGCACCAATGTCCTTAGAATATCGTGAGAAATTAAAGAACAAAACTTTACTTCTTTTCGTAACAGTCCAAAAATTGCCGAATATTACGTAAATGACCCAAAATGGCCGAAAATCAAGAAAAATACATAAACAATAGAAAAAATGTCTCAGAAAAATTTCGACATGCACTAATGAGATCTTAGAATATCGCGACGAATAAAAGAACAAAACTTTACTTCTTTTCGTAACTGTCCAAAAATGGCCGAATATTAAGTAAATCCCCCAAAATGGCCGAAAAATCAATAAAAATACATAAACAATACAAAAAACGCCTCTAAATATATTTTTATTTGCACTAATGACCTTAGAATATCGTGAAGAATAAAATAACAAATCATTAATTCTTTTCTTAACTATACAAAAATGGCCGAATATTACGTAAATGCCCTAAATGGTCGAAAAAATCATGAAAAATATACAAACAATACAAAAAATGCCTCAATTTTTTTTTGACTTGCACCAATGATCTAAGAATATCGTGGCGAATAAAAGAACAACATGTTACTTCTTTTCATAACTGTCCGGAAATGGCCGGATATTACGTAAATGCCCCAAAATGGAAGAAAAATCAAGAAGAATACAGAAACAATACAAAAACACCTCAAAATAATTTCTACTTGCACCAATGATCTTAGCATATCGTGATAAATAAAAGAATAAAACTTTAGTTTTTTTTGTAACTATCCGAATATGACTAAATATTACGTACATGGCCGAAAATCAAGAAAAATTCATAAACATTACAAAAAATACCTCAAAATAAATTTGACTTGCACCAATGACTTTATAACATTGTGACGAATAAAAGAACAAAACTTTATTCCTTATCGTAACTATCCGAAAATGGACGAATATTACGTAAATTCCCTGAAATTGCCGAAAAATCAAGAAAAATACATAAACATTACAAAAAACACCTCAAAACTATTTCGACTTGCGCCAGTGACCTCAGAATATCGTGATGAATAAAAGAACAAATCTTTACTTCTTTGCGTATTTGTTAAAAAATGGCCGAATATTACGTAAATACCCAAAATGGCAGAAAAATCAAGAAAAATACATAAAAATAAAAATAAATGCGTCAATTTTTTTTTGACTTGCACCAATGACCTTAGAATATCGTGACGAATAAAATAACAATTTATACTTCTTTTTGTAACTGTCCAAAAATGATCGAATATTACGTAAATTCTCCGAAATGGCCGAATAATCAATAAAAATACATAGACAATACAAAAAATGCCTCAAAAAAATTTCGAATTGCACTAATGATCTTAGTATATTGTGACGAATAAAAGAACAAAACTTTACTTCTTTTGTAACTGTCTGAAAATGGGAGAATATTACGTAAATGCCCCAAAATGGCGAAAAAATCAAGAAAAATACATAAACAATACAAAAAACTCCTCAAATAAATTTGGACTTGCACCAATGACTTTAGAATACCGTGAAAAATAAAAGAACAAAACTTTACTGCTTTTAGTAACTGTTCGAAAATAGCCGAATATTACGTAGATACCCAAAGTGGAATCAAGAAAAATACATAAACAATAAAAAAAACGCCTAAATTTTTTTTTGATTTGCACCAATGACCTTAGAATATCGTGATGAATAAAAGAATAAAACTATACTACTTTTTGTAATTGTTCGAAAATGGCCGAATATTACGTAAATTCCTCGAAATTGCCAAAAAATTAAGAAAAATATAAAAATCGCCTCAAAATATTTTCAACTTGCACCAATGACCTTAGAATATCGTGACGAATAAAAGAACAAAACTTTACTTCTTTTCGTAACTGATCGAAAATGGCCGAATATTACGTAAATCCCTCAAAACGGCCGAAAAATCAAGAAAAATACATAAATAATACAAAAAACTCCTCAAAAAAATTTCAACTTGCACCAATGAACTTATAATATCGTGACGAATAAAACAACAAAACTTTATTACTTTTCATAATTGTCCGAAAATGGCCGAATCTTACGTAAATTCCCCCAAATGGCCAAAAAGTCAAGAAATATACATAAACAACACAAAAAACACCTGACTTGCACCAATGACCTTAGAATATCGTGGCGAATAAGAGAACAAAACTTTACTTCTTTTCGGAACTGTCCGAAAATGGCCGAATATTACGTAAATACCCCGAAATGACCGAAAAATCAAGAAAAATACATAAACAATACAAAAAATGCGTCAAAAAATTTTCGACTCTCATCAATGACCTTAGAATACTGTCACGTATAATAGAACAAAAATTTTCTTCTTTTCGTAATTGTCAGAAAATGGCCGAATATTATGTAAATGCTCCACAATGGCCATAAAAATCAAGAAAAATACATGAACAATACAAAAAATGTCTCAATAAAATTTCAACTTCCACCAATGACCTTAGAATATCTGGACGAATAAAAGAACAAAGCATTACTTTTTTTCGTAACTGTCCGAAAATGATTACGTAAATGACCCTAAATGGTTGAAAATTCAAGAAAAATACATAAACGATACAAAAAACACTTCAATTTTTTTTTGATTTGTGCCAATGACTTTACGTAACAAATAAAATAACAAACCTTTACTTCTTATCGTAACTGTCCAAAAAAGATTACGTAAATACCCCGAAATGGCCGAAAAATCTAGAAAAATACATAAACAATACAAAAAATGCCTCAAATTTTTTTTGATTTGCAACAATGAGCTTAAAAAATCGTGACGAATAAATGAACAAAACTTTACTTCTTTTCCTAACTTTCCCAAAATGGGCGAATATTACGTAAATGCCACATAATGACCGAAAATCAAGAAAAAATACATAAACTATACAAAAAATGCCACAAAAAAATACTGACTTGCACCAATGACCTTAGAATATCGTCACGAATAAAAGAACAAAGTTTTGCTTCTTTTCGTAACGGTTCGAAAATGGCCGAATATTAGATGAATGCCCCAAAATGGCACAAAAATCAAGAAAAATACATAAACAATACAAAAAACGCCTCAATAAAATTTCGACTTGCACCAATGACCTTAGAATATCCTGACGAATAAAAGAACAAAGCTTTACTTATTTTCGTAAATGTCCAAAAATGATTATGTAAATACTCAAAATGACCGAAAAATCAAGAAAATTACATAAACAATACAAAAAACGCCTCAATTTTTTTTGACTTGCACCAATGACTTTAGAATATTGTGACAAATAAAAGAACAAAACTTTACTTCTTTTTGTAACTATCCGAAAATGATTACGTAAATGCCCAAAAATGGTCGAAAAATGCATGAACAAGACAAAAAATGCCTAAAAAATTTCAATTTGCACCAATAACCTTAGAATATTGTAACGAATAAATGAACAAAACTTTACTATATGTTCTAAATGTCCGAAAATGGCCGAATATTACGTAAATGCCCCATAATGCCCGAAAAATCAAGAAAAATACATAAACAGTACAAAAAATGCCTCAAAAAAAAAATTGACTTGCACCAATGACCTTAGAATATCGTGACGAATAAAAGAACAAAACTTTACTTCTTTTCATAACGTCCCAAAAATGATCGAATATTACGTAAATGCCGCAAAATGGCAGAAGAATCAAGAAAAACACATAAAGAATACAAAAAACACATGAAAAAAATTTCGAACTACAGTAATGGCTTATATCATGACAAATAAAAGAACAAAACTTTACTTCTTTTCGTAACTGCCCGAAAATGGCCGAATATTACGTAAATGGCCAAAATCACCTAAAAATCAAGAAAAACAAATAAACAATACAAAAAACGTCTCAAAAAAGAATTTGGACTTGCACCAAACCTTGGAATATCGTGATGAATAAAAGAACAAAACTTTACTTCTTTTCGTAACTGCCCGAAATGGCTGAATATTACGTAAATGCCCCAAAATGACCGAAAAATCAAGAAAAACACATAAACAATACAAAAAACGCCTAATTTTTTTTTGACTTGCAGCAATGACCTTAGAATATCATGACGAATAAAAGAACAAAGCATTACTTCTTTTCATAACTGCTCGAAAATGGCCGAATATTATGTAAATTCCCCAAAATGACCGAAAAATCAAGAAAAACAAATAAACAATACAAAAAATGACTCAAAAATATTTCGATTTGCACCAATGACCTTAGAATATCGAGACGAGTGAAAGAAGAAAACTTGACTTCTTTTTGTAACTGCCTGAAAATGGCTGAATATTATGTAAATTCCCCAAATTGGTCGAAAATCAAGAAAAATAAATAAACAATACAAAAAACGCCTCAATTTTTTTTGACTTGCACCAATGACTTTAGAATATCATGAAGAATAACCGATCAAAACTTTACTTCTTTTCGTAATTGCACGAATATAGCCAAATATTGGGTAAATTCTCCAAAATGGCCGAAAATCAAGAAAAATACATAAACAATACAAAAAATATCTCAAATTTTTTTCACTTGCACTGATGACTTTAGAATATCGTGATGAATAAAAGAAAAAAATATTACTTCTTTTTGTAACTGTCCGAAAATGGAAAAATATCACGTAACTGCCCCAAAAATGACCGAAAAATCAAGAAAAACACATAAATTTTACAAAAACGCTACAATTTTTTTTTGACTTGCACCAATAACCTTAGAATATCGTGAATATTAAAAGAACAAACTTTTCTTCTTTTTGTAATTGCCCTAAAATGGCCGAATATTACGTAAATGCCCCAAAATGGCCGAAAAATCAACAAAAATACATAAACAATAGAAAAAAATGCCTAAAAAAAATTTCGACTTGCACAAATGAAACCTTAGAATATTGTGACGAATAAAAGTACAAAACTTTCCATGTTTTCGTAACTGTTAGAAAATGATCGAATATTACGTAAATCCCCCAAAATGGCTGAAAAATCAAGAAAAATACATAGACAATACAAAAAATGCCTCAAAATAATTTTGACTTGCACCAATGACCCTAGAATATCGTGATGAATAAAAAACCAAAACTCTACTCATCTTCGTAACTGTCCGAAAATGGCCGAATGAAACGTAAATTCCCCAAAATGGCCGAAAAATCAAGAAAAATACATAAACAATACAAAAAATGCATCAATTTTTTTTACTTGCACCAATGACCTTAGAATATCGTGACGAATAGAAGAACATAACTTTACTTATTTTCGTAACTCTTTGAAAATGGCCGAATATTACATAAATGCCCCAAAATGGTCAAAAAATCAATAAAAAACATACAGAAAATGCCTCAATTTTTTTTTGACTTGCCACAAAGACCTTAGAATATCGTGATGAATAAGAGAACTAAACTTTACTTCTTTTTGTAACTGTCGGAAAATTGCCGAATATTACATACATACCCAAAATGGCAGAAAAATCAAGAAAAATACATAAACAATACAAGAGACGCCTCAAAAAAATTTCGACTTGCACCAATGACCATAGAATATTGTGACGAATAAAAGAACAAAACTTTACTTCTTTTCGTAACTGTCCAAAAATGGCCGAATATTACATAAATACCTCAAAATGGTCGAAAAATCAAGAAAAATACATAAACAATACAAAAAATGCATCAATTTTTTTACTTGCACCAATAAGCTTAGAATATCGTGACGAATAGAAGAACATAACTTTACTTATTTTCGTAACTCTTTGAAAATGGTCGAATATTACGTAAATCCCCAAAATGGACGAAAAATTTAAAAAAATACACAAACAATACAAAAAACGCCTAAAAATAATTTCCACTTGCACCAATGAGCTTAAAATATCATGACAAATAAAAGACAAAAACTTTACTTCTTTTTGTAACTGTCCGAATATGGCCGAATATTACGTAAATGCCCCAAAATGACCAAAAAATTAAGAAATACATACACAATACAAAAAACGTGTCAAAAAAATTTCGACCAATGACCTTAGAATATCATGACGAATAAAAGAATAAAACTTTACTTCTTTTCGTTACTGTTCGAAAATGGCCGAATATTAAGTAAATGCCCCAAAATGGTCGAAAAATCAAGAAAAATACATAAACAATACAAAAAACGTCTCTAAAATATTTCAACTTGAACTAATGACCTTAGAATATCGCGACGAATAAAATAACAAAACTTTACTTTTTTTCATAACTGGCCGAAAATGGCCGAACGTAAATGCCCCAAATTGGCCGAAAAATCAAGAGAAATACTTAAACCATACATAAAATGCCTCAAAAAATTTCGAGTTGCACTAATGACCTTAGAATATCGTGATGAATAAAAGAACAAAACTTTACTTCTTTGCGTAACTGTCCGTAGATGGTCGAATATTACGTAAATTCCCCAAAATGGCCGAAAAATCAAGAAAAATACATAAACAATACAAAAAACGCCTCAATTTTTTTTAGACTTGCATTAATGACTTTAGAATATCGTTACAAATAAAAGAACAAAACTTTACTCTCTTTGTTTCATAACTGGCCGAAAATGGCCGATCGTAAATGCCCCAAATTGGCTGAAAAATCAAGAAAAATACATGAACAATACAAAAAATGCCCCAAAAATTTTCGAGTTGCACCAATGACATTAGAATATTGTAATGAATAAAAGAACAAAACTTTACTTCTTTGCGTAACTGTCCGGAAATGGCCAAATATTATGTAAATTCCCCAAAATGGTCAAAAAATCGAGAAAAATACATAAAAAAAAATACAAAAACCATCTCAAAAAGAATTTTGAGTTGCATCAATGACTTTAGAATATCGTGAAGAATAAAAGAATAAAACTTTACTTCGTTTCTTAACTGTCCGAAAATGACCTAATATTACGTAAATGCCCAAAATGGTCGAAAAATCAAGAAAAATACATAAACAATACAAAAAATGCCTTAAAAAAATTTCTACTTGCACCAATGACCTTAGAATATCGTGACGAATAAAAGAACAAAACTTTACTTCTTTTTGTAACTCACCGAAAATGGCCCAACATAAATGCCTCAAAAAACACAAATACATTAATAGTACTAAAAATGCCCCAAAAAAATTCTGACTTGCACCAATGACCTTAAAATATCGTGATGAATAAAAGAACAAAACTTTACTTCTTTTCGTAACTGCCCGAAAATGGCCGAATATTACGTAAATGCCAAATATGGCCGTAAAAAACATAAAAAATGCCTAATTTTTTTTCGACTTGCACTAATGATATTAGAATATCGTGACGAATAAAAGAACAAAACTGTACTTCTTTGCGTAACTGTCTGAAAATGGTTGAATTTTACGTAAATTCCCCAAAATGGCTGAAAAATCAAGAAAAGTACATAAACCATATTAAAAATGCCTCAAAAAAATTTCTACATACACCATTGACCTTAGAATATTGTGACGAATAAAAATTTCTACGGTTCGTCAATGGTTGGCGTAGATGGAGCATCAGGGAAGTTTGACCAAGCAGTAGCAGAGTCAGGAATTCTATCAAGGGGGTTAAAAAAAAATTAAACACGCTAATATTATCCATAAATAAACGGGTCGGGTTATATATGAACGGATTGATTAACAAACGGGTTGACAAAAAAAAATCCTTAGTTCAAATAATTTCTTACAATTACAACTTATCCTAAGAAACAAATTTAAAGTACATATCCATAAAATGGTAATAAAGTAGCACAACTCATTAAAAAAGTTCTACAAGTTTTTCAATTCCTTTAGAATTCTCTTCGGCTCCTGAAAGTGCAAATGGAGAGCAAACACAAATTTAACATTACAAACACTAACAAAAAACACAAATCAAAGTGAAAATACTATTTCTTCACAAAAATTCTTTTTGGCATAAAATGACTTCATTACATTACAAAACTACACAACCTTCAATGGAGGTTAAGAAACCAAACATGTGGATAAACCTATCAAAACATAGTTTTGCATTTGAAAATACAACTACATACATTTTTACAATTGTATTCTACGAGGTTTCATATCTTGAAATGTCTTAATAATAACATCATTAGAAATCTTATCAAATACATCTTTTTCTAAATAAGGCACCAAACAACCATTAAAAATATCATCACTCATTTGACTCCGCAAGTGATTCTTGATAAACTTCATTGCCGAAAAAGCTCTTTCAACGGAGGCAGTGTCAATTGGTAAAAGTAGAGCAAGTTTGTAACGACCTGAGAGCACCCCCTAGCCGTTACATGCGTATTCGACCTCTCGGAGGTCTTATACAAGCCTTAGCATTCATTCATTGCATAAATCATAAAAATCACTAAGAATTTAAAACATAAGACTTCAAGAGTCATCAACATTTGAAAACATCAATACGCAAGCGGAACTACTAAGTCTCCTTAGCCAATCTTAGACAAGAACTTAAAACGTACTAAGGGACACGACCCTTTACAAATGAAATGAAACTTAAGTGTCTATTACAATGACTAAGAAACTTCTAAACATAGTCCTCAAATCTTGAGGACATACCAAAGACTTGGAAGAGTGAAGCAATCCAAGCAACTCCAAAGCACAATCTCCTCCTAGTTACCACAACCTACACTTGTAGTAAAATAGAAGAAAGGGGTTAGTACAACACACGTACTAAGTATGAGGATATGCAAAACATGCTAAAAAGGACATTTGTGAGGAAATTATGCTTTCATGTCATTTTGATAAAATCTCATGAACATCAACATAATAGGCACCTTACAAGTCACAACCAACAATACAAAGTCATATGCTTCACAATACCTAATAAACATACAGAAACCATTTACCTTTACCTTCTTGCCTTGGACCTCCACCTTAAGTAACCCTTAAGCAATACCTTTGTGCAATGTATGGGCAACGTCCCATACCATCACCCACACTAAGGCACCCCCTTAAGGTCACACAAAGTGCACTTACCATGCATACCTCAACCTTCACCAATTAATCACATAAGACATATAAGCACATAAGCCAACAAGTCACTTTATAAAGCTAGAACACTCATCAAATGTTATCCCAAGACTCACCTAAGTAAGACATGGTGAGGCAACCCATACTACCTCTCCATACCACACCCAAGTGATCCTTAAGGCTACACAAGACAAGCTCCATTCACATCTCAACATAAATCATTCATTCAACTTAGTGCATGTAGACAACTTCATTCACTAATGACATAAGATCATCACATACATTCAATTCAACATAAGCACTTACATTCAATTCATTATGACTCACTTTCACATTAGCATGCTCAACGACCAACACTTTCATTAATTAGCCCAATAAGACTCATTCATTCATTATCATTACTAAGACACTCCAAGATCTCCCTTAAATGTCTACTTGTGCAATGTCTAGGTGATGTCCCATTCCACTACCTATCCTAAGTAGTACACCCTTAAGAGACCCTAGTTCAGTCATTCATTAATGTAGGGGAAAAACCTTAACCGACATAGACCATGGAGCTTGACATGGAATCCCGGTAGTACCCTTACCGGATGAGGGATCCCCACTTGCCTAAGGTAGGGTCATTCTTTTAGCCTTTACGTGGTAGAGACCACTAGCTAGTCCTATGTGGGCACATAGTTAAGGGATATAAGGATTTCTTCTAACTACCCACATCTCAACTAACGAAGGGGCACCCATCTTAAGGGTTGCTACTAAATACTCACATCTCAACTAACGAATGAGTATCCACCCATCTTCATATCCTCTCGGTGCTTGACATTACTCCCCCACAGAGTTTGGACATTCATTTCATTCATTCATTTAGGGATAAGGATTGCTACTAAGTACCCTCATCTCAACTCACGAAGGAGTACCCATCCTAGCCCAACATTCATTCATTAAGGGATAAGGATTTCTACTAAGTACTCTCATCTCAACTCACGAAGGAGTACCCATCCTAGCCCAACATTCACTCATTCATTTAGAAAGCTCTTGGATTCAAAGATGAGAGAACCTTTCATCTAGGAACCCCATTCATTTAAATGAGTACTTTATGAGACTATCCTTACAATAGACCCAACTTTCATTCATTAGCATTAACTCCCATTCTTTTCATTCATTCACAAATTCTTTCATTCATTCTTCACTAGATGTGAGAGTAGGTAAACCTAGTCTATCCTAACCTCACCTTCATTATAAGTCATTCAAAGAAGACAACAACCAAACATAACACATAAAGTCTCTACACAAGGTCACCTTTCATGCTCTTAGACCATACACAAATTCACATCATATCACATTAACTTCATATAACCAACATTACTCAAAACAACAATCATCCAACTTTGCCTACAAGGCCATGATCACAACATGCTTATAAAGTAAACACCTCCCCACTTTCAAAGGGATCAAACCTCACAATTCTAACATCTACAACATATATACATATATATAAAATACTATAATCAATAATCTATTCACAACTTCATCATCATCATAAACCTTAGGTCACAATTGCCCATTCAAGGCCATCATCCAATATAACACAATTGACCATCAATTCCTCATAATTCAATATAGAACAATACATAAATCAATAGCCCATAACAATCTACACATTAATATTACATTATTAGCTCATAATCAATAGACCCACTTTAGACCCAAAATTAGGATTTCAAGATATGCAGGGGTTCATGGAGTTTTTGATATTAAAACCATCAATATTAACATAAATCATCATTTGAAATACTTTCATGCAAGAACCCAAGCTTAGAATTGAAATTGGGGTTTTTAGTGTTTTTGAAAAACATTGAAATCACTTTGATTGAAAAGAGAATCAAAGATAATATCCCCATACCTTTATGATTAATTTCCTAGGAATTTGAAGGAGAAATCAATAGGAACCCATCCCCTAGCTTGAAGCTTCATCAATGTCTTCCATTGAGTTCTAGAGAGAGAATTTATTTGAGAGGGAAGGTTCAATTTGGATAATGAGGTCTAATTCTAGGTTTTGGGGTTTTAACGACTTAAAATACCCTAAAATAGGTAGAATAACCGTTTATAATAATTCCCCAAAGTACCCAAACTACCCCTCACTTAGTTGGACCTTTTAAACAAGTCAAACTTGAGTTTTATTTTCGTAGATTTCATCGAGAAACAAGTCCGCGATGCGGAGGTGTTCCCACAAGTTTCTGGAAATTAAATTTCGAGGCAGAAGAGTCCGCGACACGTCCGTGATGCAGACATGCTCCCTCCATGAGCAACTTCAAGCTGCCTTGGTAGCTTGTTTGGCCAAGGGTTGGGGTCCTTCTTGGGGACCCTTAGGGTGGTCCCGGGGAGTCGTACCCGAACGTTTTGACCCTAAAAATATTTATTAAGACACTAGGGTCACCTCCACTAATTTTAGACTCCAAACAACACATAAAAACATGAACAACATACTAGAACACACCAACACGTAAAAGACTAGTTTTCGAACATCTTGGTCGTCCCTTGATGTTTGACTTCCAAACTCTTTAAAACTGACTAAAAAGGCTATTCTTCATTATTTTAACAAGTTATTAATGCATAAAATCTATGTGAGGCTCTACTTTATCCTACTTCATTTTCAGGGGTGTTACAAAGTTTCACTAAGCAAAATACAAGAGCATAATTTGAATGTTTCTTTGTCTAAACTAATCTTTTGGAAAGATCACAAAGCCCATTTAGATCGGAGAACCTTTCATAAACATCACGAACTTCAATAATGTAACTTGCAAGTTGATTCTCAAGAATACTCATATTGGATTCATCAAAGTCATTTGGATATTATTCAACCATTCTCATTACTTTTCTTATGTCAAAACTTGAAAATGAGTTAATTGGATTCAAGCAAGCAATTCCATGGAGCAAATCGGCAGTCACCTCATCAAAACGATCATTAAGTTCTTGAAGTTGCCAATCAATGATATTGTAAAATACTTCAACACGATAATGATGTAAGATTGTATAGTTAGCAAGTTTCCACCGTGATCTTAAAGAGCTAACATATGGCTCCTCATAGTTAGGTATCAAAACATCATGTTTGATACAAAATGTAGATACCTTGGCAATAAAAGAATCCCATTCATCATCTCTTAAGCCTTGCAACCTTCTCTTTGCTACTTCAACAAGTAGAATGGCATTTGCAATATCTTGCTCTTTTTTTGTAAGCATTTATTAAGCTCATTTGTGATAAGACATCTCTCATCAAATGCAACATAAACAGAATCTCAAATGTTTGACAAGCTTCAAGATGTCCCATTGCCTTGGCTCTTTCATCCATACTCCTTGCATCAAGAGCAAGTGATTCAAGAACCTCAAGAATAGAGCCAAACATAATAATAAAATTGTTAAAGGATTTATAATGAGATCCCCAACGAGTATCACAAGCTCTTGAAAGACCAAGTTGTTGATTCAAGCCCCTACCGGTTGTAAGTTCATCCATATCTAATGCCACTTGAATTGTTGATTTTTGAGAATCTCGTAAATTATCCATATGCTTAAAAGAAGATCTCAATACATTAAAAATATTTGAGATCAATACTACAAGTTTTCCCACTGCAACACACTTTTTAGAGACCCCAACAAGAGTTAGTTGAAGTTGATGAGCAAAACAATGGATTGAATGAGCCGATTTACTTTCTCGTCTAATCAACATTTTAAGGCCATTGATCTCACCTTGCATATTACTTTCCCCATCGTAACATTGTCCACGCACACTTGATGGACTCAAAGAATGATGAGCAAGTAAATTAAAAATTGCATCCTTTAAAGATGAAGCACTAGTATCTTCAACATGAACAATGTCAATTAGTCGCTCTATTACAAATCCCATTCTATCAATATATAGAAATATGATAGACATTTTCTCCTTGCGTGACACATCAAAGGATTCATTAACTAGTAAAGCAAAGTAGTCACCATTTAATTCCTCAAGAATAGCTTTAACAGTCTCTATCTTACACGCACTCACAATATCTTTTTGAATCATTGGAGAAGTCATTTGATCATTTAAAGGAGCATGTTACAAAACATAATCACGAATTTTATCATATTTTTTGCATACCATGAGAGAATTTCAAGAAAGTTACCCCTACTAAGTGATGATTTAAATTCATCATGACCTCGAAATGCAAATCCCCAACTTATGAGAAGTCTTACTACATCAACTGATGCACTTAAGCGCATATAATATCCATTCTTGAGTTGATTAGATTGCCTCTCAAATGCAAATTGAATAGACCGTCGTTGTCGTAGTAAATCTTGACATTTATTTTTTGACTGATTATGTATGCTATTCGGTAGACCAATATGTTTGTCAAGACCACCCTTTTTGTTCCAACTCTTAAATCCTATAGTTGAAAATGTCTCCCCTCCTCCTTGATTAGTGTTATGATCTTTAAAAAGATAGCAATACAAACAATAGACTGCATCTTTACTAACACTATACTCCAACCAATCATGATATATATCATCAAACCATTCATGATTAAAACGATGCATTGATCCAGAAATATCTGTTTGAGGATACTCTTGCACCGTCAAACGAGGTTGACAAGGATCATTCAAAAGGTATGCTCTTCTAATAACACACAGTGGTTTGGATGATAGTTCAATATTGATGTTCTTTCACCAGGATCAAACTTTAAAGAACTCAAATCAAAATCTTGAGAAGAATCTAATGACACTTCTGAATGATTAGTATTTTCTTTTTGATTAGATTAACTATGACTTTGAGAGGCTAAAGTTGATTTCGGTACTTGTGTAAAATACTTCTTCGCTGAATATGGAGCCTGAATCGTAAAATAAAAATTTAGTCAGAACTTACAAAAATTAAATATGCAATAAGGACCAAATTTTTTTTATAAATAATGAACAAAAGTTTGAATCTCATAAATAAAAGTTAATATTCACTGAACAAATGTTGAATGTCCATAATAAACATATAAAATCAACAAATAAGCCCAAACAAATAAAATTATAACTTTCATAATCAGTGAATAGAATTGAAATTTTCATATGAAAAATAAAAAATTGTTAAGAGAAGTGAATATCCGAGTTCAATCAGCTAAATAAAATAGCACATCAACAAATACCAGAATCAAGCATAGAATTCTGAAAAAAAATATAAAAAAATAGAAATCTTACAGAGGTTGCCATCACAAATGGAGCCTGAAGAAGAGAATGAAATTAATCCACGAAGGACCACCAACGGCCAACGACAGCAAGCAACAACAACAATAGGCGGCAACAACATCGGGACTGCAGCAGTGGCCAGCGAGAAGCAACAAAATGTGAAGTTGAACAAGAAAGACTAGGAAAAATATAATATTGCAATCCCTAGAAAAAAGGGATTATTTTTATTTGTTGACTTTTCAATTAGAGATTTAAAATATAATTTTTTAAATTAGTTATGACTTTAAGAACGAGGTCATTTGGTCTATCTATATTTAATAAAAAAATACTAAAAATTGAAGCTTGAAGCCTGCAAAATCGCTAAAAATTACAAAAAAAAATATTGTTGCCAGGAATCGATCCAGCGACCCAAAGCTCACTTAAGCGAAATATTGAACCCCATCAACTATTGGGCTACTCATTTGATATATATTTAGGTGGTTAAATTTTAAATATATACACGTACATAAAAAATCGATCTTATACATAGTGTAATTTTTTTACCGAGGGGGTTCGGATGAACCCTTTCTGACCAAGTGTGGAACTACGGATGCCAGTGACACGATCGTAGGTTGACCCATGGGCCATCCTGCACATCCGTCAAATGATTCATAGAAGTTGAAGTTCCAGTACCTGATGAAATTCCTAAGTGTGGAGCCACAGAAGAGGACCCACGGACCGTAGGTCAACCTACAGTCCATTTTGCACGTCCGTCGATTGTATCTGAGAGTGAAGGTTCCAGCCTCTATAGGAAAAAGTCTAAGTGTTGACCAACGGAAAGGACCTACGGACCGTGGGTCGACCCATGGTCCATAGGTCGAAGTCGTCGATCAAAGCCGCATCCAGAAAGTTTATTTCCTTATTTTGTTTCCTTTTTGTTTAGGACATGATTTTCTATAAATAGGGTATATAAACCTCATTTTTGGGGGTTAGACATTATTGTTTACTTTTACTTTTTGATATTTTCTTGGGAATTAACTTGCAAACTTTAACAATTTGATTTCTGGATTTCGGTTTATAAGATTCTTACTTTGCAATTCAATTCGAGATTACGGGTTTCTTATAATCAATACGTAAGTTCATGAATTCTTCTTCTAAAAACATGAATTGTGTTCTTTCAAACATGAGTAGCTAAATCCACAACTAGGGTTGTGGAACCATGAGTGATTAATAATGTATGACTAATAACTGAGTAATTTGTGAATAGTGTTGATGCATGCATTGGTAATTCTTTCGCTTAGAAGTCTTTTTAACAGTGGCCAATGTTAGAATTTGCCTTGTTGCTACTTGCCGGACCAAGGAGGTAGTTAATAAGAAAAGAATTATCAACAGAGATTTGGTGTGATACTATCTAATAGTCTAATGTCAATTGGTGCGAGGGTGAAAACTAAACCATACATTGATGTGATGTCTAATCTGAGGTAAAGGTAAGGATTAATAAATTATACACACGTAGCTGGACCAAGGTGCGGAGTAAAATTCTCTATTTGAAGGACCAATCACTTAGGGATACATATATTACCATCTTTGCATGTAAAACATTAGGAACAAATTACTATTAGTAGGATTACCGCGTTACGAGCTTATGGGAAACACATACACCCTAGTTTCTCTCTCTCATTGATAACAACAAAGTTCGAATTTTGCTCACTTGTTACTTAAACAACAATCAGTTATTTGTTTCACAAAACCCCCCGGTTACTTGTCTCAGAAATAAGTTGACTAAACGAATATAATAGTGAGTTAAGTTTAAGTCTAAACCATATTCCTCGTGGGATCGACCCCAACCTACACGTTGGGTTCTTTATTTGACAATTATCACTTATACTTCTTTAGGGAGGTGTAATTTGAGCATATCAAATTTTGGCATCGTTACCGGGGAATAAGGCTTTTAGATTATGTTTAACTACATTATTGAACTTTAGTCAATTATTTCCTAATCTTACATTTACTTTTGTTTTTGTTTTCTACAGATTTCTACTCTAGTGTATGCCAAGTACACGGAGTCGAGGTGAACCATTGACCCCATACGATCCAAAGTTGAGCAAAACTTTGAGTATGATGAATAATCAAGGGGTCCAAGTCAATCTAATCAGAGGGAATCTAGGTGTTGGAGTTGAGTTGCAGCCTCCTGGGGTTGTTAATATGCACAGTCAGGATCATGGTGGTAATCTACTTGGAGATGCATTGAGGGTGCAGAATTCACCAGAACCAAGGCTACAAGATAATTATAGGGTTGAGTTCAATACTACTGAATCAGAAGGACCCATTGTTCTCCCTCCACTACCTCCGAGGCATACATTTATTGTGACGAGCAGTCTGATGCAGATGCTTACTGCGAGGGGGTTGTTTTCTGGTATGGCTTTGGAAGATCCACATGGGCATATGGACAACTTGAGAAGTGTTTGCAAGAGTTGTGTAGCGCGACCGGAGTTGGATATGAACGTCATAGGATTAAGAGTCTTCCCTCTATTATTGACCGGAGATGCTGCATTCTGGTTTTCTGAGCTTCCATACAACTCAATTCATACATGGGACCAATTACACGAGGTGTTCATGGTCAAGTACTTCCCGTTGTCTAAGAAGCTGAACCACAAAGACAAACTTAACAACTTCGTGGCACTACTTGGAGAGTCTGTGAGTAGTTCGTGGGATAGGTTCACTGCATTCATAAGAAGTGTTCCGAATCACCACATCGATGATGAGTAACTGAAGGAGTACTTCTACAGAGGTCAGGATGACAATGGTAAGGCTGTGCTTGATACTATTGCTGGAGGATCATATGGTGAGTGTACTTTTTAAGAGATCGCTGAGAGACTGGAGAAGATTTCCTAAAACAATAAAGAATGGAGCACTCGAAAGTCAGACACTGGAAAAATCACATTTGCAGTTCAAGCTGCACCTAGTCAATTTACCGATGACATTCGTGATGAGATGGCTCAGATAAGGATAGAACTTGAGTTGGTATTTAAGCATGTTAGCGGAGGTCCAGAAAAGGTAAATGCGGTAAATTACTTGACTAGGACTCTACCACCACTGGTTGAGGAATGCTACTATGAGGAGGATGCTTACTTGGTGAATGATCAGACGGGGGGATTCCGAGCCAACGCCCAAGGTTCCAACTTAGATAATTGGAGCCAAGGGCAAGGAAACCAAGTTCGGAACTATGGCAACTACAACCGAGAGGGTAACTATGTCCGGCATGGGAACTATAATTGCGACAGCAACTACAATCGGAACTACAATTGTGACAACAACTACAACCGGAACAACTATGGCAACAAAAATGATAGGGTTGGGCCTTATGTTCCTCTTGCAAATCAGGAATCTGGCAATAGGGAAGCTGGGGGTAGCATGTCACGTATTGAGGATATGATGCAGAAAATGATAAAGAGGTTTGATATGACTGATGAGAATGTGAAGGAGATGCGAAACGACTAGTCTGGAATTGGTCAAAAAGTTGATGCCCATGCAGTGTCGATCAAGCAACTTGAGCAACAAATGAATAAGTTGTCCACTACAGTAAACCCACATCAGCCCGACATACATCCTAGCAACACCATCCAGAATTTGAAGAATGATGGGCATTGTATGGCAGTCACTACTCGAGGAGGTAAACAAACCATTGATCCATCTATGCCGTCTGAGGTTGAAATTGTGGTTGAAAAAGATGATGATGAGATTGAGGTTACTGGAGAGTCCAAGAATGTTACAGATAAGTATGCGGAGATAACCCAAAAAGTTGTTCCCATGCCTAGACCTCAACCTCCATTCCTACAGAGGTTGGTAAAGAAGAATGAAGAAGGAAAATACCGCGGGTTTATTACTATGTTGAAACAACTCTCCATCAATGTTCCGTTGATAGAAGCTTTGGAGCAAATGCCTGGGTATGCAAAATTTATGAAAGATTTGGTGACTAAGAAAAGGGCTGTCAGTTTTGAAGATGATGATAGGTTGCAACATTGCAATGCTATTGCTACTAGGTCACTTGTGCAGAAGAAAAAGGATCCTGGTGCTTTCACTATTCCTTGTACCATCGGGTTGTTGCATTTTGCGTAGGCGTTATGTGATTTAGGTGCTAGTAATAATGCGATGCCATTGTCTCTTTACAAGAAGTTGGGTTTAGGGGCTCCAAAACCTATTGTGATGCGATTACTCATGGCTGATAGAGCTGTGAAGAAGCCCATTGGTGTTCTCCAAGATGTACTTGTGAAAGTGGAGTCATTTATTTTTCCGTCGGATTTTGTGATACTTGATTGTGAGGTCGATTTTGAGGTTCCAATCACCTTAGGGAGACCATTCCTTGCTACTGGGCGCACCTTGGTGGATATGGAGAGAGGGCAGATGAAGTTCCTATTAAATAGTGAAGAGGTAATTTTTAATATCTGTAGGTCCATGAAGCAGGAAAGCGATGTCAAGTTAGTGTCAGTGGTGAATCACATTGAGGAGCGAGGTTCTGATGTGTCTATTGAAGAGAGGTTGGGTGTTGATGCACTTGTATCGGTAATGATGAATTTGAGGGTGATGGTATTAAAGACTATGATGAGTTAGTTTCCGCACTTGATAGGTTCAAATTTCATTCCAAATCGAAGAAATTAAAGTTAGATATGAAAAATGGTGACTCTCCACCCGCAAAACCGTCTGTTGATGAGATCTCCATTGCTCCGGAAGACCATCTTCACTTGCCATTATGGGACTTTCACCTTCAAACAGATGCCTTTTGGGGTGTGTAATGCTCTAGCAACCTTCCAGCATTGCATGATGTCGATATTTTCAGACATGGTGGATGACACTATTGAGGTATTTATGGATGATTTCTCTGTGGTAGGTGATTCGTTTGATGGTTGTCTGATGCATTTGGCCGATGACTGAAACAGTGCGAAGAGTGCAATCTTGTGCTCAATTGGGAAAAGTGCCATGTCATGGTGAAAGAGGGGATAGTTCTGGGTCATCAGATTTCTGAGAAGGGTATTGAGGTTGATAGAGCTAAATTCGAGGTAATAGAAAAGCTTCCACCACCTATCTCTGTTAAAGGTGTTAGAAGTTTTCTTTGGCATGCAGACTTTTAAACTAAGTAATTCGTGAATAGTGTTGATGCATGCATTGGTAATTCTTTCGCTTAGAAGTCTTTTTAACGGTGGCCAACGTTAGAACTCGCCTTGTTGCTACTTGCCGGACCAAGGAGGTAGTTAATAAGAAAAGAATTATCAACAGAGATTTGGTGTGATACTATCTAATAGTCTAATGTCAATTGGTGTGAGGGAGAAAACTAAGTCATACATTGATGTAATGTCTAATCTGAGGTAAAGGTAAGGGTTAATAAATTATACACATGTAGTAGGACCAAGGTGCAAAGTGAAATTCCCTATTTGGAGGACCAATCACTTAGGGATACATATCTTACCAACTTTGCTTGTAAAACACTAGGAAATGATTACTATTATTAGGATTACCGCGTTATGAGCTTATGAGGAACTCATACACCCTAGTTTCTGTCTCTTATTGATAACAACAAAGTTCGAATCTTGCTCACTTGTTACTTAAACAACAATCGGTTATTTGTTTCACAAAACCCTCCACCCCCCTTTACTTACTTGTCTCGAAAATAAGTTGACTAAATGAATATAATAGTGAGTTAAGTTTAAGTCTAAACCATATTCCTCGTTGGATCGACCCTAACCTACAAGTTGGGTGTTTTATTTCACAATGATCGCTTATACTTCTTTAGGGAGGTGTAATTTGAGCGTATCAACCAATGACCTTAGAATATCGTGATGAATAAAAGAATAAAACTTTACTTCTTTACGTAATTGTTTGAAAATGGCTGAATATCACGTAAATGCCCCAAAATGGCCGAAAAATCAAGAAAAATACATAAACAATACAAAAAACGCCTCAATTTTTTTTGACTTGTACCAATGACTTAGAATATCGTGACGAATAAAATAAAAAAACTTTACTTCTTTTCCTAACAGTCCCAAAATGGCCGAAAAATCAAGAAAAATACATAAACAATACAAAAAATGCCTCAATTTATTTTTGACTTGCAGTTATGAACCTAGAACATTGTGACGAATAAAAGAACACAACTTTACTTCTTTTCGTAACATGCCGAAAATGGCCAAACATAAATGCCCCAAAATGACCGAAAATCAAGAAAAATACATAAACAATACAAAAAATGCCTCAAATTTTTTTTGACTTGCACCAATAACCTTAGAATATCATGACGAATAAAAGAACAAATTTTCACTTCTTTTCGTAACTGTCCGAAAATGACCAAATATTACGTAAATGCCCCAAAATGGTCAAAAAATTAAGAAAAATACATAAACAATACAAAAAACGCCTCAAAAAAATTTCAAATTTCACCACTGACCTTAGAATATCGTGACGAATAAAAGAACAAAACTTTGCTTCTTTTCGTAACTGTTCAAAAATGGCTGAATAATACGTAAATGCCCCAAAATGGTCGAAAAAACAAGAAAAATACATAAACAATTCAAAAAACGCCTCAATTTTTTTTTGACTTGCACCAATGACATTAGAATATTGTGACGAATAAAAGAACAAAACTTTACTTCTTTTCATAACTGTCCGAAAATAGCCGAGTATTACATAAATGCCTCGAAATGGCTGAAAAATCCTGAAAAATACATAAACAATACGAAAAAACACCTCAAATTTTTTTGACTTGCACCAATGACCTTAGAATATCATCACTAATAAAAGAACAAAAGTTTGCTTCTTTTCGTAACTGTCTGAAAATGGCAGAATATTACATAAATGCCCCAAAATGGAAAAAAAATCAAGAAAAATACACAAACAATACAAAAAATGGCTCAATTTTTTTTGACTTGCACCAATAACCATAGAAAATTTGGATGAATGAATGAACAAAACTTTACTCTTTCCGTAACTATCCGAAAATGGCAGAATATTACGTAAACCCCCCAAAATTGTCGAAAATCAGAAAAATACATAAACAATACAAAAAACGCCTCAAAATTTTATCGACTTGCACCAATGACCTTAGAATACCATGAAGAATAAAAGAACAAAATTTAGTTCTTTTCGTAACAATCCGAAAATGACCGAATATTACGTAAATACCCTAAAATACCCCAAAATGCCCCAAAATAAAAAAAATACATAAACAATACAAAAAACACCTCAAAAAAATTTCTACTTGCACCAATGACCTTAGAATATTGTGACGAATAAAATAACAAAACTTTACTTCATTTCTTAGCAGTCCGAAAATGGCCAAATATTACGTAAATTCATTTAAATGGTCGAAAAAAATAAAAATAAATAATCAATACAAAAAATTCCTCAATAATTTTGACTTGCACCAATGACCTTAGAATATCGTCTCAAATAAAAGAAAAAACTTTACTTCATTCGTAATAGTCCGAAAATGGCCGAATATTACATAAAATGCCTAAAATGTCAAAAAAATCAAGAAGAATGCAAAAACAATACAAAAATGCCTCAAAAATATTTCGACCTGCATCAATGACCTTAGAATATCGTGAGAAATAAAAGATTAAAACTTTACTTGTTTTCGTCACTGTTCGAAAATGGCCGAATATTTCGTAAATACCCAAAAATGGCAGAAAAATACTTAAATAATACAAAAAATGCCTTAAAAAAAATTTCGACTTGCACCAATGACCTTAGAATATCGTGACAAATTAAAGAAGAAACTTTACTTTTTTTCGTAACTGTCCGAAAATGGATGAATATTACGTAAATTCCCCGAAATGGACGAAAAATAAGAAAAGTACATAAAAAATACAAAAAATGCTTCAAATTTTTTTTGACTTGCACTAATGACCTTAGAATATCGTGACGAATAAAAGAACAAAACTTTCCTTCTTTTCGTAATTGTTCGAAAATGGCCGATTATTACGTAAATTCCCTAAAATGGCCGAAAAATCTAGAAAAATACATAAAAAAATTACAAAAAATGCCTCATTTATTTTTTGACTTGCACCAATGACCTTAGAAAATCGTGACGAATAAAATAACAAAACTTTACTTCATTTCGTAACTGTCCAAAAATGGCCAAATATTATGTAAATGCCCCAAAATGACCGAAAAATAAGGAAAAATACATAAACAATACAAAAAAAGCCTAAAGAAAAATTTCAACTTGCACCAATGACCTTAGAATATCTTGTCAAATAAAAGAACAAACCTTTATTTCTTTTCTTAACTGTCTTAAAATGGCCAAATATTATGTAAATGCCCCAAAATGGCCGAAAAATCATGAAAAATACATAAACAATACAAAAATCGCCTCAAATAATTTCAACTTGCTCCAATCACCTTAGAATATCGTGACGAATAAAAGAACAAAACTTTACACTTTTTCGTAACAGTCCGAATATGGCTGAATTTTACATAAATGCTCCAATATGGCCGAAAAATACCTAAACAATCCAAAAAACGCCTCAAATAAATTTTGACTTGAACCAATGACATTAGAATATCGTGACGAATAAAAGAACAAAACTTTACTTCTTTTCGTAACTATTAGAAAATGGCCGAATATTACATAAATGCTCCAATATGGCCGAAAAATACATAAACAATACAAAAAACGCCTCAACAAAATTTTGACTTGCACCAATAACCTTAGAATATCGTGACGAATAAAAGAACAAAACTTTACTTCTTTTTGTAATTGTCTCGAAAATAAGTTGACTAAATGAATATAATAGTGAGTTAAGTTTAAGTCTAAACCATATTCCTCGTTGGATCGACCCTAACCTACAAGTTGGGTGTTTTATTTCACAATGATCGCTTATACTTCTTTAGGGAGGTGTAATTTGAGCGTATCAACCAATGACCTTAGAATATCGTGGCGAATAAAAGAACAAAACTTTACTTCTTTTCGTAACTGTCCAAAAATGGCCG
The DNA here is from genome assembly GCA_036553675.1 of Solanum okadae. NCBI lineage: Eukaryota > Viridiplantae > Streptophyta > Magnoliopsida > Solanales > Solanaceae > Solanum > Solanum okadae. The sequence goes on along the minus strand of CM071687.1, from coordinate 16,715,761 downwards.
AATATTACGTTAATGCCACAAAATGACTGAAAAATCAAGAAAAATACATAAACAATACAAAAAATGCCTCAAAAAAAATTTCACTTGCACCAATGACCTTAGAATATTGTGACGAATAAAAGAACAAAACTTTGCTTCTTTTCGTATCTGTCCGAAAATGGCCGAATATTACGTTAATGCTCCAAAATGACCAAAAAATCAAGAAAAAAACATAAAAGATACAAAAAAAGCCTCATAAATTTTTTGACTTGCTTCAATGACCTAAGAATATTGTGATGAATAAAATAACCAAACCTTACTTCCTTTCTTAGCAGTCCGAAAATGGCTGAATATTACGTAAATGCTCCAAAATGGCCAAAAATTCAAGGAAAATACCTAAACAATACAATAAACGCCTTAAAAAAGATTCGACTTGCACCAATGAACTTCGATTATCATGAAAAATAAAAGAACAAAAGTTTACTTCTTTTTGTAACTGTTCGAAAATGGCCGAATATTATGTGAATTCCCCAAAATGGCCAAAAAATCAAGAAAAATACATAAACAATATAAAAAAGGCCTCAAAATAGTTTCGACTGGCAACAATGAACTTAGAATATTGTGACGAATAAAAGAGCAAACCTTTACTTCTTTTCGTAACTGTCCGAAAATGACCGAATATAACGTTAATGCACCAAAATGGTCAAAAATTGAAGAAAATTACATAAATAATAATACAGAAAAATGCCTCCAAAAAGTTTTGACTGTCACCAATGACTTTAGATTATTGTGACAAATAAAAGAACAAAACTTTACTTCTTTTCATAACTATCCAAAAATTGTGGAATATTACGTTAATGCCCTAAAATGGCCGAAAAATCAAGAAGATTACATAAGAATACAAAAAACACCTCAAAAATATTTCGACACGCACCAATGATCTTAGAATATCTCGACGAATAAGAGAGCAAAACTTTACTTATTTTTGTAATTGTTCGAATGGCCGAATATTACGTAATCTCCCAAAAATGACCGAAAAATCTAGAAAAATACATAAACAATACAAAAAATGCCTCAAAAAATTTCGACTTGAACCAATGACATTAGAATATCATGACGAATAACATTAGAATATCATGATGAATAAAAGAACAAAACTTCACTTCTTTTCGTAAATGTCCGAAATTGGACGAATATTACATAAATCCCCAAAATTGCCGAAAATCAAGAAAAATACATAAACAATGCAAAAAACGCCTCGAAAGAATTTCGACTTGCACTTATTACCTTAGAATATCGTGACAAATAAAAGAACAAAACTATACTTCTTTTCGTAACTGTCCGAAAATTCCCGAATATTACGTAACTACCCCAAAATAGACGAAAAATTCAGAAAAAAGCATAAACAATACAAAAAACCCATCTAAATTTTTTTGACTTGCACCAATAACCTTAGAATATCGTGACGAATAAAAGAACAAAACTTTACTTTTTTCGTAATTGTGTGAAAATGATCGAATATTATGTAAATGCCCGAAAATGATCGAAAAATCAAGAAAAATACATAAACAATACAAAACCACCTCAAACTTTTTTTGACTTAAACCAATGACCTTAGAATATCATGACGAATAAAAGAATTAAAATTTACTTCTTTTCATAACTGTTCGAAAATGGTCATATATTATGTAAATGCCCCAAAATTGCTGAAAAATCATGAAAAATACATAAACAATACAAAAAATGCCTCAAAATAAATTTTGACTTGCACCAATAACCTTAGAATATAGTGACGAATAAAAGAACAAAATTTTACTTTTTTTCGTAACTGTTCAAAAATGGCCGAATATTACGTAAATGCCCCAAAATGGTCAAAAAATCAAGAAAAAATACATAAACAATTAGAAAAATGCCTCAATAAAATTTTAAATTGCACCAATGACCTTAGAATATCGTGACGAATAAAAGAATAAAACTTAACTTCTCTTCGTAACAGTCCAAAAATGACCAAATATTACGAAATGCCCCAAAATGACAGAAAAATTAAAAAAAATACCTAAACAATACAAAAAACGCCTCAATTTTTTTTTGACTTGCACCAATGACCTTAGAATATCGTGACTAATAAAAGAACAAGACTATACTTCTTTTCGTAACTGTCCGAAAATGGCCAAATATTACGTAAAGTCCCCAAAATCTCCAAAAAATCAAGAAAAATACATAAACAATACAAAAAACGCCTAAAAAAATTGATTTACGGTAATGACCTTAGAATATCGTGATGAATAAAAGGACAAAACTTGATTTATTTTCGTAATTGTTTGAAAATGGCTAAATATTACGTAAATGCCCCAAAACAGCCGAAAAAACAAGAAAAATACATAAACAATACAAAAAATGCCTCAATTTTTTTTGACTTATACCAATGACCTTAGAATATCGTGATGAATAAAAGAACTAAACTTTACTTCATTTCGTAACTGTCCAAAAATGGCCGAATATTACGTAAATGCCGAAAAATGGCAAAAAAATCAAGAAAGATACTTAAACAATACAAAAACTGCCTCAAATAAATTTCAAATTGCACAATTGACCTTTAAATATCGATATGAAGAAAAAACCAATCTTTACTAATTTTTTTAACTATTCGAAAAATGCTGAATATTACATAAATACCAAAATGGCCGAATAATCAAAAAAATTTACATAAACAATACAAAAAACACCTCAAAAAATTTCAACATGCATCAATGACATTAGAATATCGTGACAAATAAAAGAACAAAACTTTATTTCTTTTCACAACAGTCCAAAAATGGCCGAATATTACATAAATTCCCCAAAATGGCCGAAAAAATCAAGAAAAATACATAACCAATACAAAAAATGCCTCTAAAACATTTTGACTTGCATTTATGACCTTTGAATATCGCGACGAATAAAAGAAAAAAACTTTACTTCCTTTCGTAACTGTCCGAAAACTGCCGAATAGTACGTAAATGTCCAAAAATGACCGAAAATCAAGAAAAATGCATAAACAATAGAAAAAACGCCTCAAAAAAATTTCAACTTGCATCAATGAGAGCTTAGAATATCGCGACGAAAAAAAGAACAAAATTTTATTTCTTTTCGTAACTGTCCAAAAATGGTCGAATATTAAGTAAATCCCCAAAATAGCCAAAAATCAAGAAAAATATATAAACAATGCAAAAATCACCTCTAAAAAAATCTCGACTTACACCAATGACCTTAGAATATCATGACAAATAAAATAACAAAATATTACTTCTTTTCTTCGCCTTAGAATAAAATGACCGAATATTACGTAAATGCCACAAAATGGCCGAAAAAATCAAGAAAAATATATAAACAAAACAAAAAACGCCTCTAAAATATTTCAACTTGCACTATTAACCTTAGAATATTGTGATGAATAAAAGAACAAAACTTTACTTCTTTTCGTAACTGTCGGAAAATGACCGAATATTACGTAAATTCCCCAAAATGGCGAAAAATCAAGAAGAATACAAAAAAAAATACAAAAACGCCTCAAAACAATTTCTACTTGCATTATGGCCTTAGAATATCATGATGAATAAAAGAACAAAACATTAGTTCTTTTCGTAACTGTCCGAAAATGGCCGAATATTACGTAAATGGGCAAAAATCAAGAAAAATACATAAACAATATAAAAAACTCCTCAAATTTTTTTTGACTTACACCAATGACCTTAGAACATTGTGACAAATAAAAGAAAAAAACTTTATTTCTTTCGTAAAAGTCCGAAAATGGCAGAATATCACGTAAATGCCCCAAAATAGTCGAAAAATGAAGAAAAATACCTAGACAATAAAAAAACGCCTCAAAAATTTTGAATTGTACCAATGACTTTAGAATATCGTGACGAATAAAAGAACAAAACTTTACTTTTTTTCATAACTGTCCGACAATTGTCGAATACTACGTAAATGCCTAAAATGGCCAAAAAATCAAGAAAAATACACAATTAATACAAAAAAATTCCTCAAATAAATTTCGACTTACACCAATGATCTTAGAATATCGTGAGGAATAGGAGAACAAAACTTTATTTCTTTTTGTAACTATACGAAAATAGACGAATATTACGTAAATGCCCCAAAATAGAATTAAAAAAATACATTAACAATACAAAAAATGCCTCAAAATTTTTTTGACTTGCACCAATGACCTTAGAATATCGTGAAGATTAAAAGAACAAAAACTTTACTTATTTTCGTAACTGTTTGAAAATGGACGAATATTACGTAAATTCCCCGAAATGGCCAAAAAATCAAGAAAAATACATAAACAATACAAAAATTGCCTCTAAAATTTTTTGACTTTCACCAATGACCTTCGAATATCGTGAAGAATAAAAGAAGAAATCATTACTTTTTTTCTTAACTTTCAGAAAATGGCCGAATATTACGTAAATGCCTCAAATTGGCCGAAAAAATCAAGAAAAATACATAGAAAACAGAAAAAATGCCTCAATTTTTTTTTTACTTTCACCAATGACCTTAGAATATCGTGACGAATGAAAGAACAAAACTCTACTTCTTTTCGTAACAGTCCGAAAATGGATGAATATTACGTATGTAATGACCATCCAGGTCATTTTTAAATTAAAGCGTTCATTCCATCGTTTAGAGCGTTCCTGTAGCGACCCCAAGTCATTTATGACTTATGGCACTGACTGTTCGGTCGCCTGGTCCCTATTTTAGAGATTTTATAACTTGAAAAGTTGACTTCGGTCATAAATTCAGGTAAAAGACCTCAGAATAAAATTCTGACGATTTCATCAGCTCCGAAATGGCCAAATTTGGCTAGTAGCATGGTCAAGACGAGTATCGAGGTAATCGGTACGAGTTTAGGGCCATTTGATGTTTTTGCCCTTGAAATTTGGCCTATAGTTGACTTTGGTTAACCTTCCTGGAAAACGTGCTTAGATGAAAATTCTGACAGCTAGGTTAGCTTCGGAATATCGATTTTGGTCTAGAACGACCCTTTGTTCACTTCCCGAGGCTTTAGATGCCCGTTGTGAAATCTGGCTCAAAACGATACTGGGTGTGGGACCCACTTTTCATCGAAGCAATCTCCCATGGAAATTCTGACTTCAACGTTGAGTTCGAAATATCATTTCCAATCATATTCCATATATGGTTTGTATTTTTTTGACTCCGAACGAGTCCGGAACATCGAAATTTAAGTTTGAAGAGTTGTTGAATTCTAACGCGGTGGTGACGTGGCAGATCCACGCGACGCCACGTGGCAGCCTGTTGAAATCTGGAAATTTCCAGATTTAAGGACGATTTTCGTCCATTTTTTTTCTTCATCTTCAAACATAGATATCTCCTCCATTTTAAGCTCAAATTAGGTGATTCAAAAGGCTAATTTCAAGAGAATTTCGTGGGGAAGCTAGTGGTGAGTTCAGAAAAGCGAGGGGAGGCTTCGTTTGAGTTAAGGAATCGAATTTAGATACTACTAGAATGATTTTCGGAATGAATTTTTGTTGAGCTTTGAAAGGTTAGATCTTGATCATCTTAGGTCCGTTTTTAGTCATTCTTGAGGCTAACTTGTAGAGTTTTTCGCAAGGATCGTCGTGGTATAATCTGTTTGGGTTGAAAGGGTCTCGTTTTTCTAGAATTTGGTGATCAAGGGACTGCCAAGTCGTAAGTTAAGACTTATTAATGATTTTAATTGTTGGGGCTGATTTGCTACATATTAGGCATCTATTTGTGCTAAATTTTGGGGTATTAGTTTAGTAAGGTATTTGGGACGTTTTCACGGATTTGTTTTCGGGATTCCAATTGTGGGTCCCACAATCCCGTTTTAGACCCAATTTTGGGTCCGTCTCCGAAAAATATAATTTTAGTGTCAACATATTCGTAATGACGAGGTGATTAACCTTTTGATAGTGTGGAAGCATTTGGAGACCATTTGGAGGGGAAAAGCTCCGGTACCGTGAGTTGGAGCACGCGTGATCGGCTTTCAGGTAAGCTATGGCTTTCCCCTCGTGATATTGAGCATGTTTAGGCAATTTTTTATTGATTTTCTTGAGTATGGAGGGGTTTGGGTGTCGAGCATGCTAAATTTCTATAATTCCTGCCTTAGACCTTATTTCGGGAAATTGTTGGATTATGAAAGCATGACTCTTGATATTATTGAACATCCATACTTTGTGGTGTATATTATAATATTGATTTGAAGTATGTTTGGCCTTAGTCTAGGCTTAGACTAGTGTTGCCATAGACTTGCGAGGTTTCGGATGTCGTTGGGCCGTAGAACTTTTTCCAACGTCGTTTCGGACGGTCAGCTCCTTGTAGACTGATATAGAACACTTGAGTCTGATAGTCTGAGCCTTAGCTAGGCGGTAACTCAGCTTATGACCTTGTATCCACAATGCCCTGCTTTTCTATCGGCTACAGATACCCGGTTAAAGTCCGTGGTCTAGCTTACTCACTTTTGGATACTTCCTCGGCGATTTGGGGTATATGAGGGTCGGACTGAAATGATTATTTATGGAAATCGGTTTGGTGATATTTCCCGCGACGTATGGTTGGATATTGATTCTTAGCTACAGCACCCGGTTAGAGTCCGTGGTTCAGCTTACTTATGTCCAGGCTTAACTATAGTACCCGGTTCGTGTCTGTGGTCCAGCTTACCGGTGATATGATTTTGGCTACAGTACCCGGTTCGAGTCCGTGGTCCAGCCCACCCGTGCCCGACCTTTGGCTACAGCACCCGGTTCGAGTCCGTGGTCCAGCCCATATAGGTTGACTCATTAGCTATAGTACCCGGTTCGAGTCCGTGGTCCAGCTTGCACATGGTGCATTCCCAATTCCTTACTGAAGCTTCAGTTTAGTCTTTGATTACTCTCATCTGTAGGTTGAGGTTTTGGAGGTTGGAGATGTTCCGATTAAAGTTCAGGACGTAATGAGATCTTGGAATATAATTGGAAATGGTTCAGTTAAAGTCCGAAAATTGGTAATATTGTGATAGACCTTCTAGCTCCATTCTTTTACTTCAACTGCCAGTGCATCTGCCGGGCTTATGGGGGTCCGTGCAGGTGGTTTCTTTTATTGTGCACGAGCGTACCCGTCGAGTTTATGGGAGCCCGGCGGAGTTAGTTAGATTCCTTGTCTTTGTTGCCTGTACGCTCGTGTACATACCCATATTTACTACTCTTTTGTCCTTGATTGTGACCCTTTATTCGCATTTCAGTTTACTTTTGCTTATCTTGCTCAGTCGGCCTGATGCCTACTGGGTACCTGCTGTTTTGGTACTCATACTACACTCTGCATCTATTTTCGTGATGCAGGTCCGAGTACTAGCTACCGACGTTGATTCGAGCCAGCTGCGGTCGTGATCGGAGGCAAGGGTGAGCACACAACGTCCTGGATTTGCCCGTCTCCTTCTGTACTTACTTTTGCTTGTCTTTTGACTTTTGAGACAGCTTGTTTCTGTAGTTCACTTTTGGGACTTGTACTTTTGTTAGCAGCTCTGTACTTGTGACTTCCAGGTTTTGGGAGGGATTCATTTTGTGTATATATGTCTAGTTGCTTCCGCCCGTTCATTGCATGTTCTTGTTATATTTATTACTATTTTAGGTTGATTGGTTGATTTTCTACCCTAACATCCCATAACTTCAGGTTCCGGGATATGGGTCGGCTTGCCTACTGGTGGGTCATATAGTAGGCGTCATCATGACCTGAGAAATTGGGTCGTGACAACGTAAATGCTCTAAAACGGCAGAAAAAATCAAGAAAATACAGAAAAAATACAAAAATGCCTCAAAACATTTTCTACTTGTAGCAATTACCTTAGAATATCGTTATGAATAAAGGAATAAAACTTTAGTCCTTTTCGTTACTCTCGAAAAATGGGAAAATATAACGTAAATGGCCAAAAATCAAGAAAAATACATAAACAATACAAAAACCGCCTCACAAAAATTTCGACTTGCACCGATGACCTTAGAACATTGTGACGAATTAAAGAACAAAACTTTACTTCTACCGTAACTGTCCGAAAATGGCTGAATATTGCGTAAAGGCCCCAAAATGGCCGAAAAATCAAGAAAAATACATAAACAATACAAAAAATGCCTCAAAAATTTCGACTTGCACCATTGACCTTAGAATATCGTAACGAATAAAAGAACAAAACTTTACTTCTTTTCTTAACTATCCAAAAATGGCCGAATATTACGTAAATTCCCAAAATGGCCGAAAAATCAAGAAAAATACATAAACAATACAATAAACTCCTCAAATAAATTTCGATTTGCAGCAATGACCTTAGAATATCTTGAGGAATAAGAGAACAAAACTTTATTTGTTTTTGTAACTATTCGAAAATGGCCGAATATTATGTAAATGTCTTAAAATGGAATCAAGAAAAATACATAAACAATACAAAAGATGCCTCAAAATTTTTTTGAATTGCACCAATGACCTTAGAATATCGTGACGAATAAAAGAACAAAACTTTATTCCATTTTGTAACTGTTCGAAATTGGACGAATATTACATAAATCCCCCGAAGTGGCCAAAAAATCAAGAAAAGAATATAACAATACAAAAAACTCCACAAATAAAATTTGATTTGCACCAATGACCTTAGACTATCGTGACTAATAAGAGAAGAAAACTTTTTTTTTTGTAACTGTACGAAAATGGCCGAATTTTACATAATTCCCCCAAAATGGAATCAAGAAAAATACATTAACAATACAAAAAACGCCTCAAAAAATTTCGACTTACACCATTGACCTTAGACTATCATGACAATTAAAACAACAAAAGTTTACTTCTTTTGGTAACTGTCTGAAAATGGAAAAATATTATGTAAACTACCCGAAATGGCCGAAATATCAAGAAAAATACATAAACAATACAAAAGATGCCTCAAATTTTTTTTTTGATTTGCACCAATGACCTTAGAATATCGTGAATAATAAAAGAACGAAACTTTACTTCTTTTCGTAACTTTCCGAATATGGCAAAATATTACATAAATGTCCCAAAATAGTCGAAAAATGCATAAACAATACAAAAAGCGCCTTAATTTTTTTTTGACTTGCACCAATGTCCTTAGAATATCGTGAGAAATTAAAGAACAAAACTTTACTTCTTTTCGTAACAGTCCAAAAATTGCCGAATATTACGTAAATGACCCAAAATGGCCGAAAATCAAGAAAAATACATAAACAATAGAAAAAATGTCTCAGAAAAATTTCGACATGCACTAATGAGATCTTAGAATATCGCGACGAATAAAAGAACAAAACTTTACTTCTTTTCGTAACTGTCCAAAAATGGCCGAATATTAAGTAAATCCCCCAAAATGGCCGAAAAATCAATAAAAATACATAAACAATACAAAAAACGCCTCTAAATATATTTTTATTTGCACTAATGACCTTAGAATATCGTGAAGAATAAAATAACAAATCATTAATTCTTTTCTTAACTATACAAAAATGGCCGAATATTACGTAAATGCCCTAAATGGTCGAAAAAATCATGAAAAATATATAAACAATACAAAAAATGCCTCAATTTTTTTTTGACTTGCACCAATGATCTAAGAATATCGTGGCGAATAAAAGAACAACATGTTACTTCCTTTCATAACTGTCCGGAAATGGCCGGATATTACGTAAATGCCCCAAAATGGAAGAAAAATCAAGAAGAATACAGAAACAATACAAAAACACCTCAAAATAATTTCTACTTGCACCAATGATCTTAGCATATCGTGATAAATAAAAGAATAAAACTTTAGTTTTTTTTGTAACTATCCGAATATGACTAAATATTACGTAAATGGCCGAAAATCAAGAAAAATTCATAAACATTACAAAAAATACCTCAAAATAAATTTGACTTGCACCAATGACTTTATAACATTGTGACGAATAAAAGAACAAAACGTTATTCCTTATCGTAACTATCCGAAAATGGACGAATATTACGTAAATTCCCAGAAATTGCCAAAAAATCAAGAAAAATACATAAACATTACAAAAAACACCTCAAAACTATTTCGACTTGCGCCAGTGACCTCAGAATATCGTGATGAATAAAAGAACAAATCTTTACTTCTTTGCGTATTTGTTCAAAAATGGCCGAATATTACGTAAATACCCAAAATGGCAGAAAAATCAAGAAAAATACATAAAAAATAAAAAAAATGCGTCAATTTTTTTTTGACTTGCACCAATGACCTTAGAATATCGTGACGAATAAAATAACAATTTATACTTCTTTTTGTAACTGTCCAAAAATGATCGAATATTACGTAAATTCTCCGAAATGGCCGAATAATCAATAAAAATACATAAACAATACAAAAAATGCCTCAAAAAAATTTCGAATTGCACTAATGATCTTAGTATATTGTGACGAATAAAAGAACAAAACTTTACTTCTTTTGTAACTGTCTGAAAATGGGAGAATATTACGTAAATGCCCCAAAATGGCGGAAAAATCAAGAAAGATACATAAACAATACAAAAAACTCCTCAAATAAAATTGGACTTGCACCAATGACTTTAGAATACCGTGAAAAATAAAAGAACAAAACTTTACTGCTTTTAGTAACTGTTCGAAAATAGCCGAATATTACGTAGATACCCAAAGTGGAATCAAGAAAAATACATAAACAATACAAAAAACGCCTAAATTTTTTTTTGATTTGCACCAATGACCTTAGAATATCGTGATGAATAAAAGAATAAAACTATACTACTTTTTGTAATTGTTCGAAAATGGCCGAATATTACGTAAATTCCTCAAAATTGCCAAAAAATTAAGAAAAATATAAAAATCGCCTCAAAATATTTTCAACTTGCACCAATAACCTTAGAATATCGTGACGAATAAAAGAACAAAACTTTACTTGTTTTCGTAACTGATCGAAAATTGCCGAATGTTACGTAAATCCCTCAAAACAGCCGAAAAATCAAGAAAAATACATAAATAATACAAAAAACTCCTCAAAAAAATTTCAACTTGCACCAATGAACTTATAATATCGTGACGAATAAAACAACAAAACTTTATTACTTTTCATAATTGTCCGAAAATGGCCGAATATTACGTAAATTCCCCCAAATGGCCAAAAAGTCAAGAAATATACATAAACAACACAAAAAACACCTGACTTGCACCAATGACCTTAGAATATCGTGGCGAATAAGAGAACAAAACTTTACTTCTTTTCGGAACTGTCCGAAAATGGCCGAATATTACGTAAATACCCCGAAATGACCGAAAAATCAAGAAAAATACATAAACAATACAAAAAATGCGTCAAAAAATTTTCGACTCTCATCAATGACCTTAGAATACTGTCACGTATAATAGAACAAAACTTTTCTTCTTTCGTAATTGTCAGAAAATGGCCGAATATTATGTAAATGCTCCACAATGGCCATAAAAATCAAGAAAAATACATGAACAATACAAAAAATGTCTCAATAAAATTTCGACTTCCACCAATGACCTTAGAATATCTGGATGAATAAAAGAACAAAGCATTACTTTTTTTCGTAACTGTCCGAAAATGATTACGTAAATGACCCTAAATGGTCGAAAATTCAAGAAAAATACATAAACGATACAAAAAACACTTCAATTTTTTTTTGATTTGTGCCAATGACTTTACGTAACAAATAAAATAACAAACCTTTACTTCGTATCGTAACTGTCCAAAAAAGATTACGTAAACACCCCGAAATGGCCGAAAAATCTAGAAAAATACATAAACAATACAAAAAATGCCTCAAATTTTTTTTGATTTGCAATAATGATCTTAAAAAATCGTGACGAATAAATGAACAAAACTTTACTTCTTTTCCTAACTTTCCCAAAATGGGCGAATATTACGTAAATGCCACATAATGACCGAAAATCAAGAAAAAATACATAAACTATACAAAAAACGCCACAAAAAAATACTGACTTGCACCAATGACCTTAGAATATCGTCACGAATAAAAGAACAAAGTTTTGCTTCTTTTCGTAACGGTTCGAAAATGGCCGAATATTAGATGAATGCCCCAAAATGGCACAAAAATCAAGAAAAATATATAAACAATACAAAAAACGCCTCAATAAAATTTCGACTTGCACCAATGACCTTAGAATATCCTGACGAATAAAAGAACAAAGCTTTACTTATTTTCGTAAATGTCCAAAAATGATTATGTAAATACTCAAAATGACCGAAAAATCAAGAAAATTACATAAACAATACAAAAAACGCCTCAATTTTTTTTGACTTGCACCAATGACTTTAGAATATTGTGACAAATAAAAGAACAAAACTTTACTTCTTTTTGTAACTATCCGAAAATGATTACGTAAATGCCCAAAAATGGTCGAAAAATGAATGAACAAGACAAAAAATGCCTCAAAAATTTCAATTTGCACCAATAACCTTAGAATATTGTAACGAATAAATGAACAAAACTTTACTATATGTTCTAAATGTCCGAAAATGGCCGAATATTACGTAAATGCCCCATAATGCCCGAAAAATCAAGAAAAATACATAAACAGTACAAAAAATGCCTCAAAAAAATAAATTGACTTGCACCAATGACCTTAGAATATCGTGACGAATAAAAGAACAAAACTTTACTTCTTTTCATAACGTCCCAAAAATGATCGAATATTACGTAAATGCCGCAAAATGGCAGAAGAATCAAGAAAAACACATAAAGAATACAAAAAACACATGAAAAAAATTTCGAACTACAGTAATGGCTTATATCATGACAAATAAAAGAACAAAACTTTACTTCTTTTCGTAACTGCCCGAAAATGGCCGAATATTACGTAAATGGCCAAAATCACCTAAAAATCAAGAAAAACAAATAAACAATACAAAAAGCGTCTCAAAAAAGAATTTGGACTTGCACCAAACCTTGGAATATCGTGATGAATAAAAGAACAAAACTTTACTTCTTTTCGTAACTGCCCGAAATGGCTGAATATTACGTAAATGCCCCAAAATGACCGAAAAATCAAGAAAAACACATAAACAATACAAAAAACGCCTAATTTTTTTTTTGACTTGCAGCAATGACCTTAGAATATCATGACGAATAAAAGAACAAAGCATTACTTCTTTTTATAACTGCTCGAAAATGGCCGAATATTATGTAAATTCCCCAAAATGACCGAAAAATCAAGAAAAACAAATAAACAATACAAAAAATGACTCAAAAATATTTCGATTTGCACCAATGACCTTAGAATATCGAGACGAGTGAAAGAAGAAAACTTGACTTCTTTTCGTAACTGCCTGAAAATGGCTGAATATTATGTAAATTCCCCAAATTGGTCGAAAATCAAGAAAAATAAATAAACAATACAAAAAACGCCTCAATTTTTTTTTACTTGCACCAATGACTTTAGAATATCATGAAGAATAACCGATCAAAACTTTACTTCTTTTCGTAATTGCACGAATATAGCCAAATATTGGGTAAATTCTCCAAAATGGCCGAAAATCAAGAAAAATACATAAACAATACAAAAAATATCTCAAATTTTTTTCACTTGCACTGATGACCTTAGAATATCGTGATGAATAAAAGAAAAAAATATTACTTCTTTTTGTAACTGTCCGAAAATGGAAAAATATCACGTAACTGCCCTAAAAATGACCGAAAAATCAAGAAAAACACATAAATTTTACAAAAACACTACAATTTTTTTTTGACTTGCACCAATAACCTTAGAATATCGTGACGATTAAAAGAACAAACTTTTCTTCTTTTTGTAATTGCCCTAAAATGGCCGAATATTACGTAAATGCCCCAAAATGGCCGAAAAATCAACAAAAATACATAAACAATAGAAAAAAATGCCTAAAAAAAATTTCGACTTGCACAAATGAAACCTTAGAATATTGTGAAGAATAAAAGTACAAAACTTTCCATCTTTTCGTAACTGTTAGAAAATGATCGAATATTACGTAAATCCCCCAAAATGGCTGAAAAATCAAGAAAAATACATAGACAATACAAAAAATGCCTCAAAATAATTTTGACTTGCACCAATGACCCTAGAATATCGTGATGAATAAAAAACCAAAACTCTACTCATCTTCGTAACTGTCCGAAAATGGCCGAATGAAACGTAAATTCCCCAAAATGGCCGAAAAATCAAGAAAAATACATAAACAATACAAAAAATGCATCAATTTTTTTTACTTGCACCAATGACCTTAGAATATCGTGACGAATAGAAGAACATAACTTTACTTATTTTCGTAACTCTTTGAAAATGGCCGAATATTACGTAAATGCCCCAAAATGGTCAAAAAATCAATAAAAAACATACAGAAAATGCCTCAATTTTTTTTTTGACTTGCCACAAAGACCTTAGAATATCGTGATGAATAAAAGAACTAAACTTTATTTCTTTTTGTAACTGTCGGAAAATTGCCGAATATTACATACATACCCAAAATGGCAGAAAAATCAAGAAAAATACATAAACAATACAAGAGACGCCTCAAAAAAATTTCGACTTGCACCAATGACCATAGAATATTGTGACGAATAAAAGAACAAAACTTTACTTCTTTTCGTAACTTTCCAAAAATGCCCGAATATTACATAAATACCTCAAAATGGTCGAAAAATCAAGAAAAATACATAAACAATACAAAAAATGCATCGATTTTTTTACTTGCACCAATAAGCTTAGAATATCGTGACGAATAGAAGAACATAACTTTACTTATTTTCGTAACTCTTTGAAAATGGTCGAATATTACGTAAATCCATAAAATGGACGAAAAATTTAAAAAAATACACAAACAATACAAAAAACGCCTAAAAATAATTTCCACTTGCACCAATGAGCTTAAAATATCATGACAAATAAAAGAAAAAAACTTTACTTCTTTTTGTAACTGTCCGAATATGGCCGAATATTACGTAAATGCCCCAAAATGACCAAAAAATTAAGAAATACATACACAATACAAAAAACGTGTCAAAAAAATTTCGACCAATGACCTTAGAATATCATGACGAATAAAAGAATAAAACTTTACTTCTTTTCGTTATTGTTCGAAAATGGCCGAATATTAAGTAAATGCCCCAAAATGGTCGAAAAATCAAGAAAAATACATAAACAATACAAAAAACGTCTCTAAAATATTTCAACTTGAACTAATGACCTTAGAATATCGTGACGAATAAAATAACAAAACTTTACTTTTTTTCATAACTGGCCGAAAATGGCCAAACGTAAATGCCCCAAATTGGCCGAAAAATCAAGAGAAATACTTAAACCATACATAAAATGCCTCAAAAAATTTCGAGTTGCACTAATGACCTTAGAATATCGTGATGAATAAAAGAACAAAACTTTACTTCTTTGCGTAACTGTCCGTAGATGGTCGAATATTACGTAAATTCCCCAAAATGGCCGAAAAATCAAGAAAAATACATAAACAATACAAAAAACGCCTCAATTTTTTTTAGACTTGCATTAATGACTTTAGAATATCGTTACAAATAAAAGAACAAAACTTTACTCTCTTTGTTTCATAACTGGCCGAAAATGGCCGATCGTAAATGCCCCAAATTGGCTGAAAAATCAAGAAAAATACATGAACAATACAAAAAATGCCCCAAAAAATTTCGAGTTGCACCAATGACATTAGAATATTGTAATGAATAAAAGAACAAAACTTTACTTCTTTGCGTAACTGTCCGGAAATGGCCAAATATTATGTAAATTCCCCAAAATGGTCAAAAAATTGAGAAAAATACATAAAAAAAAATACAAAAACCGTCTCAAAAAGAATTTTGAGTTGCATCAATGACTTTAGAATATCGTGAAGAATAAAAGAATAAAACTTTACTTCGTTTCTTAACTGTCCGAAAATGACCTAATATTACGTAAATGCCCAAAATGGTCGAAAAATCAAGAAAAATACATAAACAATACAAAAAATGCCTTAAAAAAATTTCTACTTGCACCAATGACCTTAGAATATCGTGACGAATAAAAGAACAAAACTTTACTTCTTTTTGTAACTCACCGAAAATGGCCCAACATAAATGCCTCAAAAAACACAAATACATTAATAGTACTAAAAATGCCCCAAAAAAATTCTGACTTGCACCAATGACCTTAAAATATCGTGATGAATAAAAGAACAAAACTTTACTTCTTTTCGTATCTGCCCGAAAATGGCCGAATATTACGTAAATGCCAAATATGGCCGTAAAAAACATAAAAAATGCCTAATTTTTTTTCGACTTGCACTAATGATATTAGAATATCGTGACGAATAAAAGAACAAATCTGTACTTCTTTGCGTAACTGTCTGAAAATGGTTGAATTTTACGTAAATTCCCCAAAATGGCTGAAAAATCAAGAAAAGTACATAAACCATATTAAAAATGCCTCAAAAAAATTTCTACATACACCATTGACCTTAGAATATTGTGACGAATAAAAATTTCTACGGTTCGTCAATGGTTGGCGTAGATGGAGCATCAGGGAAGTTTGACCAAGCAGTAGCAGAGTCAGGAATTCTATCAAGGGGGTTAAAAAAAAATTAAACACGCTAATATTATCCATAAATAAACGGGTCGGGTTATATATGAACGGATTGATTAACAAACGGGTTGACAAAAAAAAATCCTTAGTTCAAATAATTTCTTACAATTACAACTTATCCTAAGAAACAAATTTAAAGTACATATCCATAAAATGGTAATAAAGTAGCACAACTCATTAAAAAAGTTCTACAAGTTTTTCAATTCCTTTAGAATTCTCTTCGGCTCCTGAAAGTGCAAATGGAGAGCAAACACAAATTTAACATTACAAACACTAACAAAAAACACAAATCAAAGTGAAAATACTATTTCTTCACAAAAATTCTTTTTGGCATAAAATGACTTCATTACATTACAAAACTACACAACCTTCAATGGAGGTTAAGAAACCAAACATGTGGATAAACCTATCAAAACATAGTTTTGCATTTGAAAATACAACTACATACATTTTTACAATTGTATTCTACGAGGTTTCATATCTTGAAATGTCTTAATAATAACATCATTAGAAATCTTATCAAATACATCTTTTTCTAAATAAGGCACCAAACAACCATTAAAAATATCATCACTCATTTGACTCCGCAAGTGATTCTTGATAAACTTCATTGCCGAAAAAGCTCTTTCAACGGAGGCAGTGTCAATTGGTAAAAGTAGAGCAAGTTTGTAACGACCTGAGAGCACCCCCTAGCCGTTACATGCGTATTCGACCTCTCGGAGGTCTTATACAAGCCTTAGCATTCATTCATTGCATAAATCATAAAAATCACTAAGAATTTAAAACATAAGACTTCAAGAGTCATCAACATTTGAAAACATCAATACGCAAGCGGAACTACTAAGTCTCCTTAGCCAATCTTAGACAAGAACTTAAAACGTACTAAGGGACACGACCCTTTACAAATGAAATGAAACTTAAGTGTCTATTACAATGACTAAGAAACTTCTAAACATAGTCCTCAAATCTTGAGGACATACCAAAGACTTGGAAGAGTGAAGCAATCCAAGCAACTCCAAAGCACAATCTCCTCCTAGTTACCACAACCTACACTTGTAGTAAAATAGAAGAAAGGGGTTAGTACAGCACACGTACTAAGTATGAGGATATGCAAAACATGCTAAAAAGGACATTTGTGAGGAAATTATGCTTTCATGTCATTTTGATAAAATCTCATGAACATCAACATAATAGGCACCTTACAAGTCACAACCAACAATACAAAGTCATATGCTTCACAATACCTAATAAACATACAGAAACCATTTACCTTTACCTTCTTGCCTTGGACCTCCACCTTAAGTAACCCTTAAGCAATACCTTTGTGCAATGTATGGGCAACGTCCCATACCATCACCCACACTAAGGCACCCCCTTAAGGTCACACAAAGTGCACTTACCATGCATACCTCAACCTTCACCAATTAATCACATAAGACATATAAGCACATAAGCCAACAAGTCACTTTATAAAGCTAGAACACTCATCAAATGTTATCCCAAGACTCACCTAAGTAAGACATGGTGAGGCAACCCATACTACCTCTCCATACCACACCCAAGTGATCCTTAAGGCTACACAAGACAAGCTCCATTCACATCTCAACATAAATCATTCATTCAACTTAGTGCATGTAGACAACTTCATTCACTAATGACATAAGATCATCACATACATTCAATTCAACATAAGCACTTACATTCAATTCATTATGACTCACTTTCACATTAGCATGCTCAACGACCAACACTTTCATTAATTAGCCCAATAAGACTCATTCATTCATTATCATTACTAAGACACTCTAAGATCTCCCTTAAATGTCTACTTGTGCAATGTCTAGGTGATGTCCCATTCCACTACCTATCCTAAGTAGTACACCCTTAAGAGACCCTAGTTCAGTCATTCATTAATGTAGGGGAAAAACCTTAACCGACATAGACCATGGAGCTTGACATGGAATCCCGGTAGTACCCTTACCGGATGAGGGATCCCCACTTGCCTAAGGTAGGGTCATTCTTTTAGCCTTTACGTGGTAGAGACCACTAGCTAGTCCTATGTGGGCACATAGTTAAGGGATATAAGGATTTCTTCTAACTACCCACATCTCAACTAACGAAGGGGCACCCATCTTAAGGGTTGCTACTAAATACTCACATCTCAACTAACGAATGAGTATCCACCCATCTTCATATCCTCTCGGTGCTTGACATTACTCCCCCACAGAGTTTGGACATTCATTTCATTCATTCATTTAGGGATAAGGATTGCTACTAAGTACCCTCATCTCAACTCACGAAGGAGTACCCATCCTAGCCCAACATTCATTCATTAAGGGATAAGGATTTCTACTAAGTACTCTCATCTCAACTCACGAAGGAGTACCCATCCTAGCCCAACATTCATTCATTCATTTAGAAAGCTCTTGGATTCAAAGATGAGAGAACCTTTCATCTAGGAACCCCATTCATTTAAATGAGTACTTTATGAGACTATCCTTACAATAGACCCAACTTTCATTCATTAGCATTAACTCCCATTCTTTTCATTCATTCACAAATTCTTTCATTCATTCTTCACTAGATGTGAGAGTAGGTAAACCTAGTCTATCCTAACCTCACCTTCATTATAAGTCATTCAAAGAAGACAACAACCAAACATAACACATAAAGTCTCTACACAAGGTCACCTTTCATGCTCTTAGACCATACACAAATTCACATCATATCACATTAACTTCATATAACCAACATTACTCAAAACAACAATCATCCAACTTTGCCTACAAGGCCATGATCACAACATGCTTATAAAGTAAACACCTCCCCACTTTCAAAGGGATCAAACCTCACAATTCTAACATCTACAACATATATACATATATATAAAATACTATAATCAATAATCTATTCACAACTTCATCATCATCATAAACCTTAGGTCACAATTGCCCATTCAAGGCCATCATCCAATATAACACAATTGACCATCAATTCCTCATAATTCAATATAGAACAATACATAAATCAATAGCCCATAACAATCTACACATTAATATTACATTATTAGCTCATAATCAATAGACCCACTTTAGACCCAAAATTAGGATTTCAAGATATGCAGGGGTTCATGGAGTTTTTGATATTAAAACCATCAATATTAACATAAATCATCATTTGAAATACTTTCATGCAAGAACCCAAGCTTAGAATTGAAATTGGGGTTTTTAGTGTTTTTGAAAAACATTGAAATCACTTTGATTGAAAAGAGAATCAAAGATAATATCCCCATACCTTTATGATTAATTTCCTAGGAATTTGAAGGAGAAATCAATAGGAACCCATCCCCTAGCTTGAAGCTTCATCAATGTCTTCCATTGAGTTCTAGAGAGAGAATTTATTTGAGAGGGAAGGTTCAATTTGGATAATGAGGTCTAATTCTAGGTTTTGGGGTTTTAACGACTTAAAATACCCTAAAATAGGTAGAATAACCGTTTATAATAATTCCCCAAAGTACCCAAACTACCCCTCACTTAGTTGGACCTTTTAAACAAGTCAAACTTGAGTTTTATTTTCGTAGATTTCATCGAGAAACAAGTCCGCGATGCGGAGGTGTTCCCACAAGTTTCTGGAAATTAAATTTCGAGGCAGAAGAGTCCGCGACACGTCCGTGATGCAGACATGCTCCCTCCATGAGCAACTTCAAGCTGCCTTGGTAGCTTGTTTGGCCAAGGGTTGGGGTCCTTCTTGGGGACCCTTAGGGTGGTCCCAGGGAGTCGTACCCGAACGTTTTGACCCTAAAAATATTTATTAAGACACTAGGGTCACCTCCACTGATTTTAGACTCCAAACAACACATAAAAACATGAACAACATACTAGAACACACCAACACGTAAAAGACTAGTTTTCGAACATCTTGGTCGTCCCTTGATGTTTGACTTCCAAACTCTTTAAAACTGACTAAAAAGGCTATTCTTCATTATTTTAACAAGTTATTAATGCATAAAATCCATGTGAGGCTCTACTTTATCCTACTTCATTTTCAGGGGTGTTACAAAGTTTCACTAAGCAAAATACAAGAGCATAATTTGAATGTTTCTTTGTCTAAACTAATCTTTTGGAAAGATCACAAAGCCCATTTAGATCGGAGAACCTTTCATAAACATCACGAACTTCAATAATGTAACTTGCAAGTTGATTCTCAAGAATACTCATATTGGATTCATCAAAGTCATTTGGATATTATTCAACCATTCTCATTACTTTTCTTATGTCAAAACTTGAAAATGAGTTAATTGGATTCAAGCAAGCAATTCCATGGAGCAAATCGGCAGTCACCTCATCAAAACGATCATTAAGTTCTTGAAGTTGCCAATCAATGATATTGTAAAATACTTCAACACGATAATGATGTAAGATTGTATAGTTAGCAAGTTTCCACCGTGATCTTAAAGAGCTAACATATGGCTCCTCATAGTTAGGTATCAAAACATCATGTTTGATACAAAATGTAGATACCTTGGCAATAAGAGAATCCCATTCATCATCTCTTAAGCCTTGCAACCTTCTCTTTGCTACTTCAACAAGTAGAATGGCATTTGCAATATCTTGCTCTTTTTTTGTAAGCATTTATTAAGCTCATTTGTGATAAGACATCTCTCATCAAATGCAACATAAACAGAATCTCAAATGTTTGACAAGCTTCAAGATGTCCCATTGCCTTGGCTCTTTCATCCATACTCCTTGCATCAAGAGCAAGTGATTCAAGAACCTCAAGAATAGAGCCAAACATAATAATAAAATTGTTAAAGGATTTATAATGAGATCCCCAACGAGTATCACAAGCTCTTGAAAGACCAAGTTGTTGATTCAAGCCCCTACCGGTTGTAAGTTCACCCATATCTAATGCCACTTGAATTGTTGATTTTTGAGAATCTCGTAAATTATCCATATGCTTAAAAGAAGATCTCAATACATTAAAAATATGTGAGATCAATACTACAAGTTTTCCCACTGCAACACACTTTTTAGAGACCCCAACAAGAGTTAGTTGAAGTTGATGAGCAAAACAATGGATTGAATGAGCCGATTTACTTTCTCGTCTAATCAACATTTTAAGGCCATTGATCTCACCTTGCATATTACTTGCCCCATCGTAACATTGTCCACGCACACTTGATGGACTCAAAGAATGATGAGCAAGTAAATTAAAAATTGCATCCTTTAAAGATGAAACACTAGTATCTTCAACATGAACAATGTCAATTAGTCGCTCTATTACAAATCCCATTCTATCAATATATAGAAATATGATAGTCATTTTCTCCTTGCGTGACACATCAAAGGATTCATTAACTAGTAAAGCAAAGTAGTCACCATTTAATTCCTCAAGAATAGCTTTAACAGTCTCTATCTTACACGCACTCACAATATCTTTTTGAATCATTGGAGAAGTCATTTGATCATTTAAAGGAGCATGTTACAAAACATAATCACGAATTTTATCATATTTTTTGCATACCATGAGAGAATTTCAAGAAAGTTACCCCTACTAAGTGATGATTTAGATTCATCATGACCTCGAAATGCAAATCCCCAACTTATGAGAAGTCTTACTACATCAACTGATGCACTTAAGCGCATATAATATCCATTCTTGAGTTGATTAGATTGCCTCTCAAATGCAAATTGAATAGACCGTCGTTGTCGTAGTAAATCTTGACATTTATTTTTTGACTGATTATGTATGCTATTCGGTAGACCAATATGTTTGTCAAGACCACCCTTTTTGTTCCAACTCTTAAATCCTATAGTTGAAAATGTCTCCCCTCCTCCTTGATTAGTGTTATGATCTTTAAAAAGATAGCAATACAAACAATAGACTGCATCTTTACTAACACTATACTCCAACCAATCATGATATATATCATCAAACCATTCATGATTAAAATGATGCATTGATCCAGAAATATCTGTTTGAGGATACTCTTGCACCGTCAAACGAGGTTGACAAGGATCATTCAAAAGGTATGCTCTTCTAATAATACACGGTGGTTTGGATGATAGTTCAATATTGATGTTCTTTCACCAGGATCAAACTTTAAAGAACTCAAATCAAAATCTTGAGAAGAATCTAATGACACTTCTGAATGATTAGTATTTTCTTTTTGATTAGATTAACTATGACTTTGAGAGGCTAAAGTTGATTTCGGTACTTGTGTAAAATACTTCTTCGCTGAATATTGAGCCTGAATCGTAAAATAAAAATTTAGTCAGAACTTACAAAAATTAAATATGCAATAAGGACCAATTTTTTTTTATAAATAATGAACAAAAGTTTGAATCTCATAAATAAAAGTTAATATCCACTGAACAAATGTTGAATGTCCATAATAAACATATAAAATCAACAAATAAGCCCAAACAAATAAAATTATAACTTTCATAATCAGTGAATAGAATTGAAATTTTCATATGAAAAATAAAAAATTGTTAAGAGAAGTGAATATCCGAGTTCAATCAGCTAAATAAAATAGCACATCAACAAATACCAGAATCAAGCATAGAATTCTGAAAAAAAATAAAAAAAAATAGAAATCTTACAGAGGTTGCCATCACAAATGGAGCCTGAAGAAGAGAATGAAATTAATCCACGAAGGACCACCACTCCTCCACCAACGGCCAACGACAGCAAGCAACAACAACAATAGGCGGCAACAACATCGGGATTGCAGCAGTGGCCAGCGAGAAGCAACAAAATGTGAAGTTGAACAAGAAAGACTAGGAAAAATATAATATTGCAATCCCTAGAAAAAAGGGATTTTTTTTATTTGTTGACTTTTCAATTAGAGATTTAAAATATAATTTTTTAAATTAGTTATGACTTTAAGAACGAGGTCATTTGGTCTATCTATATTTAATAAAAAAATACTAAAAATTGAAGCTTGAAGCCTGCAAAATCGCTAAAAATTACAAAAAAAAATATTGTTGCCTGAAATCGATCCAGCGACCCAAAGCTCACTTAAGCGAAATATTGAACCCCATCAACTATTGGGCTACTCCTTTGATATATATTTAGGTGGTTAAATTTTAAATATATACACGTACATAAAAAAATCGATCTTATACATAGTGTAATTTTTTTACCGAGGGGGTTCGGATGAACCCTTTCTGACCAAGTGTGGAACTACGGATGCCAGTGACACGATCGTAGGTTGACCCACGGGCCATCCTGCACATCCGTCGAATGATTCATAGAAGTTGAAGTTCCAGTACCTGATGAAATTCCTAAGTGTGGAGCCACAGAAGAGGACCCACGGACCGTAGGTCAACCTACAGTCCATTTTGCACGTCCGTCGATTGTATCTGAGAGTGAAGGTTCCAGCCTCTATAGGAAAAAGTCTAAGTGTTGACCAACGGAAGGGACCTACGGACCGTGGGTCGACCCATGGTCCATAGGTCGAAGTCGTCGATCAAAGCCGCATCCAGAAAGTTTATTTCCTTATTTTGTTTCCTTTTTGTTTAGGACATGATTTTCTATAAATAGGGTATATAAACCTCGTTTTTGGGGGTTAGACATTATTGTTTACTTTTACTTTTTGATATTTTCTTGGGAATTAACTTGCAAACTTTAACAATTTGATTTTTGGATTTCGGTTTATAAGATTCTTACTTTGCAATTCAATTCGAGATTACGGGTTTCTTATAATCAATACGTAAGTTCATGAATTCTTCTTCTAAAAACATGAATTGTGTTCTTTCAAACATGAGTAGCTAAATCCACAACTAGGGTTATGGAACCATGAGTGATTAATAATGTATGACTAATAACTGAGTAATTTGTGAATAGTGTTGATGCATGCATTGGTAATTCTTTCGCTTAGAAGTCTTTTTAACAGTGGCCAATGTTAGAATTTGCCTTGTTGCTACTTGCCGGACCAAGGAGGTAGTTAATAAGAAAAGAATTATCAACAGAGATTTGGTGTGATACTATCTAATAGTCTAATGTCAATTGGTGCGAGGGTGAAAACTAAACCATACATTGATGTGATGTCTAATCTGAGGTAAAGGTAAGGATTAATAAATTATACACACGTAGCCGGACCAAGGTGCGGAGTAAAATTCTCTATTTGAAGGACCAATCACTTAGGGATACATATATTACCATCTTTGCATGTAAAACATTAGGAACAAATTACTATTAGTAGGATTACCGCGTTACGAGCTTATGGGAAACACATACACCCTAGTTTCTCTCTCTCATTGATAACAACAAAGTTTGAATTTTGCTCACTTGTTACTTAAACAACAATCAGTTATTTGTTTCACAAAACCCCCCGGTTACTTGTCTCAGAAATAAGTTGACTAAACGAATATAATAGTGAGTTAAGTTTAAGTCTAAACCATATTCCTCGTGGGATCGACCCCAACCTACACGTTGGGTTCTTTATTTGACAATTATCACTTATACTTCTTTAGGGAGGTGTAATTTAAGCATATCAAATTTTGGCATCGTTACCGGGGAATAAGGCTTTTAGATTATGTTTAACTACATTATTGAACTTTAGTCAATTATTTCCTAATCTTACATTTACTTTTGTTTTTGTTTTCTACAGATTTCTACTCTAGTGTATGCCAAGTACACGGAGTCGAGGTGAACCATTGACCCCATACGATCCAAAGTTGAGCAAAACTTTGAGTAAGATGAATAATCAAGGGGTCCAAGTCAATCTAATCGGAGGGAATCTAGGTGTTGGAGTTGAGTTGCAGCCTCCTGGGGTTGTTAATATGCACAGTCAGGATCATGGTGGTAATCTACTTGGAGATGCATTGAGGGTGCAGAATTCACCAGAACCAAGGCTACAAGATAATTATAGGGTTGAGTTCAATACTACTGAATCAGAAGGACCCATTGTTCTCCCTCCACTACCTCCGGGGCCTACATTTATTGTGACGAGCAGTCTGATGCAGATGCTTACTGCGAGGGGGTTGTTTTCTGGTATGGCTTTGGAAGATCCACATGGGCATATGGACAACTTGAGAAGTGTTTGCAAGAGTTGTGTAGCGCGACCGGAGTTGGATATGAACGTCATAGGATTAAGAGTCTTCCCTCTATTATTGACCGGAGATGCTGCATTCTGGTTTTCTGAGCTTCCAAACAACTCAATTCATACATGGGACCAATTACACGAGGTGTTCATGGTCAAGTACTTCCCGTTGTCTAAGAAGCTGAACCACAAAGACAAACTTAACAACTTCGTGGCACTACTTGGAGAGTCTGTGAGTAGTTCGTGGGATAGGTTCACTGCATTCATAAGAAGTGTTCCGAATCACCACATCGATGATGAGTAACTGAAGGAGTACTTCTACAGAGGTCAGGATGACAATGGTAAGGCTGTGCTTGATACTATTGCTGGAGGATCATATGGTGAGTGTACTTTATAAGAGATCGCTGAGAGACTGGAGAAGATTTCCTGAAACAATAAAGAATGGAGCACTCGAAAGTCAGACACTGGAAAAATCACATTTGCAGTTCAAGCTGCACCTAGTCAATTTACCGATGACATTCGTGATGAGATGGCTCAGATAAGGATAGAACTTGAGTTGGTATTTAAGCATGTTAGCGGAGGTTCAGAAAAGGTAAATGCGGTAAATTACTTGACTAGGACTCTACCACCACTGGTTGAGGAATGCTACTATGAGGAGGATGCTTACTTGGTGAATGATCAAACGGGGGGATTCCGAGCCAACGCCCAAGGTTCCAACTTAGATAATTGGAGCCAAGGGCAAGGAAACCAAGTTCGGAACTATGGCAACTACAACCGAGAGGGTAACTATGTCCGGCATGGGAACTATAATTGCGACATCAACTACAATCGGAACTACAATTGTGACAACAACTACAACCGGAACAACTATGGCAACAAAAATGATAGGGTTGGGCCTTATGTTCCTCTTGCAAATCAGGAATCTGGCAATAGGGAAGCTGGGGGTAGCATGTCACGTATTGAGGATATGATGCAAAAAATGATAAAGAGGTTTGATATGACTGATGAGAATGTGAAGGAGATGCGAAACGACTAGTCTGGAATTGGTCAAAAAGTTGATGCCCATGCAGTGTCGATCAAGCAACTTGAGCAACAAATGAATAAGTTGTCCACTACAGTAAACCCACATCAGCCCGACATACATCCTAGCAACACTATCCAGAATTTGAAGAATGATGGGCATTGTATGGCAGTCACTACTCGAGGAGGTAAACAAACCATTGATCCATCTATGCCGTCTGAGGTTGAAATTGTGGTTGAAAAAGATGATGATGAGATTGAGGTTACTGGAGAGTCCAAGAATGTTACAGATAAGTATGCGGAGATAACCCAAAAAGTTGTTCCCATGCCTAGACCTCCACCTCCATTCCTACAGAGGTTGGTAAAGAAGAATGAAGAAGGAAAATACCGCGGGTTTATTACTATGTTGAAACAACTCTCCATCAATGTTCCGTTGATAGAAGCTTTGGAGCAAATGCCTGGGTATGCAAAATTTATGAAAGATTTGGTGACTAAGAAGAGGGCTGTCAGTTTTGAAGATGATGATAGGTTGCAACATTGCAATGCTATTGCTACTAGGTCACTTGTGCAGAAGAAAAAGGATCCTGGTGCTTTCACTATTCCTTGTACCATCGGGTTGTTGCATTTTGCGAAGGCGTTATGTGATTTAGGTGCTAGTAATAATGCGATGCCATTGTCTCTTTACAAGAAGTTGGGTTTAGGGGCTCCAAAACCTATTGTGATGCGATTACTCATGGCTGATAGAGCTGTGAAGAAGCCCATTGGTGTTCTCCAAGATGTACTTGTGAAAGTGGAGTCATTTATTTTTCCGTCGGATTTTGTGATACTTGATTGTGAGGTCGATTTTGAGGTTCCAGTCACCTTAGGGAGACATTTCCTTGCTACTGGGCGCACCTTGGTGGATATGGAGAGAGGGCAGATGAAGTTCCTATTAAATAGTGAAGAGGTAATTTTTAATATTTGTAGGTCCATGAAGCAGGAAAGCGATGTCAAGTTAGTGTCAGTGGTGAATCACATTGAGGAGCGAGGTTCTGATGTGTCTATTGAAGAGAGGTTGGGTGTTGATGCACTTGTATCGGTAATGATGAATTTGAGGGTGATGGTATTAAAGACTATGATGAGTTAGTTTCCGCACTTGATAGGTTCAAATTTCATTCCAAATCGAAGAAATTAAAGTTAGATATGAAAAATGGTGACTCTCCACCCGCAAAACCGTCTGTTGATGAGATCTCCATTGCTCCGGAAGACCATCTTCACTTGCCATTATGGGACTTTCACATTCAAACAGATGCCTTTTGGGGTGTGTAATGCTCTAGCAACCTTCCAGCATTGCATGATGTCGATATTTTCAGACATGGTGGATGACACTATTGAGGTATTTATGGATGCTTTCTCTGTGGTAGGTGATTCGTTTGATGGTTGTCTGATGCATTTGGCCGATGACTGAAACAGTGCGAAGAGTGCAATCTTGTGCTCAATTGGGAAAAGTGCCATTTCATGGTGAAAGAGGGGATAGTTCTGGATCATCAGATTTCTGAGAAGGGTATTGAGGTTGATAGAGCTAAATTCGAGGTAATAGAAAAGCTTCCACCACCTATCTCTGTTAAAGGTGTTAGAAGTTTTCTTTGGCATGCAGACTTTTAAACTAAGTAATTCGTGAATAGTGTTGATGCATGCATTGGTAATTCTTTCGCTTAGAAGTCTTTTTAACGGTGGCCAACGTTAGAACTCGCCTTGTTGCTACTTGCCGGACCAAGGAGGTAGTTAATACGAAAAGAATTATCAACAGAGATTTGGTGTGATACTATCTAATAGTCTAATGTCAATTGGTGTGAGGGAGAAAACTAAGCCATACATTGATGTAATGTCTAATCTGAGGTAAAGGTAAGGGTTAATAAATTATACACATGTAGTAGGACCAAGGTGCAAAGTGAAATTCCCTATTTGGAGGACCAATCACTTAGGGATACATATCTTACCAACTTTGCTTGTAAAACACTAGGAAATGATTACTATTATTAGGATTACCGCGTTATGAGCTTATGAGGAACTCATACACCCTAGTTTCTGTCTCTTATTGATAACAACAAAGTTCGAATCTTGCTCACTTGTTACTTAAACAACAATCGGTTATTTGTTTCACAAAACCCTCCACCCCCCTTTACTTACTTGTCTCGAAAATAAGTTGACTAAATGAATATAATAGTGAGTTAAGTTTAAGTCTAAACCATATTCCTCGTTGGATCGACCCTAACCTACAAGTTGGGTGTTTTATTTCACAATGATCGCTTATACTTCTTTAGGGAGGTGTAATTTGAGCGTATCAACCAATGACCTTAGAATATCGTGATGAATAAAAGAATAAAACTTTACTTCTTTACGTAATTGTTTGAAAATGGCTGAATATCACGTAAATGCCCCAAAATGGCCGAAAAATCAAGAAAAATACATAAACAATACAAAAAACGCCTCAATTTTTTTTGACTTGTACCAATGACTTAGAATATCGTGACGAATAAAATAAAAAAACTTTACTTCTTTTCCTAACAGTCCCAAAATGGCCGAAAAATCAAGAAAAATACATAAACAATAAAAAAAATGCCTCAATTTATTTTTGACTTGCAGTTATGAACCTAGAACATTGTGACGAATAAAAGAACAAAACTTTACTTCTTTTCGTAACATGCCGAAAATGGCCAAACATAAATGCCCCAAAATGACCGAAAATCAAGAAAAATACATAAACAATACAAAAAATGCCTCAAATTTTTTTTGACTTGCACCAATAACCTTAGAATATCATGACGAATAAAAGAACAAATTTTCACTTCTTTTCGTAACTGTCCGAAAATGACCAAATATTACGTAAATGCCCCAAAATGGTCAAAAAATTAAGAAAAATACATAAACAATACAAAAAACGCCTCAAAAAAATTTCAAATTTCACCACTGACCTTAGAATATCGTGACGAATAAAAGAACAAAACTTTGCTTCTTTTCGTAACTGTTCAAAAATGGCTGAATAATACGTAAATGCCCCAAAATGGTCGAAAAAACAAGAAAAATACATAAACAATTCAAAAAACGCCTCAATTTTTTTTTGACTTGCACCAATGACATTAGAATATTGTGACGAATAAAAGAACAAAACTTTACTTCTTTTCATAACTGTCCGAAAATAGCCGAGTATTACATAAATGCCTCGAAATGGCTGAAAAATCCTGAAAAATACATAAACAATACGAAAAAACACCTCAAATTTTTTTGACTTGCACCAATGACCTTAGAATATCATCACTAATAAAAGAACAAAATTTTGCTTCTTTTCGTAACTGTCTGAAAATGGCAGAATATTACGTAAATGCCCCAAAATGGAAAAAAAATCAAGAAAAATACACAAACAATACAAAAAATGGCTCAATTTTTTTGACTTGCACCAATAACCATAGAAAATCTGGATGAATGAATGAACAAAACTTTACTCTTTCCGTAACTATCCGAAAATGGCAGAATATTACGTAAACCCCCCAAAATTGTCGAAAATCAGAAAAATACATAAACAATACAAAAAACGCCTCAAAATTTTATCGACTTGCACCAATGACCTTAGAATACCATGAAGAATAAAAGAACAAAATTTAGTTCTTTTCGTAACAATCCGAAAATGACCGAATATTACGTAAATACCCTAAAATACCCCAAAATGCCCCAAAATAAAAAAAATACATAAACAATACAAAAAACACCTCAAAAAAATTTCTACTTGCACCAATGACCTTAGAATATTGTGACGAATAAAATAACAAAACTTTACTTCATTTCTTAGCAGTCCGAAAATGGCCAAATATTACGTAAATTCACTTAAATGGTCGAAAAAAATAAAAATAAATAATCAATACAAAAAATTCCTCAATAATTTTGACTTGCACCAATGACCTTAGAATATCGTGTCAAATAAAAGAAAAAACTTTACTTAATTCGTAATAGTCCGAAAATGGCCGAATATTACATAAAATGCCTAAAATGTCCAAAAAATCAAGAAGAATGCAAAAACAATACAAAAATGCCTCAAAAATATTTCGACCTGCATCAATGACCTTAGAATATCGTGAGGAATAAAAGATCAAAACTTTACTTGTTTTCGTCACTGTTCGAAAATGGCCGAATATTTCGTAAATACCCAAAAATGGCAGAAAAATACTTAAATAATACAAAAAATGCCTTAAAAAAAATTTCGACTTGCACCAATGACCTTAGAATATCGTGACAAATTAAAGAAGAAACTTTACTTTTTTTCGTAACTGTCCGAAAATGGATGAATATTACGTAAATTCCCCGAAATTGACGAAAAATAAGAAAAGTACATAAAAAATACAAAAAATGCTTCAAATTTTTTTTGACTTGCACTAATGACCTTAGAATATCGTGACGAATAAAAGAACAAAACTTTCCTTCTTTTCGTAATTGTTCGAAAATGGCCGATTATTACGTAAATTCCCTAAAATGGCCGAAAAATCTAGAAAAATACATAAAAAAATTACAAAAAATGCCTCATTTATTTGTTGACTTGCACCAATGACCTTAGAAAATCGTGACGAATAAAATAACAAAACTTTACTTCATTTCGTAACTGTCCAAAAATGGCCAAATATTATGTAAATGCCCCAAAATGACCGAAAAATAAGGAAAAATACATAAACAATACAAAAAAAGCCTAAAGAAAAATTTCAACTTGCACCAATGACCTTAGAATATCTTGTCAAATAAAAGAACAAACCTTTATTTCTTTTCTTAACTGTCTTAAAATGGCCAAATATTATGTAAATGCCCCAAAATGGCCGAAAAATCATGAAAAATACATAAACAATACAAAAATCGCCTCAAATAATTTCAACTTGCTCCAATCACCTTAGAATATCGTGACGAATAAAAGAACAAAACTTTACTTCTTTTCGTAACTATTAGAAAATGGCCGAATATTACATAAATGCTCCAATATGGCCGAAAAATACATAAACAATACAAAAAACGCCTCAACAAAATTTTGACTTGCACCAATAACCTTAGAATATCGTGACGAATAAAAGAACAAAACTTTACTTCTTTTTGTAACTGTCCGAAAATGGCTGAATATTATGTAAATGCTCCAAAATGAAATCAAGAAAAATATATAAACAATACAAAAAATGCCTCAAAAAAATTCCGACTTGCACCAATGACCTTAGAATATCTTGACAAATAAAAGAACAAAACTTTACTCATTTTCGTAACTGTCCGAAAATGACCGAATATTACGTAAATGCCAAAAATTGTCAAAAAATAAAGAAAAACATATAACCAATAAAAAAAACGCCTCAAAAATTTTTGACTTGACCCAATGACCTTTGAATATCATGACGAATAAAAGACAAAACTTTACTTCTTTTCGTAACTGTCCGAAAATGGCCGAATATACGTAAATGCGCCAAAATGGCTGAAAAATCAAGAAAAATACATAAACAATACAAAAAATGCCTAAAATAAATTTCAACTTGCACCAACGATCTTGGAATATCGTGACGAATAAGAAATCAAAACTTTAATTCTTTTCGTCACAGTCTGAAATTGGCAGAATATTACGTAAATGCCCCAAAATGACCGAAAAATCAAGAAAAATATATAAACAATACAAAAAAATGCCTCAAAAAAATTTGACTTGACCGAATGACCTTAGAATATCATGACGAATAAAAGGGCAAAACTTTACTTCTTTTCGTAACTGTCCGAAAATGGTCGAATATTACATAAATGCGCCAAAATGTCCAAAAAATCAAGAATAATACATAAAAAAAAAATTAAAAAAATGCGTCAAAAAAATTTCGACCTGCACAAATGACCTTAGAATATCGTGACGAATAAAATAAAAAAAGTTAAGACCTTTTCGTAACTGTTCGAAAAATGGCCGAATATTACGTAAATGCTCCAAAGTGGCTGGAAATCAAGAAAATTACATAAACAATACAGAAAAAACCTCAAACTTTTGTGACTTGCACCAATGAAACTTTAGAATTTCGTGAAGAATAAAAGAACAAAACTTTACTTCTTTTCGTAACTGTCCGAAAATGGTCAAATATTACGTAAATGTCCAAAAATGGTAAAAAAATCAAGAAAAATACATAAACAATACAAAAAACGCCTCAAAAAAATTTCGACTTGCACCAATGACCTTAGAATATCGCGCTGAATAAAAGGACAAAACTTTACTTCTTTTTGTAACTCTTAGAAATCGGTCGAATCTTACGTAAATGACTCAAAATGGAATCAAGAAAAATACATAAACAATAAAAAATCCCTCATTTTTTTTGACTTGTACCAATGACCTTAGAATATCGTGATGAATAAAAGAACGAAACTTTACTTCTTTTCGTAGCTGTTCGAAAATGGCCAAATATTACCTAAATCGCCCAAAATGGCCGAACAATAAAATAAAATACATAAAACAATACAAAAATGCCTATTTTTTTTGAATTGCACCAATGACCTTAGAATATCGTGACGAATAAAAGAAAAAAAACTCTACTTCTTTTCGTAACTGTCCAAAAATGGCCGAATATTATGTAAATGTCCCAAATGGTCAAAAAATCAAGAAGAATACAAAAACCGCCTAATTTTTTTTTGACTTGCACCAATGACTTATATTCGTTACGATATTCTAAGATCATTGGTGCAAGTCAAAAAATTTTGAGGCGTTTTTTGTATTGTTTATGTATTTTTTTGATTTTTCAAACATTTTGGGGGCATTTACGTAATATTCAGCTATTTTCGGACAGTTACAAAAATAAGTAAAGTTTTGTTCTTTTATTCATCACAATATTCTAAGGTCATTGGTGCAAGTCAAATTTTTTTCAAGGGAACTATAGATGTCGGATATCCAACCGTTTCTTCAATAGAGATGCACATAAAACTTGATGCACTGATGCCAAATCATTAGGCAAATCAAGTTCATAAGCAACTTTAGCAAAACGCCTCAAATCTGATATGGGGCCATATATCCCGACTAAGTTTCCCTTTCTTGCCAAACCTCATCACTCCATTAATAGGTGAGATTTTCAAGTAGACCCAATCATGAACATCAAACTCAAGGTCTCTCCTTCGAACATCGGCATAGGACTTTTGTCAACTTTGATTTGTTTTCAACCATTCTCTAATAAATCAAACTTTCTCCATAGTCTCATGTAGCAACTCGGGACCTATAAAAGTAACTCCACCCACTTCAAACCAGCCAATAGGAGATCTACACCTGCTACCATACAGAACTTTAAATGGAGCCAAACCAATGCCGAAATGATAGCTATTATTGTAAGCAAACTCAATAAAGCGCAAATGATCATCCCAACTACATTTGAAGTCAATTACACAAGCTCTCAGCATATCTTTCAAAGTTTTGATAGTACGCTCCGCTTGCCAATCGGTGTGTGGATGTGTCATGACCCAAAACGAGTCATGAGTGGCACCCACACTTAACCTCCTAGGTGGGCGAACCAATGAATCCAACCCCAATTTATACTCATTATTCAACTTACAAAATACTAACCATTATGCGGAAGCTTAAATCTTATTAAACATCATTTCCCAAAACCTGAAAGTCATCACATCAAGGACATCTACTCTAAAAATATCAAGTCTAAGAGTATTAAAGAAATCAAAAAAAATAAGTAGAATAGTGTATGTCCTAAATCTAAGGAAATCATGTCATGACCAACAGAATCCAACACGAGCTAGAAGGAAAAGCTCACCCTGGAATCTGATGTACCGGAGACTGCCTAGAGCTGAGGGAGAGTCAAAGTCGTCGGTACACTCGCTCCACTCCACAGAAGGAAAACAATGAAAAACACAAGTAGGGCTCGGTACAGGGCAACATGTACTGAGTAGATATCATCGGCCGACTCAAAATAGTAACTAATATGCATAAAGTAATAGTATAAAATCAACTACAGGACTTAGAAGGTGATAAGCAACAAACAACAAGAACAAGTGACAATGGAAGCAAGTACGCAATCAATCACAATATCAAGCACACACACGAGGACTCATGCCTCCACACCACACTTATTTGGGAAATGGATTCTTTGAGATTGAGTACATTAAGTTAATTCAATATGTTTTCCTTTAATGTTACCGTGTCGGAACGTGACACTCGATCCAATAATACCGTGTCGGGATGTGACACCCCGATCCAATAATACCGTGTCGGGATGTGACACCCGATCCAATAATACCATGTCGGAACGTGACACCCCGATCCAATAATACCATGCCGGCTTGTGGCATCCGATCCAACCATATAGCTAATTTATTTGTCATTCTTATCATCTCTTTTCACTTCTTTAACAATAATTCATTCAAGCCTTCTTTATTCAAGGCATCACTTCGATAGAGAGAGTTCAAGATTATAAATTTAACGGTGTCAGGATTTCAGACCAATCACAAACCACGCAACCACACAATCAAGTACATAGAGAAATTCACAATATCACTCAATGAATATCAATCGCTATTAAGAGTCTATATATCACATAGAATAAACCATAACCTACCTCCACCGAAGAACCGAAGTCAAGCAAGCTAGTCCCCAAATGTCTTTCCTTTCCTCAATTCCTCATAATGTTTCCAATCTATCCAATATATAATATTCATAAGTTAACGATTTCATTGACACCCATATTACTATATGTCTAGCCTAGACCCAAAAACTCACCCAAATCTATAGTCAAATTCCTAAACTTTGATACCAACCAATTAATCATAACTTTAATGGTATTCAAGTAATACAATACACCTATTATTTGATTACCTATCTTAATATATTAAAACTTGATTTATAATATAATGACTAAATAATACTATTCAAGATTAAAGCCACTGGTTACGAAACCAGTGGCAACAACTATAACCCAATCTACGGAGTACCCTCTCAAATCACGGGAGAAACAAAAGAACCTGCAGTACTAATTCAATTGATACACCCCTATTCCTATAAATGATTTTCAAACAATTAATGTCAAATCATTGGCCTATATTAACCCCCAAACCTTATTTTCCCAAGTAAAGAAAAAAAATCACTGCATATATATTAAATTGTAGTTAAAATCCTCTCATTTATGATCTTTCACAACGCCAACATAATACTAATAATAATATAACCTCTACGTATATACATAAAGAATAGATTTAACTTTTACCTGATGCATCTTGCCATTACTTTGGTGTGGCGAAGCTGTGATATTTTCAATAAGAGGTTACCTCTTTATTTTATTTTATTTAACAAAAATTAGATCTAAAGTGGCTTAGGGTATTAACCTAAATTATGTTATATATGGACTTGTCCCATTAACCACCAACTAAATTAATTATTACACTACCCCACTAATTTCATAATTATAATTATGAATAGACCAAAATACCCATTTAGAATCTATCAGAAATCAAGTTTAGGTTACATTAGATACCAATTTACCCATCGTTCGTCATTATATTATTATTTAGTCATTATATTATAAATGAGTCGTTACATTAGATACCAATTTACCTGTTGTTCGTCCTTGAACGATCAAAAGAAGGCGAGGTAAGAAGGGTACCTGAATCGGTAAAAAGGTGTGGATATCTTTCATGCATATCAGCTCCACTCTCCCAACTGGACTTTTTAGGCCGATTCTTCCACTAAACCTTGATAGATGCAATCTCCTTTGACCTCAACTTGCGGACCTCCTATCTAGAATAGCTACAGGATCCTCCTCATAAGACAAATTCTCATCAAGCAGGACCGAATCCCAACGAATAATGTAGTTTCCATCACCATGGTATTTTTCCAGCATGGACACATGAAATACCGGTCCTGACAATCCTTGAGGCAAAACCAATTCATAGGCCACCTCCCCCACGAGCTTAAAAACTTCAAATGGCCCAATATACCTCGGACGAAACTTACCTCTCTTACCAAACCGCATCACACCCTTCATGGGTGAAACCTTCAGCAAGACTTGTTCTCCCTCCATAAACTTTGTTCCTAACCTTCCTGTCTACGTACTCCTTTTGTCTGCTTTAAGCTACTAGAAATTTCTCCTAGATATTTTCACCTTCTCTAACTATTCCCTCAAAATATCAATACCCAAGGTCTCACCTCAAATGCATCAGACCAACCAACTGGAGACCTACACCTCCTCCCATGCAATGCCTCAAATGAGGCCATCTCAATACTCGAATGATAACTATTGTTGTATGTAAGCTCAACTAATTAACAACAAAAACTATTCCTAATAACTACCAAAGTTAACCGTACACACATCCGCAACATGTTCTCAAAGACCTTGACACAACCATTAGCACGAATCTTTTCTCACATAACCATGATAAAATCCTAAATCAATACTAGCTACAATCAGAAGTAAACCTGAACCAACCAACACACACTCAGAATACACAAACCATCATAGATCTTCTCAATATTTCCTTCTCACCACATAAACTTTCCACGAGCTTAAGTTATAAAAAAATTGATCT
The DNA here is from genome assembly GCA_036553675.1 of Solanum okadae. Lineage (NCBI taxonomy): Eukaryota > Viridiplantae > Streptophyta > Magnoliopsida > Solanales > Solanaceae > Solanum > Solanum okadae. Next base: position 16,678,551 of record CM071687.1, on the reverse strand, counting down.
TTAGACACCAAGTAATCATCAAGGGAAAATCAAAATTATCTAACCCGAAGAAGAAAATGATCAAGTAACCACCCATCGAGCGATACACCCATGCATACATAACCTCTAACAACACTGTTGAAACTCTAAATTAGTAGTTGTGATTGTAGATAAACCTTAAGAACGGTAGAACTAGACCCAATGGTCCCCACATTCAACCACACATAATAGAAATATGGTCTTGATGACTAGATGAATATTAATAATGTTGGACAACTGTAAATATTCATGATAACTCTTCTATAAATTCTCATAAGTAAGGTGGTACATGTAGAATCACCGGAATACTTCAACAGCTCCAAGACAACACTAAATATGTCATATCTAAAATAACCAAGTTTGTCCAAACATCCGACCCAACTAAGAGGACATCGTAGGATCTGTACACCTGATCCACCACTAGGGGTCCACCCATAGAAGTGAAAACATGCATTGGCATAGGTAGTGAATCATACTCCAAATCATGTCCAGGACTAAATAGGTGGTCGCATAAGAATGTCCAGAATTAAGGTCGAATAACTCAAGATACTCCTTACATGGTGCTCATATCAAACATTTCCATTCATCTGACTCTATCTCCTTGATTCTTAGTCATCAACCAGTCTGGTTCTTATTACAATCATACATATATTCAATTTATCAAAACTCTACATACTTCTCACAGTACTCCATTGAAGCCAACATTCTTAATACTAACAAACATCATAACTACACCGTCCATTTACATTACTCTCAAACTGTCACTCGTATAAATGTCTTCTTAGCAACAAATTGTCGCCTCTAAAAATTTTAAACTATGGCTCCCTCTCTTTCCATTTAAACATCCCATGATAGATACGGGTCTCACCCAAGGTTGATAGAACTAATTCCAAATCTAATATTACTCTCCCATCGAGAGAGAGCTATTGAATCACACACAATGTCGACTCTACACAATCTTTCATATACCTAGTTTCAACTACCATTCAAACAATTATATAACTCATACCAACACTTAAGAAATTCTTTGTCACCTCAATAAGTTTATATACGATGAGAACATAACCTCTATTTACTATCAAGTGTCTATGTAACACATCAGATCAGTGTGTGTAGTCCCATTAAAAATAGTAGTTTCAATCCCCTCGAAATCCTTAATAACCATGTATAACTGTAGGTCCATACTGTTGCGCATTCATAAGTCACCTACCATTATTTCAACAATTTAGCCCCACATAACAACACATAATCTTACACATAACATTGCTTGTCACAAAAACCAAAACTCAATCTTTATAAAAGTTGATGATAAACCACTAGTAAGTATGTACCAAACTAGTTCACCTCTAATAGTCATATCTAAAATCTTATGCAAAAATCAATACAACCTTCAAGTAAAGACCAAGGATTTATATGAGAGGTCTTATTCCATTACTTTTCTTAATTTTTTCCCATGACACAAAATTCAAAATATCTGGAACTCTTCAATACACCAGACTCTTGTTCCTTATGCTGACTCGCTTACCAATCTTATTCGTTGGCCAAAAACCCTTGACATTTTTACCTTAGCCTCTAAATCATAACATTACGTGAAACCCCCCTTAGGTCCTTTAACAATCAAAAGTAACCAAATTGTCGACTCAAATTATGCACAAGTCCTTCCAAATGCTCAATACTCAATGCGATCAATCATTTCTTACCTTACCAATTCATACCTTGATAATACATACCACCACGAATTAGACTTACAATGAAAAACTTGAATTGTAAATCTAACTGTGTAACTCAATCCCCTTATCTATCAACATAGCTCATACCTTGAAGATTTTTATGAATTTATATATCTTAACTTATCGTCGATCGCCTCTTCATCGATCTTATCACATCCTTCGCTAAAAATCCAACCATAGTCATTAACAAACTCAAAACCACAAGAGAACTTATCATCACACTCGAGTTGAACGTATGTACACTCTTTTCTTAAGTCTTATTCGATAGGTTTTAACCAATTCAATAAACCCGTGATACTACTACCATGACTAGAGCAAAACTGATTAACCACACGTCTCTTAACCCAATTCTCAATCCCTCTGAAGATACCTCTTTAGCACTTGCAATAAGAGAAAATATTATTACTCTCACCTCTTTTCGAACGCCACGTTCCACTAATTTTTTTTTCATTATGACTCTATCTCCTTTGGAGTTTAAGATAAAATAACCAGTCCTCCTTTAGGATCCTCAAGATACACTTCACAATCTAAATGTATTAAGACCGTACAAAAGATCCTCCACTAAATTCTTCCTTAAGAACAATGTTTAACTCAAACGCCCATAGTAACAAACTAGTTGGCTTCTCAAATGTGAATGCAACATCGAATTTCATTATCTAAAGATGTCATAAAACTAATAACTCCTTAAGTAGTTAGTATTCACAATTGACAATCGACGTATACGTTTCCACATAACACTAGTACAATGCCGTGAAAGTTTGATAGATCCATCATTAGAACACATCATACCTATCGAAAAGATCATACCCAAATAGCTCACCCATTTCTACCCATTGAATAGGTCAAAACATTATCAAATCTGCTATGTCTCTAGCCTAAGAAATTTGCATTCTTTCTTAGATCAAGTCGATAACAAAAGTAACACACTTCATAAATTTAATCAAGTAATAATCGGTATTGTTAAAGTAGTCATATCATGACCCTTTTTGATATACACTCAATCTATGAAACCATAATAGAGATTCTGCCCTCAATTGCCTCAACATAATTTCATCATTCGCTAAGAAACCCATATATGTTATGATAACTTTACTAGCTGTATTTCATAATGTAATGGTGTTCATTATCTAACCGTCCCTTACGAAACTTCTTTAATGTTGTCACCTTGGCAAAGTCATCTTGCTTCACCCCATCTACTCCTATCCCTCAAAGTACTGAATATATAGTTCTCCATGAAGAAGCTAGAAAATGCTTCCCAAGTCATAGGTAGTGCCTTTACTTGTTGGCACTCAATATGAGACCGCCACCACATATTGACGTCTCCCTAAAACTAGTATGTCATAAAATCAACACCAAGCCTCTCCACTATATTCATCTTATGAAGTAGCTCATGACAATCAATAAGGAAATCCTAAACATCTTCAAATTCATTACCCATGAAGAATGGGACTTTCAACTGTAAGAACTTAATAAAAAGATTATGCTGGTCACTAGTCATTATCTGCTCTGTAGTTAATCGGGGAAACATATCTATTCCTAAGGACACATCCTCTCTTGCTGGCGTTGGTGTTTCCACTTCTACTACTCTACTAACCATATATGAAATAGAGTGAAGAAGGTCAGATATCGATTTGTATCACCTCGATACCAATTAGATTCAAGTAATAGCACAAAATAAAGAAGGAAATGAGTTTTCCTAAAGTCCTATAGCCTCTCGAAGAAAAGTAAAGGCGTCCCCATACCATTCTACAAGACTCTACTAGACTTGTCCTTGTGTGATGAGATCACTGAACCTAATGCTTTGATACCAAGTTTGTCATGACCCAAAACAAGTAACTTAACCTCCTAGGTGGGCGAACCAATGAATCCAACCCCCATTTATACTCATTATTCAACTTACAAAGTACTAAACATTATGCAAAAGATTAAATCTTATTAAATATCATTTCCAAAAACCTAAAAGTCATCACATCAAGGACATCTACTCTAAAAATACCAACTCTAAGAGTATTGAAGAAATCAAAATAAATAAGTAGAATAGTCTATGTCCTAAATCTAAGGACATCATGTCATGACCAAGAGAATCCAACACGAGTTGGTGATGAGTCTGAGATTTGGACTTATTTAGGACTTTGTTTATATAGATTTAGTGTCCTCAAATGCTTATTTTGTGCCAATAACTGATGTAAAACCATTTATTTTCAGGAATATGGATTGAGGAAGAAAGCAAGGACACTAACAAGAAAAAAAGAACAAAACAGGCTGAAGAAATAAAGATGGGCGAGCCTGAGGATCGCCAAGAGCACTAGGCGTGTCGCCGAGTGGCACATCTGACCGCCTAAAGTTCCAGTGTGCCAACCCTTGAGGGAAGAAACCAAGTCGGTGATAGAAAGTAGCAGTCGGTGGATCACCGAGTAGTTCCACGATACAGTGATAGATCTGAGATTTGGACTCATTTAGGGCTTTGTTTATATAGATTTAGTGTCTTCAAATGCTTATTTTGTGCCAATAACTGATGTAAACCTCTTTATTTTCAGGAATATGGATTGAGGAACAAAGCAAGGACACTAACAAGCAAAAAGGAACAAAACAGGTTGAAGAAATGAAGATGGGCGAGACTGAGGATCGCCAAGAGCACTCGGCATGTCACCGAGTGGCTCATTTGACCGCCTAAAGTTCTAGTGTGCCAAACACTAAGGGAAAAAACCAAGTTAGCGAGAGAAAGGAGTAATCGGTAGATCATCGAGTAGTGCCGCAATGCAGTGATAGATCGCCCAAAGTTACATACCTTGAGGATGCTGAAGGCCAAGGCAGAAGGGCGATGGAAGAGACCAAATGGTGGCTCGCCGAGTGGTTCGGCGAGTCCGACTTACTTCTCCGAATGGGCCTTCGTAGCTTATTTTCGGTGACTATAAATACATTTTTGAAAATTTAGTTTAGTATCTTTTATCAATCTTGAGACGCTATTGTTAAATTTTGAGCACATGGAGACAGTTTTTTCTAGTTTTCCTTAGATTTGAGGGATTGAAGAAATTCACTTTTGAGAAATTGGAAGTGGGTCATTGAAGTTCATCAAATTGGAGCATTGTAAGGACGTAATTACACTTACCAAGTTGATGGATAATCAATTGGGTAACAGTTTTTATCTTTTTATAATGTCTAGCTAAAACCCCAATTCTTGGGGTGTGATTATAAGCTGATTTAGTTTATGGGTATTGCAAATTGTTAGTTTAAAGGCTATTTAGAAGTGAATTTAATCATTAATTGTGCTTTAATTTAAGAAGTGTATTTGCAAATGCAATTCTATGTTTGTATTCTTGGCTTGCTCGAGAAAGAGGTTTTAGAACTAAAATTATTGATTGATGATTTGTGGGTATTGGGTTGACCTGGGTTTAGCTCGAGAGAGTGAATCCTAAACCCAATCCCACACATTCAGCTAGAGAGAGTGAATAGATTAAGGTGTGGGCTGCTCTTATTTTACATGCTTGTTGATGTTCGAGAGAAATCACTTGATTGGGGGTAAATTGTTCGAGAGAAAATTTACCTCCACTTTAGCCTAGCCTACTCACTAATATCTAACTATTTTCTAATAGTTGCAATTACCCATATGTCTATATTAGCCTATAATTAATCACATTCCAAGAACCTGTCTCATTATTGTTAATTCGTATTGTTGTGACTGCTGTTTGTAGTTGATAATCAAAACCAAAATCCCCATTTGACGGTCGTGTAACCCCTTGATTTGAATGTTGTCTTTATTTGATAATTTTTATTCCTATGACTGATTTGACCATGTTAATACTTCCCCACTGAATCTGAAATACGTACCACTCCCTGTGGGATTCAAGCCAAACTAATTTAGTTGGGTTTTATTCTGATTAACAATTGTTGACACTTAGAATTGGATGAAGTCTCTTTGAAACGTTATTAATCAAAATGGCACCGCTGCCGAGGAGTGATGTTGTTTGAAATTCTTTTGGTGAAGTTGAATTATGTTGTTGTTAGTCAAAGTTGAATCTACTTATTTTTAGTTCTGGTTTATGTGTTCCTTGTAAAACAGAGGAAATGAGCGTCAACAGAAGCAATAGTAGCCAAGTGGGTCACGAAGATGACATCGGAAACCTCAATGATGTCAATGATCGAATGTCAATGACCCAAATATAATGGGTGGAGTTGGTGCCATTCGTTTGCCTCCAACTGAAGGGAAGACTATGTTCCACATTATAAGCACCATGTTGCAGCTCTTGCAATTGAAATGGTTGTTTGGTGGGATGGGTCATGAGGATCCCCATGAGCATATAAGGAACGTTGTTGATGTTTGTAGACCGTTCTCCTTTAAGAACATATCTCAAGAATCGGTCTGGTTGAGGTTTTTCCTATTTTCTCTAATGGGAGAAGCATGTAAGTTGTTGGTGGAGTTGCCAAGAGATTCCATTACTTTGTGGGAAGAGCTTGTCACCACATTCCAAGTGCGATTTTCCCTCCATCAAAGATGATGACTCTTCGTGACAACATCGAAAGCTTCAAGCGTTTGAAGGGTGAGCCAATCCATGAGACTTGGCTAAGGTTTAAAAAGTTGGTGTTGCAATGCCCAACTCATGGATTGCCCGATAATGTCTTGCTGCAGTACTTTTACAGAAGCCTTGATTCAGTAAACAAGGGAGTAGCTGATCAACATTCTCTGAGAGGTTTAATGCAACAGCCTTATGTGATAGCAACCCAACTCCTTGATCGCATGACCAAGATAAACTGGGGATGGTACACTGTGAAGATCAGGTCTCCCCTCTCACTTCTAAATTAACAAAGGAGTAGCTTGAGAAAGATCAAGAGAGGGACTAAATCATGGCTAAGATGATGACCCAACTTGACATTTTAGCCAAAAATGTCATGGGTGCTGGTGTTAGGAGTGTAAATGCCGTAGGTGTTGGTTGTGTAAACCCCGATGAGGCAAAGTTTGATGCGCTGTACATTGAGATAATAAAGTTCGTACCCAATCAAAGAGGAGGTTATCGTGCTAACTACCCTAGACCGGGTGGAAACCAAGGTTGGAACAGAGATGAGGAATGGAGATACCGTGATAAAGAGTGACGCGATCGTAACGCCACCTGGAAGGAAAGAGAAGAGGAGAAAGATAGGTATGTTCCTCCCCATGAGCGTCAAAAGCCCAAAGATTCTGAGGATGGCCGGACTGATGATCTGCTATCATGTATTCTCAAAGTTGAATGTGTTTGAAATATGAAGGTTGGCGAGCCAAGAGTCCAGTTGGTGACTCACCGAAGAGGTTGGTGAGCCCGACTTGGACTACCGTTGTATTTAGGAAAATATCAAGTTAGAGTTTGTAAAACTCGGCTGGTCCATGGACAAGTCGGGGACTTGCCGAAAAGTTCCGTGAGCTCGACTTTGTCTATCGTTTAGACCCCCAAATTAACTGGAGGTCCTGTAAAACTCGATGAGGTAAGTAACCACTCGGCGCATCGCCGAGGATGACTAATATCGCCGAAAGGGCCGCGAACTGGACGGTTTATAAAGGCCAAAGGTTTAAAATTTCAAACTATTTCATATTCTCTCACTTTTAGCCTCATACAATCACACCCACACTTTAGTCTTTTGATATTTTTGCATTTTATTGCTTTTTGCTCGTTGATCTTGTGTTTGGGGTTAAAATTCTTTGCCGCCTAGCGTTACAAAATCGTATTTCGGCATTAAAGGTTGGTTTTCCAAATCCCAAACTCTTAATTAGTGGTTAAATTCAAATGCAATTGTCTAAGTGTTATTGATGTGTGCTGGACCTGCTCTGAAATTGTAATTGTATGCTGGTTGCCTTTTGTAGTTTCGTAATTGTGCCTAGATTGCCTAAATGGTTGATATCCCGAATTTGGCGCTCTAAAAATTGATCATAAACTTGTGGGTTGCGTCAAATTGTTGTTGGGTCTAGTCGGGTGAAGTCTGAGTAATCCAAATTGTGCTAAATGTCGTACTTTACCCAATGATGGAGCGGTTGATGACATTCATAATGGCAAAAGTCGTCAAATGGCTAATTTTGACCAAATCGGGGGAAGTCTGAGTACCCAGTGGCATGAGTCATATGGGTCTGGGCTTAATTGAGTATGTAGGTTATTTGATTTTGTTTTTGGGAGCTACGGGCTTGATTTTGGGAAAGCAGGGTGAAAATTGGCACGTTGGGCAGTTTGGCGAGCTGGGTCGAGCTCGCCGAACGACTCAGCGGTTTGCCAAAGGCCCCCCTTTATCACCCTTAATTTTGTGTTTGGATTGAGTTTGGTCTTATAACTTTCGGCGAGAAGCATGAGCTTGTTGAGTTCATTCGGTGACTCACCGAAAGTATCTCTTAATCTCCCTTTCTACGCCCCTAACCCCTAAATCACACTGTAACTTTCGGCGGCCTAGTCTGAGCCCGCCAAGTGGTGTCGGCGATTCACCGAATGGCCCTTCGCATCGCTGACATCCTTTTTTTTGGGAAATTTTTAGGCCAATCCTTTTGGCGTGCCCGATCTGGCTCGCCAAAGTGATTCGGCGACTCGCCGACCGGATCGACGAGTCTTTCTGCAACCTGTATTCTGCACTTTTCTTGAACTTTTTCTAACAGTTTTTGGAGTATATTACAGATATGGCTAGGACCAATTTTAACGATAGTGGTATTCCGTTCTGCCAAAGAGCACGGGGCATTATGATCAATGAGGGAGCATTTGCTTCCTCTAAAAAGTGAAAACAAACACCTCCAAAAGGAGGCAAAGGAAAGAGCAAAGCACCCACAACTGAGATACCAGAGCACAACTCTGGCAGTGACGGGGAGTCCTTTGATTCCCAGGATGCATTCTCCGAGCCTGAGGATTACCAACCTCTGCAATCCCGGTGAGCTGAGATTCATTCCAGATTTCGTCAAGGTCCGTCTAGGACCCCGAAGTCTACCCCATATGCTATTGATACAGTGCCAGCCCCGACAAGGACGGTGGTTCCAGCACCACAAGTTAAGGGTCCTCCTCCCGGTCTACTCAACAGGCTAAAGGTCGAGGGATTGAGGACAATTCGTGAGTAGAAGCGGTTGTCTACAGATGAAGTGGTGGACATGTATTCTCTGGTATGGAAAACACTCAGGTTCCATAGGTTCGACATCTTCACCAGGCCCCATGGCCCATATATCCCCACCTGGGTTCGTGAGTTCTACACTGCGTACAGTGACCTAGTGCCCCAGGGGAAGAAGGATAATGCCTTCAAACCGGTGAAGTCAGTCATGCTCTGGGAAAAGAAGTGGGGTGCAACAACGAGCACATCAATGCTGTATTTGATAGAGCTACGGGGTTTGAGCACGAGTATGAGGGTTGAGCTACAACTCAGTACCTGGATGATCTAAAGGGTTGGCTCTCTCCCCTGATTTCAGACACCTTCCCGAGGTGGATTGAGAAAGGAGCTCTAATTGAGAAGAAAGACTTCAATATAGTCGCTCAGTATTGATTTGGGTTCATCAGCATTTCCATCATGCCCTTAATGAATTAGTCCATCCTCCGCCACCCAAAGGCGGCCTGTCTCGGATCCATCATATCCGGCAAGACACTAAACTTGGGGTTAATTATTGAGCAGGAGATGGCCATGAGGGCCAAGCAGTGCCAGATGTCCCTTCCCTTCCTGGTCCTGATAACAGAGCTATGCTGGGGTAATGGAGTTCCTCGTGATGGGAAGAGGGACATAAAGGTCACCACCAAATCTTTCATAGATATTTGGTAGATAGAGGCCGAGTACACTCGAGATGAGGTTGATAGGAGTAGAGCGGCTCCAGTGGATGCATCCCCAGAGGTTAATGTTGTTTCTATACATGAAGAGGAATCTTTGCCTATTTCGGCCTCTAGGCCTTCAGGTACACCCACTTCCACTTCATCCTAGGCTTCTGGTTCTTCTGCTGCTTTCCAGCCCATCAGGATTACTCAGGCCATGATCCTCAAGATGGGGCACCTAGCCCATTTTGTTGATGTGCAGGCTACCCGGCTAGAGGCCGAGGTGCCTTGTATGATTAAGCGTGCCATCTTAGCTGCATTAACACCCCTCCAGACATCTATTGACACTTTCACAGCAAGAGTAGAGACTTGTGAGAGTCGGCATAAGGTTACTTGAGAGGTAACAACTTTGAAAGCCGAGGTTTCAGACGTGAGAAAGGATGTGGACTATTTGAAGTCCACAAACTTCACTTCTCTCTTGGAGGCAGTTGAGGATCAGAATGCCCCGTTTAGTTCTGAGGTGCCTCCGGCCACCACTGAAGATGTGCCTATGGATAATGTGGCAGCTGACGAGTCAAAGGAGGAGGCAAATGAGGAACAACTGGATGCTTAGGAGGCGACCATCTATAGAGACCTACCGGATTTAAAGGAGACGATTGTACAGTCAGTCATTCAGACATCACTGACAGAGATATCCATGACAGGCTTTAGCGGAGCCAGTTTTGCTGTTACACCAGAGACTGATTCCCAGGATCAAAGTGTTGCATCGGGCATTGATGGCCCGACAGATGGAGCAACTGTGTAGACTTGATTTTTCTTTACCTCCTTTTCTGTCATTTTTATTGACTTTTGATTACTTTTGATGCATTTGAGGACAACTGCCTTTTTATTTGTGGTTGGGTGAGGTATTTCCATACCTACCTCTTGTGACTATATTTTGTATATATTTGGTTTTTGTGTTTTATATTGTGTGTTGATATTGTTTTGTGGATGTTTGAACTTATGGCTCCTAGTTTTGAATAGAAATAGTTTTGACCCATCTAAAAAATTTTCCACCTCTTGTTGTGTTTGAATGTGGTTGTTCTTGTGCAAATCTGAGTATCGGTTATGATCAATATCGATGACTCGAATAGTGCTCTTAATCAAACAAAAATTAATGTGCGGCTACGATGAGGCCAAATGAAGTTGCATAGACAATATGTGGACTTTTTGCATCTCGTTGTGACTAGTCAGTTATCGAATGGAGTCTCTTGTGATGAAAATCGCATACTAGCGAAAGTGTGGAGTCTCATTTGATATTGGTGCCAATGCCTTGTGTGATGAACTTACCGTGACCCTTGTGTAATGACGATGACACGTAGAATTTTCCCTGTTGGTCCGGTTGACTAAGTGATGCAAGGTTTTGAAATAATCTTAGACAACAATTTTGAAGAGTAAAACAATTTGAAGAGTGATTATGGGCTGATTTATTTTATGGGCATTGCTAATTGTTAGTTTAAATGCTATTTATAAGTGAGTTTAATCATTAATTGTGGTTTAATTTAAGAATTGTAGTTGCAAATGCAGTTCTATGTTTGTGTTCTTGGATTGCTCGAGAGAGAGATTTTACAACTAAAATTATTGATTGATGATTTATGGGTATTGGATTGACCTGGGTTCAGCTCGAGAGAGTAAATCCTAAACCTAATCCCACACATTCAGCCCGAGAGAGTGAATGGATTAAGGTGTGGGCTGCTCTTATTTTGCATGCTTGTTGATGTTCGAGAGAAATCACCTGATTCGGGGTAAATTGTTCGAGGGAAAACTTACCTCCACTTTAGCCTAGCGTACTCACTAATATCTAGCTATTTTTGAATAGTTGCAATTACCCATATGTCTATATTAGCTTATAATCAATCACATTCCAAGAACCCGTCTCATTTTTATTAATTCGTATTGTTGTGACAATTGTTTGTAGTTGATAATAAAAACCAAAATCCCCATTTGACATTCGTGTCACCCCTTGATTTGAATGATGTCTTTATTCGATAATTTTTATTCCTATGACTGATTTGACCATATTCATACTTTCCAATTGAATCTGAAACACATACCGCTCTCTGTGGGATTCGACCCCAACTCATTTAATTGGGTTTTATATTTATTAACGATCGTTGATGCTTAGAATTGGATGAAGTGTCTTTGAAATGTTATTAATCAAAATGGCGCCGCTGGCGGGGAGTGGTGTTGTTTGAATTTTTTTTGGTGAAGTTGAATTGTGTTCTTGTTAGTTATAGTTGAATATACTTATTTTTAATTTTGGTTTTTGTGTTGCTTGTAAAATAGAGGAATTGAGCATCAACGGAAGCAATGGTAGCCAAGTGGGCCACCAATATGACATCAGAAACCTCAATGATGTCAATGAACCGAATGTCAATGACCCAATCTAATGGGTGGTGTCGGTGCCATTCGTTTGCCTCCAGCTGAAGGGAACATTGTGTTCCACATTACAAGCAGCATGTTGCAACTCTTGCAATTGAAAGGGTTGTTTGGTGGGATGGATCATGAGGATCCCCATGAGCATATAAGGAACTTTGTTGAGGTTTGCAGACCGTTCTCCTTTAGGAACATATATCAAGAGTCGGTCCGTTTGAGGTTGTTCCCATTTTGTCTAATGGGAGAAACATGTAAGTGGTTGGCGGAGTTGCCAAGAGATTCTATCACTTCGTGGGATGAGCTTGTCACCGCATTCCAAGTGGGATTTCCCCCCCCCCCCTTTGAAGATGATGTCTTTTCGGGATAATATCCAAAGCTTCAAGCGTTTGGAGGGTGAGCCAATCCATGAGACTTGGCTAAGGTTTAAAAAGTTAGTGCTACAATACCCAACTCATGGATTGCCCGATAATGTCTTGCTGCAGTACTTTTACAAAAGCCTTGATTCAGTGAACAAGGGAGTGGCTTATCAGCTTTCTCCGAGAGGTTTAGTGCAACAACCTTATGTGATAACAGCCCAACTCCTTGATCGCATGACCAAGATAAACCGGGCATGGTACACCCGTGAAGATCAGGTCTCCCCTCTTACTTTTAAATTGACAAAGGATCAACTTGAGAAAGATCAAGAGAGGGACCAAAACATGGCAAAGATGATGACCCAACTTGACATTTTAGCCAAAAATGTCATGGGTGCTGGTTCTAGGAGTGTAAATATTGTTGGTGTTGGTTGTTTAAACCCCGATGAGGCCAAGTTTGAAGCGCTGTACAACGAGAAAGTAAAATTCGCCAACCAAGGAGGAGGTTAAAGTGCTAACTACCCTAGACCGAGTAGAAACCAAGGTTGGAACAGAGATGAGGGCTAGAGAGACTGTGATAGCGAGTGGTGAAGTTAGTCATAGTTCGTAGGGGTTTGAGCACGCGTATGAGGGTTGAGCTACAACTTAGTACTTGGATGATCTATAGGGCTAGCTTTATCCCTTGATTTTAGATACTACCCCGATGTGGATTGAGGTAGGAGCTTCGATTGAGAAGAAGGACTTGAGCATTGCCACTCAGTATTGGTTCGGGTTCATCTGCACTTCCATTATGCCCTCACAGAATGAGTCCATCCTTCGCCACCCAAATGCGGCCGGTCTCAGATCCATCATTGCCAGGAAGATACTAAATATTGAGCAGGAGATAGCCATGAGGGCCAAGCAGCGCTAGACGTCCCTTCCCTTCTCGGTCCTGATAACAGAGTTATGTCGGCGTGCTGGAGTTCCTCGTGACGAGAAGAGAGATATAGATGTCACCCCCACATCTTCCACAGATATCCGGTGCATAGAGGCCGCGTACACTCGGGATGAGGCTAATAGGAGGAGAGCAGCTCCGTTGGATGCATCCCCGGATGTTGATGTTGATTCTATACATGCAGAAAAATCTTTGCCTACTCTGGCCTCCGGGCCTTCAGGTACACCCGCTTCCACTTCTTCCTAGGCTCGTGGTTCTTCTGCTGCTTTCCAGCCTATCATGATTACTTAGGCCATGATCCTCAAGATGGGGAACCTAGCCCATTATGCCGATGCGTGGGCTACTCGTTTAGAGGATGAGGTGCCTTGGATGATTGAGCATGCCATCTTAGCTGTATTGACACCCTCCTGACATCTATTGACACTATCACAGCGAGAGTAGAGACTTGTGAGAGTCGACAAGGGGTTACTTCAGAGGTGAAGGTTTTCAAAGCCGAGGTTTCAGACTTGAGAAAGGATGTGGACTATTTGAAGTCCACAAAACTCACTTCTCTCTTGAAGGTAGCTGAGGATCAGGATTCCCCGCCTAGTTCTCAGATGCCTCCGTCCACCACCAGAGATGTACCTATGGATGATGTGGTAGCTGACGAGTCAGAGAAGGAGATGGATGAGAAGAAACTGGATCAGGAGGCGACCATCTATGGAGACCTACTGGATTTATAGGAGATAATTGGACAGTCGATCATTCAGACATCGCTGACAAAGACGTCCATGGCAGGCTCTAGTGGAGCCAGTGTTGCTGTTACACCGGGCACTGATGCCCAGGATCAGGGTGTTGCACTGGGCATTGATGCCCTGACCTATGGAGCGACTATGTAGACATGATTTTTCTTTACCTCCCTCTTTGTCATTTTTATTGACTTTTGATTACTTTTGATGCATTTGAGGACAACTGCCTTTTTCTTTGTGGTGGGGTGAGGTATTTCCATACCTACCACTTGTGATTATATTTTGTACATAATAGGTTTTTGTGTTTTATATTGTGTGTTGATATTGTTTTGTGGATGTTTGAGCTTATGCCTCCTTGTTTTGAATAGAAATGGTTTTGACCTATTTAAAAAGTTTTGCCACCTCTTGTTGTGTTTGAATGTGGCCATTTTTGTGCGAATTTGAGTATCAGTTATGATCAATACCGATGACTTGAATAGTGCTCTTAATCAAACAAAAATGAAATGTGTGGCTACTATGAGGCCAAATGAAGTAGCATATACAATATGTGGACTTTTTGCATCTCGTTGTGACTAGTCTGTTATCGTCTCTTGTGATGAACATTGCACACTAGAGAAAGTGTGGAGTCTCGTTTGATATTGGTGCCAATGCCTTGTGTGATGAGCTTACCATGAACCTTGTGTGATGACACCTAGAATTTGCCCCGTTGGTCCGGTTGACTAAGTGATGCAAGCTCTTGGAATGATTTTAGGCAACAATTTTGAGGAGTGAAACAATTTGACAATATACCTCTTTTGTGGCCAACCTTGTGAGACGTGTGAACCTTGCTTGAACCCCCTTTGAGCCTTATCTTTTTCTTGGAAGAAACTTGAGCAATCGAGACCCCTCTTTATCCACACCCATAATCCTCATGAAGTGTGGTTTGTTTGAATAGATAACTTAGGCCAAAAGCCTAAGTTGGGGGTGTGGTGAAAATAGGAGGTAAATCAAGAAGTGTGAAGAAGTCCCCCTTGATCCATGGACTTGAAAAAGATGGAACCCCTCCATATGAAAAAAAGAAAGAAAAGAAGAAAGAAAAATAAAAATAATGAAAAAATTGTGAAAGTTGCAAAAGAAATGGGGTGTTCGGTATTCCATTGGAAGTGAATAATGGGGTGGATTTTGAGCATGAGTGAAAATGTTGAAGAAATGGAAGGAAAGTGATGTTCATACTACATTTCATGAGGATAGCAGCCACTGAGCCTAAATGGCCATTTCTTTACACTCAGCTCTGTTATAGGCCTTTAAAAGACCTTTTCGATCTTGAGCAAGCTGAAACGAATGTTGATTGGAAAATAAGGGCAAACCTATAGGTGAAGTCATACATGTGTTCATCTTTGTGAGTGTCAGAGTTGTATATGATTCCAGAACTATAAATTGTTGAAGAATTGCGTGTGAATATGGAATCATCTTTGTTGTGAGGGCATTTGAGTACGTTTGTTGAGCTTGAACTTGAATTTGAAGCATGTATTGTGAACTTGAGTATCTTTGATAATCGTGAGTCACAACTTGAACCTTTGAGTGCACAATTGATCCTTGTATGAGTAAGTTGAGTCTTGTTGTGTACATTCATGATTGAGTCTTTTGTAGCACTGTTTGAGACATACTTTTTGAACTGCTGAACTTGAGTTTTACTTGAGGACAAACAAAAGTTTAAGTTGGGGGTGTTGATGAGTCAGACATTTGGACTCATTTAGGGTTTGTTTATATAAATTTAGTGTCCTCAAATGCTTATTTTGTGCCAATAACTGATGTAAAACCCTTTATTTTCAGGAATATGGATTAAGGAACAAAGCAAGGACACTAACAAGCAAAAAGAAACAAAATAGGCTGAAGAAATGAAGACGGGTTAGCCTGAGGATCGCCAAGAGCACTCAGCGTGTAGCCGAGTGGCTCATCTGACTGCCTAAAGTTCCAATGTGCCAAGCCCTGAGGGAAGAAACCAAGTTGGTGAGAGAAAGGAACAGTCAACGAATCGCCGAGTAGTTCCGCGATGCAGTGATAGATCGCCCAAAGTTATATACCTTGAGGATGATGAATGCCAAGGTAGAAGGGCGATGGAAGATACCAAAGGGTGGCTCGCCGAGTGGTTCGGCGAGTCCGACTTACTTCGCCGAATGGGCCTTTGTAGCTTATTTTCGGTGACTATAAATACATTTTTGAAAATTTAGTTTAGTATCTTTTATCAATCTTGAGACGTTATTGTTAAATTTTGAGCACCTGGAGACAGTTTTTTTCTAGTTTTTCTTAGATTTGAGGGATTGAAGAAATTCACTTTTGAGAAATTGGAAGTGGGTCATTGAAGTTCATCAAATTGGAGCACTGTAAGGACGCAATTACTCTTACCCAATTGATGGATAATCAATTTGGTAACGGTTTTTACCTTTTTATAATGTCTAGCTAAAACCCCAATTCTTGGGGTGTGATTAAGTGATTATGGGCTGATTTAGTTTATGGGTATTGCTAATGGTTAGTTTAAATGCTATTTAGAAGTGAGTTAAATCATTAATTGTGGTTTTATTTAAGAATTGTAGTTGCAAATGCAGTTCTATGTTTGTGTTCTTGGCTTGCTCGAGAGAGGTTTTAGAACTAAAATTATTGATTGATGATTTATGGGTATAGGGTTGACCTGGGTTCAGCTCGAGAGAGTGAATCCTAAACCCAATCCCACACATTCAGCTCGAGAGAGTGAATGGATTAAGGTGTGGGCTACTCTTATTTTGCATGCTTGTTGATGTTCGAGAGAAATCACTTGATTTGGGGTAAATTGTTTAAGAGAAAATTTACCTCCACTTTAGCCTAGCCTACTCAGTAATATCTAGCTATTTTATAATAGTTGCAATTACCCCTATGTCTATATTAGCCTATAATCAATCACATCCCAAGAACCCATCTCATTATTATTAATTCATATTGTTGTGACTGCTGTTTGTAGTTGATAATCAAAACTAAAATCCCCATTTGACATTCGTATCACCCCTTGATTTGAATGAAGTCTTTACTCGATAATTTTTAATCCTATGACTGATTTGACCATGTTCATACTTCCCAATTGAATCTGAAACACGTACCGCTCCCTGTGAGATTCGATCCCAACTCATTTAATTGGGGTTTATACTAATTAACGATCGTTAACGCTTAGAGTTGGATGAAGTGTCTTTGAAACGTTATTAATCAGCTGGTAGGAAAAACTCACCCTGGAATTTGATGTACTGGAGACTGGCTAGAGCTGAGGGCGAGTCGAAGTCGTCGGTGCACTCGTTGCACTCCACAAAAGGAAAACAAAGAAAACCACAATTAGGGATCAGTACAGGGCAACATGTACTGAGTAGATATCATCGTCCGACTCAAGATAGTAACTAATATGCATAAAGTAATAGTATAAAATCAACTATAGCACTTAGCAGGTGATAAGCAACAAACAACATGAACAAGTGACAATGGAAGCAAGTACACAATCAATCAAAATATCAAGCACACACACGAGGACTCATGTCTCCACACCACACTTATTTGGGAAATGGATTCTTTGAGATTGAGTACATTAAGTTAATTCAATATCTTTTCCTTTAATATTACCGTGTCGGAATGTGACACCCGATTCAATAATACCCCGATCCAATAATACCATGCCGGCTCGTGGCATCCGATCCAACCATATAGTTAATTCATTTGTCATTCTTATCATCTCTTTCCACTTCCTTAACAATATTTCATTCAAGCCTTCTTTATTCAAGGCATCACTTCGATAGAGAAAGTTCAAGATTATAAATTTCACGGTCTCAGGATATCAGACCAATCACAAACCACACAATCACACAATCAAGTACATAGAGAACATCACAATATTACTCAATGAATATGAATCACTATTAAGAGTCTATCTATCCAATAGAATAAACCATAACCTACCTCCACCGAAGAACCGAAGTCAAGCAAGCTAGTCCCCAAATGTCTTTCCTTTCCTCAATGCCTCATAATGTTTCCAATCTACCCAATATATAATATTCGTAAGTTTACGAGTTCATTGACACCCATATTACTATATGTCTAGCCTAGATCCAAAAACTCACCCAAATCTATAGTCAAATTCCTAAACTTTGATACCAACTAATTATCATAACTTTAATGGTATTCAAGTAATACAATACAAATAATATTTGATTACCTATCTTAATATATTAAAACTTGATTTATAATATAATAATATTCAAGATTAAAGCCATTGGTAATGAAACCAATGGCAACAACTATAACCCAATCTACGGAGTACCCTCTCAAATCACGGGAGAAACAAAAGAACATGCAGTACTAATTCAATTGATACACCCCTATTCCTATAAATGATTTTAAAACAATTAATTTCCAATCATTGGCCTATAATTAACCCCCAAACCTTATTTTCCCAAGTAAAGAAAAAAACATCACTACATATATATTAAATTGTAGTTAAAATCCTCTCATTTATGATCTTTCACAACCCCAACATAATACTAATAATAATATAACCTCTACGTATATACATAAAGCATATATTTAACTTTTACCTGATGTATCTCGCCATTATTTTGTGTGTCGAAGCTGTGATATTTTCGGTCAGAGGTTACCTCATTATTTTATTTTATTTAACAAAAATTAGATCTAAAGTAGTTTAGGATATTAACCTAAATTATGTTATATATGGACTTGTCCCATTAACCACCAAATAAATTAATTATTAAAATGTCCACTAATTTCATAATTATAATTACGAATAGACGAAAATACCTATTTAGAATCTATCAGAAAGTGTTTTATGAAATAAAAAGCTCTAGTACTCAAAACAACCAAATGGGTCGTTACAGGATGAAGGGTCATACTAAGCTTAACACGAGTACAAACAACCCTTTGAAAATATTTCCAAAAATGAGAAGTGAATTGGATACCACGATTGGAGATAATGGATAAGGGCACTCCATGCAACCTATCAATTTCCCTCAGGTACATTAGAGCATAGTCCTCCACTAAATAAGAAATCTTGTCAGGAATGAAATGAGCCGATTTTGTCATTCAATCAACAATAACCCAAATCGACTCATATTGTCACCGGTTGCTGGGTAAGGCAACAATCAAGTCCATATTCAAATATTCCCACTTCCAAGTAGGAGTACTAATATCTTTGGATAAACCTCCCGGATTTTGATGTCCCACATTCACTTGTTGACAATTAGGACATTTGGTGTAACATCCCGGAAATTCTATGACTTAAGTTAGAGCCTCACCTTATGAATAATGACTTAAAAATAGTTAAAATGATGTTTATAAACCTAAACTAATGTAATTGACTTGGTTTGGAAGAGTAAAAGTCTAAACGTCAAGAAACGACCACGACGTCTCGAAACTAGAGAAGAATGTGTTCTAGTGTGTCCTTAGGTTTTGGGCAGGTTTGGGAGTGCCGTATGACGGTATAATCAGGTAAAAAAGTTTAAAATAGGTAAATATATGTTCCTAGGGTGAAAACGTTCGAATAGGACTCCCTGGGGCCAACCTAAGGGACCCGAGGAGGACCCCAACCTTAGCCAAGCAAGCTGCCAAGGCAGCTTGCAGATTGCACTTGGAGGGAATAACTGCGCGTCGCGCACTTTCTCCCCCAAGGAGCAAAAATCCAGTTTGCGACGCGGTATTGTCGCGGACTGTACTGTCTCGAAATTTAATTCCAAATATCTTCAGGGAATAGCTCCGCATCGCGGACTTGTTCCGCGGCGAAAATGCAGAAATATAGAAATCTATTTTTACTTCATTAAAGAGTCCATTTAAGTGAGGGGTATTTAGGGTACTTTAGGGGACGTGTAATAATGATTTTTAAGTCAATTTACCTCACTTTTATCACTCAAACACAAAACCCCAAAGATCTAAACCTAAAGTTCCTCCTTCTCTCTACTCTCTCTCTCTCTTCTCAAGTACTCCATTGAAGAAGATTGGAACTTCAAGAAGAAGACCAACTCTCCAAGGTTTCAACTCAAATTTTCGTGGTTAATTCATCTATAAGGTATGGTTGCTTATCACTCTTGGGATTCCTTTCCCAAGAGGCCCCTTCAAGATGAATTTCAAAATCTCCAATTTCTAGGTTTCAATCCAAAAACGTGGATCTTCTTACTAAAGTGAAATTGATGTTAGAAACTGACTTTGATTGATGTTATATGAATAATTATGGATGAATTTATGTTGTATTGGTCGTTTCTTGAAGAATTCCCCATGAGACCCATTTTTCTCCTTCTTTTCCAAATTCTAACCCTAGATTGTGTTGGTAATTGATTGAAGGTTATGAATTGAATGTGATGTTATGTAATTCATGTTTGTATGATGATTCCACCCTAGGTTATGTATAATTTCTATTAAATTAGGGTTGAGTCTTTGAACGAAGCCCTGAAGGCTATGAAGGGAATATGTCAATTGCTTATATCGTTGTTGATTATGTTATTACTTCATGAATTACCTTGTATTATATATTGGTTATGAATTCTTGGTAAT
Source organism: Solanum okadae (assembly GCA_036553675.1). Taxonomy (NCBI): domain Eukaryota; kingdom Viridiplantae; phylum Streptophyta; class Magnoliopsida; order Solanales; family Solanaceae; genus Solanum; species Solanum okadae. The sequence goes on along the minus strand of CM071687.1, from coordinate 16,658,097 downwards.
TGAAATATGGATGTCCCACGAAGGGCAAGAAGGTAAGAAGGTAAGAAGGTTGGCTCTTCTTTGAACTCAAGTATGAAAGGTGAATTACTTAGATTGTAATGATGCTATACCTAATGTGTTGTTAGGATGGTGATGACCTAGTTTTCACATCCTTAACCCTCTACACTTGAATTAGCTATGAAGTAAGTATGTGTATTACGGTATGCTTGCTATATGATTGAAAGGTAGTTCTCATGATTGTAGTGTAATGTAAAGTGAAAGGTTTACTCACTTATGAACACATATGAGCTATTATGGTAAGATGTCTACATAAGGGTCTATTAAAGGCTAATGTGAACTTATGTGACGACTAAAGATGAATAAAAAGGGAATTAGATGCTTAGCACTGAAATGACATGTTAATGAGATGGGGGTCTCACGTTTAGTAAGTTCGGCTCCTCACATGGGTTTCCTCACGTTTAGCAAGTCCGTATTACCTACGGTATGTGTTGTCTCATTAGATGGAAACCCCCACGTTTAGTAAGTTAGGGTTTCTAGAAGCAATCTCCTTGACCCTTAACTATGTGCCAACATAGGACTCTAGCTTAGTGGATCCACCTAGATAGCTATGTACGAATGGTTACACCTTAGGCAAGAGTTAACCCTCTCTTTTCGGTGTGGGAGTAGAACACCGAATTCCATGTAGCTCTCATGGTCTATGCCGGTTATTGCAATATTTCCCTAATGTAAAAGTAAATGAAGGTATGAAAGGTGTGAACTCTTACTAGGGCCTTTTTAAGGGTTTCTACATAGTGTAAGGGAGGGTATGGGACTTCTCTTGCACATTGCACTTGTGGGATACTAAGAGATGGTTGCAGTAGTGTTCTCTAATTATTATGATTATTATGACTTGTGTATGTTGAAGCTATTTTATGTATGATCATTATGAATGTGGTAAGTTATGATGAAATATGATCTTATGAATGTATGCATGAAATAGGTTGCTTAATGTGATACTTGGCTTTGAATAGGGTTATGGGGTTCTATTCTTTGAATTGCACTAGTATTGCTTGGGTTGTCTACATGTTGGGATGTTATTATGTTGGTTTGGACTATGATACTTAATTTGTGTACATATTGGATTTACATGGCAAAAAGCATGTTTTGAATAAAATGTCCTTTTATGCATGTTTCAATGGTTTTTATGCATAGTAGCCATACTTAGTACGTGTGTTGTACTAACCCATATTTTCTCCCTTTTTCCCAAATATTTTGGTTTGGGCCGTTGAGGATTCAAGCTAACTCTCAAGACACTTAGAGTTGCTTCCCCAAGTTGGTGAGTCCTCCAGTCCGAGGACAAGACCCTATGATCTAGCTTCTATGTTTAGTTCTTTTCTTATGTTGAAAGACATTGTTGCACTTCTGATTTGCAAGACTTCTTATTGATGTAAGGGCTAAGTCCCATTTTCGATACTTCTATGTCTAGATGGTGCATTGTGACGAAGTTAGCTTCTATTTTTCATATATGATGTGAAGTTGAACTTCCAAAGTAAAAGTTTTAAATTTTTCGTGATTTTATCCTATGATACATGTTATGATGAATACTAAGGGCTTGTATAAGACCTCTTCGAGGTCGATTACGCCGGTAACGACTACGGGGTGCTCTCGGGTCTTATAAACTTGGTAGCAGAGCATAAGGTTGAGAATAATGTAGGATTCATGTCACAAGATACCACGTCGAGTAGAGTCTTGTTCATGGGTGTGATGCGCGCCACATTTATGAATGAGAGGCTACGAGATGCTTAGGAACTTTCTCTCTTTTGTTATTCCATAATCGTGCCTAAGACTCTTAACTCTATTTAGTCCTTTTCTTCTAATCCTTCTCTTGTGCTTATAGGCAATGAATACAAGAAGGAACAACGCAAGGAGTGTCGGTGAGGAGAATGTGAATGAGGCGGTTCCCCCTCAAGCTCCTCAAAACCCTCAAGTTCCTACTGAAGAAGGGACTATGTCTAATGTTGAGATAAAGTCGGCTATTCATAATTTGACTCAAGTGTTGGCCACTCAAGTTGAAAGGGATGCTAGGGTGCAAGTGAACCCCAATGCTAGCACTACCGCTTCTAGGAAAAGGGATTTCACAAGGATGAATCCCCCTACTTTCTTTGGCTCCAAAGTGTTAGAGGATCCACAAGGAGTCATTGATGATGTGTTTAAGGTTCTAGAGGCTATGGGTGTGTCTTCTCAAGAAAAGGCGGAGTTAGCCACCTATCATCTCAAAGATGTGGCACAAGTGTGGTATGAACAATGGAAGGAAGGGAGACTTATTAGAGAGGGTCCGATAGGTTGGGCTACATTCAAGATGGATTTTCTTGATAAGTTTTTACCCTTGGAACTAAGGGAGAGGAAAATCCAAGAATTCATCAACCTCTGTCAAGGGGTTATGAGTGTGAAGGAGTATGGCCTCAAGTTCACTCAATTGTCCAAGCATGCTCCTACTTTGGTGTCAGACTCTAGAGCTACAATGAATAAATTTGTTATGGGTGTATCCGATCTTGTGGTGAATGAATGTAGGTCAGCTATGCTAATCCCAAGCATGGACATTTCTCGCCTTATGGTTCATGCCGAGCAAATTTAGGAGCAAAAGCTTAAGCGAGTTGATAGAGAATTGAAGAAGTCAAGGGCCGATGATGGAAATTCTTCTAAGGTTAGGTTTGAAATCCAAGATAAGCCAAAGTTCAAAAAGTTGTTTTCCAACCAAAGTCCTCATAACACTCCAAGGGTCACAAAGGTAAAGTGTCTACCCCCAAGCCTCATGAAGCAAGAGGTGGTGGTCCTTATGTTGAGAAGCCTATTTATACAAAGTGTGGTTGAAAACATGAAGGCAAGTGCCTAGTTGGCACGGGTAATTGCTATGGTTGTGGTAAGACCGGCCACATGAGAAGGGACTTCCCTATGCTAAAGGCTCAAGGAAGGGAAAATGCTCAAGCACAAGCAAGTGGCCCAAATCCCGATGCTCCTAAGAAGAATCACGTCTATGCTATCCAATCCTGAGGTGATCAAGAGAGCTCTCCGTATGTTTTGATCGGTATGTTGCAAGTATTTTATATAAATGTTTATGCATTGTTGGATACCGGTGCCAATTTGTCTTTTGTAACCCCTTTAGTGGCTATAAAGTTTAATATGCTTCCCGATGTCTTAGATAAACCCTTTTCGGTTTCTACCCCGGTGGGTGATTCCATAGTTGCTAAAAGAGTTTATAGGAGTTGTCCCATATCATTGCCCAATAGTGTCACTTTGGTTGATTTGGTGGAACTTGATATGTTAGACTTTGATGTTATATTGGGGATGGATTGGCTTCATGCTTGTTTTGCGTCCATAGATTGTAGGACCCGAATTGTGAAGTTTCAATTTCCTAATGAACCCATTTTAGAATGGAAGGGAGGAAATTCCGTTCCTAGGGGAAGGATCATTTCATGTCTAAAAGCTTGTAAGTTGATTTCTAAGGGTTGTCTCTATCATATTGTGAGGGTCAAGGATCTTGAGTCCAAGATTCCTCCTTTGGAGTAAGTCCCCGTAGTGAAGGATTTTCCGGAAGTTTTTCTCGATGACTTACCCGGGATTCCTCCCAAACGGGAAATAGATTTTGGCATTGATTTTTTGCCGGATACACAACCCATTTCAATCCCTCCTTACCGGATGGCCCTGGCGTAGTTGAAAGAATTAATAGCTCAACTCAAAGATTTGTTGGATAAGGGTTTCATCTAACCTAGTATATCTCCTTGGGGTGCACCAGTGTTATTTGTGAAAAAGAAGGATGGATCTCTTCGTATAAGTATTTATTACCGACAGTTGAATAAGGAGACCATTAAGAACAAGTATCCACTCCCTAGGATTGATGACTTATTTGATCAACTTCAAGGAGTGAGTTACTTTTCAAAAAGTGATTTGAGGTCGGGTTATCACCAACTTAGTGTGAGAGGTGTCGATGTTCCGAAAATAGACTTTCGAACAAGATATGGTCATTTTGAGTTCTTAGTGATGTCCTTTGGTTTTACAAATGCCCCGACGACTTTCATGGACCTTATGAATCATGTGTTTAGAAAATTTCTAGACTCATTTGTTATTGTATTTATTGATGACATCTTGATATAATCCAAAAGTGAGGATGATCACATGAATCATTTGAGGATATTATTGCAAGCCCTCAAAGATCACCAACTCTATGCTAAGTTTAGCAAGTTCGAGTTTTGGCTAAGATCGGTTGCTTTCCTTGGTCACATTGTTTATAGTGAGGGTATTGAAGTTGATCCAAAGAAAACCGATGCGGTCAAAAGTTGGCCTAGACCTTTGAATCCTTCCGACATCCGAAGCTTTTTGGGTTTGGCCGGTTACTACCGGAGGTTTGTTGAGGGTGTTTCATATATTGCATCTCCATTAACGGCCTTACCTCAAAAGAAGTTTAAGTACGAATGGTCGAATCTTGTGAAAAAAGCTTCTAATTGTTGAAAGATAAGCTCACCTTTGCTCCGGTTTTGACCTTACCGGAGGGCACCGAGGTTTGTAGTATATTGTGACGCTTCTCGAGTGGGTTTGGGTTGTGTTCTCATGCAGCATGGTAAGGTTATAGCTTATACCTCGAGACAACTCAAGGTGCATGCGGAGAATTATCCAACTCATGACCTTTAGCTAGCGGCCGTAGTCTTTGCTTTAAAGATTTGGAGACACTATCTCTATGGGGTATATGTGGATATGTTTACCGACCACAAGAGTCTTCAATATGTTTTTAGCCAAAAAGAATTGAATCTCCGACAAAGGAGGTGGTTGGAACTCTTAAAAGATTATGATATGAGTGTTCTTTACCACCCTGGTAAAGCAAATGTGGTTGCGGATGCTTTGAGTCGTATATCTGTGGGTAGTGTGTCAGATGTGGAAGAAGAGAAAAGGGAGTTAGCCCGTGATGTACATAGGCTAGCCCGATTGGGTGTCCGACTTGAAGATTCCCCAAAAGGAGGTGTCATGGTCAGTCATAATTCTGAGTCATCGATTGTTGTTGACGTGAAGTCTAAGCAACATCTTGACCCTATTTTGATGGAACTAAAAGAGTCGGTTCTCAACAAAGCAATAGAAACTTTCTCTTAAGAAGAAGATGGGGTGCTTACGAACCAAGGAAAATTATGTGTGACGGATGTGGATGGCCTAAGAAAGACAATCTTAAAGGAGGCCTATGGGTCTCGATACTCCATCCATACGGGAGCCACCAAAATGTATCGCGACTTACGTGAGATTTATTGGTGGAACGGAATGAAAAGAGGCATAGCAGATTTTGTGGCTAGGTGCTCAAATTGCTAACAAGTCAAAGCCGAGCACCATGGACCGGGTGGTCTAACTCAAGATATTGATACCCCCACTTGGAAGTGGGAAGAGATCAATATGGACTTCGTGGTAGGGTTGCCTGGAACACGTAGGCAACATGATTCCATTTGGGTCATTGTGGATAGATTGTCTAAATCAGCCCATTTCCTTCCCATCAAGGTTTCTTATTCGGCGGAAGATTATGCTAAGTTGTAAATTAAGGAGATTGTGAAATTGCATGGGGCCCCATTGTCGATTATTTCAGATAGAGGTGCCCAATTTACTTCCCATTTTAGGAGGTCTTTCCAAAGTGGGCTTGGTACTCAAGTGAAACTTAGTACCGTATTTCACCCTCAAATGGATGGTCAAGCGGAACGCACCATCCAAACCCTAGAGGACATGTTGAGAGCGTGTGTCATTGACTTCAAAGGTAATTGGGATGACCACCTACCTTTAATAGAATTTTCCTGCAACAATAGCTACTACTAGAGTATTGCTATGGCACCCTTTGAAGCACTTTATGGTAGAAGGTGTCGATCTCCAGTTGGGTGGTTTGAAGTAGGTGAATTTGCTCTTCTTGGTCCCGAGGTAGTCTTTGAGGCTACGGAAAATGTTTGACTTATAAGGGATAGGTTTAACATGGCTCATAGTCGGCAAAAGTCTTATGTCGATAATAGAAAGAGAGATCTTGAATTTGAATTAGGTGATTGGGTCTACTTAAAACTCTCACCTATGGAAGGGGTGATGAGGTTTGGTAATAACGGGAAACTTAGACCCAAGTATGTTGGGCCTTATGAGATCTTGAAGTGTGTCGGAAAGGTCGCTTATTAGTTGAAATTGCCTATTGAATTGGCCCCGGTTCACCCGGTGTTCCATATATCTATGTTAAAGAAGTGTATAGTTGACCCGTTGTCCATTCTCCCTCTAGAAGGTTTAGGGGTGAATGAGAACCTTTCTTATGAGGAGGTTCCGGTCGAAATCCTAGATCGTCAAGATAAGAAGTTGAGGAATAAAGAGGTTGCTTCCGTAAAAGTCCTATGGAGAAACCACCTAGTTGAGGGAGCAACATGGGGGGCCGAGGCTGACATGAAGTCCCGCTCCTCTCATCTTTTCCCTCCTACTCCTAGCCATATTTGAGGTTAGTAGTCTCTCTTAATTTGGTATAAGTTGAAAATTATGTGTATTGATGATTATGACATGATTTCCTTGTATGTGCATATTTTTGTTAAATTTCATGCTTAAGTTGTATTTTGAGTTTTCATGAATTTTGTTTCTCATGGTTGATATTGCACCCATATATGTTGTGTGATGTTGTCTTAATGAGAGTTGTAATAAGCATGCTTGATGTTGTCTTGTTAAAGAAATGTCTTGTTGATTGCTTAATATATATGTTTATGCTCATTGAATATGGAGAAGGTAGTTCCTCCTATACTTATGTGAAGTTTTGAGCATAGTGGTGTTGTGGATTAAATCCCTATATGATATGATGATATGATGTTTTTTGATGTGACTGGTTGTTGTGCTGCTAGTTTGAGTCATTGTCTCCCTAGAAAGAAGTCCAAGTGACATTCGGGGACGAATGTTCCTAAAGGGGGGATATTGTAACACCCCGGAAATTCTATGACTTAAGTTAGAGCCTCACCTTATGAATAATGACTTAAAAATAGTTAAAATGATGTTTATAAACCTAAACTAATTTAATTGACTTGGTTTGGAAGAGTAATAGTCTAAACGTCAAGAAACGACCACGACGTCTCGAAACTAGAGAAGAATGTGTTCTAGTGTGTCCTTAGGTTTTGGGCAGGTTTGGAAGTGTCGTATGATGGTATAATCTGGTGAAAAGGTTTAAAATAGGTAAATATATGTTCCTAGGGTGAAGACGTTCGAATAGGAGTCCCCGTGGCCACCCTAAGGGTCCCCGAGGAGGACCCCAACCTTAGGCAAGCAAGCTGCCAAGGCAGCTTGCAGATTGCACTTGGAGGGAATAGCTGCGCGTCGTGCACTTTCTCCCCCAAGGAGCAAAACTCCAGTTTGCGACGCGGTCTTGTCGCGGACTCTACTGTCTCGAAATTTAATTCCAAATATCTTCAGGGAACAGCTCCGCGTCGCGGACTTGTTCCATGACGAAAATGCCGAAATTCAGAAATCTATTTTTACTTCATTAAAGAGTCCATTTAAGTGAGGGGTATTTAGGGTACTTTAGGGGATGTGTATATAATGATTTTTAAGTCAATTTACCTCACTTTTATCACTCAAACACAAAACCCCAAAGATCTAAACCTAAAGTTCCTCCTTCTCTCTACTCTCTCTCTCTCTTCTCAAGTACTCCATTGAAGAAGATTGGAACTTCAAGAAGAAGACCAAGTCTCCAAGGTTTCAACTCAAATTTTCATTAATAATTCATCTATAATGTATGGTTGCTTATCACTCTTGGGATACCTTTCCCCAAGAGGCCCCTTCAAGTTGAATTTAAAAATCTCCAATTTCTAGGTTTCAATCCAAAAACGTGGATCTTCTTTCTAAAGTGAAATTGATGTTATAAACTAACTTTGATTGATGTTATATGAATAATTATGGATGAATTTATGTTTTATTGGTCGTTTCTTGAAGAATTCCCCATGAGACCCATGTTTTTCCTTCTTTTCCTAATTTTAACCCTAGTTTGTGTTGGATATTGATTGAAGCCTATGAATTGAATGTGATGTTATGTAGCTCATGTTTGTATGATGATTCTACCCTAGGTTATGTATAATTTCTATGAAATTAGGGTTGAGTCTTTGAACGAAGCCTTGAAGACTATGAAGGGAATATGTCAATTGCTTATATTGATGTTGATTATGTTATTACTTCATCAATTACCTTGTATTATGTATTGGATATGAATTGCTTGGTAATTGAAGTATGGATGTCCCAAGAAGGGAAAAAAGGTATGAATGTTGGTTCTTCTTTGAACTCAAGTATGAAAGGTGAATTATTTAGATTGTAATTATGCTATACCTAATGTGTTGTTGTGGTGCTGATGACTTAGTTTCCTCATCCTTAACCCTGCACACTTGAATTAGCTATGAAGTATGTATGTATATTATGGTATGATTGCTATATGATTGAAAGGTAGTTCTCATGATTGTAGTGTAATGTAAAGTGAAAGGTTTACTCAGTTGCTAAGTTTCTTTAAAGTGAAAGGATTGTTACACACTTATGAACACATATGAGCTATTATGGTAAGATGTCTACATAAGGGTCTATTAAAAGCTAATTTGAACTTATGTGATGACTCTTATGAATACAAAAGGGAATTAGATGCTTAGCACCGAAAGGGCATGTAAAAGAGATGGGGGTCTCACGTTTAGTAAGTTTGGCTCCCCACATGGGTTTCCTCACGTTTAACAAGTCTAAATTACCTACGGTATGTGTTGTCTCATGGGATGGAAACCCCCACGTTCTGTAAGTTAGGGTTTCTAGAAGAGATATCCTTGACACTTAACTATGTGCCCACATAGGACTCTAGCTTAGTGGATTCACCTGTATAGCTATGTACGAATGGTTATACCTTAGGCAAGTGTTAACCCTCTCTTTTCGGTGTGGGAGTAGAGCAACGGATTCCATGTAGCATTCATGGTCTATGTCGGTTATTGTAATATTTCCCTAATGTAAAAGTAAATGAAGGTATGAAAGGTGTGAACTCTTACTAGGGCTTTCTTAAGGGTTTTTACATAGTGTAAGGGAAGGTATGGGACTTCTCTTGCACAGTTAACTTGTGGGATCCTAAGAAATGGTTGCAGTAGTGTTCTCTTATGATTAGGATTATTATGACTTATGTATGTTGAACCTATGTTATATATGATCATTATGAATGTGGTAAGTTATGATGAAATATGATCTTCTGAATGTATGCATGAAGTAGGTTGCTTAATGTGATACTTGGCTTTGAATAGGGTTATGGGGTTCTATTCTTTGCATTGCACTAGTATTGCTTGGGCTGTCTACATGTTGGGATGTTATTATGTTGGTTTGGACTGTGATACTTAATTTTTTTGCATATTGGATTTAATTGGCAAAAAGCATGTTTTGAATAAAATGTCCTTTTATGCATGTTTCAATGGTTTTTATGCATAGTAGCCATACTTAGTACGTGTGTTGTACTAACCCATATTTGCTCCCATTTCCCCAAACATTTAGGTTCGGGCCGTTGAGGATTCAAGCTTACTTCTCAAGACACTAGGATTTGCTTCCCCAAGTTGGTGAGTCCTCAAATCTGAGGACAAGACCCTATGATCTAGCATCTATGTTTAGTTCTTTGCGTATGTTGAAAGACATTGTTCTAGAGGCTATGAGTGCGTCTTCTCAAGAAAAGGCGGAGTTAGCCGCCTATCATCTCAAAGATGTGGCACAAGTGTGGTATGAACAATGGAAGGAGGGGAGACCTATTAGAGAGGGTCCGATAAGTTGGGCTACATTCAAGATGGCTTTTCTTAATAGGTTTTTCCCCTTGGATCTAAGGGAGAGGAAAATGCAAGAATTCATTAACCTCCGTCAAGGGGGTATGAGTGTGAAGGAGTATGGCCTCAATTTCACTCAATTGTCCAAGTATGCTCCTACTTTGGTGTCGGACTCTAGAGCTACAATGAACAATTTTGTTATGGGTGTATCCGATCTTGTGGTGAATGAATGTAGGTCGGCTATGCTAATCCCAAGCATGGACATTTCTCGCCTTATGATTCATGCCGAGCAAATTTAGGAGCAAAAGCTTAAGTGAGTTGGTAGAGAATTGAAGAAGTCAAGGGCCGATGATGGAAATTCTTCTAAGGTTAGCTTTGAAATCCAAGATAAGCCAAATACCAAAAAATTTTCCAACCAAGGTCCTCATAACACTCCAAGGGTCACAATGGTAAAGTGTCTACCCCCAAGCCTCAAGAAGCAAGCGGTGGTGGTCCTTATGTTGAGAAGCCAATTTGTACAAAGTGTGGCCGAAAACATGAAGGCAAGTGCCTAGTTGGCACGGGTAATTGCTATGGTTGTGGTAAGACCGGCCACATGAGAAGGGACTTCCCTATGCTAAAGGCTCAAGGAATGTAAAATTCTCAAGCACAAGCAAGTGGCCCAAATCCCGATGCTCCTAAGAAGAATCGCTTCTATGCTGTCCAATCCCGAGGTGATCAAGAGAGTTCTCCGGATGTTGTGATCGGTTTGTTGCAAGTATTTTATATAAATGTTTATGCATTGTTGGATCCCAGTGCCAATTTGTCTTTTCTAACCCTTTTAGTGGCTATAAAGTTTGATATGCTTCCCGATGTCTTAGATAAACCCTTTTCGGTTTCTACCCCGGTGTGTGATTCCATAGTTGCTAAAAGAGTTTATAGGAGTTGTCCCATATCGTTGCCCAATAGAGTCACTTTGGTTGATTTGGTGGAACTTGATATGTTAGACTTTGATGTTATATTGGGGATGGATTGGCTTCATGCTTGTTTTGCGTCCATAGATTGTAGGACCCGAATTGTGAAGTTTCAATTTCCTAATGAACCAGTTTAGAATGGAAGGGAGGAAATTCCGTTCCTAGGGGAAGGATCATTTCATGTCTAAAAGCTTGTAAGTTGATTTCTAAGGGTTGTCTCTATCATATTGGGAGGGTCAAGGATCTTGAGTCCGAGATTCCTCCTTTGGAGTCTGTCCCCGTAGTGAAGGATTTTCCGGTAGTCTTTCTCGATGACTCACCTGGGATTCCTCCCGGTCGGGAAATAGATTTCGGCATAGATTTATTACCGGATACACAACCAATTTCAATCCCTCCTAAACGGATGGCCCCGTCGGAGTTGAAAGAATTAAAAGCTCAACTCAAAGATTTGTTGGATAAGGATTTCATCCAACCTAGTATATCGCCTTGGGGTGCACCGGTGCTATTTGTGAAGAAGAAAGACGGATCTCTTTGTATGTATTTTGATTACCGACAGTCGAATAAGGTGACCATTAAGAACAAGTATCCATTCCCTAGGATTGATGACTTATTTTATCAACTTCAAGGAGAGAGTTACTTTTCAAAAATTGATTTGAGGTCGGGTTATCACCAACTTAGGGTGAGAGCTGTTGATGTTCCGAAAACTGCCTTCCGAACAAGATATGGTCATTTTGAGTTCTTAGTGATGTCCTTTGGTCTTACAAATGCCTCGGTGGCTTTCATGGATCTTATAAATCGTGTGTTTAGAATTTTTCTAGACTCATTTGTTATTGTCTTTATTGATGACATCTTGATATATTCGAAAAGTGAGGATGATCACATGAATCATTTGAGGATAGTATTGCAAGCCCTCAAAGATCTCCAACTCTATTCTAAGTTTAGCAAGTTCGAGTTTTGGCTAAGATTCGGTTGTTTCCCTTGGTCACATTGTTTCTAGTGAGGGTATAGAAGTTGATCCAAAGAAAACCGATGCGATCAAAAGTTGGCTTAGACATTTGAATCCTTTCGACATCCGAAGCTTTTTGGGTTTGGCCGGTTACTACCGGAGGTTTGCTGAGGGATTTTCATCTATTGCATCTCCATTAACGGCCTTAACTCAAAAGAAGTCGACGTTCGAATGGTCGGAATCTTGTGAAAAAAGCTTCCAATTGTTGAAAGATAAGCTCTCCTCCTCTCCGATTTTGACCTTATCAGAGGGCACCGAGGTTTGTAGTATATTGTGATGCCTCCTGAGTGGGTTTGGGTTATGTCCTCATACAGCATGCTAAGGTTATAGCTTATGCCTCGAGATAACTCAAGGTGCATGAGAAGAATTATCCAACTCATGACCTTGAGCTAGCGGCCGTAGTCTTTGCTTTAAAGATTGGGAGACACTATCTCTATGGGGTACATGTGGATGTGTTTACTGACCACAAAAGTCTTCACTATGTTTTTAGCCAAAAAGAATTGAATCTCCGACAAAGGAGGTGGTTGGAACTCTTAAAAGATTATGATATGAGCGTCCTTTACCACCCCAGAAAAGAAAATGTGGTTGCGGATGCTTTGAGTCGTATATCTATGGGTAGTGTGTCACATGTGTAAGAAGAGAAAAGGGAGTTAGCCCGTGAAGTACATAGGCTAGCTCGGTTGGGTGTCCGACTTAAAGATTCCACAAAAGGAGGTGTCATGGTCGGTCATAATTTCGAGTCATCGGTTGTTGTTGACGTGAAGTCTAAGCAACATCTTGACCTTATTTTGATGGAACTAAAAGAGTCGGTTCTCAACAAAGCAATAGAAACTTTCTCTCATCGAGAAGATGGGGTGCTTAGGCACCAAGGAAGATTATGTGTGCCGGATGTGGATGGCCTAAGAGTGACAATCTTAGAGGAGGCCCATGGGTCCCGATACTCCATCCATTCGGGATCCACCAAAATGTATCGCGACTTACGTGAGATTTATTGGTGGAACGGAATGAAAAAAGACATAGCAGATTTTGTGGCTAGGTGCTCAAATTGCCAACAAGTCAAAGCCGAGCACCATGGACCAGGAGGTCTAACTCAAGATATTGATACCCCTACTTGGAAGTGGGAAGAGATCAATGTGGATTTCGTGGTAGGGTTGCCTCGAACCCATAGGCAACATGATTCCATTTGGGTCATTGTGGATAGATTGACTAAATTAGCCAATTTCCTTCCCGTCAAGGTTTCTTATTCGGCAGAAGATTATGCTAAGTTGTACCTTAAGGAGATTGTGAAATTGCATGGGCCCCGATGTCGATTATTTCAGAAGAGGTGCCCAATTTACTTCCCATTTTTGGAGGTCTTTCCAAAGTGGGCTTGGTACTCAAGTGAAACTTAGTACCAAATGGATGGTCAAGTGGAACGTACCATCTAAACCCTAGAGGACATGTTGAGAGCGTGTGTCATTGACTTCGAAGGTAATTGGGGTGACCACCTACCTTTAATAGAATTTTCCTACAACAATACCTACCACTCGAGTATTGCTATGGTACCCTTTGAAGCAGTTTAGGGTAGAAGGTGTCGATCTCCGGTTGGGTGGTTTGAAGTAGGTGAATTTGCTCTTCTTGGTCCCGAGGTAGTCTATGAGGCTACGGAAAAAGTTTGACTTATAAGGGATAGGTTGAAAACGGCTCATAGTCGGCAAAAGTCTTATGCCGATAATAGAAAGAGAGATCTTGAATTTGAAGTAGGTGATTGGGTCTACTTAAAAATCTGACCCATGAAAGGGGTGATGAGGTTTGGTAATAAGGGGAAACTTAGCCCCCGGTATGTTGGGCCTTATGAGATCTTGAAGCATGTCGGAAAGGTCGCGTATGAGTTGAAATTGCTCATCCAATTGGCCTTGGTTCACCTGGTGTTCCATATTTATATGTTAAAGAAGTGTATAGGTGACCCGGTGTCCATTCTCCCTCTAGAAGGTTTAGGGGTGAAAGAGAACCTTTCTTATGTGGAGGTTCCGTCGAAATCCTAGATCGTCAAGATAAGAAGTTGAGGAATAAAGAGGTTGCCTCCGTAAAAGTCCTGTGGAGAAACCACTTAGTTGAGGGTGCAACATGGGAGGCCGAGGCCGACATGAAGTCCCGCTACCCTCATCTCTTTCCTTCTACTCCTAGCCATAGTTGAGGTTAGTAGTTTCTCTTAATTTGGTATAAATTGAAAATCATGTGTGTTGATGATTATGACATGATTTCCTTGCAGGTGCATATTTTTGTGAAAATTCATGCTTAAGTTGTATTTTGAGTTTTCATGAATTTTGTTTCTCATGGTTGATATTGAACCCATAGATGTTGTGTGATGTTGTCTTAATGAGAGTTGTAATAAGCATGCTTGATGTTGTCTTGTTAAAGAAATGTCTTGTTGATTGGTTAATATATATGTTTCTGCTCATTGAATATGGAGAAGGTAGTTCCTCCTATACTTATGTGAAGGAAAGAGTTTTGAGCATAGTGGTGTTGTGGATTAAATCCCTATATGATATGATGATATGATGTTGTTGATGTGACTGGTTGTTGTGCTGCTGGTTTGAGTCATTGTCTCCCTAGAAAGAAGTCCAAGTGACATTCGGGGACGAATGTTCCTAAGGGGGGGATATTGTAACACCTTGGAAATTCTATGACTTAAGTTAGAGCCTCACCTTATGAATAATGACTTAAAATTAGTTAAAATGATGTTTATAAACCTAAACTAATTTAATTGACTTGGTTTGGAAGAGTAAAAGTCTAAACGTCAAGAAACGACCACGATGTGCGAAAACTAGAGAAGAATGTGTTCTAGTGTGTCCTTAGGTTTTGGGCAGGTTTGGCAGTGTCGTATGATGGTATTATCTGGTGAAAAGGTTTAAAATAGGTAAATATATGTTCCTAGCAAAACGTTCGAATACAATTCCCCGGGGCCAACCTAAGGGGCCTCGAGGTGGACCCCAACCTTAGCCAAGCAAGCTGCCAAGGCAGCTTGCAGATTGCACTTGGAGGGAATAGCTGCGCGTCACGCACTTGCTCCACCAAGGAGCGAAAATCCAGTTTGCGATGCGGTCTAGTCACGGACTCTACTGTCTCAAAATTTAATTCCAAATATCTTTAGGGAACAGCTCCGCGTCGCGAACTTGTTTCGCGATGGAAATGCAGAAATTTAGAAATCTATTTTTACCTCATTAAAGATTCCATTTAAGTGAGGGGTATGTAGGGTACTTTAGGGGATGTGTATATACTGATTTTTAAGTCAATTTACCTCACTTTTATCACTCAAACACAAACCCCCAAAGATCTAAACCTAAAGTTCCTCCTTCTCTCTACTCTCTCTCTCTTCTCAAGAACTCCATTGAAGAAGATTGGTACTTCAAGAAGGAGACCAACTCTCCAAGGTTTCAACTCGGATTTTCATGGTTAATTCATCTTTAAGATGTGGTTGCTTATCACTCTTGGGATTCCTTTCCCCAAGAGGCCCTTTCTAGATGAATTTCAAAATCTCCAATTTCTAGGTTTCAATCCAAAAACGTGGCTCTTCTTTCTAAAGTGAAATTGATGTTATAAACTGACTTTGATTGATTTTATATGAACAATTATGGATGAATTTGTGTTGTATTGGTGGTTTCTTGAAGAATTCCCTATGAGACCCATGTTTCTCCTTCTTTTCCTAATTCTAACCCTAGTTTGTGTTGGATATTGATTGAAGGCTATGAATTGAATGTGATGTTATGTAATCCATGTTTGTATGATGATTCTACCCTAGGTTATGTATAATTTCTATGAAATTAGGGTTGAGTCTTTGAGCGAAGCCTTGAAGGCTATTGAGAGAATATGTCAATTGCTTATATTGATGTTGATTATGTTATTACTTCATGAATTACCTTGTATTATGTATTGGTTATGAATTGCTTGGTAATTGAAGTAAGGATGTCCCTCGAAGGGAAAGAAGGTATGAAGGTTGGTTCTTCTTTGAACTCAAGTATGAAAGGTGAATTACTTAGATTGTAATGATGCTATACCTAATGTGTTGTTGTGGTGTTGATGACCTAGTTTCCTCATCCTTAACCCTATACACTTGAATTAGCTATGAAGTATGTATGTATATTATGGTATGATTGCTATATGATTGAAAGGTAGTTGTCATGGTTGTAGTGTAATGTAAAGTGAAAGGTTTACTCACTTGCTAAGTGTCTCTAAAGTGAAAGGATTGTTACTCACTTATGAACACATATGAGCTATTATGGTAAGATGTCTACATAAGGGTCTGTTAAAAGCTAATGTGAACTTATGTGATGACTAAAGATGAATACAAAAGGGAATTAGATGCTTAGCACCGAAAGGGCATGTAAATGAGATGAGGGTCTCATGTTTAGTAAGTTCGGCTCCCCACATGGGTCTCCTCATGTTTAGCAAGTCCGGATTACCTTTGGTATGTGTTGTCTCAAGAGATGGAAACCCCCATGTTTAGTAAGTTAGGGTTTCTAGAAGCAATCTCCTTGACCCTTAACTATGTGCCCACATAGGACTCTAGCCTAGTGGATCCACCTAGATAGCTCTGTACAAATGGTTATACCTTAGGCAAGTGTTAACCCTCTCTTTTCGGTGTGGGAGTAGAACACCGGATTCCATGTAGCTCTCATGGTCTATGTCGGTTATTGCAATATTTCCCTAATGTAAAAGTAAATGAAGGTATGAAAGGTGTGAACTCTTACTAGGGCTTTCTTAAGGGTTTCTACATAGTGTAAGGAAGGGTATGGGACTTCTCTTGCACATTGCACTTGTGGGATCGTAAGAGATGGTTGTATTAGTGTTCTCTTATGATTATGATTATTATGACTTATGTATGTTGAAGCTATGCTATGTATGATCATTATGAATGTGGTAAGTTATGATGAAATATGATCTTATGAATGTATGCATGAAGTAGGTTGCTTAATGTGATACTTGGCTTTGAATAGGGTTATGGGGTTCTTTTCTTTGCATTGCACTAGTATTGCTTGGGCTGTCTACATGTTGGGATGATATTATGTTGGTTTGGACTATGATACTGAATTTGTGTGCATATTGGATTTATTTGGCAAAAAGCATATTTTGAATAAAATGTCCTTTTATGCATGTTTCAATTGTTTTTATGCGTAGTAGCCATACTTAGTACGTGTGTTGTACTAACCCATATTTTCTCCCTTTTCCCCAAACATTTAGGTTCGGGCCGTTGAGGATTCAAGCTTACTTCTCAAGACACTTGGAGTTGCTTCCGCAAGTTGGTGAGTCCTCAAGTACGAGGACAAGACCCTATGATCTAGCTTCTATGTTTAGTTCTTTACTTATGTTGAAAGACATTGTTGTACTTCCTATTTGCAAGACTTCTTATTGATGTAAGGGCTAAGTCCCATTTTCGATACTTCTATGTCTAGATGGTGCATTGTGACGAAGTTAGATTCTATTTTTCATATATGAAGTGAAGTTGAACTTCCAAAGTAAAAGTTTTAAATTTTCCGTGATTTTATTCTATGATACATGTTATGATGAATACTAAGGGCTTGTATAAAACCTCTTCGAGGTCGAATACGCCGGTAACGACTAGGGGGTGCTCTCGGGTCGTTACATTTGGCCACAAATTCCACATATCTTTCTTCATTCCATTCCACCAATAGACTTCCCACAAGTCATTGTACATCTTGCTGGCTCCCGAGTGAATGGAATATCAAGAACTATATGTTTTTGATAGAATTTGCTCCCTAAAATTATCAACATTAGGAACACATAAACGACCCTATTAATGAAGCACACCATCTCCTGCTTGGGAGAAAATCCTTAACTGACTTCTTAAGAACCGCTTGCTTCAACTCAATCAAGATCGGTTCAAGACATTACTCTGCTTTCACTTTCGACAGAAAGGACGATTCCAAACCATTGTGAACAATAACACCACCTTTGGTGTAGTTGACCAATTGAACATCGAATCGGGCCAATCAATGAACATCTCGAACTAACTCTTTTTAATCTTACTCAACATGAGCAACACTACACATTGATAACTGACTAAGAGCATCCGCCACCACATTTTCTTCACTAGGGTGATAGAGATTACTCATGTCATAATCCTTTAGTAACTCAAGTCAGCTTCTTTAGCAAAGACTTAGATCTTTCAACTTAAACACATATCACAAACTTTTGTTGTCAGTAAAGGCACAAACCTGGACACCATACAAAGTTATGCCTCCGAATCATTAAGGCAAAAACAATCGTTTCCAATTCTAAATCGTTGGTAGGATAGCTCTTTTCGTGAATCTTAAGTTACCTTGAAGCATAGACAATGACTTCCCCATTTTGCATTAGTACACACTCTAGTCCAACCCTTGAAGCATCACACTAACCACAAATCCATATGATCCTTCAGGTAAAGTCAACATCAGAGCAGAGGTGAAAAATCCCCAAAAATGTGCTTCGGAAACACCTATAATTGTAATTTCCATATATCTCAAAATCCGTGCATGATTTCGGAAATTCGACTTCATATTCTTATTCAAGGGGTAAAATTGAGTGGGAAATGGGTCTAACCCAAATTTTAGAGCAACCGTATCAAAATTCGAAAATCGCAAAAAATGCGATTTTCAGGGTCAACTTTAAAGGGGCATATCTCTTAGAACACAAGGAACTGGAAGGGCCACTACCTATTAAATTAAAGCCCTTCGAGTTATATTTCCAATGCAATTGGTTTCACCTTATTCCGAGTTAGGATGAAGGAGTTATGACCATTTTCGTAAAACCTGTCCGGGCAGAATTGCAATTTCCAGAGAGCTTAGTTACTGTAGCGGGCTGGACGTTTTTCTTTTATAAAAAAGAGGATTGTCCCATACTTAGTTATATTTCTTTCTAGCTTCAAAACACTCAAAAACACTCACTAATCCCTCTCCAAAATTCCACCAAGATCTTCAACCAAATTCAAACATCTCAAGTTCTAATTCCGGATTCAAGACTCAATCTCAAGCATCAATTCTCCATTCCAATCTTCATCAAGGATTCTCCAAAGTTGAGGTATGTGGGTTTGATTGTGGAAACCTTCCTTTCCACAAGTTTAACCATTTATTCTTTATTTTTACTTTAAGTTTATGGGTCCTTATGGTTATTATGAACTCTTGAAGTATGAAATTACTACTACACACCCTATTATGGTATATTTTGCATATTATCATGAAATGGAATTTTTATGTGATGTTTATGGTTTTTATGCTTCCATGATCAAATTATGAAGGTTGATATATATATGTATGTTGTTGGTGGGCTGATTTATATGTATTTCGAAATTGGTTGGACTTAGTACTCTTGAAAGACATGATTTTATCTACATGAACAATAGCCCACCATGTGTTTGATAAAATGTCATTTATAGAATTCATAGGAAATGGAAGGTCCAATGTACATCCTATGAGTCGGATGATTATATAATTATTGAAATGATGATGAAAGGGATACATGTATATGATTTTCTCAATATAGTGTTGTGAGTCGACCAAGCCTAGTACGGGGGGTAGTAGGCCCGTATAATCGTATCGAGGGGTTGGTACCTTGGTTGCCTAGTACGAGGGGTAGTAGGCCCGTATAACCATATCGAGGGGTTTGTACCTTGGTCCCTAGCTCGGGGGTTTGTAGGCCCGGGTAACCACATTGAGGGGTTTGTACCTCTTTCGCCTCTCCAAGGGGGTGGTAGGCCTTGGAAATACTATATTGATGGTCACTCACCACACATGTACTACGTCCCACTAAATATGATTTTTATGTAAGCGTCATTATCTGTATCATTTCATTTATGTGCTATCTATCGGGTATGATTATGCATTTTTCCTTTGATGTCCATCTATTGTAGCATTGCATTGCATCCCATATACTTAGTACATTCAAACGTACTAATGCGTACTCTATGCCTACATGATGTCACCATGTAGGGACTGGAGCATCGCTTGACCATCCTTCTCCGCGTGGCTAATACGATTTCCTATCAAGGTTATTGGTGAGTCCTCCATTCCGGGGACGTTGCTCATGATCTTTTGCTATGTATAAGACTTTTTCTTTTTAGTTATGTTTTGACTATGAGGGTGAGCCCGGTAGTTTTTCTTGGCCCCCGCTAAGTACTCATGTTTAGAGGTGGTGTTGGACAAGTTGTGTATTATGCTTGAGCTTGACTCATCTATGGTATTTATGTATTATTTTTTCCTTCTTTTTTTTCTCATGCTCCCTTAGTCCCGATTTCCCCCTTTGATTATGCTTATTGCTTATGGTCATTTTAATTGCTTCCGCGACCAAGGATGTGTAATGATATGCTATGAGGCTTGTTTGGGGTTCCTTCGGGTTCCCCATTCGCCGGTCACGTCTAGGCCCTAGGCTTGGGTCGTGACAAACTTGGTATCAGAGCACTAGGTTGATAGATCCTCGGAGTCCAACACACCGCGTTGATTAGAGTTCGATTCATGGTTGTGTTGTGCACCACAACTATGAGTAGGAGGCTATGAGACGTTTTAGGAAATGTTTCCTTTCTCCTTGTTCTAAGTCGTGCTATAGAGTTGAATGAAGTTCTTCCCTAACGGTTGCTCTTTGCTATGCTAGATCATGCCTAATACAAGAGAAAGATGAGCCCGCGCACCCGAGGAACAACGGACCAATGGGGATCTTCGGGATGCCCTTACTTTATTTGCCCAAGCTATGGCTAATCAAGCCAACCACGGGGCCCAAGCTCCTCAGGCTCCTACCCCGGCATCTCGGGTGAGAGACTTCGTGCGGATGAATCCCCCGGAATTCTATGGGTCTAAGTTAGATGAAGACCCTCAAGAGTTCATTGATGAAGTCCACAAGATATTAGCTATCATGGGCATGAGGTCAGAAGATAAGGCGGAGTTGGCGGCCTACCAACTAAAAGGGGTGGCCCAAATATGGTACAACCAATGGAAGGAAAAGAAGGGGGCAAACTATGTGGTGCCTTGGGAAGAGTTCAAAACGGCTTTCCTTAATCGATTCTTTCCTCTTGAACTTAGGGAAGCCAAATTGGTGGAGTTCATGAATTTAAAACAAGGGTCTATGAGTGTGAGGGAGTATGCCCTCAAGTTTAACCAACTTTCAAGATAAGCTCCACACTTGGTTGCCGACTCACGATCTAGAATGAAAAAATTCGTGATGGGTGTGTCCGACCTAGTGAGTGAAGAATGCCGGTCCGCAATGTTGATTAGTGACATGGATTTGTCCCGCTTGATGGTCTATGCCGAACAAATGGAGGAAGAGAAGTTGAGGAAGAGGAGGGGTCATGAGGCCAAGAGGGCCCGTTTTGAGGGCAAGTTCCAAAGTCGAAGGGGAGGCCGGTTTCATCAAGGTCAAGGGTCTTCTCATGCGCCCCATAAGGGGTTTGCCAATGATGTTCCAAGGGCCCAAGGTGTTGGTGGTATGGGTCCTATTGATGTATGTCCGAAGTGTGGTAAGGGCCATGGTGGCCCGTGCTTGAGAAATACCGGTGCTTGCTATAGTTGTGGGGAAATGGGGCACAAGGCAATGGATTGTCCCCGAAATCGCAACAAGGGTAAGGAGGTCCGTCCACAAGGTGCCAATGCGGTTCCTTTGGGGAGAGGGGGTCGACAAGATGGTGCCCCAAGGCACAATCGATTTTATGCTTTGCATGGGAGGCAAGGGGTCGATGAAGTCCCCGATGTCGTTACCGGTATGTTGAAAATCTTTGACTTTGATGTATATGCATTAATTGATCCGGGTTCCTCTCTTTCTTTTGTCACCCCCTTTGTTGCCAAAAAGTTTCATGTTGAGCCCGAATTGTTGCGTGAGTCATATAAGGTGTCTACTCCTATTGGTGCATGTATTGTTGCTAGGAAGGTCTATAGAAATTGTCCTATTTGCATCTTGCATAAAATATTGCCTTGTGATTTTGTTGAGTTGAACATGGTCGATTTTGATGTTGTTCTTGGGATGGATTGGTTGCATGCATACTATGCTTCCATTAATTGTAGAACCCGTAGAGTCAAATTCCAATTCCCTAGAGAACCCATTCTTGAATGGGAAAGCCAAAATGTGGTAGTCAAGGGTAGGTTCATCTCTTGCATTAAAGCCCGTAAGTTGATCTCTAAGGGGTGTCTCTATCACCTTGTGAGGGTTAGAGATGTGGAGTCCAAAACCCTTCTTATAGAGTCGGTTCCGGTCGTAAATGAATTTCTTGATGTCTTTCCTAATGACCTTCCCGGTGTTCCTCCCGAAAGGGAAATAGATTTTGGCATAGACCTCCTCCCCGATACTCAACCCATTTCTATTTCCCCTTACCGTATGGCCCCGGCGGAGTTAAAGGAGTTGAAGGAACAATTGAAGGACTTATTGGAGAAGGGTTTTATTAGGCCTAGCCAATCACCATGGGGTGCACCGGTGTTGTTTGTGAAGAAGAAAGATGGGTCTCTTAGGATGTGTATTGATTACCGGCAACTCAATAGGGTCACCGTCAAGAATAAATATCCTCTTCCTAGGATTGATGACTTGTTTGACCAATTGCAAGGGGCTAGCCACTTCTCTAAGATAGATCTTCGGTCCGGGTATCATCAAGTAAAGGTGAGGGAGTGTGACATTCCCAAGACAGCCTTCCGGACTAGGTATGGGCATTATGAATTTGTGGTCATGTCCTTTGGGTTGACCAATGCGCCGACTATCTTCATGGACCTAATGAATAGGGTCTTTAAACCCTACCTTGATTCCTTCGTTGTGGTCTTCATTCATGATATTTTAATCTATTCACATAGCGAGGAAGAACATATGGGTCACTTGAGGGTTGTGTTGCAAAGATTGAGAGAGGAGAAGTTGTATGCCAAGTATGAAAAGTGTGAATTTTGGTTGAAAGAGGTTGCCTTTCTAGGTCATGTGGTTTCAGGGGATGGTATTAAGGTAGATCCTAAGAAGACCGATGTGATTAGAAATTGGCCTAGGCCATTGACCCCGTCGGATATTAGGAGCTTCTTGGGCTTAGCGGGTTACTACCGGAGATTTATGAATGGGTTTTCTTCTATTGCTTCTTCCATGACTAAGTTGACACAAAAGAAGGCTAAGTTTGAGTGGACCGACGAGTGTGAAAGGAGTTTTCAAACCTTGAAAGATAAACTTGTGTCCGCTCCTATATTATCACTACCGGATGGGCTTGAGGGATTCGTCGTGTATTGTGATGCTTCTAGAGTTGGCTTGGGTTGTGTCCTAATGCAAAATGGTAAGGTGATAGCCTATGCGTCTAGACAACTCAAAGTGCATGAAAAGAACTATCCTACGCATGATCTTGAATTAGCCGCGGTGGTGTTTGCTTTAAAGATTTGGCGTCATTACTTGTATGGGGTACATGTTGATGTGTTCACCGATCATAAGAGCCTTCAATATGTCTTCACCCAAAAAGATCTCAACTTGAGACAAAGAAGGTGGCTAGAATTTCTTAAAGATTATGATATGAGTGTGCATTATCATCCCGGTAAAGCTAATGTGGTGGCGGATGCTTTTAGTAGGGTGTCTATGGGTAGCCTAGCTCATGTTGATATTGGTGATAGGGAAATGGCTAGGGAGGTGCATCGGTTGGCTAGGTTGGGAGTTAGGTTGGAAGAGGTTGGTAATGGTGGTGTGGTCGTTGTTGATGGTGCTAGGTCTTCCTTGGTTGATGAGGTGATAGCAAAACAAGATCTTGACTCGTCCTTGTTAGAATTGAAGGCCTTGGTGAAAGAGGGCAAGGTGGAAGTTTTCTCCCAAGGGGCAGATGGTGCCCTTAGGTACCAAGGTAGGTTGTGTGTGCCTTGTGTTGATGGTTTGAGGGAGAAAATTCTTGAGGAGGCTCATAATTCTTCCTACTCCATTCACCCCCGTTCCACCAAAATGTATAGAGATTTGAGGGATGTGTATTGGTGGGGAGGCATGAAGAAGGACATTGCCAAATTCGTCTCCGGTTGTCATAGTTGTCAACAAGTCAAGGCCGAACATCAAAGGTCGGGTGGTCTAACCCAAGACATAGAGATTCCTACTTGGAAGTGGGAAGAAATTAACATGGATTTTGTAGTTGGTTTACCCAAGACTAGAAAAGGTTTTGATTCTATTTGGGTGGTGGTTGATAGGATGACAAAATCGGCTCATTTTCTACCGGTAAAGACAACATATGGGGCGGAAGATTATGCAAGGTTATATATTCATGACTTGGTAAGGTTGCATGGGATTCCTCTATCCATCATATCGGACCATGGTACTCAATTTACTTCACACTTTTGGAAGTCCTTTCAAAGGGGTCTAGGTTCGAGAGTTAAGCTTACTACGGCCTTTCACCCGCAAACGGATGGACAAGCCGAAAGGACTATCCAAACACTTGAGGATATGCTTAGGGCTTGTGTATTGGAGCTTAAGGGTAGTTGGGATGATCATCTTCCATTGATTGAGTTTGCCTATAACAATAGCTATCATTCTAGCATCGGTATGGCTCCTTTTGAGGCTCTCTATGGGAGGCGTTGTAGATCACCGGTTGAGTGGTTTGAGGTTGGTGAGGTGGCCTTGTTAGGACCAGATGTAGTTATGGAGGCTCTTGAGAAGGTTAGGATGATTAGAGAAAGGTTGAAGACGGCCCAAAGTCGCCAAAAGTCCTATGCCGATGTGAGGAGAAGGGCTCTTGAATTCCAAATTGGTGATTGGGTCTATTTGAAGGTGTCACCCATGAAGGGTGTGGTTCGTTTTGGTAAGAAGGGCAAGTTGAGCCCAAGATACGTGGGTCCTTATAAGGTGATGAGGAGAATTGTCAAGGTAACTTATGAGTTGGAATTGCCTAGCGAAATGGATTTGGTTCATCCGGTATTTCATGTGTCTATGTTGAGGAAGTGTGTGGGTGATCCGAATGCCATTGTGTCTCTTGATGTTGTGGATGTTGTTGAAGATAATTTAACCTATGAAGAGGTTCCGGTCCAGATTTTAGATAGGCAAGTAAAGAGGTTGAGAAACAAAGAGGTGGCTTCCGTTACAGTCCTTTGGAGAAATCAACAAGTTGAAAGTGCTACTTGGGAGGCCGAAGCGGACATGCAAAGGCGATATCCTTATCTTTTCCACTCCACTCAAGCCTAAGGTATTGATCTAAGCCCTTTATAAAATCTCATGTCTTAAGTTCAGCCCCCATGTCATTGCATACATTCATGTTTAAGTTGACAAATTCATTGTGGTTTCACAACTATGTTGAGGTTTTTGAAATAAGGTGTAAGTACATTGTTGCATCCTTATCTGGGCTAATATTTTCATGTTTGTGTCCCTCATGTACGTTTCTTTAACATTCGGGGACGAATGTTCCCAAGGGGGAGATATTGAAACAACCCCAAAAATGCCCGAAAATGTGCTTCGAAAACACCTATAATTGTAATTTCCATATATCTCAAAATCCGTGCATGATTTCGGAAATTCGACTTCATATTCTTATTCAAGGGGTAAAATTGAGTGGAAAATGGGTCTAACCCAAATTTTAGAGCAACCGTATCAAAATTCGAAAATCGCAAAAAATGTGATTTTCAGGGTCAACTTTAAAGGGGCATATCTCTTAGCACACAAGGAACTGGAAGGGCCACTACCTATTAAATTAAAGCCCTTCGAGTTATCTTTCCAATGCAATTGGTTTCACCTTATTCCGAGTTAGGATGAAGGAGTTATGACCATTTTCGTAAAACCTGTCCGGGCAGAATTGCAATTTCCAGAGAGCTTAGTTACTGTAGCGGGCTGGACGTTTTTCTTTTATAAAAAAGAGGATTGTCCCATACTTAGTTATATTTCTTTCTAGCTTCAAAACACTCAAAAACACTCACTAATCCCTCTCCAAAATTCCACCAAGATCTTCAACCAAATTCAAACATCTCAAGTTCTAATTCCGGATTCAAGACTCAATCTCAAGCATCAATTCTCCATTCCAATCTTCATCAAGGATTCTCCAAAGTTGAGGTATGTGGGTTTGATTGTGGAAACCTTCCTTTCCACAAGTTTAACCATTTATTTTTTATTTTTACTTCAAGTTTAT
Source organism: Solanum okadae (assembly GCA_036553675.1). NCBI lineage: Eukaryota > Viridiplantae > Streptophyta > Magnoliopsida > Solanales > Solanaceae > Solanum > Solanum okadae. The sequence goes on along the minus strand of CM071687.1, from coordinate 16,632,309 downwards.
GGGTCCTTATGGTTATTATGAACTCTTGAAGTATGAAATTACTACTACACACCCTATTATGGTATATTTTGCATATTATCATGAAATGGAATTTTTATGTGATGTTTATGGTTTTTATGCTTCCATGATCAAATTATGAAGGTTGATATATATATGTATGTTGTTGGTGGGCTGATTTATATGTATTTCGAAATTGGTTGGACTTAGTACTCTTGAAAGACATGATTTTATCTACATGAACAATAGCCCACCATGTGTTTGATAAAATGTTATTTATAGAATTCATAGGAAATGGAAGGTCCAATGTACATCCTATGAGTCGGATGATTATATAATTATTGAAATGATGATGAAAGGCATACATGTATATGATTTTCTCAATATAGTGTTGTGAGTCGACCAAGCCTAGTACGGGGGGTAGTAGGCCCGTATAACCGTATCGAGGGGTTGGTACCTTGGTTGCCTAGTACAGGGGGTAGTAGGCCCGTATAACCATATCGAGGGGTTTGTACCTTGGTCCCTAGCTCGGGGGGTGGTAGGCCCGGGTAACCACATTGAGGGGTTTGTACCTCTTTCGCCTCTCCAAGGGGGTGGTAGGCCTTGGAAATACTATATTGATGGTCACTCACCACACATGTACTACGTCCCACTAAATATGATTTTTATGTAAGCGTCATTATCTGTATCATTTCATTTATGTGCTATCTATCGGGTATGATTATGCATTTTTCCTATGATGTCCATCTATTGTAGCATTGCATTGCATCCCATATACTTAGTACATTAAAACGTACTAATGCATACTCTATGCCTACATGATGTCACCATGTAGGGACCGGAGCATCGCTTGACCATCCTCCTCCGCGTGGCTAATACGATTTCCTATCAAGGTTATTGGTGAGTCCTCCATTCCGGGGACGTTGCTTATGATCTTTTGCTATGTATAAGACTTTTTCTTTTTAGTTATGTTTTGACTATGAGGGTGAGCCCGGTAGTTTGTCTTGGCCCCCGCTAAGTACTCATCATGTTTAGAGGTGGTGTTGGACAAGTTGTGTATTATGCTTGAGCTTGACTCATCTATGGTATTTATGTATTATTTCTTCCTTTTTTTTTTCTCTTGCTCCCTTAGTCCCGATTTCCCCCTTTGATTATGCTTGTTGCTTATGGTCATTTTAATTGCTTCCGCGACCAAGGATGTGTAATGATATGCTATGAGGCTTGTTTGGGGTTCCTTCGGGTTCCCCATTCGCCGGTCACGTCTAGGCCCTAGGCTTGGGTCGTGACAAGAGGTAAGTCTATCTTTAAATTTTTGGAAACTCTTCTCACACGCTTCAGACCATATGAACCGAACCTTTTTTTGGGTCAAAGCTGACAATGGGGAGTCAACCGAAGAAAACCCTTCAACAAACCTTCTATGGTAACTAGCCAAACCAAAGAAACTTCTAATAACAGAAGGGGATAGAGGTCTAGGTCAACTTTTAACCACATTTGTCTTCTTGGGATCAACCTCAATATCTTTTTTGGAAACAATGTAACGAAGAAAAGCCATGGATCTTAACCAAATCTAACATTGCTAAACTTTGCAAAGAGTTTTTGGTTCTTGAGAACTTGAAATACAATCCTCAAATGATCATTATGCTTATCCTCACTCTTTGAGTAAATCAAGATATCATAAATAAACTTAATCACAAATATATCCGTGTATTATCTGAACACCCTATGCGTCAAATCCATAAATCCGGTCGGAGCATTAGTCAAGCCAAAATACATCATCAAAAACTCATAATGACCCGAATTTGAAGAGTTGTCTTCAGAATGGCATCTTCTTTTACCCTCAATTTTTGGTAACCCAACCAGAGGTCGATCCTACAGAAGTAACTTGCTGCATGTAGTTGGTCAAACAAATCATCTATCCTCGAAACAGGATACTGGTTCTTAACAGTAAACTTGTTCAATTTCCGGTGTTCAATATGCATACGAAGTGAACCATCTTTCTTTCGAACAAACAACACTTGAGGACCCTGTGGTGAGATACTCGCTCAAATGAAATTCTTATCCAACAAATCTTTAAATTGCCCTTTTAATCCCTTAAGTTTTGCCGGAGCCATACGATAAGGAGGGATTGAGATACGTTGTGTATCTAGGAGAACGTCAATACCAAAGTCTATTTCCCTTATGGGAGGAACACCAGGTAAATAATCGAGAAACACTTACAAAATCTCATTAACAACGGGAACCGACTGAAGAATAGGAATTCCGGAATCCATATCCCTAACCCGAACAAGATGATATATGCAACCCTTAGAAATCATTTTTCTAGCTTCATGACAACAGACAAACTAACTATTCGACATTAAATTTCCCCCTTTCCACTCTGAGATAGGCTCTTTTGAAAACTGAAACATGACTACTAGGGTTCTACAATAAATAGAAGCATAACATGAATGCAGCGAATCCATACCAAGAACAACATTGAAATCTAACATATCAAGTTATACAAGATCAATATGAGTGACTCTATGGGATAGAGAGACGGGACAAATTCTACAGACTCTCTTAGCCACAATACATTTACCAACAAGAGTATTGATAGAGAAAGGATCTAATAACACATTCAGATAGGGATTATGAGAGATACATTATAGAGTTAGAATCTATCACACGACTTTCTAGTAATTAAAGAAGTAGAGTTTCCTTAATTTCTTATACCCTCTTAGTCATAAATATGGTGCACTTCACACTCATGAACAAGCCTCTACTTGACGTAGCTTATGCGACCTTCTAGGACCTTTCTATACCTTGTGCATTGAATACAAAGTCTTTCACGACCCAAAGTACACCCTAGATGTGACATGGCGTATAAGACCCCGAGAGGCCCTACAAAAGCCAATTAGCATACATCATACAAGATAATAGAAATAAGAATTTTAAACGTAGCATTTCATATAAATAGTTTGACACAAAATAACGGAACTCTAACATAAGTCTCAAATCCAAATTATTATATCGAATGAGTGATTGGGACATAACCCATACATCATATACAATATCTTAAAAAAAAAGATATTAAATCAATAAAAGAGTCTCGGTCCTCGGAACATGACAACTCACCAATCTTCGAATCTCTAAAATGGGTAACTAGCCACGAGTATGCGAAATAGGAGCGTCGAACCCTACATTTGTAAAACAATGTAGGAAAAAGTATGTGTTAGTACATGGAATGTACCAAGTATGATAGAAATGCATAAGATGTATGAAATCATGATAAAAGGAACTTACATTACATGCAATGACCAAACTGCTTAAGAAAATAACATATTAGAAAACATAAGGCATAACCATTGTAAATGCAAGCTAAACATCTTTAAAACCCATTTGAAATACTTTTAGAAAGTAACCTTAGTTCATTATTATGGGAGATTTACCTTTAACTAACATAGTTCATGTGAATCTGGAGTCTATCCCACACAAAAAAAGAGATGTCCTTACTTGCCAAAGTAAGAACCATGAACTTCTAGCTTAGGTCGATCCACTAGCTAATGTCTATCTAAGACAATCATCCTATGGTGGCACATAGTTTATGGAATATGGGTATTCACCTCTTTTCCACTTGGTCATAAGCATAAATCCCACAAAATAGTCATCATTGTTAACTTATCATATCATTAGAGGACATGGGTAATCTCTGCGTGTCTTATCGTTATGGAATGACACATTAAGTAGCCAATCCAAGCTAGATTTCATTAGAATAGATACTTTTTCATGATTCAACTTAGGTGAGAAACTCTTTCAACCTTATATATCCTTTTTGTGAGAAAATTCTTTCAAAATCATGCTTTTGAGTAGTATGTGAGAAATCCTTTGACAATTAGAACAACAACATTAATGCTTTAATCTCAAATCAACCTTAAATCATTTTCATCACTTTCATAAAGAACATGCATATCTTCATAAATTCATGTTTCATCTTTCAAAAGTATCATCATATGATCAATTCTAGAAATCAAGTATCATGCAAGAGTTCAAGGAATTAAACATAAAAACATGAAGTTGTCTCAATTCATGCATAAAAGACATAAAACAATCAATTAGATCATAGTTAAAAGGAACCCATGATATTCAATAAAACCCTAATTTCAATCGGAGATTCTAACTTGCAAAATTGGAGAATTTAGGAACTCTATGGAGTAAAGGACTCCAGAGGTGAATACTATCATACCTTGATACCAAAAGCTTGTAATTAATGGTGAATTTGGAGACTTGATCTTGAAACCCTACCCTTCTTCTTTAAGATTCTAGAGAGAGAAATATTGGGGAAACACTAAGAGGGATTTCGGGAAATTTGAACAATGATTTAGAGTAGTTAGATTTAAGGCTTAAAAGACTTATATAGGGTCTGGGATTAGTACTAAAATGACATAGTATTGGATTAGAAATTATCCGGAGAACCCCCTTTGAATTTCTTCCAATCAAGAGGAGTCGTATTAATTGCCCTCTCCTCTTTCCATGGATTAAACCACATTTGAGGAACACCCTTAGGTTGATAAGAGGCCAAGTCTGCCTTTTCAACATGTGTAACTCCCATAATGTACATGATCTTATAAATTTCCTCGACAAACTCTTGGGGATTTTCCTCAACTTTGGGCCCATGAAACTCAAAGATATTCATCCCAGTGAAGTCCCTCACCCTTGTTTCCGCCGTACCCATAATTAGGTTCACGGGAGCAATGACCTTCCTATTATCTTGGATCGTCATTGCTTGGATGAACACTTGGAAAGAGGCTCGAAACTCAGCATGGGACACTTGCTCATCCAAAAGATTGAAGCTTAAGGAACCTCAAGCTCCACATTGGCAAGACATTCCTTCTTATGTAAGTTCTTCAAGAAGGCATTTCCTAAAAAGCATTGGACTAGTTTTAGGAGAAAAAACTTTAAAGAGTTCAACTCTATCACACAACTTTAGAGTGGTGATAGAAGTGAAGTTTCCTTTAAGCCTTATAGCGTTCTATTCATAAATATGGCACTTTTCACACTCATTAACAAGACTCTACTCGATGCAGTTTTTCATATATCCTAGGACCTTTCTAATACCTGATGCTTTGATATAAACTTTTTCACGACCTAACATACACCTTAGATGTGAGAGGGTGAATAGGATCTCGAAATACCCTAAACAAGCCTCTCGAGGCAAGAAATACTTATAATTGAATAAAGACAAGATAATAATCTCAATCAACATCATTGATACCGAAAGAAACAGAAGTACAACTCATAACTAGAAACATCTAATGTCTAACATAAGCCTCTATTATTATAGTACGTGGCAAGGACAAACCCCCTAGCTCAGTACTTTGTCTGAAGCTGAAATGACATGAAAGTAAAGCAACATAGGTGACATGGCCCTCGGAACATTAGGACTCACCAATCGTCAATACATAATCAATACACTAGCCATGTTAATGTGGAGGAACGTCGAACCCTATATTTTGAAACAATATAGGCACAATTTGCATAAGTACTTTGAATGTACTGAGCATTGGGAAAATTCAAAAAACCTAAACATGACAATATGGTGAACTTAAACACGATATGCATGACAAAGTAAAAACGTAATAAAAATTGTAACGAGAAATCATAATTCATGAAATGGGTAAATGCACACTTGCAAAGCAAAGAACACATAGTTCATTTGTACTATATTTTTTGTTAACCGAAATAAGACCATGTGAGCTATAACATGGAACCTAGTGTAAACTTTACCCCCAAAAGAGGGAGTGCTACTTTCCAAGGTAAGGAATCCATACATTCATTCTCGCTAAAGTGGATCCACTAGTTTAGGTCATTTAAGACAATCATATGGGGGCACGTAGTTAGGGACAAATAGATTGCTTCTAGAGACTCAACCTATACTAACGGGAAAGCCTCCATCTCAAGGTCCTCTCTGTGCTAAGTAAAATTCCAACAGAGTTGATAAAGTCAAAATCTTATCAAAGTACATTGAAAGCACCGATAGAGACTACCAATCGAATCATATATTCATATTGGAGTGGTTCTTTTTAAAACCATGATTTCAGAATAGTTCGTTGAGAAACTTACCTACCTAAGCATATAAAACATGGTTTCCTTTCAATTGTGAGAAAACCTTTTACAAATTATTGATACTTTATCTTAAAAGCAACCTTTAGTCATAATCATCAATCTCATAGAATATGCATAAATCTACAACGATAACTCATCAGTTCACAATCATAGTGGAAGAAATAAGGAAGGGTCTGGAATGAAATCAATTGGAAAATATGTAATTGAATCAAATCAAATATAATAAGTGTGAATATAATCAATGATATCATAATGAATGGAACCCATGAAGATTTGACATAAAAACCAAAGAATTGGGTGAAAATCAATTAGAGAATTGAATATCTTCTGGGACCCAATGGATGAAAGGAATCAATTGGTGAAGTTCCCACATAACTAGGGTAATCAAAGCCCAAAAAGTGAAGAAGAGACCTTGAACTTGATGAACCCTAGGAATCTTCCTTGAAGCTCATGGGAGAGAATTTGGAGAAAAAACCCTTGAGAGAATTTGTGAGTTTGGTTGAATGGGAGGGAATTAGTATTGATTTGAAGGGTAGAAATAGTAATAGGGGTAGCTATAAGGAAAAAAATGATAAAATTTAGGAGTTAAATAGGTAGGAAAATAATAGAACACCCTTAATTAAATATTGCCAGAAGACCATATGGATCGTAGGAATTCCAGCGGTTCGTCTTGTCTATTTGTAGAAGACATTATTAGGACTTAAAACCTGAATAACTTCCATGAGACCCTTCTATAAATCATTGTCCTTTCTATGGATCGTAGATTCAATCTTTAGAACACAAGTTCAAGTCCAAAATCTCACTAACTCCAATCACTTTCAAAGAAAGCCTCTCTACGACCTGTAACAATTTCTACAATTCATCTTGTTCATCTATAAACCATCATCAGATACTTGACATTTTCCAAAATTGGACCCAAGTTCTACTAGTGTCTTCTACAACCCATTGAGATTTCTATGAAACGTAGATGGGCTCGTAGGAACTGTATCAACAGACTTTTCACCAACTTTTCCCTTTCCAACTAAACTTCTAATTTCCGGGGTGCTTCAAGTATATCACCAAACCACATCACAAACATGGTATGAAAACCTTTAGAAACTATTAATTTTTTTAAATCCAAGGCGCCATTTTGGTTATCGACCAAATATTTTGGCATAGCGGCCTCCAAATTTTTGAATTTACCTACAAGATTCATTAAAAGGTTGTTTTCAAAGAGTTTCCTACTCTTCTTACGTTTCAAGAGGGGTATTCTTGCCCGTTTACCCTCAATTAACTTCCCTAAATCCGTCTTCTAACCTGATAACATCCTAATGCATATTGTAACTCCCAAAATCCCTAATCTCCTTCTCACAAAAATCAAGAACATCAAGAACGACATATTCTCTATTTTCCAATATCTTAAATCTATACGTTTAAGATTATCTCAAGATTCATAGGATTTTGTATCAAGATTCATTCCCAAACACCTTCACAAAGAACTCCGCAGAAGGATTTTTGAAGTACAATATATAAGGTTCAAGCCCAAACTTTTTCTCCAACAATTCCTAAATATTAAGGTATGTGAGACTGTCATAATGAGAAACTAAGTTATTCCTCATGCCCTACATCTATAATATAAGTTAGTTAAATCAAAATTAGGGTTTGACCCAATGTTTATGATTTTTGAGTTCTTCTATTTCAAATATTCCTATTAGTGATTCTATTATTGAAATCAGTATACTTCATGTTGTTAATGATATTTGATTAATATATGGTTCATGCCATTCTACCACATGAACCTTTCTTGGATAAATTTTTTTAAAAACCTTCTCATACTATTTCTTATGCATATTTTTCATGACTAAAATATATTTTAAGATTTCAAATATGTCTTCCAAGAAAGAGTTCATGAAAGTATATTTTACTTCAAGTGCATTAGTATAGAGAGTTTTCAAGGAAGTATATTTTGCATCAAAATACATATCTTCATAAACCGAATCACCAACATAGAGCCTTAAATACTGGCGCCTATGATCAGCATAACTCTTATGCCTACTCTAAGCTATCTTGAGCCTATCCTGAATCACCCTTACTTAATCAAGGCCTCCTGAATCAAGTCAGTACCATGTAGCCTAGCCCAACTAGAGAGCGAAAACGCCTACAATATAAGGCCCAAAATGGCGCTATCTAAATATTAGAATGGTAGCTATTGTTGTACGCAAACTCTTCTAAGGGAAAGAACTGGTCACACTAACCTCCAAACTCCAAAACACAAGCCCACAACATATCTTAACGAAACTGAATAGTATGCTCTGACTCAACTTCAATCTATGGGTGGAGAATTATGCTAAGGTCGACACGAGTGCCCAAATCCCCCTGAAAGGTCCTGTAAAATCTAGAAATGAAATGAGCACCCCGATCTAATATAATAGTCACATGAGCTACAAGAAGATGAACCACCTGTAGTGTCATGACCTAGGAGTACCCTGTCACGACCCGGGAGCACCCCCTAGTCGTAACCGGCGTACTCGACCTCGAAGAGGTCTAATACAAGCCTCTTAGCATTCATTCATCGCATAGACACTAAAACCATAAGGAATTAAAAACTTTCTTTACCAAGAAAACATTTAATAAAATTAAAAAAATAGCAAGCGGAAGACTTTATACATGATGTCTCATTACCATCTAATGCTTTAGAGTACGAAATTCGGGACTAATCCCATACACAACTTCATGATACTAAAAAGACATAAAAGAACATATGGGGTATTGTCCTCGAATATATGAGGACTCACCAAGTCTTCATCTTCAACACTTAGAAACCTATCAAGTAGCAATGACATGTCACCATCTCCAAATCCCTACACTTTAGTCCAAAAAGGGAAAGAAAGGGGTTAGCACAATTAAGTACTAAGTATGGAAGCCATGCAAAAACATTATAAAAGGGACGTTTATTGGAGAAACATACTTTTATGCCATTTGGTAAAACTTCATAAAAAAAATACAAGTATAAGAGTCACAATATCCAACCATAACCAACATACAAGTCATTAACCACTTTAGCACATACTCCACACATAACCCATTCCTTCACCTTAAACCATCCACCTCAAGTAACCCTTGGACAACACTTTGTGCAATGTATGGATAGCGTCCCATACCACCATCCACACTAAAGCATCATCCTAAGGCCACCAAATGTGAACTTACCACTTATCATGCTTCATATCACAAGCCATCATGCACAACTAGTACTAAAGTACAACACATGAACATAATTGACAAGTAAGCCTTTTCATCATTTCTTGACCTCTATCTCAAGTTACCCAAAGCCACCCTTAAGTGAAACATGAAGTGACCGCCCATACAATCTCTTCATATACACCTAAGTGTTCCTAGGGGTTACCATAGATAAGGAAATTTACCATTACAATATAACATACTAAGTCAATGTTTACATATAAAACCATAGCCAACCGTATACATACTCAACATATATTCATATACAACCCATGCTTAACTTTAAAGGAACACATACCACTTCATTACCATAGGACCTCTACCTAATATAACCTTAAGACACACTTGAGTAAGACAAGAAGTGACCGCCCATACAACCTCTTCAAGCACACTTAAGTGTTCCTCAAGATTACCTTAGATAAGGACATTTCCTTTACAACATAACATCAATAGACCAACATTCTTTAAGAAACCATTTTTGGAGACATTCAAGCACATAAGGGGACTTTCACATAATAGTCGTTAGACTTAGGGAACTCACTTTAGTATCTTCAAAGCCTACTCGTGCCATGTGTAGATAGCATCCCATACTACTACCTACACGTTGTAGAACCTATCCAATAACTAGAGTGCGCATCCCACATGATGGGAATAGGCATAACCGACATAGACCATACTAGCTAGGTATGGAATCCGGAGTCTATCCTACTCCGTGGAGGTTGTTCTACTTGCCAAAGGAAGAACTAGTAAGCAACCCATGTAGGCACATTGTTTAGGGGATGTCCAAGGAAGTTCATTGTGCCTAATCTCATACTCAACTAGGCCACCTTCCTAACCACATCCACTCGGTGCTAGCCTTGTTTCCCATAGAGTATTCAATCACATATGTACTTAGAGAAGGTTCCTTTTCTAGTTCAACCAACTCATAGTACCTCTTCCCAAGAAAGGCCCCATTTCTTAGTCATAGCCAATCAAGGTTCATAAGGATAGCTCATTTAACTTTCTTAGATAAGGATTTTCATGCCGTTCCGGCTCCATCCATCTCTAAGTCTATCATTTCACTCAAGAAGGGAACATCGCCCTAAGGCCCATCCTTCAAGGTTATACATTTACTTAGGAAAACTAGACTTATGAAAGGGCACCATTTCTTAGTTCTGCCGATTCAAGTCTTGGCCTAGAATTCCTCTTTTAGCATTTATAGAAAGGGCACCATTTCTTAGTTCTAGCCCACTTCACACATTCATGCATTCAAGACTTTAAGTAACAAGGAGAGACACTTTAGTCTACCAACCAAGTTACAACATTATCATCTAAGGATACTTCATAATCCAACATCATTTCATATATAAATCATGAGAAACATCATACTTTATATCACAATGCTATCCACTTTACATAGGATCATCACAAGATCACATAAACTCATTCACATCATACCTTCACACATATAGCTTCACATAAAACTTTACATATAGCTTCATATAGGACTTTACATATAGCCTCATTTATATATAATAATATAACAATACAATAACACTCATATAATGCCCTTCATGGCCTCAATTCACAATAATACAATATTCCAACATTATGCAACAACTTCCCCAATGCCTTCATGGATACAATTCACAATAATACCACACAAGAACAAGATATAACACCTCCACCAAAGGTGGATTCAACCTACCAACAACAATTAATTCAATAAAGAGAGTTCAAACTTTCTTACCATAATTCAAAGTCATAGCCAAAATCACCAAAAATCCAAGCAATCACCAATACTTCACTCATAAGGCTTACCACCCTTAATTCACCCATTATCAACAATTAATCATGAATAAACATTAAACAACACAAGAGATATCAATACAATTCACTGTACACATAATTCCATCAACTTTGAATTTATAGAAATAGACCCACTTCATAAACACATTTTGGGGTTTTGTAGAATACAAGGATTCATGGAGTTTTCATCTTAAAACATCAATTAAACATCAATAATATCATAACTTATCATTTGAAATCGTTTCATGCAAGAACCCTTGAGTTTGAGTAGAAATTAGGCTTTTTCAAAACTTTGGAAAAGTTGAAAACCATTTGAAATTGGCTCTAGGGTGATAGCTTGCCCTAGATAAAGAACTCCCATACCTTTACTAAGATTCCCCAAGAAATTTGATGAAGAAAACGTCTTGCATCCACAACCCTAGCTCCCACTTCTTCTTCTTCTTCTCTTCTTTCTCTCTTCTTCTCTTCTTCACTCAAGAACCCTAACTCTTACTCTTTTAAAATGGAACAAAAATGATCCACAATCAGCCTAACACAACAATATAACCTCAAAAGAAATGATTTGTGAAAAGACCAAAATGCCCTTAAATTTCCGGACGGACTCCCTGCCAACTGCCCAACTTTCGAAGGGCATAACTCGCTCATACGAACTCAGAATTGAGCAAACTCGGTGGCGTTGGAAAGATCGTTCCAAGGGATTTCCAAACATAACTTGAAATACTCCTGGATCATCCTGAGCTAGGAGTTATGACTGCTCAAAGTTGGCCAAAAACTCACTGATTTCCACACTTGGCCGAATTTCCAGATTCTGAATTTTTTTCCAAAAATGACTACTTCCAATTTCAAGCTTCTTCATATTCATTTTAAATTGTCGGATGTTACATACCCCCTAGATGTGACACGACGTACAAGACTCCGGAAAGTCTCATACAAGGCTCATAGAATATCATAACATAAAATAATAGAAAATGGTGCCAAAATTTAAAAAATTTATCCATACAATCGAGGTCTTTAATAAAAGCAAGCGGAAGTCTAACTTGTTTCAATTAGCCATCTAATGCAATCTTTGAATCAACAATAGGTCACAACCCTTCATCAAAATCCGAAATATAAAATGACTAGAAAAGAAACTACTAGTGACTCATATGTCCTCGAATCTTTAAGACTCACCATAAGCTAGGACAATAGTCGATCCAAGTTTGAACTAATAGATAATCATCTTAGGAACCAGAACCTACACTTTGTGAAAAATGTAGAAAATATGGGTTAGTACAAAAATTCGCTAAGTATGATAGCCATGCATAAAATCCTTGAAAATATGCTAAAAGGGACATTTTAGTCAAAAATTATGCATTTACCAAGTTTGAGAATTATCATGCACTTTTAGTGTAAAGCACAAGTCACAATCATATTCATCATATAAATCATTATAACATAATAGAACCATCTCGTAGGTAGCCTTAGGTTATACTTGTGCAATATATAGATTAAGTCCCATACCCCCACCCATACTAAGTACCATCTTTAGGTCACCATTATCATATTTACCATTCTTTACTGTCATCCTTAGTTCACACTTATAAACAAGGAACATTCACATTTAACAAGTCATATAAAGGAAACCAACTCATAGCAACAATACAAGTTAAGCATTCATCACTATATTTAGCCTTCATGTCAATATTCTCAATATCATCATTATAAGCATATTCATTTTATAAGACATTATAACATTATTTGAGGAAAACAACATAACCACTCTCAAAGCCTACTTATGCAATGCATGGATGAAGTCCCATACCCCCACCCACACTTCATAGAGCCTCTTGAGTAACCATAGTACATAACTCACATGATGGGAATAAGCCCTAGCCGACATAGACCATGCGAGCAAAGCATAGAATCCGGTGTCATGTCCCATACCGAAAAGAGTTGGTCTACTTCCCTAAGGTAGAATTGGTAATATTTTAGCTTAAGTGTATCCACTAGCTAATAACCTAAGTGGGCACATAGTTATGGGATAAGGAGATTGTCACTAGGAACCCGGCCTAACATGGGGAGAGCTTTCACCTCACAATATCCACTCGGTGCTAAGCATTAAATTCCCATGGAGTAGCTAACTCTCATTTAACATTCATACACTTGAGAGGGATGTCATTGGCCTACCGACTCAAGGTACATCATTAGAATAACTCATTGAATCCTCATGGAAGGGATACCTTTGGTCTACCGATTAAATGTTCATCATTATAGTAGTTCATTGACTCATCATGAAAGACATACCTTTGGTCTACCGATTCAAGACAAAACCTTAGAATACTTCATTAGTCATTTATGAAAGGGATGCCATTAGCCTACCGATTCAAGGATCATTATACATTGATAAAACCTTTCACAACATGTCATCATCATTCACAAGTGTATAATTAAGAATAGCCTTTCAACAACACCACAATTACTTTATAGTCATGATCACATTGCTTTCAAAGTATTCACAAAGCATGTACACAAACATCATGATTATACAAAATTCTCATAATTTACCCTTCAAGGACCATGAATAATAATTCACCAACACACCTAGAAATACTACATAAGACATGGATAATAACATGATTCAAGTAATCAATTCATAACATTGATAATTCTATAGCATTCTAAAACCATCAATTAATATCCACACTTTAAGATCCAATTTGAGAAATTAGGGTAATTCATGTATTCTTGAGGAATTCATCTTAAAAACAGTACATAATCATCAATTTGATCATAATATAAAACAATTAAACCATTAGAACCGTTTTTGAAGTGAATCCATGACTTGGAGTAAAACCCTAGCTTTTTGGGTAAAGTTACAAGTTTGAAATTGAGTTTGGAGGGACTCCATGGATGAAAACTATCCATTGATCAAAGACTACTATACCTTAGGTGAAGAAATCCAACAAAATTGAGTGAAAAATCCTCCTTCTTCAAGCCCTAATTTGATCTTCTTCTTCTTCTTCTTCTTTTTCTTCCTTGGGGTTCTAGAGAGAAGATTTTAGAGAGGGTTTGGTTTTGATTTGGGTAGGTGGGATTTTTTATGTAGCATATGAGGTGGTTAAAGGCTTAAAAAGTCTTATATAGGTATAATAAATCAATATAAAATGACTTCAAAATTAACTAACTTAATGAGGAATTACCTGAACTACCCCTTCCTTGGCAGAGACTTGGACAGATCTGCAGGTCATGACCTACGCCCATGACCCACAGACCGTGGGTGGGTCTACTGGCCATCCTGCAGGTCCGTAGGTCCATGTATACAGCTCCCCATTTGGGGTCTTGACCCACGAGACACACCCATGAGGCGCGGATGGACCTACGCCTCATAGGTCCTATCCGTAGGTCACCAACTTTGGGTAGGTTTGGGCAGATTTGGAGGTTAGGTTTTACGGTCCTCCTCAAGGACCCTTGGTTGGTCAGTGGGGAGTCGTACCTTGACGTTTAACCCCTAAACACCTCATCCTAAGTACGGGAAGCCACATTACAACATTAACCCACACATCAAACTCTAAAACTCTCAGGTAAGGCTTTAGTTTCACCTACTAATTTTCCGGTTGTTACATTATCTCCCCCTTGGGAACATTCATCCTCGAATGGCGATCTAGACACCTTACAGAATTAAAGACTAAAGACTAGAAGCCTATCACGCATGAAACATCAACTAATGCACAATTCAAAGGAGGATACATCAACTACATCTCAATGAAACACAAAGAAGTAGGAACTACATCTAGCAACCCATTATGCATGCGAACTTCACATTTCTTAAATCCGCAGGAGGAACTACCTTCTCCAACTTAAAGCCTGCTCAATTCAACACCATGAATCAAATTACGTAATTGCGCTCAAAATCATATTAAAGCATTTTCAACAATTCATCTCATGAAGCATTTATGCAACTCATACTAAATGCACATCAACATGAGGAACACATAAATCATGAAAATTCATTTTATTTCGAAACATGAATTCAATCAAGAACATGCATAACATAAGGAGATCATGGAAACACATAAATCACACATCACTCCAAAACATGAACAAGCCACAAGGAATTCTTTGTCTCAAGCTTGAATAGGAATAGAAGAAAGAGATAAGGATATCGGAACTCTCACCAATCTTGCTTTCTAAGCATACCATCTACCCCTTTGGAGTAAACCCCTACTAAGGCTAATATAAAAATAGCATATGGATCTTAGTGAAACCTTTACATCTATAAGCAATTATCAACATACCGGTGCCTTCATCCAGAAGGGTTCCTTTGTCCTCTCTAGAACGGAGTGCATAGAAGTGACCATACTTTGGAGCATTGGGATCTAGACCACTAAGAAAAGCTTGCTTGGACTATCTTCCTTTTGCCGAGAGTGTAGGGCAATTTTTCACTTGATGATCACTCTTTTCACAACCATAGCAACCATCTATACCGGCTAGGCACTTCCCATTGTGCTTTTTTCGACATTTGGTGCAAGTAGGCTTAGGAAATGGAGACCCACTACCTTTCTCTTGGTTAAACCTAAGAGTGTTGGAAGGATCTTGGGTGGAATACCTTTGTTTAGACATTTCATGCATAGTCATGTGTAAGGGTATGAGGAGAATAATCCTTCAACAATACCATAATCACTCCGTAGTCATAGGATCTTCACTCTCTAAGTGAATCATAAGCTCATACACAATTCCAATAAACATGTACAAACCCTCATAATTTGCCCTTCAAGGACCATGAATCACATTCAACCCAAACATCTAGAATTACTACAGTAGATATGGAGAATATCATGATTCAATTAACTCAATCAATATAGACATAATCTATTCACATGCTTCTATAATCAATCAACCCACATCATGAAGTCAAAATTTAGTAATATAGGGAATTCATGGGTTCCTGGGGGTATTTCATCATAATCAACAATTAATCATCAATTCAATCATAATCCATCATAAATAAACCATCGAAAACATTTTAGAAAGGAATCCATGGCTTAGAGTGAAACCCTAGCTTTTGGGGAAATTGAAAGCTTTGAAATCAAGTTATGAAGGGACTCTATGGGTGAAAGATACCCATAGATGAAAAGCCACCATACCTTGATAAAGAATCTTCAAAGAATTTGAGGAAGAAGCCTTGAATTCACCAAACCCTAGCTCCAAGTTTACTCTTCTTCTTTGAGTTTTAGAGAGAGAAATATTGTGAGGAAGATGAACTTTTAGTTTTGATTTGGGTGTCGTGAAGAATGACTTAGTTTAGGGAGTTTTAATTTAAAAACAACTTACATATTGACCCCAAACGTACCCAAAATGACCTCACTTTAATTGGACTAAAAAAGGAAATTACTGAATTGATCCTCAGTAAGTTACCACGCCAGGTGCCACGAGGGGCCCCACGAGCCGTGGTCCCACTCGTGGACTTAGGCAGTAGTTAGGCTTCCATACCTTTTAGCCTACACACCCAAGGCAACTCCACGAGGGGCTCCATGAGCCGTGGAGCTAACCACGAGCCATGGTCCCTCTCGTGGTCCTTGAGGCAGTAGCTAAGCTACTTTGGGCCCTTAGCTCAAATGCGCAAGGCATCTTCACAAGGGGCTCCACGAGCCGTGGTTAAGCCCACTGGCCGTGGTCCCTCTCGTGGACCTTGAGGTAGTAGCTAGGCCACTTTGTGGCTACTCCTCTTTGGCCAAGGGAACTTCACGAGGCATTTCACAAGCCGTGGTCAAGACCACTGACCATAGTGATGGCCGTGAAGTTGGGGCAGTGTGCTCCAAGTTTGGGGCATCCTTGGCCTTTGGCCTTGGCTTGGCTCCTTTACCTTGGAATTTGCCCTTTGGCCTTGACCCTTGTAGCCCTCATTTCAACTCTAGATGGTCTACTAGTCTACGGGGATTCATTTTATGATTTTTAATCCTGACGTTTAGCTCTAGTTAAGCCTACTAGTTTCCGGAGAGTTACATTATCTCCCCCTTGGGAACATTCTTCCTCAAATGACTATCTAGACACCTTACGGAATATAAGAATTAAGACTAGCAGCCCATCATGCATGCAATATTAAAATAATGCACAATTTAAAGAAGGAAACATCAGTTCCATCTCAAGACATAATCAATTCAACACAAGGAAGTGGGAGCTACATCCACAACCCATTATGCACAAAAACTCACTATTTCACATATTCATAGGAGGAACTACCTTCTCCAACTAAAAACAAGCTCAACACAACATTATGGAGCCAATATGCCATTTCATCAAAAGCATAATAAATCATGTTCATCGAGTCATCTCATAGAGTCAAATATGCAATCATCATACTAAAATGCACAACAATATGAGGAACACATAAATCATGAAAACTCATTTCATACTAAACATGAATTCTCACAAGAACATGCATATCATAAGGAAAATCATGAAGAACATATATAACACACATGACTTCGCAAAACCCTAAACTCAAGAGAGACTACTTACCTCAAGCTTGGATAAGAGTAGAAGGAAAAAAATGAGGATAGCGGGACTTCGTATCGGCCTCGGCCTCCTATGTAGCACCCTCAACTAAATGATTCCTCCATAAAACCTTTACAAAGGCTATTTCCTTGTTTCTCAACCTTTTAACTTGTCCGTCTAAAATCTCTACCTGAACCTCTTCATATGAAAGGCTCTCATAAACCCCCAACCCTTCTAAGGGAATGATGGATATTGGATCACCAATACACTTCTTGAGCATAGAAATATGAAATACTGGATGAACCGGGGCAAACTCATTTGGCAAGTATAACTCATAGGCAACTTTCCCAACATGTTTCAAGATTTGATATGGGCCTACATAATGGGGACTAAGTTTCCCTTTCTTGCCAAACCTCATCACACCTTTCATAGGTGAGAATTTCAAATAGACCCAATCATTAACTTCAAATTCTAGATCCCTCCTTCTAACATCGGCATAATACTTTTGCTGACTTTGGGCCATCTTCAACCTCTGTCTAATGAGTCAGACTTTCTCAATGGCCTCATAAACTAGTTTGGAACCAATTAGGGCAATTTCACCTACTTCAAACCAACCAACCGGAGATCTATATCTCCTACCATACAATGCTTCAAAAGGAGCCATGGCAATACTTGAGTGGTAACTATTGTTGTAGGCAAACTCTATTAATGGTAGATGGTCATCCTAATTACCTTTGAAGTCTATAACACATGCCTTAAACATATCCTCGAAGGTTTGGATAGTACATTTCGATTGACCATCGGTTTGGGGATGAAAAGTCGTGCTAAGCTTAACCTTAGTACCAAGCCCTTTTTGGAATGCCTTCCAAAAGTGTGAAGTAAATTGAGTAGCCCGATTTGAAATAATAGATAAAGGAACCCCATGCAACTTCACTCTCTCCTTGATGTATAATTTGGCATAGTCTTCCGCCAAAAATGAAACCTTAACGGGAATAAAGTGGGTTGATTTTGTCATTCTATCAACAATGACCCAAATAGAATCATGTTGCCTTTGAGTATGAGGAAAATCCACTATAAAGTCTATATTCACCTCCTCCCATTTCCAAGTGGGAATTGGTATATCTTGCAAAAAGCCTCCTGGCCTTAGGTGCTCGGCCTTAATTTGTTGATAATTTGGACACTTGGCAACAAAACCCGCTATATCCTTCTTCATACCATTCCACCAATAGACTTCCCATAGATCATGGTACATCTTGGTGGCTCCCGGATGAATAGCATACCGCGAACCATGAGCTTCTTTTAGAATTTGCTCTCTCAAGCCATCAACATCCGAAACACATAACCGACCTAGGTACCTAAGCACCCCATCTTCCCCTTGGGAGAAAGCCTCAACGGACTTGTTGAGTACCGACTCTTTGAACTCAACTAATATAGGATCAATGTCTTGCTTAGACTTCACGTCCATCACAAAGTATGATTCGGAACCATTACGGAACATGACACCACCCTTGGTGGAATCCACTAGTTGAACATCTAGCCGGTCCAACCTATGCACGCCACGAACCAATTCTCTCTTTTCATCCTCTACATAAGCTACACTACCCATGGACAATCTACTAGTGGCATCCGCAACTACATTGGCTTTGCCGGGGTGGTAAAGGACACTCATGTCATAATCCTTCAAGAGTTCTAACCGCCTTGTTTGTCGGAGATTCAAGTCTTTTTGACTAAACAAATACTGAAGACTCTTGTGATCGGTGAACACATCAACATGCACCCTATATAGATAATGCCTCCATATTTTCAAGGCAAATACTACCGCCGCTAATTCAAGATCATGGATTGGATAATTCCTTTCATGGATCTTGAGTTGCCTTGAAGCATAGGCAATCACTTTACCATGTTGCATAAGGACACATCCCAAACCCACTCTAGAGGCATCACAATATACAACAAAACCATCGGTACCCTCCGATAAGGTCAACACTGGAGTGGAAGTAAGTCTATCTTTAAACTCTTGGAAGCTTTTCTCACAAGCCTCTGACCACTCAAACTTAGCTTCTTTTGAGTCAAAGCCGTCAATGGAGAAGCAATGGAGGAAAAACCCTCAACAAACCTCATATAGTAACCGGCCAAACCCAAAAAGCTTCTAATATCAATAGGATTTAGAGGTCTAGACTAACTGTTGACCGTATCCTTCTTTTTAGGATCTACCTCAATACCCTTGCCCGACATAATATGACCAAAAAAGGCTACAAACCTTAGCAAAAACTCACATTTGCTAAATTTCGCATATAATTGGTGGTTTTTAAGGCCTTGCAATACAATCCTCAAATGGCTCATATGCTCATTTTCACTCCTTGAATAGATCAAAATATCATCAATAAAGAAGATCACAAACATATCAAGGTAGTGTCTAAACACTCTATTCATTAGGTCCATAAATGCCGCTGGGGCATTTGTCAACCCAAATGACATAACCACAAATTCATAGTGACCATACCAGTTCCTAAAGGCTATCTTGGGAATGTCAACCCCTCTTACCCTTAGTTGATGGTAACCCGAACAAAGATCTATTTTGGAGAAATAGTTAGCCCCTTGAAGTTAATCAACCAAGTCATCAATTCTTGGAAGATGATATTTATTCTTTATGGTCACTTTGTTCAATTGGCGATAGTCGATATACATTCTAAGAGACCCATCCTTCTTTCTAAAAAACAATAAGTTTATATAATTTTCTGAAACGTAGCTTTCATTCATATATAAAATTCAGAAAATAGTTAGACTAAACATTCGGAGCACCCCATGGAGAGATACTCGGTTGAATAAAGCCTTTGTCAAACAAATCCTTTAGTTGCTCTTTCAACTCGGCCGGAGCCATTCTATAAGGAGGAATGGAGATACGTTATGTATCCGGTAAAAGATCAATGCCAAAGTCTATTTCCCGCTCGGGAGGAATACCGGGCAAATCATCCGAAAAAATTTCCGAAAAATCATTCACTACCGGAATTGACTATACAGATTGGGTTCCGGACTCAACATCCATAACTCTAACAAGATGGTAAAATACACCCCTTGGAGATCATTTTCCTAGTTTTGAGGCAAGAGACAATTTGACCTCTAGGGATAGAATGCCCCCCCTTCCACTCTAAGATAGAGTCATTTCGAAATTGAAACTTAACTACCCGAGTCCTACAGTCAATAGAGGTATAACATGCATGCAACCAATCCATGCCCAAAATCACATCAAAATCTAACATGTCTAATTCCACCCAATCCACCAAGGTAACTTTATGGGACAAAGAAATAGGACAACTCCAATAGACTCTTTTTGCCACTACCGAGTCACCAACTGGGGTAGAAACCCAAAAAGGCTATATTAACACTTTCGGGAATATTTCAAACTTCATGGCCACAAAAGGTGTCACAAAGGACAAAGTAGCACCGGGATTTAACAATACATATACATCAATAGAATAGACTTGTAACATACCGGTCACTACATCCGGGGAGCTCTCTTGGTCACCTCGGGATTGAAGAGCATAGAAGCGGTTTTTCTTGGGAGCATCAAAATTTGAACCGCTAGGAGGGACTTTCTTACCCTCTCTTCCTTGATTCTTAAGCATGGGACCATCTCTCATCATGTGACTGCTCTTCCCACAACTATAGCAACTATCCGTGCCAACTAGGCACTTACCATCATGTTTCTTGCCGCACTTGGAACAAGTAGGCCTCACCATAGAAGATCCACCACTATTGCCCCCTTAAGGCTTAGGGTTAGACACCCTATCTTTATTGACCCTTTGGAGCACTAGACGAGCCTTGGTTGGAGAACTTTATCTTGAACCTTGGTGGCCCTTGACCCTCGAACTTACCTTTAGAAGAATTCCCATCATTGGTCCTTGCTCTTTTCACTTCCCTATTCTTCTTCCTAAGTCTTGACTCCTCAACTTGTTGAGCATACACCATTAGACGTGAGATATCCATATTATCATGGAGCATTGCCGCACGACATTCTGCTTTAATCAAGTCAGACACCCCCGTCAAGAACCTACTCATTTCATCCCTCGGATTTGACACCAAAGATGGAGCATACTTGGACAATTGAGTGAATTTGAGGGAGTAGGCTTTAACACTAATGTTCCTTTGACGAAGGTTGATGAATTCCTCAACCTTAGCTTCTCTTAATTCCCAAGGAAAGTATCTACCAAGAAACGGGGATTTGAACACTTCCCACTATATGGGACCTGTTCCTACCGACCTATTGTATTTCCATTGTTTATACCAAACTTGAGCAACATTCTTTAATTAGTAGGCGGATAGTTTCGATTTCTCTATCAAAGTCACTCCCATAATGTCAAGTATCTTGCAAACCTCTTCCACAAACTCATGAGGATCCTCTCCCCCTTTGGAATCATGAAACTTGGAGGGGGGGTTCATCCTAGCAAAGTCCCTAATCTTTAAAGCGGACAAATTCACATTTGGATTAGCCGGAGAAACAACCTCCCTCTTAGCTTGGGCCATCATGGATTGGGCTTGAGTTGTCACGGTTTGAGTCAATATTTGGAGAGTCGACCTTATTTTCACATTTTTCATACCCCCCGCATCAATAGGAGCTTGAGGAACTTGATGATCTTGGGGAGGAACTCCGTCATTCACATTCTCCTCTTCCATCCTTCTTGCGTTCGCCCTTCTTGTATTCATATCCTATAGACAAAAGAGAAAGGTTAGGAAAAGGACTTCATAGAGTTAAAACTCTAAGGCACGACTAAAGATTAATGAAAGAAGTGGAATTTCCTAAACATCTTATAGCCTCTTATTCATAAATGTGGTGCACTTCACACTCATGAAAAAGAGTCTACTTGACGTGGTTTGTGAGACATAATCCTAGAATCATTCTAAACCTTGTGCTCTGATTACAAAGTTTTTCACTACCCAGGGGTACTCCCTTAAAACGACCCCAAAAATGCCCGAAAATGTGCTTCGGAAACACCTATAATTGTAATTTCCATACATCTCAAAATCTGTGCATGATTTCGGAAATTCGACTTCATATTCTTATTCATGGGGTCAAAATGAGTGGGAAATGGGTCTAACCCGAATTTTAGAGCAACCGTAACAAAATTTGAAAATCGCAAAAAAATGTGATTTGGAAGGTCAACTTTAAATGGGTATATCTCTTAGCACACAAGGAACTGGAAGGGCCACAACCTATTAAATTTAAGTTATTTGAGTTAGCTTTCCAACGCACTTGGTTTCACCTAATTCCGAGTTAGGAAGACGGAGTTATGACCATTTTCGTAAAACCTGTCTGTGCAGATTTGCAATTTCCAGTGAGCTATTTTATTTGTTTTTCTCCATAAGCCTCATTTTTTTGAGGCTAAGTGTTGGAGACGTTTTTTATAAAAAGGGGATATGTCCCATACTTAGTCATTTTTAACTTCAAAAACACTCTCTAAGCCCTCTCCAAAATTCCACCAAGATCCTCAACCAAATTCAAAGATCTCAAGCTCTAATTCCGGATTCAAGACTCAATCTCAAGCTTCAATTCTCCATTCCAATCTTCATCAAGGATTCTCCAAAGTTGAGGTATGTGGGTTTGATTGTGGAAACCTTCCTTTCCACAAGTCCAACCATTTATCCTCTATTACTACTTCAAGTTTATGGGTCCTTATGGTTATTTATGAACTCTTGAAGTATGGAATTACTACTACACACCCTATTATGCTTTATTTTGCAAATTATCATGAAATGGAATTATTATGTGATGTTTATGGTTTTCATGCTTCCACGATAAAATTATGAAGGTTGATATATATATATGTATGTTGTTGGTGGGCTGATTTATATGGATTTTGGAATTTGTTGGACTTAGTACTCTTGAAATACATGATTTTATTTACATGAACAGTAGCCCACCATGTGATCGATAAAATGCCCATTTATAGAATTCTTAGGAAATGGAAGGTCCAATGTACGTCCTATGAGTCGGATGGTTATATAATTACTAAAATGATGATGAAATGGACACATGTATATGATTTTCTCTATATAGTGTTGTGAGTCGACCAAGCCTAGCTCGGGGGGTTGTAGGCCTGGGTAACCGTATCGAGGGGTTGGTACCTTGGTTGCGTAGTACGGGGGTAGTAGGCCCGTATAACCATATCGAGGGGTTTGTACCTTGGTCCCTAGCTCGGGGGGTGGTAGGCCCGGGTAACCACATTGAGGGGTTTGTACCTCTTTCGCCTCTCCAAGGGGGTGGTAGGCCTTGGAAATACTATATTGATGGTCATTCGCCACACATGTACTACGCCCCACTAAATATGATTTTTATGTAAGCATTATTATACATATCATCTCATTAATATGCTATCTGTCGGGTATGATGATGCATTTTGCCTATGATGTCCATCTATTGTTGCATTACATTGCATCCCATATACTTAGTACATTCAAACGTACTAATGCATACTCTATGCCTACATGATGTCACCTTGTAAGGACCGGAGCACTGCTTGACCATCCTCCTCCGCGTGGCTATTACGATTTTCTATCGAGGTTATTGGTGAGTCCTCCATTTCGGGGACGTTGCTTATGATCTCTTGCTATGTATAAGACTTTTCCTTTTTAGTTATGTATGGACTATGAGGGTGAGCCCGGTAGTTTGTCTTGGCCCCCGCTAAGTACCCGTGTTTAGAGGTGGTGTTGGACAAGTTGTGTATTATGCTTGAGCTTGACTCATCTATGGTATTTATGTATCATTCTCTTTTTCTCTTGCTCCTTTAGTCCCAATTTCCCCTTGATTATGCTTATCGCTTATGGTCATTTTAATTGCTTCCGCGACCAAGGATGTGTATTGATATGCTATGAGGCTTGTTTGGGGTTCCTTCGGGTTCCCCATTCGCCGATCACGTCTAGGCCCTAGGCTTGGGTCGTGACATCCCTAGATGTAACACGGCATACTCGACCCCGAAGGGTTCTCATATAAACCCTTAGCATATCATGACATAAGATGAATAGAAATGATGCGAAATTAAAAACTTTTTACAATCAAATTCTTTTCATAAAACCAAATGGGAGTCTAGACATTGCCTCATTAACCATCTAATACAACCGAGTATAAATAAGGATCACAACCCTTTACAACATAGTCTCAAAAGAAAATGTAAGAAGAAACTAGAAATGAACAACTCTCTTCCTCGAA
Source organism: Solanum okadae (assembly GCA_036553675.1). Lineage (NCBI taxonomy): Eukaryota > Viridiplantae > Streptophyta > Magnoliopsida > Solanales > Solanaceae > Solanum > Solanum okadae. The sequence goes on along the minus strand of CM071687.1, from coordinate 16,607,525 downwards.
CCATGAGGACTCACCGAAAGCGTGGAGAATAGTCTATCCAAGCTTTTGATTAGGGGTGGCAAAATGGGTAAATAATATGGGTATCCGCTCATATTACCCATTTTAAATGAGTTGGGTATCCAACTCATTTAAAAATGGGTAAAAAATGAATAATATCTTCATTACCCATTTAAAAGTGGGTAGTTAAATGGATAAAATGGGTAAAAGCAAACAAAACAAAGTGATAAAGGTAAGAAAGTCTTTTTTTTAAAAATCTATTAAAAAAATGAAACTTTTTTTTACATTTAATTTGAGATAGGGGTGGGGGTGGTAGGGGGTGTTGAGGGGCTGGTAGGGGATGGGGAGGTAAATTTTTTTAAAAAAAATTAAAAATTTTAATGAAAAAATTAAATTTTTGTCAATTTTATTTTGGGATGGGGTGTTGAGTGGGGGGGTGGTAGGAAGCTGGGGTTGTAATTTTTTTAATTTTTATTTTTAAAAAAAATTAATGAAAAGATTTAAAATTTTGTTTTTTATGGATGGGGTGTGGAGGGGGTGGTAGGGGGTGGGGTGTTAATATTTTAAATATTTTTTAAAAATAAAATTTAATGAAAAAATTTAAAATTTTGTTAATTTTTTTTGGGATGGAGTGGTAGGGGGTAGGGGGTGTTGGGGGGTAGGAAGTAGGGGGTGTGGGGGGGATAGTAGGGGTGGGGTGCAAATTTTTTTAATTTTATTTTTACATTTTTTTAGGATAGGAGGGCTGGTAGGGGGTGGAGTAAAGTGATGAATTTTTTTTGTTTGTTTTTAAAGCTTTTAACAAGATTTCTATTATAATATGGGTAACCATGGTTACCCATATTATCTATTGGGTAACTCGTTTTTACCCATTTAAAATGTGAGTCGAGTCGAGTAACTTACCCATTTTTATTTAACTCATTTTTTGATCGACTCACTCGTTTGCCCCTCCTACTTTTGATCAAGAAAGAAGCACACCTCAATGACCGGGCCCTACACTTATAGAAAAATATAGAAAATATGTGTTAGTACAAAATTGCACTAAGTATGGAAATCATGCATAAAAATCCTTAAAACGTGCAAAAATGGATTATTTAGTTAAAACCATGCACTTTGTCAACTTTAAAAGTCATCATGAACATTAGTGTAAATACATAAGTCACCATAAAGCATTGACAAGATCCCATAATCCTATCTAATACTAAGTACCACTTTTAGGCCACCACAATCATGCATATCATAACTTGACCTCATCCATAGCCAATACTCATAGACAAGGAAACGTTCATGTTCATTAACTTGTAACAAGGAAGGCCACTCATAGCAACAATCCACATCATACATGCATAAATTCATATATCTTCATAGCATAAGAAAACCACACCATAACCCCTTTCAAAGCCTACTTGTGCAATGTACAAGTGAAGTCCCATACCCCCACTCACACTAAGTAGATCTCATTGAGAAGTCATAAGTATAGTTCATGTTCATGTTCATGTCATAGTTCATATTCTTGTCATGTAGGGAAATAGCCTTAACCGACATAGACCATGTGAGCTACATGAAATCCGGTGTCATGCCCCCCACACCGAAAAGAGGTGTCCTACTTGCCTAAGGTAGAACTAGTTTGTTAGCTTAGGTGGATCCACTAGCTAAAGGCATATGTGGCCACATGTCACGACCCGGGAGCACCCCCTAGTCGTAACATGGCGTATTCGACCCCAAAGGGGTCTTATACGAGCCACATAGCCATTCATTGCATTCAATACTGAAAATAGTGCGGAATAATAAAAAAACTTATTTACATCCACACATTTAAACTTCATTAAAACAACTTTAAAAACACACAGCGGAAGTCTAAGTCTCACATGGCCATCTTAGACACAGTCGCAAAACATAAGTAGGGACACGGCCCTTTACAATCAAAAGAAGTCTATTACATGAACAAAAGAACTTAAAAGTCTTATCCTCGAATCCATGAGGACATACCAAGTCTTGGAGGAAAGCAATTCAACACTTCAAACTAGCTAGGAGGGATCACTTGCCGGAACCTACACTTATAGTAAAAATATGAAGAATATGGGTTAGTACACAAAATGTACTAAGTATGATGACCATGCAAAACATACTTAAAAAGGGACATTTTAGTTAGAAACCATGCATTATGCCACCTTTTTGAAATATCATGAACAATAGCATAAAAGACATACAAGACAAGCATAACATCAAGTAAGTCATAATATCACCTTTAAACAATATCAACATGAAAACCTTTACCTTGGACCTTCACCTCAAGAAACCCTTATGCTATACCTCGTGCAATGTATGGATGGCGTCCCATACCACCATCCATACTAAGGCACCACATTTAGGTCACTTAAAGTAACTTATCATTCCTTTCTTTCACTTTTGCACAATATTCATACATAAGAGGTATATCATTAATTAAGACATGGCAAGGAAAAATAACTCGTAATATAACCCAAGTATAACATGCATAACATATTAAGCATTTAAGAGCCAACATTCTTTAATAACCTCATTTAGGGTACATTTATGTCACAGTCATTAGGATTTAGAGAAGCTCACTATGACCCTCTCCAAGCCTACTCGTGCAATGTATAGGTAGCATCCCATACTACTACCTACACTTTGTAGAACCTGTCAAGAAACCATAATGAAATCTCACATGATGGGAAGTAAGCGTTTAACCGACATAGACCATGAGAGCTTGTCATGGAATCCGGTGTCATAAGTCCCCACACCGTAAAGAGGTGGTCTACTTGCCTAAGGAAGACCGGTATATAGCTTAATGGATCCACTAGCTTCCTATGCCGGCACATAGTTTATGGGATAAGGTAGACGATCATTGAAACTCATGCCTAACTGTCGGGGGAGTTTCCATCTAACCAAATCCGCTCGGTGCTTAGCCTACATTCCCATAGAATAGTTCATTACTTTGACATCATCACACATGAAAGGGTGCCATAAGCCTACCGATTCAAGGTACATTATTTAACACATGAAAGGGTGCCATAAGCCTACCGATTCAAGGTACATTTAGGAAAGCTCATTAACTCCTCTTGAAAGGGTGCCATGGGCCTACCGATTCAAGTCTCATCATTAACCTTTATGGAAAGGTGCCATAGGCCTACCGAATCCAAGGTTCATTACTTATCATTAATGGAAGGGTGCCATAAGCCTACCGATCCAAGGTTCATTATAAGCATGTGTGGAAGGGTTCCATAAGCCTACCGATCCAAGGATTCAACAATCAACAATATAATCATTTATACAAGAAAATGATGCATAAGCCCTACCAATTCAAGGTATACTTTATATTGAAGAATCCTTCATATTATATCATCAACATTCATGAGTGTCATCAACACATCTCTGGATTTCCATACATCTCATAACTCAAACTTTAAAGCATCGATTCATCAATTCTCCATAGTTGGACATTTTGTCAAACACCTTGAAGGCATGTAATGGAATCAAAGAGCATGGAAAATAGGGTAGTAATTATGCAACCAAACCAGTGAACAACCTACAACAACACCTTTACATTCATAACATGATCACATTATCTTCATTGAATTCTCATTCATATAATGTCATGATAACGCTCCAATTTCTCATACTATGCCTTTAAGGCCATAAGCCTCACATACCAATACACCAACAATACACCATAAAATAAGCATGGGTAATGACATACTTCAACAATCTAAAGACCTTTAAACAAGTTTGATTCATATACATTCGTTATCTAGCAACCCACTTCATAAAGGCATAAACTAGGAATAGAGAGAAATCATGGGTTCATGGAGTATTTTCATCTTAAATCGTCAATACAACAACAATATAACCATAAAGTGCCATTAGAAACCTTTTAAAACCATTTGGTGGAAGAACCCATGAGATTGAGTGAAAACCTAGATTTTTCATACTTTGAAATAGCTTTGGATTTGGCTCCTTGAATGGAAAATTAGACAAGGATCAAGACCACCATACCTTTGCTATGATCTCCCACGAAATTTGATGAAGAAAGCCTTGAATCCAAAGCCCTAGCTCCCACTTCTTCTTCTTCTTAAATGGAGGATTGTAGAGAGGGAAATGTTTTTTTTTTAGGGATGGGAATGAACTAATGGTATATAGGAATAACATATGCCCTTTGAAAAAAAATGGTCCAACACTTAGAAAAATTTCAGGCGGGTGAACAGTAATGAACAGTAAAATTAGCTACTGGAATTTGCATTTTCTGCCGGACAGACTTTACGAAAATGGGCATAACTTCTTCGTCCGAACTCCGAATGAGGTGAAACGAAGTGAGTTAGGTAGCTAACTCAAAGGGCTTTCCATGGATATATTATTGGCCACCCAAATAATTTGTGTGCTAGGATATATGACCCTCCAAAGTAGACCCTCGAAAAAGGCTTCACTTGGAAATTTCGGATTTTGATACGGTTGCTCTAAAATTTGGGTTAGACCCATTTCCCACTCAATTTGACCCCCTAAACAAGAATATGAAGTCGGATTTTCGAAAAACGAAACGGATCTTTTTATATACAGCTAAACAAGTTTCCGATAACTTTCGAAGCACATTTTTAAGAACTTTTGGGTCAAATTCAAATATAATCATTTCATTAAGTTCTCGACTCCAAACTCACATGTGAGGCTCTAGTTTCACTCTATCATTTTCGAGTCGTTACACCACATAGTTACGAGATAAAGAGATTGTTACTAGAAACCCGGACTAACTGAGGTAAAAGGTTTCCATCTCATGAGATAATTGTTTTGGGAACCTGGACTGACTGGCGTAAAAGGAACCCATTGGGAAACCGGACTAACTTGCGTAAAAGCTTCCATCTCATATTCATATTCACTTGGTGCTAAGCATAATTCCCTTTAATATTCATGTTAAGTCTTCACTTAGGTACATGTTCATGAAAGAATGCCCTACCACTCAAACCAGCATGGTATCATGATAGCTCATAGATTCAATAGGTGAGAATGGCCTTTCAACCTTAGAATCATTAATATGTGAGTAAACCTTTCATATCATGTTCATAGTGAGCTCATGAGAATAACCTTTCAATCAACACAACAATATTATCATAGTCATAGAAATTTCATGCATAGTCATGTGTAAGGGTATGGGGAGAATAATCCTTCAACAATACCACAATTACACCACAGTCATAGGATCTTCACTCTCTAAGTGAATCATAAGCTCATACACAAATTCCCATAAACATGTAGAAACCCTCATAATTTGCCCTTCAAGAACCATGAATCACATTCAACCCAAACATCTAGAAATACTACATTAGATATGGAGAATATCATGATTCAAAAAACTCAATCAATATAAACATAATCTACTCACATGCTTCTATAATCAAGCAACTCACATCATGAAGTCAGAATTTAGTAATATACAGAATTCATGGGTTCTTGGGGGGATTTCATCATAATCAACAATTAATCATCAATTCAATCATAATCCATCATAAATCAACCATTGAAAACGTTTTAGAAAGGAACCCATGACTTAGAGTGAAACCCTAGCTTTTGGGGAAATTGAAAGCTTTGAAATCAAGTTTTGAAGGAACTCTATATGTGAAAGCTACCCATAGATGAAAATCCACCATACCTTGATAAAAAATCTTCAAAGAATTTTAGGAAGAAGCCTTGAATTATCCAAACCCTAGCTCCAAGTCTACTCTTCTTCTTCTTTGAGTTTTATAGAGAAAAATATTGTGAGGAAGATGAACTTTTAGCTTTGATTTGGGTGTTGTGAAGAATGACTTAGTTTAGGGAGTTTTGACTTAAAAACCACTAAAATATTGACCCCAAATTTACTCAAAACGACCTCACTTTAATTGGACTAAAAGATGAAATTACTTAATTGACCCTCACTAAGTGACCACTCCCAGATGCCACGACGGGCCCGACGAGCCGTGGTTATGACCACAAGCCATGGTCCCACTCGTGGACTTGGGGCAGTAGCTAGGATTCCATGCCTTTTAGCCTACACGCCCAAAGCAACTCCACGAACCGTGGTCCCTCTCGTGGTCCTTGAGGCAGTAGCTAAGCTACTTTGGGCCCTTAGATCAAATTCCCAAGAAATCTTCACGAGGGGCTCTTCAAGCCGTGGTCAAGACCACTGGCCGTGGTCCCTCTCATGGACCTAGAGGCAGTTTCTAAGCCACTTGGTGGCTACTCCTCTTTGGCCAAAGCAACTCCACGACGCCTCCCATGAGCCGGGGTCAGGACCACTGGCCATTGTGATGGTCGTGAAGTTGGGGGAGTGTGCTCCAAGTTTGGGGCAGCCTTGGCCTTTGTCCTTGGCTTGGCACTTGCCCTTTGTCCTTGACCCTTGTAGCCCTCATTTCAACTCTAGATTGTCTACTAATCTACGGGGAGTCATTTTATGATTTTTAACCATTACGTTTAGTTCTAGTTAAGCCTACTAGTTTCCGGAGTGTTACAACACATGACTTCACACAAAGAACAAACCATGAGGAACCTATCATCTCAAGCTAAAGGAGGAGTAGAAGGAAGATGAATGAGGATATATGGGCATCTTATTGGCCTCAGCCTCCCAAGTTGCATACTCAACTAACACCCTTACTAAAGATCCCTCCATAACATTTTCACGGAAGCAATTTCTGCGTTCTTCTATTTCTTAACTTGTCGGTCTAAGATCTCATATGGACCAACAAAATGAGGACTAAACTTCCCAAACTCATTATACCTTTCAAAGGTGAGAAATTCAAGTAAACCCAAGTCATGAACATTAGGAACACTCAACGACCTTGCTATCTAGCACACCATCTCCCCCTTGGGAGGAAGCCTAAACGGACTTTCTAAGCACCACTTCTTTCTATTCTATGGTTGGATCAAAACATAAATAAACTTTCACATTCATCACACAAGATGTTTCTAAACCATGGTGAATTATATTACTACCATCTATATGAGTCTATTAATTTGAACATCTCTAGGTATTATCTAAATACTCTATTCATCAAATCCTTTCAACATATCCCAAAACTCATAATGACCATATCAGTTCTACTATCAATAAAACATAACAACAATGCATCCCATTCATACTAAATATAACATCAAAGTATAGCATATCAAGTCTATCAAGCTACATAAGACAAAGCTACACCAGAATCTAATAAAGCATAAAACACATATCGGTTGTCACATCTGGAGGACACTCTTGTTCACCTCTAGCTTGAAGAGCTTAGAACATATTCTGCTTTGGAGCATTCGCATCTGAACCACTAGGAGCAACTCGGTTACCCTCTCTTCCCTTAGCCTTAATCCTTGGGCAATTTCTCATTTTATAACCACTTTCACCATAACTAAAGCAACCTTCCATACCGCTAAAATACCTACCCTCATGTCTCTTTCCAAATCTAGCACAAGTAGGCCATAGGGATTCACTACTAATTCCTTGTGGTTTAGGGTTAGAAACCTTATCTTTACTATACTTAAGAGCATTGGAGGAATCTTGTCCGGAAAACCTTTGTCGATACTTAGGACAACCATGTCCATCGAACACTACATGAGAGGAATCACCATCATCATTTCTAGACCTCTTTTTCTCCCTAGATCTCCCTTTTAGTTTCTCCTCTTCCATTTGTTGGGCATGAGTCATAAGACGAGCAATATTTATGTCATGGACAAGCATAGCCGTACGACATTCTTTTACAACCAAGTTGGATACTCCCAACACAAACTTACTTATATTTTACCTTAGAGCCGGCCACTAGAGATGTAGCATATTTTGACAATTCAGTAAACTTCAACGCATACTCCTTAACACTCATATTACCTTACATAAGGATAATAAACTCAAGTAACAAAGCTTATCTTATCTCCAGAGGAAAAAACCTACCTAGAAAAGCAATTTTGAACCTTTCCCACTCTATGGGACCCATTCCTACTGGGCTAGCCTCTTTTAACTAATTGGGGCGTAGGGTTTAGAGTTTGGGATTTTAGGTTTAGGGTTTAGGGTTTATGGTTAAAGGTTTATGGTTTAGGGTTTAGGGTTTATGTTTTAGGATATAAGGTTAAGGGTTTTTGGTTTATGGTTTAGGATTTAGAATTTAGGGTTTAGGGTTAGGGTTTAGATTTTATGGTTTAGGGTTTAGGGTTAAGGATTTAGCGTTTATGGTTTAGGGTTTAGAGTTTAGGGTTTAGGGTTTAGGGTTAAGGTTTAGGGTTTATGGTTTAGGGTTTATGGTGTAGGGTTTTGACTTTAGAATTTAGGGTTTAGGGTTTTCTATTTAGGTTTTGGGTTTAGGATTAATGGCTTAGGGCTAGGGTTTAGGGTTTATGGTTTAGGGTTTATGGTGTAGGGTTTTGACTTTAGAATTTAGGGTTTAGGGTTTTCTATTTAGGTTTTGTGTTTAGGATTAATGGCTTAGGGCTAGGGTTTAGGGTTTATGGTTTAGGGTTTAACGTTAAGGTTTAGGGTTTAGGGTTTAAAATTTAGGATTTAGGGTGTAGTGTTAGGGTTTAGGTTTTATGGTTTAGGGTTTAGGATTTATGGTTTAGGGTTTAGGATTTATGGTTTAGGTTTTTTTTTTTATTGAACGACCCATGAGGGGGTCAAGGGCTGAGCAACACCCCCAGGCCTTATCATATATGAAAACAAAATATACAAGGAGGGGTACATATACCTTACCTCCAACCTAAGGTGGGACAAGAATCGACCTACCTACTAAGGTTAGTCAACTCCACCCTATACAATATCATGTAATATTAAAACTAAGCACCTAGAAAGGATTCCTCTCTTAATACAAAGTTACTAATAGAACATAAATAAGGGAGACTCTCCCCTTACAAGAATTAATGAAACTAAGACTAAACAAACTACTATACTTAAAAGGACATAGTAAATCGAATATTTTATAACATGTAAAAAATGTAATGATGTTGTCCTTGAAAAGTCGGACATAATTACATAGAGTGTCTTGAAATTGAAAGCCTTTCTGTAAGAATTTTGAAGTATGTTCAAGGTGGTTGTTTAATCCTTTTAAGCTTCTTGCGTCTGAAATTTTGTACTCCCAATTTCTCTAATAGATAGCTTCCTTTAACTAGTAGAGGTAATTGATGATGAGTGTAGTAATTTTGTACAATGTCTTGTTGATGACTATGTTTGGCCAGTAGATCAGCAATACCATTCGCCTCCCTGTAGGTACACACACTGAAAAAAAACACATTGGTTAGCAAGAATCTGCAATTCCTGTATATACCTGTGTATCTTCCAAGGGGGAATAACAAACTGCAATAACCACTTGGTTAATAATTCAGAATCAACCTCTAATATAATATTAGTGTAACCATGTTGTACACACCAATTTAAACCGAAACAGGCAGCCTAAAACTCTGCTTGGTTGTTAGTTCCTTCACCAAAAGGTACATCAAAAGCATATACTATACTCCCTTGATCATCTCTCAAAATGCCTCCCCCTCCTATTTTTCCGGGATTATGTAAAGCACTACCATCCGTATTTAACTTGTATCTAGTACAAGGAGGAGTCTTCCACATAACTAAGGTGACTCGTATCTCCTGTGTGCATTTTTCAATGCATGCCACCAGTTCTATCCAACTTACAGGCAAGTGAAGATATGGGAAAACAGAATTAAGCATTAAAAGCATGTATTTGATAATCAAGTATTTAACTTTGTGGATACTGGATGTTTCCTCCATACTTGGCTGAACATCTGTTCTTCCAGAGATTCCAGCATATGACTATAGGGAGTATTTGAATGATCATCGTGTGTGCTGTGTTCTTCCCTGCAATACCATTCCAACACAATATCTGGTTAATTAATGAATTCTGTTGCAGTTGGAGTCCCATACTGCCAGCAAAGAATTTCCAGATATAGCCTACAAACTGTCCTTGAAGGAAGATGCATTCAACATCATCCCATCCCTGCTAAAAACAACAATAACATTTCACAGGTTCCACTCCAAAATTTGCTAAGGATTCATTTGTTGGTAATTATAACGTATTGCTCTCCATAGAAGAAAGGACATTTTAAAAGGTATATGTCTATGCCAACTTTGGGAATTAAGGACTGCAGTAGCCTTTTTCTTCCTGCACATTTCCCAGGCTGATTTACAAGTGAACTCTCCAGCTTCAGTGAGTTTCCAAACTACAATGTCTTTAACTCCCTGCACAAACTGAAAGTTAGTATTTAAAATAAATGGAATAAGACGAGGAGGAACCTGTTGTCGCAGTTTCCTTTCATTCCATTTTCCATTTACTAAAAAGTGTGCAATGGTAGCATTTTTAAGGCTTGATATAGAGGTATTATAAGTAGCTAGAGCACCCCTTCCTAGCTAGTCATCCCACCAAAAGGAACAACTTCCAGATTTGATTTTCCAGCCTATATTCTCCTTGACTTGAAGCTTGTTTTTCATCATGTATCTCCACATCAATGACTCTCCTGTATCAACCTTTTTTGCCACTGGATGAGCTCTTTGATAGTATTTGGCTTTAAGAAATTGACTCCATAAAGATACTTTAGACCTGAAATTCCACCATTGTTTGTATTGTAAAGAAGTGCAAATGTCTGACAGCCTTCTGATCCCTACCCCACCTTTTGTATATGGTAAGCTCATTGTGTCTAGAGATGCCCAGTGATATTTCCTTTTATCTTGTTCCCGTTCCCAGTAAAAATCAGCAATGATATTCTCAATGTATTTAATAGTAGTACTGGGGGAGAAAGGGCATCTATAGTATGAATAGCTATAGATTGCAAGGCATGTTTGATCAATGTAATTCTGCCCCCAAAACTAAGTACTCTTGCCTGCCAGCCACACACTTTTTTGGAAACCTTCTCCACTAAATGAGAATAATAAATGATCCTTTGTCTACCAATATAAAGAGGACATCCTAGATACGTAATAGGACTGTTTTTCTGTGAAAAAGTAGTCACTTCTTTAATGGTATGGATGATGTCGTGTGCTGTATTATCAGGAACCATAAAATGACTCTTTGCTTTGTTAATAAGCTGACCAGAGTTCCTTTCATATTCCCCTAACCTGTCCATAATAAGTTGCAGGGAATGTCTATTAGTAGATGCAAACATCATCTGCAAAACTCAAGTGATTAATCTGGGGTCTTCTAGGTTCCATAAAGAAACCTCTGTAATTAGTATTCTGATTTAGAGAATTAAGCAACCTAGTCAATACTTGTGCTCCTAAAATAAATAGGGCAGGGGATAAAGGGTCTCCTTGCTTAAGTCCTCCAATGGAATGAAAGAAACCATGTCGATGCCCATTAATGATTATAGAATACCAATTGTTACTCATTATTCTCCACACTAAATCAATGAATAACTCCCCAAAACCAAATCTCCTAAGTGTCAAACATGTAAATGACCAAGACACTCTATCATATGCCTTGGTCATGTCAAGTTTGATTACAACATTATTTCCTGTATATGGTTTTTTAATACCATGAGTAATCTCTTGAGCAAGCATTATACTCTCTGTAATACTTCTACCTCATACAAACCCGGACTGATTGTCTGATAATAATAGAGGCAGAATAGTAGCCAATCTCATGCTCAAAATCTTAGAAATTATCTTGTTGGAGAAATTACTAAGGCTGATAGGTCGAAGATCAGTGAATTTTGTAGGTTGTTCTATTTTTGGCAGTAAAACCAAGCATGCATGAGACATGAACTTAGGCATAATGTTACCACAAAAGAAAGATTGTAAAGCTGCCAGTAAATCTTCTTTAATAATACTCCAACAAACTTAATAAAATTTACCCCCAATACCATCTGGACCTGCTGCTGAGTTTGGATTCATTGCAAACATAACTTGTCTGAGTTCCTCCATATTAGGAATTGCTTGCAACATCTCATTTTGTTCAGGAGTGACTACTATGGGAATATTGTGAAGGATTCTGTCATCTATTCTATCATTCTGGCCCTTAAAAATTTACTGATAATAATCACAGGCTGCCTGTGCTCTTTACTCCTCACCTTGTATCCACTCCTCATTATCTTTATAAATCTTATGCAAAAATAACCTCCTTCTTCTACCTCTCATCAAAGCATGAAAAAATTTGGTATTGGCATCACCATCCTTAAACCATTGTAATTGAGTCTTTTGTTTAAGGATAGATTCTTCCATTTTCAAATACCTAATATAATTTGCATTGATCTGATGAAGTTTCTGTCTACTATTTTCATTGTTGTTTGTCATAAGTTCCTCCTCTGATTGCCTGATAGTATCCTCAAATTCCTTAACCCTAGTAAATATATCTCCATAATCCTTTTTAGACCATTTGCTAAGTGTAGCAGTTATTCTCTTCATTTTCTGATGCAGTATCCACATTGGATTTCCCTTGACACCCTTTTCCCAGCACTGTTGTACTGTCTTAAAAAAAGTGACATTGTCAACCCAAAAATGTAAGAACTTGAAATATTTAATGTGACTCTCAATAACCTTAGTCATTTCCATCAACAGGGGACTATGATCAGAACCAACAGAGGATGAATTCTCAATAGTAGTTTGAGGCATAACCTCTAACCATTTATCATTAACCATAGACCTATCTAATCTCTTCCAAACTCTAGCTTCTGCATCCCTTTTATTACACCAAGTGAATGGAAGACCTGTCTATCCTAAATCTGTTAATCCACAAGCCTCTATCACTCTAATAAATTCAAAACTCTTATTCATATTTTAAGGTATTCCCCCAAGCTTCTCCCCTATAGATGTGATAACAATGAAATCACCAATTGTACACCAAGGTACTTCCTTATTAGCATAAAACAAGAGCCTGTCTCATAAATATCTCCTCATTTATTCTTTACATTTAGCATATATAAAAGACAACATGAATTTTTCAGACAGATTTGTGTGATGAAATGTTATTGTAATATGTTAATCATGTGTTTCCATAATACGACCAGTGACCTCATTAGACCAAAATAGCCAGATTTCCCCATTATCATTACTAACTACATGATCCATCTGTAATTGACTTCTCACGATATCTATATAAGAGTTATTAGCAAATGGTTCCAAAATAGCAATAATAGATAAATTATGACGTTTCTTGAGAGTTTGAAGCCTTTCCAAGGATCCTTTGGTATTGATACTCCTAGCATTCCAACAAATGACCTTAATCATTAAAAACCTTTTGATTTGGACCTAGTCATGGGCCTGCTAGAGTTGTCAGACATGCTGGTAATAGGCTGATAAGGGTGGTGTCTAGTTTGCTTCCTTCCTCTTGGGGATAAACCTTGTTGTTCAGTCATTCTTTGAACATCAGAATACTCATCCCGAAAAGTAGAACCAACAACTTGATCAGTATGTGTCATGGTGTCCTCTGCATCCTCATCAGAATCATCCATAAATTGGTTATCAGGATCAAGTTCATCCTCAGAATTAAGAGCCCCATAATCATCAGGAGTCACCTTAAACTGATTACCTTTTATATTTGTCTTATTCTGATCTTGATGAGAGACCTTTTCTTCAATTTAGTTGTCAGCAGCTATAACATCTGATTCCTTACCCATACTCTGCTGCAATCTCTTTTTGATAGCCTTTCTTTTCTTTTTACTCAATCTGTCACCATATTTATTATTAAATCTGCCCTGTTGTTGCCCTGTATTTGTAACCTGTTGAGTGCCTGTTTGCTGTTGATTAGTGATAGGGGTAGCAGGGGCTCTATAGTCTCCACTAGGGTCACTATCCACTTCCTCTTGGCTAGCATGAGTCAGGTCCCCCCTCCCTTTGGAAACCCCTTCCTGCAAGTTAGTAGGTGTCTCCTGTCCCTTCCCATCCAAACCTTCAACAGCTACCTCAGCAATAATATTGTCAACATTAGTAATGGGGTTAGGGGATGGGAGCATTAAGTCAATACATGTAACATCTTGTCCTGTAGACACCTCCTGCCTTTTAGTAATCTTTGTTACCTATGCAGAACTTTTATCATCCTGTACAGACCTGTTAATGTTGTCCTGACCAGTGTTTGCTGATGTTCTATTATACTCAACTTGACCTTGCCATTGAGCTGCTGCTGTCTAAGGTCTGCTATCACTTTTATTGCCTTTGTATTTGTCCAGAACCTCTAAACTAGGTGATGACTCCTGCATATCAAGATTAGTATATGTATTTTGTGTAAGAATAGTAATTATACGTGCCTGTTTGGTGGACTGATCTGCTTGTAAGGTATTGTCTCTAGGTGCTTGTGGGTGATTATTGTTCCTCCTTCTTTGTGTTTGCCACTGATCATTTTGATGATACTGCATGTGCTCCTGATCTCTTTGCTGCTTATAATGCTGATTATTATCATTCTTCTGCTCACTTTCTTTGTGACCATTAGATTGTTGTGGATTATTATCCTTATCTTTAGTATGCTTGTTCCTCACATTCTCCAACTCCTTTTTCTTTTTGTCCTCATCTCTTTGCCTTATGGTACAATCACTTTCCAAGTGTCCTTGATGCTTACAGTAGAAAAATAGTCAGGAATATTATCATACTCTATTTTCTGCCATCTCCCATCCGTGATATCCTCCCCTACATAACCCATCCAAATGTACGGGGGTCTCTTTTTAGTAAGATCAACTTGGACCTTCACCCTTGCTTGACTACCCCTAGTCTTTTTAATAGATGCAGAATCCAAGTATAAAACCTTGCCAATAGGTGAAAGCAATCCAGAAACAAAGTCCTTATTATAACAGTGCCATGGTAGCTCAGGTAAGGAGATCCAAATAGGGACTATAGGAGCTTCTTCAGCCGGTTTAAAATTAGGAGTCCACACTTTAATTCTCATTAACTGCCCTGCTATACTCATCCTTTGCTTAGTCCAAACCATATTATAATCAAGCTCATTATCAAGATCAATGTATACACGTCTAGAATTAAAATGGGGAATTTTAACTCCCCCTGATAGTTGAGTTTGTAGAATGAAATTACTCCTAATAAGCTCCACTTTAGGCATGGTGTTACTAAATTTCCCAATGAGGGTATATTTGCAGGTGGCTACTAAATCTTTCATGACCTCTTCTTTCACATACAACACTGCAGGCAGACCCTATTTAGTGGTAATTTTAGGTGCTGTCAATGTAATGGAAACATCACATTTGGCCTGATTGTACCTAAGTCTATCAGCATAAGTTTGTACAACAGTATAAGAGGCAGGAGCAGCTAATGGAGCAGCTAACATTATTTGCATTAACATTCTGAGATTTATCAAAATTACTAGAAATTCTAAGAAAATTCTCTTGATAAACCTGATGTTGATCAGTTCTAATGCTAGCCTTAACCATATTATTTTTCCTTTGTTCTTTAGCAACCCAAATTTGCTCATTCTCCTTTCTACGCTGCTCAATACTAGAATTCACAGGAATTTGACTCGCAGGAATCACATGTGTATGAGATTTATCAATGTGAGGTATACCTGTGTTCTTGCTTTGATTCTTGATAAGTTGTTCATCCATATGAGAAGTGCTCGATTGTCCCAAAGCTTGAACATGTTGCTTTCCTTCTCTATGTTGAATTTCAATTTCCTCTTCGTATTGTAGATTTTCCAAATTCATCGCCAGAATCCTTGTAGAATCACCTGCACCGACACTTCCACCTTGAGATAAACTTGAAGCTTCAATATTATGACCTCCACGACTAGTATTACAATCCCCAATAACAGAATCATCACGAATCACTTCTATGTCGCTTCGATTTTGGTGGCACCTTTGGGACAAATCGCCCGTCACCATTGCCTGTGTATTTCGCTCAACTGGGATGGTGAAATCATGTGGGTTTTGACTATTATGTCGATCTTGGAACTGGGAATCTTTTTCGCCTGCCCCTTTTCCTTGAATTTGACACGAATCTTCCATGGATATATGAGTGCGAGTGCCATCCAACTCCCTTTCCGTCATAGCAGTATGAATCGCCTCTTCTCTCACCTGCGAGGAGTTGTAGGATGATGTTGAAGACGATTCTTGTAAAGAGGATGTATATTTGGCGTGGGCATCACTGTAGAAGGATCTGGTGGCCTCAATCGATCATCTGGCAACGTTTTTTTTATTCTATTGATGCTGAAACTTTGTGAATTTAGCGAGATAGCTAATTTCTTAAGAGGATTCTAGAGAGAGAAAATGTTTAGAGAGAGAAAAAATTCATGAATTAATAAGGCGATATGGTTTAGGGTTTAGAGTTTAGGGTTTAGGGTTTAGAGTTTAGGTTTTAGGGTTTAGGGTGAGGGTTTAAGGTTTATGGTTTAGGGATTAGGGTTTAGTGTTTAGGGTTAGGGTTTAGGGTTTAGAATTTAGGAATTAGGGTTTTGGTTTAGGGATTAGGGTTTATGGTTTAGCATTTAGGGTTTAGGGTTCAGCATTTTCGGTTTAAAGTTTAGGGTTTTTGGTTTATGGTTTATGGTTTAGGGTTTAGGGTTTAGGGTTTTTTTTTAAATATTAACGATCCTT
The DNA here is from genome assembly GCA_036553675.1 of Solanum okadae. Taxonomy (NCBI): domain Eukaryota; kingdom Viridiplantae; phylum Streptophyta; class Magnoliopsida; order Solanales; family Solanaceae; genus Solanum; species Solanum okadae. The sequence goes on along the minus strand of CM071687.1, from coordinate 16,591,037 downwards.
GGGGGGGTCAGGGGCTTAGCAACACCCCCAGGCCTTAGCATAAATTAAAAACAACGAACTACAAGGAGGGGGACATAAACCTTACCTCCAGTCCTATGGTGGTTCAAAAGTCGACCTACCTACTAAGGTTAGTCTACTCATCCCCGTACTAGAAAGGTAAACATATAACTAAGCACCTAAGGAGAGGATTCCTCTCAATACAAAGTAACTAGGAAGCATAAATAAGGGAGACTCTCCCTTTACAACGGAAGACAGAAAGCCTATTCAAAAAACTATATCTAACCAAAACATAGTCCCATTTTTTCTAGTATATAACTTCCTCTTGCTGTATTTGGTAACTGCCTGTAGGTATAATAATGATGTATAGTATCTTGTCTGTGGCTCGGTTTGGACAGGAAATCTGCAGTGCTGTTGGCCTCTCTATACGTATGAACATACTGGAAAAATTCACATTGGTTACCAAGAATTTGTAGTTCATATACATACCTTTGAATCTTCCTAGGTGGATTAGAAATCTACAGCAACCATTTAGTTAAGAGTTTAGAGTCTACTTCTAGAATAATGTTGTTGTATCCATGCTGAATGCACCAATTTAGACTATAGCTAGCAGGTTGTATCTCTGCCTGATTATTGGTTCCTTGGCCAAGAGGTATCGCAAAAGCATAAATGATATCCCCATGTTCATCTCTCAAAATACTACCCCCCCCTCCAATCTTCCCCGGATTGTGCAAGGCACTACCATATGTATTAAGTTTATATCTATTGGGAGGGGGTGTTTTCCAAAGTATTGAAGTGACTTTAACATCATGTTTACAGCTTACAATTGTGTCCACCAATTCTGTCCACTATAGGTGTAACTGAACGTATGGAAAAGCAGAATTGAGCAGCTGTAGAATGTCTTTGATGATCATGTACTTGACTCTTGTGGTGCTTGATTTTTCCCCCCATACTTTGCTGAACACCTATTCTTGCACAAGTTCCAGCAAATCACTATGGGCAGTGTCTGACTAAGGGCTTTGTGAGCTTCATTTTTTCCATTGCTACAACCCCAACTCAATAAGTAGTTGCTCAGTGAGGTCTGTTGGAAATTAACTCCCATTGTGCCTGTAAAGAATTTCCAGATATGAGCTGCAAAATGCCCTTGGATGAAGATATGATCCACTTCATCCCAACCTTGCTGAGTGCAGCAGGAGCATTTTACAAGCTCCACCCCAAAGGTTGCTAATTTCTCATTGGTTGGCAATTTATTCCTTATTGCTCTCCAAAGGAGAAAGTACATATTGAAAGGAATATTTTTGTGCCAGATTTGTGAATTGATCACTTCAGCATTCTTCCTTTATCTGTAGATTTCCCATGCTGAAGCACAAGAGAAATTTCCAGACTCATTAGGTTTCCAAACTGCTGTGTCTTTAACTCTATGTTGGTATTGAAAATTAGTGTTCAAAATGGGGGGAATGAACAGTGGTGGGACCTGTTGTCTTAGCTTTTTTTCATTCCATTTTCCGTTGACAAGAAACTGAGCAATAGTGTCATTGTTAAGACTGGATATATGGGTGGTAAAATTAGCCAAGGTATCTCCCCCTAGCCAATCATCCCACCAAAAGGAGCAGCTTCCAGAGTTGATTTTCCAAGTGATATGTTCTTCCACTTTGTTCTTTTCTTCATCATATAATTCCACACCAAAGATTGTCCTGTATCCCCCTTCTTTTCAACTGGATTGGCTCTCTGACAGTATTTGGATTTAATGAATTGACCCCAAAGAGAAGATTTAGATCTGAAAGTCCACCATTGTTTGTACTGTAGAGAGGTACAAATGTCTGTAAGTCTTCTGATCCCCACACCTCTTTTTGCCCAAAGTAAACTCATTGTTTCAAGAGAGGCCCAATGGTATTTCCTTTTGTCCTGGTCCCTTCCCCAGAAAAAATCTGCTATAATAGATTCTATATACTTGATAGTGGTATTGGGAGGGGAAATTGCAGCCATTTTATCAATAGGTATGGACTGTAGAGCATGTGTGATCAAGGTGATTTTGCCTCCAAAGCTGAGTATCCTTGCCTGCCACCCACAAATCTTCTTAGAAACTTTCTCAACCAGTTGGGAGTAGAAAATGATCCTTTGTCTACCAATATAGAGGGGGAACCTAAATATGTAATCGGACTGTCTTTCTGAGAGAAACCTGTGACCTCCTGGATGATGGTGATGATGTCTTGAGGAGTGTTAGTTGGAACCATAAGTGACTCTTTTCTTTGTTAATAAGTTGATCAGATGTATGCTCATACTCCTCCAATGTGTCCATGATGAGCTTATAGACTGTCTATCAGTGGAAGTAAAAACAATCACATCATTAGCAAAACTTAAGTGGTTAATCTGGGGACCTTTGGACTCCATGCTAAAACCTTTATAGATTTGATTCTGTTGCAAAAGGTTAACCATTCTTGAGAGTACCTCCGTACCTATAATAAATAGGGCCGGAGATAGGGGATCACCTTGCTTAAGGCCTCTAGTTGAGTGAAAAAAACCATAACTGTGGCCATTAATAATGATTGAATACCAATTGTTGCTCATGATTCTCCAAATTAAGTCAATGAAAATCTCCCCAAAGCCGAATCTTCTCAACACCAAAGTAGTAAATGACCAAGACACTGTATCATAGGCCTTGGTCATATCTAGTTTGATAACAACATTATCCCCCTCTTTGGGCCTCTTAATACCATGAGTGATTTCTTGAGCCAGCATGATGTTTTCTGTTATGCTTCTTCCCCTTACAAATCCTGATTGATTTTCTGAAATTAGTAATGGGAGAATGTTTGCCAATCTCATACTCAAAAGTTTGGAAATGATCTTGTTGGAGAAATTGCTGAGACTAATAGGTCTGAGATCAGTGAATCTATTAGGTTGCTCAGTTTTGGGAAGTAAGACTAAACAAGCATGGGACATAAACTTAGGCATGCTATGTCCACAAAAAAAGGACTACACTACTGCCAAAAGGTTTTCTTTAATGATGTTCCAGCATGCTTGGTAAAACTTGCCCTCTATACCATCTGGACTAGGTGTTGAGTTTGGATTCATGGCAAACACCACTTGTTTTAGTTCCTCCAAGGTAGGCATTTCCTGCAGCATATAATTCTATTCTGGAGTGACTAGAGTAGGCAAGTGTTGAAGGCTTCTTTCATCAATTCTGCAATTCTGGCCAGTAAACATTTTATGAAAATATTCACAACCTGCCTGCGCAATCTGATCATCACCTTGTATCCAAACATTATCATCAGTAAAACTTTTATGCAAAAGTAATCTTCTTCTTCTTCCCCTCATCAAAGCATGGAAGTATTTGGTGTTGGCATCCCCTTCCTTAAACCATTGGAGCTGAGTCTTCTGTTTAAGAATAGATTCCTCCAGCTTCAAAAATCTAATGTAGTTGGCATTCATGAGATGTAACTGTTGTCTACTATCGTCTGTGTTATTTTTCAAGAGTTCTTCCTCTGCTTTCCTAATTGTCTCCTCATATTCCTTTACTTTAGCATAAATATCCCCATACTCTTTCTTTGACCAATTGCTAAGGGTAGAAGTTAACCTCCTCAATTTCTGATGCAATTTCCACATAGGGTTACCAGTGACTTCCCTATCCCAGCATTCCTGAACAGTCTTCATGAAGTTGTCATTGTCTACCCAACGGTGTAAAAATTTGAAATACTTGGTGTGACTTTAATTTTTCCTAACCATTTCCATCAACAGTGGACTATGATCAGAACCCACAGAAGGGAGATGTTCAATAGTGGTTTGAGGTATAACCTCAAGCCATTTATCATTAACCATGGACCTGTCCAGCCTCTTCCATACTGTAGCCTGTGTAGCCCTTTGATTACACCAAGTGAAAGGAGGCCCTGTGTTACCAAGATTAACCAAGCCACATGCTTCAATCACACTAATAAACTCAAAGCTCTTGTTCATGTTGTAAGGTATTCCCCCTAACTTCTCTTCCATAGACGTGATAACATTGAAATCTCCAATGGTACACCAATGGATATCCATGTTAGCATATTGAAATACACTGTCCCACAAAGGTCTCCTCAAATGATCTTTACATTTAGCATAGATGTAGGGCATCAAGATCCTTTCAGTAAGATTAGCATGCTTGAATTCTCCTGTGATATGTTGTTCACAATTCTCATGAATACTGCCAGTGATTTCATTAGACCAAAACAACCAGATTTTTCCATTAGGATTACTGACATCATGGTCCATTTGAAGTTGGATTCTCACCATGTTAAGTTGAGATTTGTCTGCAAAGGGTTTAAGGATAGCTATCATAAATAGTTGATGCAATTTCTTGAGTGTTTGAATTCTCTCTAAAGAACCTTGGGTGTTGATACTCCTAGCATTCCAACACATGGTCTTAATCATTAAAAACCTTTAGATTTGGACCTTGTAATGGGCCTTCTTGGAGCAGCAGAAGTATTGTTGGTGGCCTGATGCTTGGTTTGTTTGTGCTGTTTCCTACCTCTTGGAGATAGACCATGTTGTTCTGTAAGTTCCTGGACCTCTTCTGGACATTCATCATGAAAGGTGGAGCCAAATGCCTGAATTAGGTGGTTACTAAGTTCTTCATCCTCTTCATCATATTCCCCAATGGACTGGTTGTCAGGATCCAATTCATCTTCAGAATTCAATGCCCCATAATCATCTTGAATTTGTCTGCCTTTTCTGAATTTGTTTGCAGCCTGTTCCTCTGTCTGTTTTACTTTGTCAGTTAGCTCAGGTTCTTGCTCAAAGTTCTTTTGTAGCCTCTTTTTTATAGCTTCTCTTTTTTTTTTGCTCAACCTTCCTCTAGATTTATTGTTAGATTTCTGTTGCCCTATATCAGTTATCATATCATTCTCTTTCTGAAGTTCTTGCTGACCTGCCTTGCGTTGATTTGAATTAGGGGTAACAGGGGCTCTAGAGTCATTCTGATGGTCATTATCCATAACCTCATGCCGAACATGAGTCAATTACCTCCCCCCTTTGAACACCCCATCCGGCAGGTTAGTGTGTATCTCCTGTACCCTCCCTTCCATGCCTCCAACAGCTTCCTCAAAAACAATAACAACATCATTATTAAGGGGTGTATGGGATGGGAGTACAGATTCAATACTTGTATCTTTAGTCACCTCACTGTTTTGAATGTTGCCTGAATTTCCTGGAGCATGTTTACTGCCTTGTAAGTCCTTCAAAGCCTCAGTAGTTTGTTTTTCTGCTTTTTTGGTGAAGTAGGCTGATTAAATTTTCCTGATCCTTCACCAACGTGGTTTTGTTTGACTGATTTACTGGCAGTAATTTGTACTCCTTCATTTTCTTGATCATTGCTTTGATCCTATGAATCCAGATTAATATACGTATTATGGTTGATAATAGTATCTTTACCTGCTTTACCTTGCTGCTGCTGTCGTGTGTTGGTAGGTGTCTTGTCCTGAGGTGAGGTTGATCTGTCCTCAATGTTGTGATTGATCTTGATGTGTTTTCCTCTTTGTACCTGCCACTGCTCTTCGTATTGGTTGTTAGATTGTCCTGGTTGTTGTTATTGGTTTATGTCCCTAGTATTGTTACCTGCTTCCCTGTTGTTATGGTTGTCTTTTTCCTTTCTATTGTCGTTTCCTTGCTCAGGTTTGATTTTGTTTTTCTTTTCATTCTCAACTTCTTTCTTTTTATTGTGTTCCTCATCTCTTTTTTTTATGTTGCAATCATACTCATGATGCCCTTGATGCCTGCATTACATGAAGTACTCTGGAACACCTTCATATTGCACTTGTTGCCATCTTCCTATGTTATAGTCATCTTCATCAATGCCCATCCAAACATGTGGGGGTCTTGCCTTGGTGAGATCAATTTGGACTTTTACCCTTGCCACACTTCCTCTAGTCTTTTGAGCTGTTGGAGAATCAAGATATAACACTTTCCTGATTGGCTTCAAAAGAATAGAGACAAACTCATTTTTGTAACAATGCCAAGGGAGCTCAGGTAAGGCTACCCAAACTGGTCTATGGGAGATTCCTGCTCAGGTATGAAGGTAGGAGTCCACGTTTGGATTCTCATGAGTTGTCCCTCAATAGTCATCTTTTGTTTAGTCCACACAGTTATATAATCCAGGCCATTATCAAGGTCAATGTAGACATGCCTTGAGTTAAAATGGGAGATTTTCACACCACCAGATAGTTGAGTTTGAAGGATGAAATTTTTCCTTATTAACTCAATTTTGGGCATAGTAGTGCTAAATTTTCCAATTAAGGTAAACTTGCAAGCAGTAACAAGAGTTTGATGGAAATCATCCCTTTTGAATATCACAGCTGGTAATCCCTGTTTGGTAGTAAACTCATGTGCTTCAAGATTTAAGGAATCCATTTTCTGATTTTTGTTTTGTTTGAGTTTAGCTGCAAAGTTCTGGATCACTGTAAAAGGAGCAGGTTCAGGAATTTGCTCTTTCTTGGAATTGTTCTATTGGTTCTGAGAGCTTTGGGGATTATTGACATTATGTCCATTAGTATTTTGAACCCCTGGTTTGTTTCTATTGGGAAGGTGAGTTTGTTTCTCAAAGTTGCTGGAAATTTTAGGGAACTTAGGATTAGTATTATTGCCCTGCCCTTTGTCCTATTTTCCATGCTCCTGATGGTCCTTAGAATTGTGAATTGTGCCCTGCAATCTCTGTTTCTCTAGATCTCTAATTTGCTCATTTGCATGAATTTGCAAATGAGCATTATTCTTAGCATTGACAACTTGACTAGTGTTGGGTTCAGTAGATTTTACCTGATGGTATTACTTGCCGCTGCTGCTGGCGATCAATCCCTTGATGTTGTGCATCATTGTCCTCTTGCTGTCTTTCCTTGTTCTGTTGAATTAAGTCAGGGGTAGGGATATTCTGATTGCCCTGGATTCCCAATGAAAATTTGGATGACTTATCCCCTTTTGAATGATCTTGCATGCCTTGGACTTGTGACATGGAAATATGATTGCCCTGTTCTGCAGTTTTGCTTGGTACTTGTTGATCACTGACTTTGTTCTTCCCATTTATTCTTCCTTAGCTTTGATTGGGATATTTTATCCTTGAATTGTTGTTTATCATCGGTGTATACATGTTTCTCCCATCCAAACCTTCATCTAAACCTGTATTAATTCCAGACAATTCATTAATGTATTCAGAACTTACCTCAACTCTGACAGCCCCACCGGAATTTGTCTCCGTCGTGTTTCACCGGTCCAAATTGCTTGAAATTGCTGTGAGCTATTTGTCTAGTTGAGGGGTAGAATCCCCAGTGAATGAATCCTCCTTATCCTATTCGGAATCAGTTCGAACTTGAGTGCACAGTAGTGGCGCCTCATTGGCGATTTTCGAAAGATCTCCAAATTTAGATCTCCCAATTGGCAAGTTAGAATCAACTGAAATTTGTACTGGAACTAGATCTTGTATAGATGTATCCATATCCATTTCCACATTTGCTCGAATCATCTTCGTTTGGTCGTGTGAAATAATTTTGTGAGTTCCGTCTAGTTTTCTCTCCAAAATTGCCAAGCATATCGCCTCATATTTTTGCAGATTCGAAGAGTTGTAGGTTGAATTAGACGGTGATTCTTGGTGGGTTTTGTAGCTGTCGGCATGTCGCTTCTTTTCCATCAAGTCCGGTGGTCTTAGGGGCTCGTCCAGCTGCTGTGTGGCCATTTCGGTGGAACTGGCCAGTAAATCGCCCAGTTGAGAGAAAAAGCGCTAGAGAGAATTTTTTTAGAGAGAGACAAAATTAGGGAAATGGGAAGGCGATGAGGTTTAGGGTTGAGGGTTGAGGGTTTAGGGTTTAAGGTTTTTAGTTTAGGTTTTAGGGTTTAGGGTTTGGGGTTGTAGGTGTAGGGTTTAGGGTGTAGGGTTTAAGGGTTAGGGTTTAGGGTTTAGGGTTTAGGGCTTAGGGTTTAGGGTTAGGGTTTAGGGTTTAGGGTTTAGGGTTTAGTGTTAAGGGTTAGGGCTTAGGGTTTAGAGTTTAGGATTTAAGGTTGAGGGTTGAGGGTTTTGGGTTTAGTGCTTAGGATTTAACGTTTAGGATTTTTGGTTTAGTATTTAGTGTTTATGGTTTAGTTTTAAGGGTTTAAGGTTTATGGTTTAGGCTTAAGGGTTTAAGATTTAGTGTTTAAAGTTAGTGTTTAGGGGTTAGGGTTTAGGGTTTTGAGTTCAGGGTTTAGGGTTTAGGATTACTGGTTTAGGTCTACAGTTTAGGGTTTAGGAATTAGGTTTTAGGGTTTAGGGATTAGAGTTTAGGAATTAGGGTTTAGGGCTTAGGGTTTAAGATTTAGTGTTTAGAGTTTAGGGTTTAGGGTTTATGGTTAAAGGGTTTAGGGTTTATGGTTTAGGGTTTAGGGTTTAGTGTTTAGGTTTTATAGTTTAAGGCTTAGGATTTATGATTAAGGGGTTTATGGTTTAGGGTCTAGGGTTTAGGGTTTATGGGTTTAGGGTTTAGGGGTTAAGGTTTAGGGGTCAGGGTTTATGGTTTACGATTTAGGGTTTAGGATTTAAGGATTAGGTCTTAGGATTTAGAGTTTGGGATTTAGGGTTTAGGGATTAGGTCTTAGGAATTAGAGTTTGGAATTTAGGGTTTAGTGTTTAGGATTTAACATTTAGGGTTTAGGGTTTAGGGTTTAGGATTTAACATTTAGGGTTTAGGGTTTAGGGTTTAGGATTTTGGATTTAATATTTAGGGTTAGGGTTTTCGTTTTATGGTTAATGGTTGAGGATTTAGGGTTTAGGATTTATGGTTTAGTGTATAGAGTTTAGGGTTTAGGGTTTAGAGTTTAGAGTTTAGGGTTAATGGTTTAGGGTTTACAGTGTAGGGTTTTGAGTTTAGGATTTAGGGTTTAGGGTTTGTAGTTTTGGTTTAGGGTTTTTGCATAAGGTTTAGGGTTTAGGGTTAATGATTTAGGATTTAGGGTTAAGGTTTAGGGTTTAGGGTTTAGGTTTTAAAGTTTAGGTATTTATGTTTAGGGTTTAAGGTTTAGGATTTATGGTTAGGATTTAGGGTTTAGGGTTTATGGTTTAGGCTTTAGAGTTTCGGGTTTTGGGTTTAATGTTTAGAAATTAGGGTTTTAGATTAAGGGTTTAGTGTTTAGGATTTAGGGTTTAGGGTTTAGAGTTTAGGGTTTAGGATTTAGGATTGAGGGTTTAGGGTTAGGGTTTAGGTTTTATGGTTTAGGGTCTATGGTTTATTATTTAAGGTTTAGGGTTTAGGATTTAGGGTTTAGGGTTTAGAGTTTATGGTTAAGGTGTATAGTTTAGGGATTATGGTTTAGGGTTTAGGGCTTAATGTTTAGGAATTAGGGTTTAGTGTTTAGGTTTAGTGTTTAGGGTTTAGCATTAGGGTTTGGGGTTGGCATTTTTGGGTTTAGTGTTTAGGGTTTGTGGTTTATGGTTTAGGGTTTACGGTTTAGCGTTTAGGGTTTAGGATTTTGTATTTAGGGTTTAGGTTTTAAGGTTTAGAGTTTAGGAATTAGGGTTGAGGGTTTAGGTTTGGGGATTAGGGTTTAGCATTTAGGGTTTAGGGTTGTGGATTTTGGGTTTAGAGTTTAGGGTTTTTGGTTTATGATTTAGGGTTTAGTATTTTGGGTTTAGGTTTTAGGGATTAGGATTTGGGGTTGTAGGTTTATGGTTTAGGGTTAAAGGTTTGGGGTTAGGATTTAAGGTTTAGGGTTTATGGTTTAGGATTAGGGTTTAGGGTTTATAGTTTAGGGTTTAGGGTTTTTGGTTATGGCTTAGGTTTTAGTGTTTAGAGCTTAGGATTTAGGGTTTAGGGTCTAGGGTTTTGGGTTTAGTGTTTAGGGTATAGGGTTTAGGGTTTAGGGTTTACGATTTAGGATTTAGGATTTAGGGTTTAGGGTTGAGGATTTAGGGTTTAAGGTTTAGGGTTTAGGATTTAGGGTTTATGGTTTAGGGTTTAAAGTTTAAGGCTTAGGGTTTAGGGTTTAGGGTTTAGAGTTTTGGGTTTAGGGTTTATTGTTTAGGGTGTAGGGTTTTGAGTTCAGGATTTAGGGTTAAGGGTTTACAGTCTAGGTTTAAGGTTTAGGATTAGTGGTTTAGGGATATGGTTTAGGATATAGGGTTTATGGTTTATTGTTAAGGTTTAGGGTTTATATTTAGGGTTTAGGGTTTAGAGTTTAGTTATTCGCATTTACGGTTTAAGGTTTAGGATTTATAGTTTAGGATTTATGGTTTAGGGTTCATGGTTTATGGTTTAGAGTTTCGTGATTAGGGTTTAGAGTTTAGAGTTTTGGGTTGTGGGTTTAGTCCTTAGGGATTATAGGTTAGGGTTTAGGATTTAGGGTTAAAGGTTAGGGTTTAGGGTTTAAAGTTTAGGATTTAGGTTTTAGGGTCTAGGGTTTTGGGTTTTGGGTTTTGTGTTTAGGATTTACGGTTTAGGATTTTGGGTTTAGGGCATAGGGTTTAGGATTTAGGGTTTAGGATATAGGATTTAGCATTTAGGGTTAGGGTTTAGGTTTTATGGTTTAAGGTTTAAGGTTTAAGGTTAAAGATTAGGGTTTAAAGTTTATGATTTAGGGTTTAGGGACTAAGGATTAGGGTTTAGAATTTAGGATTTTGGGTTTAATGTTTAGGGTGTACAATTTAGATTTAAGGTTTAGGATCTAGGGTTTATGGTTTGAAATTTAGGATTTCGGTTTAGCATTTAGGGTTTAGGGTTAAGGTTTGGGGTTTATGGTTTAGGGTTTAGTGTTTAGGGTTTTAAGTTTAGAGTTTAGGGTTTAGGGTTTAGGCTTTAGGGTTAGGGCTTAGGGTTTAAGGGTTAGGGTTTAAGGGTTAGGGTTTAGAGTATTGGATCTAGCCTTTAGGGTTTAGGGTTTATGGTTACGGGGTTTAGGGTTTAGGGGTTAGAGTTTAGGATTTATGGTTTAGGGTTTAAGATTTATGGGTTCAGGGTTTAGGGGTTAAGTTATTGGGCTTAGGGTTTAGGGTTTATTGTTTAGGGTTAAGGGTTAAGGGTTTAGGGTTTAGTGTTTAGGGTTTAAGGTTTATGGTTTAGGGTTTAGGGTTTAGGGTTTAGGGTTTAGGGTTTAAGGTTTAGGGCTAGGATTTTGGGTTTAGGGTTAGAGTGAAGAGTTTAGAGTTTAGGATTTAGGGTTTAGGGTTTAGTGTTTAGGCTTTAGAGTCTAGGGTTTAGAGTTTATGGTTTAGGGTTTAGGGTTAGTGTTTAGCGTTAAGGGTTTAAGATTTAGGATTTAGGATTAAGGATTTAGGATTAGGTTTTAGGGTTTAGGTTTTTTATTTTAGTGTTTAGGGTTTAGGGTTTAGGATTAATGGCTTAGGGCTATGGTTTAGGGTTTAGGGATTAGGTTTTAGGGTTTAGGGCTTAGGATTAGGGTTTAGGGATTAGAGTTTAGGAATTAGGGTTTAGGGTTTAGCATTTACTTTTAGGGTTTAGGGTTAGGATTTAGGGTTTAGAGTTGAGGATTTAAGGTTTACGATTTAGGGTTTAGGGTTTATTGTTTATTGTTTAGCATTTAGGGTTTATTGTTTAAGGTTTAGAGTTTAGAGTTTAGGGTTTATGGTTAAGGGTTTAAGGTTTAGTGTTTACGGTGTAGGTTTTAGGGTTTAGGGTTTAGGGTTTAGGGTTTAGGGGTTTGGGTTTAGGGGTTTAGGGTTTAGGGGTTAGGATTTAGGGTTTAGGGTTTAGTGTTTAGGGTCGAGTGTTTAGGGTTTAGGGTTAGGTTTTTGGTTTTAGGGTTTAGGGTTTAGGGTTAATGGCTTATGGTTTAGGGTTTATGGTTAAGGGTTTATGGTTAAGGGGTTTAGTGTTTAGGGTCTTGGGACAGGCTTAGGGTTTAGTGTTTATGAATTTAGGGTTTAGGGTTTAGGGTTTATAGTTTAGAATTTAGGGTTTATGGTTAGGGTTTAGGGTTTAGAGTTTAGGATTTAGGGTTTAGGATTTAGGATTTAGAGTTTAGGGTTTAGGATATAGGGTTTGGGTTTAGGGTTTATGGTTTAAGGTTTTGGGTTTGGGGTTTAGGGTTTAGGATCTAGGGTTTAGAATTTAAGGTTTAGGGTTAGGGTTTAGGGTTTCGAGTTTAGGATTTGGAGTTTAGGGTTTATGATTAATGGTTTAGGGCTAGGGTTTAGTGTTTATGCAGTTGTGTTTAGGGTTTAGAGTTTAGGTTTAGGGTTTAGTGTTTAGGGTTTAGGGTTAGGCTTTAGGGTTTATGGTTTAGGGTTTATGGTTAAGGGGCTTAAGGTTTAGAGTTTAGGGATTAGGGTTTAGGGTCTAGGGTTTATAGGTTTAGGGCTTAGGGGTTATGGTTTAGGGGTTAGGGTTAAGGGTTTAGGGTTAAGGGTTTAGGGTTTAGCGTTTAAGGGTTTAGGGTTAAGCCTTTGCCTTGGCACTTGCCCTATGTCCTTGACCCTTGTAGCCCTCATTTCAACTGTATATTGTGTACTAATCTATGGGGAGTCATTTTATGATTTTTAACCCTTACGTTTAGCTCTAGTTAAGCCTACTAGTTTTCGGAGTGTTACAACACATGACTTCACACAAAGAACAAACCATGAGGAACTCATCATCTCAAGCTAAAGGAGGAGTAGAAGGAAGAAGAATGAGGATATATGGGCATCTTATTGGCCTCAACCTCCCAAGTAGCACCCTCAACGAACACCCTTACAAAAGATCCCTCCATAACATTTTCACGGAAGCAATTTCCTTGTTCTTCTATTTCTTAACTTGTCGGTATAAGATCTCATATGGACCTACAAAACTGGGACTAAACTTCCCAAACACATTATACCTTTCAAAGGTGAGAAATTCAAGTAAACCCAAGCCACGAACATTAGGAACACTCAACGACCATGCTATCTAGCACACCATCTCCCCCTTGGGAGGAAGCCTAAACGGACTTTCTAAGGGCCACTTCTTTCTATTCTATGGTTGGATCAAAACATAAACAAGCTTTCACATTCATTACACAAGATGTTTCTAAACCATGGTGAACTATACTACTACCATCTATATGAGTCTACTAATTTGAACATGTCTAGGTATTATCTAAACACCCTATTCATCAAATCCTTTCAACATACCCCAAAACTTATAATGACCATATCAGTTCTACTATCAATTAAACATAACAACAATGCATCCCATTCATACTAAAGATAACATCAAAGTACACTACAAGAAAGTGGAGTTACAATGACATTTTCTAAATGTCGTATTATGATGTTTAAATGTCACAAATTTGTTTACCGTCATTTATTTTACATTTGGACCAAATGTCGTAAATTTTTGTGTCGGGAATTTTTCCGACATTTAGGTAATTGTCAGAAAGAATTTGTGACATTTATTTTGTGACATTTAGGTAAATGTTGAAAAGAATTTGCGTCATTTACTTTCCAACATATATGTAAATGTTGGTAAGATTATTATGACATTTATTTTTTGACATTTATGTGAATGTCAACAAGAAATATATGACATTTATTTTTGACATTTAGGTGAATGTCAGTATGAGATATATCACATTTATTTTCGACATTTAGGTAAATGTCAGTATGAGATATATGACATTTATTTTCGACATTTAGGTAAATGTCGGTATGAGATATATATGACATTTATTTTCGATAATTAGGTAAATGTTGGTATGAGATATATGACATTTATTTTTGACATTTACGTAAATATCGATATGAAATATATGAAATTTATTTTTGACATTTAAGTAAATGTCGATATGAGATATATGACATTTATTTTTTCGACATTTATGAAATGTCACTTAAACTTTCGGACATTTAGATTAAATGTTGGTAAAACAAATTTCAAGACACTTAGTTGTGACATTTCTAAAATGTCACATTGAAATTTCTGACACTTTAGTTAATGTCAACAAATGCTATTATTGAATGACATAAAAATTGGTGATATTATTTTATATTTATCTAAATGTCATATTAATATTCTAATGTCGCTACCAAGTTTCTTAAACTTCCCAAAAAAATCTATATATAGTTTTTCTCAAGACACAAATACATACAAACAATTTGTACATTCAAAACTATCTCCTTCATGATGAGCAAGAAATATTATATAAAGCAAATATTTTCTAATATTATAATCAAAGAACAAAATAGCAATATAATAAGTTTTCTGTAAAAACAATGTTAAAACAAATTATCTTTTCTATCTCAAGTAAAATTGAGATCTAACTGAATGTAATAATCTCAACATAAAACCAACTAATTAACTCCTAATTCAAATGGAATTAAAATCTCCAGTAAATTTGCAATAAATCTTTATGAAATCATCAATCCAAAAGTCGAGCATGTTGAAGTCGATACTTGACCTCAATTTCCTTGAAAATTCTGCACAAGAAATGCACATAAGAAAATTTATAACTATAAAATAATAGAAATTAGATCCTCATTAACTAGAACAAATTGGGATATCAAAAATGACTAATTGAATTTTTATAAAAACAAACATATTAAGGAATTGATGCAAAAGCAGTAATTATATACATGAAATTTTCCTCCTTTTGAAAGAAAAGAAAGATCTTGTAGTTTTTTCAAACATACCCACTTCTTTTTATTTGTGCCAACTATGGTAGTTCCAGTCTTCTTGATCATGTTAGCCTGAGAAAAAACATTAAATTGATTATTTTGATACTTTACGAAATACAAAACTTAACATTTCATTGAATACTTAAGTGTGCCAATTAGGAAAATAAAAAAAGGAAGATACATGATTGCTTCAACAAAACAAATATCTGGTCTTAGGACAAAGATACAAACATCTTATAATGCAACTAACAGTGTGATAACATTAATATGAGGTTTTCCAACACAATGTTCACATATCATTAGTTCTTGACCACAAAACCTAGCATAGCTATCTAGTCAACTAGTTCATCCAAATACCTCTACATCCATTCCAACCAACTCTGCAGATACTAATTTGAACAAAGAAGGAAACACTAGTTTCCGTCAAAGCACACAATAAGCCACACAACAAACCATAACATCACTGTAATGAACTCAATGCAACTTAACATTCTATACAGACACTGTTTTCCTTTTCGAGGTAAAGAGAATTTAAACTTTTTACCCCCTTACTTCTTATAAATTGTTTTTCTGAACCAAAAGTAACTTTTCTTTTCTTTTGACTCCTTGCAGAAAGAACCAATTTAAAGGGATTTTCCTTTTTCCAACCTCACTGCAATGGCTGTATCTTGATAATTCTGGATGATTTCTCCTATTGATATTACCAAGTGGATAAACTACATCTTTTCTTAGATTTGGCAACCAGAGCTTTGTAGATGAGAGGCACCTTCATAGATATGAGGTTCAACACTTTTTTTTTCTTTAAATTTGGAACTATGGTGTAACTATTGCACATCTAGGTGGACTAGTTTAATAATTATATGTGGACCATGTAAAACAGAGAGCTAAAACAGAGTAGAATTGAACAATTAGCTTATCAAAAGCAACATGATCAAATTCTAAAACTACAACTCCAAATCCAGTCTACTAGTACATCCAAATCCAACTAGATCCACATCTAGCATTATTGAAATCACAAAATGAACCATATAGTAAACCAAATCTTAGCAACATTAAAACTCCATTCTTTGACTTTTGATGCCTTCTCACTAATTTCTCAAACCAATACTGAAGGGAGAATTACTGTCTTACACAAGACACCTCTTATGAACAATCTATTAATGTCATCTAACAAACTAGAGGTGGATGGCATTTGGGCCCTGAGAAAATGTAGGGAACTTGTTCTATGAAGTTTCAGGTTCAGATATCAAAGTGACGAAAAAAATAAAGCACATGTGATAATGAGAGATCATAAGGGTTTTATCACTAATCTGGCCTAGACAAGCTGAGAGGAGGAACTTGAACTCTATTATAAGCTCATGCTTTTTAAATAACAAGTTTTAGCAGAAACTGTTACATGGACCTGTTGAAGTTACATGTTTGGGGATTGTGTTAAGTTGATTTACCTCTAAGTTGAGTATTTGTATGACTTTAACTACATGCTAAATTGACTTAATTTTTATTTGGCTTATTAAACCAAGAACCTGAAAATGTCTTTTCATACACGGAAGCTTGTCCCTTGGCTATTCTACCTTTGCAAACTACCATCTGCAATAGTGGCTAACATCAGACTTTTTTTTGCAGACCTAGCAACTCTGAGCAGAGCTCTTCAAGTCGTCGACACTCTGATATATTTGATTCATTTCAATCCCTGAAACTTAAATCCTCTCCCCAGCCAAAAGTTTCGCCAGCCATGAGCAGCTTACAAGGATATTATGGTCTTAAACCGCCTGATCAGAAAGCTGCATCTGAAGGATTTGAAATGGCAGTGTATAGTAAGGGAGGATCACATTATTTAGAATATGGTCCGCTTTACAAATCCTCTCCTCTTTCAAATCCACCACTTAGTCTTCAGAGAAAATCTAAAAGTGTAGCTAATGGTTTTATGTCAGAGAATGGAGTTCCTGCAAATCATCTATCAACACAGGACACTAGAGACAATGGTTCGGATAGATGGTTAACATCAATCAATCAATCATGCAAAGGGTAACATCAGACCACTCTTCAATTGTGTTGCAGTGTGGTGATTGGGGAGCCTCCAATTCTTACTTCAAATTCGAGAATTGGTGGCTTCAAACCGAGGGGTTTAAAGAGAAGGGCAAGATCTGGTGGAACTATTTTCCCAATGTTAGAAATCCTGATTTTGTTCTAGTGACCAAGCTGAAGGCGCTAAAGACCGAACTCAAGGACTGGAGTAAATCAGTCCAAGGTAATTTGAGAATTTAAAAGTAGTTGGTATTGGCAAAATTGGCAGAACTGAAAGAAATCCAAGAACACAGAACCTTGCAAGAGAAGGAAATTGTGTCCAGAATGACTCTTCTAAATGATTTTGAAGATATTGCCAGAAAGGAAGAGATAGCTTGGCAACAGAGGTCCTGGGCAACATGGCTAAAGGAAGGAGATAGAAATACCAACTTCTTCCATAAAACAGTAAATGTTCATAGGAGAACCAACACTATTGATAGACTGAAAGTAGGGGAGGTGATGATAGAAAATCCAGTCGAAATCAAGAAGGAAATAGTGAGCTTCTATGAGAACTTATATGATGAAATAGAAGAATGGAGGCCTCATTTAGAGATGGAGAATTGCCCTAGGATCAATAACAGTAGATAATTTTAGCAATCTTACTGAGGAGAAGGATTCACTGGTTTGGCAGAGTGACATTCATGGTAAATTCTCGGTAAATTCAGCATATAGCGCACTCAACAAGATTGCAAACCAAGAGACAGACTGGCCATGGAGGATGATCTGGAAACCAAAGGTGCCCTACAAAGTGAATTGCTTTTTGTGGTTGTTGTCAAAAGAAGCGGTTCTGACCCATGAAAATCTGAAGAAAAGAGGATATCACTTTGCCTCTAGATGTACTCTGTGTGGAGAGAAAGCAAAGACAATCAACCATCTTTTTTTACACTGTAAGTGGACTGAGAAGCTATGGAGAATGTTCTTTTGCCTGAAAGGAATTATATGGGTGAAACCAGGAAGCATCAAAGGAGTTCTAAGTAGCTGGATTAGGGATGGAAATGCTTCAACGGAGGAGAGATGAAAGTTTGTCCCAGCATGCGTTTGCTGGAAAATTTGGAAAAAGAGGACACTACTAAAAAACTGCTTAAAAACGACGGACAGAAAAGCGACGGATGGCGTAGCTCCAAAAAGCGACGCCTTTTGCGACATTGTCCGTCGCTTTTTCATAAAAATAATTATTTTTAAAATTATTTTACAAAAAGCGACGGACGGCATCTCTTAGTCCGTCGCTTTTTTTCGCGGATTTTTGCGCTAAATATATATATAATTAATAATTATTTATTTAATATATATAGAGACTCCGTCTGTCGCTTTTTATTTAAAAATAATTATATATAAATTAAAAAATAACCACGTTGTCCGTCGTTTTTAATTTATTTTATTTTATTAATTAGTTTTTAAAAAAGCGATGGACGGCATCTCTTAGTCCGTCGCTTTTTGGTCAAAATATCTAGTCAACTATTTTTAAAAACGATGGACAGTGTCTCTTAGTCCGTCACTTTTTGGTCAAAATATTGGTCAACTATATTTAAAAAAAGCGACAGACTTAGAGACGCTGTCCGTCGCTTTTTATTAAATATCTAAAAGACATTTTGTCATTTTCTTATTTTCCTCTCTCTCTCCCTCTTCACTCTTATTCTCTCCCTTCTCTCTATATATATATATCGATCTATACCTCCCCGTAGCTGTTGCCGTCGCCGCCCTTCCCCGTTGCCGTCGCCGGTCGTCGTCCTCTCCCAGTGCTGCCTTTCCCCGTTGCCTACCGCCCTTCCCCGTCGCCGTCGCTCCAGGTAGGGTTAGATTTTAGTCTATTTTTTTTTCAATTCTAGTGATTATAATTGATTGTTTGTTAGTATATTATTGTTTTTGTTTGTTGGGTTGTGTTATTCAATTGTTAATTTGATTTGATTATTGTTAGTTAGGTATAGATAATTGAAGATTTTTATTTTAGGGTTCTTTTTTTAAAAATTGGGCATTTTTAAATTGGACATTGTTAGTTAGTGAAGAATTAGCATTTTTGTATTTTAGGACTAGTTTAAACTTGAGAATATGTAATTTAAGGTTGAATTGGGATTTTTTGGATTTGATTCTAGGACTAGTTAGTAAAGTGTTAATAATTTGAAGTTAGAAATTACTAATTGAAGTGTTATGAGTAGATGATGAATGTTTGAATGTCATGAATTTAGATGATGAATGTTTGAATGTCATGAACTTAGAACTTGAACTTAGAATTTGAACTTGAACTTAGAACTTGAAATTAGAACTTGAACTTGAATTTAGAACTCGAAGTTGAAATTAGAGTTTGAACGTGAACTTAGAACTAGAACTTGAAATTAGAACTTGAACTTAGAATTTGAAGTTAAACTTAGAACTTGAACTTGAAATTAGAACTTGAACTTGAACTTAGAATTTGAACTTGAACTTAGAACTTGAACTTGAACTTGAACTTGAACTTAGAATTTGAAGTTGAACTTAGAATTTGAACGTGAACTTAGAACTTGAACTTGAACTTGAAATTAGAACTTGAACTTAGAACTTGAACTTAAACTAGAATTTGAACTTGAACTTAGAACTTGAACTTGAAATTAGAACTTGAACTTGAACTTGAACTTGAACTTAGAACTTGAACTTGAACTTGAACTTGAACTTGAACTTAGAACTTAGAACTTAGAACTTAGAACTTAGAACTTAGAACTTAGAACTTGAACTTGAACTTGAACTTGAACTTAAAACTTGAACTTGAACTTGAACTTAGAACTTGAACTTGAACTTGAACTTGAACTTGAACTTGAACTTGAACTTGAACTTAGAACTTAGAACTTGAACTTGAACTTGAACTTGAAATTAGAACTTGAACTTGAATCTAGAACTTGAACTTGAATCTAGAACTTGAACTTGAACTTAGAATTTCTACTTGAATTTGAAATTAGAACTAGAACTTGAACTTAGAACTTGAACTTGAACTTAGAATTTGAACTTAAACTAAGAACTTGAACTTGAAATTAGAACTTGAACATAGAATTTGAACTTGAACTTAGAACTTGAACTTGAAATTAGAATTTGAACTTGAACTTAGAACTTGAACTTGAAATTAGAACTTGAACTTAGAATTAGAACCTGAACTTAGAACTTGAACTTGAAATTAGAATTTGAACTTGAACTTAGAACTTGAACTTGAAACTAGAACTTGAACTTGAACTTAGAACATGAACTTAGAATTTGAAGTTGAACTTAGATTTGAACTTAAAATTAGAACTTGAACTTGGAACTAATTAGCTTGATTATATAACTAATTAAGTTTAAGATATATTTGTTAAGAATAAGTACCAACACTAGTTGATCCTATTGATGACAAAATTGATTTTCTTGCAAGATCGATTTGTGTCCATCTAGTGTTGACACTTGGCTTTAAATTTAGAAATAATATATTTGTTAAGCATAAGTACCAACACTAGTTGATCCTATTGATGACAAAATTGATTTTCTTGCAAGATCGATTTGTGTCCATCTAGTGTTGACACTTAGCTTTAAATTTAGAAATAATATATTTGTTAAGCATAAGTACCAACACTAGTTGATCCTATTGATGACAAAATTGATTTTCTTGCAAGATCGATTTGTGTCCATCTAGTGTTGACACTTAGCTTTAAATTTAGAAATAATATATTTGTTAAGCATAAGTACCAACACTAGTTGATCCTATTGATGACAATATTGGTGGATTTAGTTAAAGTTGTTATGTTGTTTAAATAAGTTAACATAAATAATGTGGTTTTGTTGATGAATTTAGTTGTTGGAATTAAGTCAAAACTAAACTAGTTCAAGTTAAAAAGTTGTTAAGTTGTTTAAATAAGTTAAAATAAATAATGTGGTTTTGCCAATACTAAACTAGTTTTAGGACAACTACTAGTAAAATTATTATTAAATTTTATTTATAATATAATTGAATATCTATATTTTTGTAGATGGATCATCGTTTGTGGATGTATAATATTCATTATGAAACTGGTGCTGATTTGAAACCTGAGTTTATTGACGGTGTTAGAAATTTTATTGAACATACGACTCCAGTCAGGCTTAGAAGGTATTGGATCGTCACGTCAAGCCGAGGCACTTGACGGTGTTCAGATTGCTGCTATGTCGGATCAAATAGCTAAACTTACAGCGGCACTAGCAGAGTTAGAGCGGAGAAGAGTAATTGAACAAGAAAGCATGAGTGAGACCGTTTAGCAAATCAAAGAACAAGTGATGAACCTCACTCGTCGACCTACTACTTCCACTCCCGATGACACCGACGACGACAGTGATGAGGATTATTATGTAGATCTCACTCCCTAGTTTAGATCTCTGAACATTTATGAACTTTTTGAAATTTTTAAACGAATTTTAAAAGACTTTATAAGTCTTTAATTTATGATTTAGATACTTTTGAATGTTATTTTAAGTTTGTTGTTTTATGTTTTGTTTAGATTTTTTATAATTGTGTGTGTTTGATTGGGCTGAATATTGTAGAATTGAATTAAATTGCATTTGCAGGTGGGCAGCAGAAACTACCAATTTCTGCTGTCAAAAATATTGCAGAAAAAGCGACGGACAACGTGGTTTTGTCCGTTGCTTTTCTGGGTTTTTAAAAATAAATTTTCCAGAAAAGCGACGAACTACGTTGCCTTTTAGAAATAAAAAAAATTAAAATTAAAATAAAGCGACGGAGTCCGTCGCTTTTTTTAAAAAAATAGCAAAAATGCGACGTTGTCCGTCGCTTTTTAGCGACGCAGTCCATCGCTTTTTGAAAAGCATCAAGCTAAAAAGCAACAAAGCTGACTGCGTCGCTTTTTCATCGATTTTGACCAAAAAAGCGACGCAGTCCGTCGTTTTTGGCCGTCGTTTTTTGACATTATTTTAGTAGTGGGAACAATAGGAGCTTTGAGAATGTATAGAATAGCCTTCAGAAGATTAAAATGAATTGCTTAGCTCTTCTCTATTTTTGGTGTAAACAAGATATTTTAGCTAGAACAGTAGACATCTTTGATGTACTAGATTGTTTATAGGCATCAATCCAATTAAGTCAAAAACTCTGCAAGATGTAATACTTTTTTTTGAAGGGGAACTACACTTTTGGTTGTAGTTTACCTGCGGATATCTATAGACTAATGTTACCAGCCTCAAAAAAAAAGAAATTAGTGAGAAGGCGTCAAAAGTCAGAGACTCATTTCACGCGTACTCCAGAAATGTTGTTGAAGGAAGATGACTCAATGCAACTCAAATAATACTACATAAACTTGTACAAACAGTAAAACTCCATAAATACACATAAACAACATTAAAACATACTAGAATTGAACAATTATCTTATCAGAAGTCGCAATGATCAATTCTAACACTTCAGCTCCAAATCCAACTAGATCCAAACCTAGCATTGTTTAAAAAAAGCAGAAAACCAAATCATAGCGATGAAAAACTCAGATAGCTCAAAGTAGCAGCCAAAGGATTTCTTTTTATGAAATATGAGTTATAATCTACCATAGTATATTTGGATATGATTCTTTGGATTGTCCTTTTATCTCTTTTCAAGTATTTCTGATAGTTAAAAGACTCATATCCCAAAAAAAACTCGCGATTCCCAAAAAAGCAAATAACAGAAACTACTTAATGAAAAAAAAATGTTCATTATTGTAAGAACCCATTCCCAGACCCCACTAGTGGGATCACACTATGTATGTTGTTTATTGTAAGAACTCATCTTACAATAAGCTAAAATCAGCAGGAAGAACAGTGGCAAACTCAAAAAAAGAAGAATAACAAAAACAATACAAACAATGAGGAGAGACCTAAGACAACTCAAGAACATATGGATCAATCCAATTCCCAGAAAAATCACAGTCATACATGTAAAAATATTATTACTCGTAACTCTTATATTGATCTTGTTGAACCAGATATGCCAAACAGTCCAAGTACAGGCAAAAATCATCAAGAAAACAAGGCACCGACTGGGAAAACACAGGCCAAACTAGGGGAAGATTTTGTGTTACCAACCCCTATATCCCAAAATCCTCCCTATGTGCCTAATGTACTTGCAGGTATGGACAAAGAAGGAAATACATAGGCCTCTAAGATCAAAGGTATTGACTCAATGCTCCCATTACCCCTCACCCTTTTAGATAATTGTTTAACTGTTGTGGAAGCTGTTGGAGTGTTGGATAGAGGGTTGGAGGTGAACATTACTAACTTGCAGGAAGGGGTATCCAAATGGGGGTTTCTGCATCATGAGAATTTACACACTGACCCTAAGAAAGACCCTAGAGATTTTGCTACCACTTCTCATCAGACCCACAAGAGAACCAGTACAATCAGCTCATCCATCAGGGAAAGGTTTCTGGTTAGGGACACAGTAAACAGAATGATCAACAGGGTAATCTTAATACTTCTCATAACACTCAGAAAAAGAATCAGAAAAAAGAATGTTCATTAGAGAGAATAGGAACAAAACATACAAGATAGTGGGGGCACAAAGCAAGGGCAAACTATCAACAACAAATCTGAGGGCAAACTAAGCGAAAAGAAGAGAGATACCATCAAAATAAGGCAACAACAAGTAGCAGGGACAGAAGAGAATAAGGGGCAAGAGCTACAAGTTCAAGTTGGTCAAAATGAACATAACAACATCATAAATACAGATTATGAAATGATACATTAGAGTAAGATCAGGACATAGTCTTTCGTGCAAGTTTTTTCAATTTTGGAGGCTTAATGCATGAAAGAGTTGACTTATGTCAACATCTGAAGATTCTAATGTCGGATCAAAATTCCGTCAGTTCCATCAGCTACAGATGAGTCCTTTTGGTTTAGTGTGATGTTTGGTTTGGGTTTCGAGGCTTCTGTTTGGAGCGTGTACGGTTAGTCGTTTTAGCTTTTGTGGTGAAAACTAGAAATAATATGATAAATTAACACAGTTTATAATTTCACTTTACCAACTGAAAAACAACAACAACAACAACAACAAGAATCAAAAGAAAAAGATGATCACTTAAACTATTTATGTGTACATGACGACAGTTTGATCCATAGTAAATAAGAAAGAGGAATTAGTTTATCTCGTGATCATATAAATGTTAGGATTTACGCAATTAAAATAAAATTCAAAAAATTTAATGAAATTTTCCCTAACCTTTCTTGTGTGAACACCTGGACCAAGTGATAATGGTTGTTGACAATCTTCAAGTGGGTTATCAGGAACCTATTGCAAAAGATGAAGACTATTATAATCAAGAGAAACTAAGTTTTCATCTAAAAAAAAGTAATTTTTTGTGAGCAACACAATTATTTCACCTGCTCTGATTTTAAATTTGCATCAATATTAATTCCCAAAGACTCTACATATGCTTGTATTCCTTCCTTCACTTTATCCCCTATAATTTCTTCCATATCCATTTTTGCTTCCGATAATTTTCTCTCCATCGCTTCGTTATTCTCTTTTGCTTTATCTTTCGCTTCTAACAACTTTTTATCCATCGCTTCCATCTCTTTTTTTGCTTCATACATCTTCTCTGTCATCTCAATTTTCATAGTTGAGGTAGCTTTTTGAACTTCCATCTCAACCCTTATATCAAAATCTCTTTTTTCAGCCTGAGATCGTTTATATACGGGGCCATATACTAAGCTAGGAGATGCTCCTTTTCCTAGAGTTCGGACAATTCCATGAGTGTCTGATCCCATTACTTGGGAGTACACATCATTAGGAGCACTTCCAGGGACATTCAACTCAGGATACACCTCGGCAAGATCATCCATTTGTTTCTTTTTGAAAGAAAGGTAAAGTAATGAGAAGTTTTAAAAAAAAATTGTAATAGAAAGAAAGTACCTATATATTTTTAAAGAGTAAAAGTTTACCATAACTTCACCAACTATATCATTTACTAGTTGTTTATTCGCTCTAATGTGAGTTTTTTTAACACCTCAATACGAGTTGGCTTTACACCATTATTCATCTTTGTCATCTGTTTGAATAGTAAGAGATTGACATTAAATATTGTGAAGGTCCTCCCAACATTGCTTCTTCAGCTAAATGGATAAGTAGATGTTCCATGATATCAAAGAAAGATGGAGGAAATATTCTCTCCAAATGACATAGAGTTATTGCAACTCGATCTTGGAGTTTTTCTAAGTCACCTATCTTCAGATCTTTTGAACAAATGCCCCCAAAAGAAATTACTTAATTCAATCAATGGCTTAAGTACATTCACTGGCAGGAGATTCCGCAAGGCAATAGGAAGGAGTTGTTGCATTAAAATATGGTAGTCATGACTCTTCAACCCATGCATTGTGTGTTGCTTGAGATCAATACAACTTGAGCTATTTCAAGCATATCCGTCTGGCACTTTCACATCTTTTAACACTTGTAAGAGGATGTCTTTTTGTATGTTACTCAATGTGAAACATGCAGGAGGAAGATAATATTTTCCATTAGCCTTTTTCTTAGGATGCAAAGCTTTTCAAATCCCCATCTCTTGTAAATCTAAACGGGAGTTTAAATTATCTTTTCCTTTTCCATCAACATTCAATAATGTCCAAAATATATTGTCAAAGACATTCTTTTCAATATGCATCGTATCAAGATTATGACGAATCATATTGTCTTTCTAGTATTCCAACTCAAAAAATATGCTCTTTTTGTTCCATATATTTTGCACCAAATTATCAACATCATCCCATTTCCTTTTACGAGATTTGGCCAATAGATCTTTACCAAACTTGTTTTTAACATTATTCAATTGCTTAAGAATCCCAATTCCCGTCAACCGTTTAGGTGCTCCATCTAACTCCACAAGGCCATTGAATGCCACTTTATCTTTTCGAAACTTGTGTCCATGAGATAACCATCGTCTATGAGACATGAAACAATATTTTCACCCATTTTTCAATCTTGTATATTTAGTTTTGGTAAGACAACATGGACAAGCATATCTAGTTTTCACACCATATCCTGATAAGTTACCTAACCCTGGAAAATCACTAATTGTCCAAAGCAATGTGCACGCATTTGAAACATGTGATTGTTTGATATGTCATAAGTGGCAACACCAACCCACAATTCTTTTAACTCATCAACTAAGGGTTGTAGATAGACATCAATATCATTACCTGGTGCATAAGGACCATCAATAATAGTTGATAATATCATATATGGTTGTTTCATGCACAACCATGGTGGCAAATTATATGGAATCAAGATAACAGGCCATGTGCTATGTGAGATAGACATAGACTTAAATGGACTAAAGCCATCTGAAGCCAATACAAGTCTAACATTTCGAGGATCTCGAGCAAAATCTGTATGTGCTTCATCAAATTTCCTCCAAGCAATACTGTCTGTAGGATGTCGCATTACCCCATCTCTAGTGCGACCTTCAGCATGCCATCTCATTTTAGTAGATATTTTAGCCAACATAAATAGTCTTTGAAGTCGTGGTATTAATGGAAAATATCTAAACACCTTTGATGGAATTTTTGATGTTTCTGAACTGGAATTAACTGATGCACCTTTGAACTGTTTGTATCTTGGAGCTTTGCAAAACTTACAAGACGTTCTATCTTTCGTCTTATTCCAATAAATCATACAATCATTTGGACATGCATGTATCTTTTTATATTCAAGTCCTAAATCTTTAATAATCTTCTTTGAATCATAAAAGGACTTGGGCAATGTTTCACCTTCTGGAAGCACATCTTTTAACAACTCTAATAGCATGGAAAATGATTTGTTACTCCATCCATTGAGACACTTTAAGTGTAATAGACGAACAAGGAACGAAAGTAGCGAATACTTGCTTCCAGGATATAACTCACGTTCAGTTTCTTTCAGTAAGCGAAAGAATTCTTCAGTCTTCTTATCAAAACCCATGTTATCTTGATTTGACCCATCAAATCCTTCAGCACTAGTGTCCATATCAACAAAAGATGTAGGAGGAATTCCAAATGCTTCATGTAACATGTCTTGCATCTCATGATCATCACCTTTATCTAATTGATTGACCAATTTTGATGAAAATAGCTCCTCACCATGATAAATCCAACTAGTGCAACTAGTTAGAAATCCATCAACCACAATATGTTCAACAATCAAATCTTTTCGAACAAATTTCATATTACGACACTTTCGACATGGACACAATATTGCAAATGCATCTGGCCTATCTAATGATGCAAAATGAAGAAACTCTTTGGCTCCATTCTCATATAAAGGATCAAGCTTATTCAATATATTTATCCAACTTTTATCCATTAAGTATATAACCTATACATATATCAAACAAGAATTATACCCTCATACTATTAAAGAATAATACCTCCATACTATTAAAGAAAACAACAAAACACATACTAACCTGCAAAGTCCACACAAAGAGTCCTGATATTGATATCAATGTTCTTCCACTACGGTTGCTTTCTTTGTAATCTTCAAACTGCAAATCAATAGTTAAATTTCAACAAATCAATATAATGTATGAAGGCTAGTCATGTGAAATTATCAGTACTTGAGGTAATAGACTCACCTCAAGTAAATCAACTAGTAAAAAAGAAGAGGAAGAGAGACAAAAGGTGAATCTAATGGAACAATGAAGACAAATGTAATGGTACATCATTACAGGTTCTTCTCCAAGGCTTGTACATGATGCATCTAAATTGCTAGATAAAAGAAGCCAACTAGGCAAAGTGACCAAGCTGACTTAACAAATAAGACGTCTTGCATTATATGTTGGAATTTACTTAGTTCTTGTTGTTTCAATATATAAACGGCAAAGTTTTTAAAAACTGAAACTATAAAGTTGCTCTAGGACTACATAAAATCCACTTGCTTCCACTCAAACTTATGATCATGGGCTCACACTAAGCTATATATATATATAGGATGGCAATATTGAGCAGTAACATCAAGTATATGGCTAAGATAAAGAACATATTGAAATCAGGATAGAGATTTTTATATTTAGAAAAAGATAGGAGGTGGCTTATTATCAACTTAATACCACAATTAATAAGTATGGCCAGACAGAGCAATGGTGTACCAATGCATTATCAACCACCTACGAAACATCAGTATGGAGATCTATAAGGAATATTTGGCCTAGACTAGTAAAGAATTCATGTTATGAGGTGGTTGTTGGGAACAAAATACTATTTCGGAAGGACCTATGGATTGGACAAGAAGTTTTAATGCAAGCTTTCCCTGATCTGGCCAATATATGCACTAACCTTGAGGTTACAGTGGCTGATAGCTGGTCCCCACAGGGATGGAACTTCTTCTTCAGGAGGCATCTTAATGACTGGGAAGTAGGCAGGTTTGTAGAGCTATTGCAGATGATTGATGGTTTCAAAGGCACTATTGTAGAGGAAGACACTTTTAGATGGAAACATAATAAGGATGGCAAGTTCTCTGTAGGTAGAATTTATAGGAAAGAGGTATCATGGATGCCTGAAAACAAAATAGGCCCTTGGAAGCATGTATGGAAAAGTATGGCTCCTACTAAGGTCAAGTGTTTTGCTTGAGCTTGCCTCACTCATGAGATCTTGCAGAAAAAGGGATTGCCAATTGTGTCCGGATGCATGTTATATAGTGACGCTAGAGAGACAAATAATCATATGTTCCTCCATTGTAGAGTCACATCTCAGCTTTGGACTATGTTCCTCAGTTTAACAGAGACAAAATGGTCAATGCCAGAGCACACAACAAACTTGTTAAGTTGCTGGATTAGGAGAGGGGTAAGCAAGACACAGAAGAAGTGGTGGAGAATAATCCCACACTGTATTTGCGAATGGAAGAAACTTTGGAGATAGATTCAACAACATTCAGAAAATCAAAGAGAGCTGCATAGCAAACTTTCTACTTTTGGTTTAAAGAACGTTGTATAGAAAATGCTGAACAATTAGTAGATCTTTTAGGATTACTGTAATTAGTCTCTTGTTCTAGCTTGTTACTACCTTTTTGGAGGTCTCCAGCATACCTTAATGCTGAGGAATATAACTTTACCAGTTTCAAAAAAAAAACAATTAATAAGGACAATTAAGCTTCATAAATCATGCTCAACTAGATCACTGTAACAAGCAAAATATACTACAGATGTAGTACAAATGATAATCACAAAGAACAGGATTCATACAGGGAAAGAAACTACACATGTTTAATACTAAATTGGACACATATATAAGAAAATATTAACATAAGGAATCTGATTTAATACCAGACATGTCAAAGGCTTCATTACAACACCATCAAGAATACTATAGAAGTGTACTGCCAACACTCTCATACTCTAAAAAAATAATGAGCAACGTATGACAACAGAGGACATATATAAGAAATTTCTCTCCTAAAACAAGATATGAACAGTTGTTTGAATATTCTTTGAAGAATACAAACTCAAAATTCAACTTATATTCAAAATCTGTTGAATGTGCAACTGCATAACTCATTTGGCACCCTCCAAACACATAATGAAAGCATGAATACTATTTCAACAATATAAGAACAGAACAATATCATGATGAACCAGTGAAACAAGCTAAAACATGAGGCAGGCATAGTGACTATAGTCTCCAGATCCTATGACTGCCTAAAAATCATAATCATGTCGTGTAAGACCTAATAAGGGTGATCAACTAAGAACTAAACAATAGAATATGCAGTCAACTGACAGGAAAAATAATACAACATCACAGATAGACTCAAGGCAGCATCATTACCAAGAAGAAGAGCCAAATCAGCAGGAAGAATAGTGGCAAACTCTAAAAAAGAAGAATAACAAAAACAATACAAATAATGAGGAGAGACCTAAGACACCTCAAGAACAGATGGATCAGGTAGATTCCCAGAAAAGTCAGAGTCATATAGGTAAAAATATTATTACTTATAACTCTTATACTGATCTTGTTGAACCAAATTAGTCCAACAGTCAAGGTATATGCAAACATCATCGTGAATACAAGGCACCGGCTAGGAAAACATGATCTGTGTTATATTAGTATAGTTAGTACTGGTAATTAATTGAGTTCTGTTGTAGCTATTCTTATTTTCAATTATTTTCATTTTTGCAGAGAATTCCCAATTGAGAATGGGAAGGCATTGCAGTTCATTTATAGCAGCAAGCAGTTCAAGACAAATGGAGGTTTGGCAGCTGGAACTGCACCTACCAACGTATATCGTAACACCCCTTAGGAAAGATAACCATTAGCTTAATGGCATCCTAATATCTTACTCTTCGGATGCCATTAAGAAAAGATAACTGTTCTTAAAGCATGTCTCTAGCACACATAGCAGCAAATGGAAAAGAACAGAATACCTTAATGTATTTTCTAAGTTATAAACATGAAAACAAACTACTTAATAAACATGAATGTTTTTCAGTGAACTTTAACACTAGGTTCCTATAAGAACAAAATAAGAACCTGTTGTCTGGTCATCATCTTCCTCAATTGAAGTTCTAATCGATTCTCAAAGCTCTACATTCTAAACAATAACTTTAACTAATTTTGTTCCTCCTCATCCTCTAATAATGGTTTCTATCCTCCTGCACCTAATCATGAATATTTTACTACTACTGCTGATGCTCGTACTCTCTCGACTCCCCAGGATATTGATGAACGTCAATTGATTCTCAACCTTACCCTTTGTTTGTAACAGAAATTTACTACTATCTGTAGTTATCCCTTTTCTGCTAACTCTTATTAGTTAAGCGGAAACTCTCTGTATTTTTATCTTCTTCTTCTTTAGAATAGCGCCCAAACTCAAACTGTTACCCCACGATTTGAACACAAGCAGAAAACAATTGATTATGAAACTAGAAAGGAAAATCGATTATGAGCATGCTAAAACTAGAAAAGAAAAAAATTACAACAACTTGTTCACAGATTCGTTCACAGTACAGTAACTCAATGAAAATTGAAACTAAAATCGTACGCACTCAAAATTATTGAAATTAAAACCCTAAAGAGGAAGGAGAAATTACAGTACCTCGTTCACAAATTTCTTTGCTTGAGCAATGTGCTGAGGGCCTGAGGCGATATACAAATAACTCTAGACTTTAAGCAGGAGTAGGGTTTTTTTTTATAAAAAAAAGTTTCTTATTACTAATAGGAGGAAATATTTAAAATGAAAGTTTTATTTTTAAGCCAATTATTTCAACTTATACTATAAACTTTCACTGAAGTTGGAAAAAATCTATAAAATCCAATCACTACAACTCAAACTATAAAGTTGCTCTAGGACTACATAAAATCTACTTACCTCCACTCAAACTATAAGCTTTCACTCAGAAATTGCATAAAATATACAAAGTTAAATTGTTTCCGCTGAAACTACACAATTTCGCCACAAATTGCATATAATCTATAAAATCCCACTGTTTTCACTGAAAAATGCAATTAGTACAAAATTCAACATTATTTTTGCTGAAACTACAAAATTAATTTCACTAGAAGCTGCATATATAATCTACAAAATCAAACTACTATCAATCAAATTCAACTGATTTTCTCACTAATGAATTAGGTTTAAAATGGATCGAAATGTGTACCTTCACGTTTGAGGGTTTTAGAGTGAACGAGAGCGCTTTGGATCAATTCATTCTTTACCAATTGGGCCAGTCATCGCAGACCCTTTCATTTCTCCCTTGGGGTTCACAATCACACCAACATTATCTTCAAAGTACATGAAGACACAGTCCTTTCGGCGCCATGGCTTGCGCTGACGAACAATGACAGCAGGCATAACCTTCTTCCTGAGATCTGGAGCCCTTCTTCACAGTAGCCATTACCATATCTCCAACAAAAGTTAAAGGCAACCTGTTAAGCCTTCCCTTGATCCCTTTCACGGAAATAATGTACAAGTTCTTAGCACCAGTGTTATCGGCGCAGTTCACCGTCACCGCCACCGACAGACCCGACGGAACCTCATCTTCGTCGTTTCGACATCCCGGACGGTGTTGTTCTTCACGATCCCAAAAAATCTGAAGCCTATAGTCGAGATTGAGAGAGATGATGGAAGTGAAGGAAGAAGTGTGAAATGAATCCTCACTTTGGGAATTTTCATCAAAATTAGTTTTGTATACAACGCTATTTAGTTTTGTGAAATGAATTTATAATTTTATTAATTATATATTATAATTTTAAATTAGCTTAAAATTCTACATCCTTCAAAATCAAAAGGAAAATGCATTTTCCTATCCTTTGAATTATACACAAATGAATTTATTTTTTTGGATAAAAAATTTCCTGACGTAAATAAACGTGATTTAATTTTAGTTATATCCTCTTTTTGTGAGTTTGCATTTATCCATTTTAAAATACATATCATTATTATTATGATCATCATTATTACTATTATTATTATTATTAATATTATTATTATTATTATTATTTGTTAACAATTTACCTTTTACATTTAAACTGTATTACTAAAGAGGAAATTTTAAAATTCAAATTAAAAAACAATAACAAAATTTTAATTTTAGGAAGAAAAATAAATTATTGGAGTACTCTTTTCAAGATTAAGTGGGACCAATAAGGGTAAAAGAGGAATTGTACCTTTAAATATTTACCAAATAAGGAAATGTAACATTCTTTTTGGGACTGACCAAAAAGGAAATAGTGCCACATAAAATGGAACGGAGGGAGTACTATTTATTTAAAATAATTATTTTTAATAATATTGAATTTTTATTATTATGTTTAAATATAATTAAGAAAAAATAGAGCAATTTTTTTGAACACTCATAACTAAACAACTGATTTGCATTTCAAAAGAAGTCATTTGACAATTTTTAAACCATCTTCTCTAATTATTTGGCTTCATGTAAATGTTTTGAATTGTTATGTTTTAGATCTATATCTCACCTATATTGGAGGTAATGGGGACGTGGGTGAGGATTTGTGGGGGTATTAATTTAGATAGGAGAACTTTTTTTTAAAAATAAATAAATAAATTGAATGTTAAAAATATGTAAAAATTTGAATTGGTTATAATTTTTTAATGGTAACTTTTTATTTTTAATGTTCAAGATATAAATATTTAAATTTTAAATTTAATTTTAATTATTTAAAATAATATTAAGAGTAATTAATCCTATTTTGCTAATGATTAGTGAAAAAGTAACAAAGAATATTCTTTTTCTTTTAATTCGTATGCTAAATTAACTACAATGATAATACTATCAAAAATAAAAACAGTTTAAAGCAATAAAGCAGGAATTGTTTATGTTTCGCATCCTCCGTTCTCTTATTAAAGGAAACTATTAAAGGAAGAAAGAGCATTATTTAAATATTTAATGTGTTACTAATTATTTTTATTATTTAGTATTTTAATTTATTAATTAATAATTCATTCAAATTAATTAATACAATTGTAAATTAAATACATTCACACTCCTTTGAAGTAGGATAATTAACACTAAATGTACTTTTCCATGAACATCATAGTAATAATGGAGTATAAACCTCTTGACATAATCAAATGATGTTTAATCCTATAGTAATATTCCCTCAGCAAACACAACTGCAATGTTCAGTTGACGCTTAAGAATCTAAGGCTTTTAGTAGAATGTTGCCCTTGAATATAATCACATACAATCAGATGTACCTAACCCTCAACACAATAAACATGTAACTTAGCAGATTTTTATATCATACTCTAATCAAACTCTGAACTTCAATAATGAATTTCCTCTGGGCTTTGTTGCTCCACATCTTTCGCCTTTAAATCACTATCATAAAAAGGATAAATAAGCCCATCCAACTAACAAATAATGGAGAATGAAAAGATTAAGTGCATGAGAGTGAAAATGTAAAAAGTCATAAGAAAAAATAGAATGGTTCACTACAATAAACTTCTTTCACAATGTCATACAGTTCTTCTTCTTCTTGCATACCAAAACTGTTTTTGTGTTAGAGAAGAGATAAAAGAATATTGCGATTTTGTTAATTTTGATGTTGATACATTTGTTTGAATACGAATTTAAAGAATTAGTTTCCAGAGTAGTTTTAAGATGGTGTTTTCCAGTGTTCTATAACTCATTACTGGACTTGACTCAAGCAAATTTGAATTGGGTTGGGTCTTGACCCATTTGTTGTCTTTACCCATTAAATGACTAGTATTGAGAATGATTTCTTTCTCTAACTTATAATTTTATTTTGAATGTGCAGGAAAATGCGGGTGATTGAAATTGAATAGTGGCCAGAAGTAAACTCGATTGCAGTGAACGATAAAGATTTGTTGTACTGTTGCCATAGATGTTTGGATGAATTTGATTTTGTGGAATTTATTGCTAGTAGAGATCCTTAAGCAATTGCTTTCAAAGTATGGGTTGTACACACTACAACATTTTAGCCCTATGACTACACTAAATCTAGACAATGCTTGTAAAGTGTTGCCTAAAATGTTTTTGGATACGCTTTAAAAGCGTAGCCAATGCTTTTAACTTTTGACTTCGATAATATTGACATCTTTTGTAAAGGGTACTCTTTAATGATATAGGCTACACTTTAGAAGTGTTGTTATATAATTATGATATAATTGGCAACAAATATTTATATATATGGCTACACTTTTAAAATATGTTATTTTTATAATTGAAAAAACAACACATTACAAGTGTAGCCTTAATATTTTCACTAAAATATTATATTCCCTCCAACATTTTCAAGTAGCCCTCCAATTTTTAATTGGGAACAAAATAATAATTCATAAAACATTAAAACTTTCTTTTCTCCCAAATCACAAAAAATATCCGTCAAATTGAAGAACACGCTCTTTAGGATTTTCTCTCCAAGTATGAAGAACACAATTTCCATCAAACTGTCTCACAGATTTCTTGTTGAAGAGCTGAAGAGCTGTTCCGTCATATTCTCGCTGAAGAGCTGTTCTCGCTGAAGGTTAGGCCTCACAGATGAACACACCTCATTAAAAGATTTCTTGTTGAAAATTGAACAAAATGCTTCACTTGAGAAGATGGTATCTTAAAGCTTCATCACATTGAAAGGATTTTGTTGGATTAGGGTTTATCAGGTAAGTAATTCAATCTTTGAAAGTCTAAATTTTAGGTTTAGGATTTTGATATTCTTGTGTTGTTGATACGATTTTTGTTGATTTTTGGAAGTCTAACTCGTAGATGTATTACCCACATCAGTTGATTCTTTGCCCTGAGCATTAATAACTAAATAAGTATAAATGGGCTGATTAGGGTTGATTCTTCACTTGAGAATTTCTTTTTTATTAGGTTTATAAGCTGATTAGGGCTGAAATCGTCCATGATAGTGTAGCGAAAAAATCAGATGGCATCAGCAATAATGGGTCCATTAGGATCAGGAAAGACTACTCTTCTCAATGTTCTGGCAAGTCAAACAAAAGCATCACCTAAGTTAAATTTGTCTGGTCTTTTGGACATCAATGGGGTGCCATTTTCAAACAGTCTTTATAAAATCAGAGGTTTTAAAGTAGGATAACTATAGATATCTGGCCGCTATGCTTCCCTGTAGAGTGTAGTCTTCTCTATGAAGTTAAAATAGCAGGGACTCCCAATTTTCACTTTTATCTCATCTATCTTTCACTTGTAATGGTGCTTACCTCCTGGCCACAACCATTATCCAGTCGTGCTGACTCCTTAGTTACATGATTGTGTCAAATTTTCATGTAGTGGAAGTCAGAATAATTATTATCGGATGAGATGCGTAAAACTATGTTGAGCTTGTGTAAGCATCCAAATCCTGTGGTTATATGGTTCTAGAGAGTTCTAAAAAATGAATCTGAATATTTTTTCTATCCTTGTAGAGGCTTAACTAGTTCTTCTACTTGCGCAGACAATATACTGAACTCAATAATGTTAAAAAAAAATGTTTGTTTATGGTGCTATTAAGGACTTCAAAACCATTATCTGGGGTTCTATATTCCTTGTGATGTTGTACTGTCTGGAAATGTGTATGCTTGATTCTCTTTTATGTCAAGGAAATCTTGTGGGGTCTTATTTAGATATATATGGTTCTAATTTCAAAGTACTTTTGTATGTAAAACAGTGCATTTGGCTTTAGAAGCTTCTACACGTAGAAGGCGAAGGAATAAACATATACTCCCTCCGTCCCATTTTATGTGGCAACATTTGACCGGCCATGGAGTTTAAGAAATAAATGAAGACTTTGAAATGTTTACCAAATAACCCTTTAAAAAGTAGATTCATTTTTCTCTCTCCTCATAAATGTATTGGAGTATTATTTTAAGATTAAGTGGGACCAACAAAGGTAAAAGAGGAAATGTACCTTTAAATACTTACCATATAAGGAAATGTGACATTCTTTTTGGGACTGACCAAAAAGGAAATGGTGCCACATAAAATGGGACGGAGGGAGTAAAATGAAAGCTAACAAGATGAGCTTCTAGTGGAAAAACATTTAGACTGGAGCTAAACCAATATCATACATTTATTAGTTAATGACTTGATGAATATTTCTCCCTCTTTTCATATAGAATTCATATATGTGTCCAGCTATTCTCTTGTATATTAGTGGTGTTTTTTTTGTAAGGATCTTCTACGTTAATGTCACACCTCTTTTTTTAATGGTTTCGGTGTCTGGATTCCGTTTTAGCCTCCTACAATGGAGGTTCAGCTTGAAAGCTAGATGTATTATGTTTAAGTTACTTTAAATCATTCACATACTAATAATAGAAAGTTTTCCACCCAAACTTCTAAAAGATATGAACTACCAACTTTCCTCGGTGGCGGTTGTGAGATATTACTAGCTCCTTCAATCTAAAGAGGAAGTACATTTATAATTTAGGAAAATTTTGATTTTAGTAGAAACAATTGAATATATTATTGAAATCATAATATTAATGCGAAGACAAGATTATACTTCAATGGTTGCTTGTTCACCTTTTTACTTGTCGCCACAAAACCCTGCTTTCAGGACTTGATGCTTTTCAAGCAGAGCAAGTGATGGAAACCTTAAGATACCTTGCACAAGATGGACATACTGTTATATGTTCTATACACCACTCTAGAGGTTTTGTGTATGCAAAATTTGACGACGTTGTTCTATTGGCAGGGGGCTCGCTCATTTATGCTGGTCCTACAAATGATGAAGTACTAGCGTACTTCTCGAAATTCAGGTTTGTTATATGATCGATTCCCAAAATTACTTATATAATTTTTATCACCTTATAGTGCTTTGGTTCTCAATCAGGCATTGTATTCCTGAAACTGTAGCTTATTTGTGCGGTTTGTTGTTCTGACAAGATATATGTCTATATAGTGCCTATTAATTGAAACATGTATTCTTCCAAGTAGAGCTAAATGTCCCTTTGATAAACTTGATGGTGATTTTAGTGTCACATTTTATTATTAAACACATGATATCAAGTTAGAATGTGGTAAGGCGAAAATCATAGATGTTATATCTATCTATTAGGAAAAGAAATCATTTAAAGTAGGGGATTCTTATATGTAGATTACGTACTTCGATCTTGGAATGAGCATGAAGTAGCATGATAAGGAAATACCGTTTATGAATTTAGTGTGCGAGTTGCAACACTTTATGATGTAAACATATACTCTTGGGTTTTCTTTCTGGTAATTTTTATAGGGGAGGGTGTGGGGCGAGGGATGTGTAAATTTATGTGCGTGCACACATGAGTGCTTGTATAAATTTATGCATTTAAGTTAAGCCATTGACATATGGATATGGAGCCAACTTAATTTCCTATGATTCATGTGAACTGAAAATTGCAATCTGTTAATCAAGTATTGATGATGGTTACAAAATGACAGGTACATTTGTCCAGATCATGTAAATCCTTCTGAATTACAGTACATACACTAGTCTAGTACGCTTTCATACTGTATAGCTTTCCACAGAATCAGTGTACAAGTTATAGAATCAATCTACAGTACATAGTTAATACAGTGCTGGAAATTTTGGAAAGATTTACAGGACCCCTCTTTGGATTTTTCTCCTGATGCTACTGTTCTTTGGTCTGAAGTGGACTTGGAGTTGGCATTGATCTACTATTGGGATGGCAATGGGGCAGGTCAAGGGCGGGGCAGGGCAGGGCAGGGCAGGGCAGGGCAGGGCAGGGAAGTGACAACAACACTTGCATTTTGGGTGAAAGAGATTATAAGTCATAAAGTAATTGAAAGAATGGAACACACTTACATTGAACTTGCACTACAAAGGCTTCTCCCAAATCCTAACATATGAATTTTAGGAAATGTAACAGCCAAGAGACAAGCTGTGCTTTCTTTTCTGATCATATATACCACAACTTACTCTTCATCAAATGATAGCAATGGTGAGGAAAGCGCATTTTACTTATGGGGAGAAGCAGAGAATTACAAAAGAGATAAATGGGGTAGATCAGGGCATGGCTTAGTGGGGTAGGGGAGGGGAAGAATCCCTAGTGGTTGATTCTTCACGAATCTACTCCGAGCTTGCTCGAATTTGCAAACGCGATTGAGGCAGATTGTTGTTTAATATTGCTGGTATCAGTATTGCACAACTTATGGCCTTGGTCCGGTGGCCCGTCAAGTTTATGGCAGATTGCTGTTAAATATTGCTGGTATCAGTATTTGCTGGTATATGTATTGCGCAGCTGCTGCAATCAAGAATTTGTTCTTGGGAGACTTAGGTGCAAATATTTATTCTTTTTGTCTTATAATTCTCTGTTGATACCATGACATTTTGGCACAAAATTTGTTCCTTTATACAGCAAAGTAATTGGCATTTTGTGATGAAATTCTTGAATCTGTTTATCACAAACTAAAGATGCATCAACTCTACAATACCTTCCAGTCACTAAAGATGCATAAACTCTACAATACATCACAGAAGTAAGTCAAAGAACTCCTTTAATTTCCATAAAACTTTTAGTCCATCTTGGTGGTAAAAGCTTATGGGTGGATTGTGACAAAGGTTTCAAAAGTTCAACTTACAAACTTGGTGTATGTAATTCCGCACAATGCACTTATTCCAATCCTAATTACTGTGGTGACTGCATATTGAAACCAAAATTGCAACCTTGATGCAACAACAATAGTTGTTACATTTGGGGTGAAAATCCCTTGATTGATTGGTTTGATGATAGCGCTGAAAGTGCTGATGATGTATTTGTTATTGGTTCTACTCCTGGTGTTCATGTAACTTTGCCGCGGTTCAGTTTTGCTTGAATCTGATTATTCCTTTTGCTTCAACAGACTGGCAGTGGTAGAAAATTGCAGCACAATGCAATATACAGCTGATCAAACCAAGTGATACCGAGAGGCCATTTTTATGGACAACAAGTAAGTCCTTCAGTTTTCGGTAAAAATGAGAACAACAACATTTACTTTCTAGCTTTTATTTGCTTTACCTTCTTTTATGGGGCTAAACTTGTTCTCAATCATACTATTCAGCAAGAAGCCTTTCATGTTTACCATATGGGACGATCTAACGGACAATGAAGGGGTTGTACTACTACAACTGTTGCACGAGCACACTGTTATTCTTGCAAAACGAGTAGTTGTTACAGCATACCATCGCGGTAAGATCGTCTTTCCTTAATTTATTTGATCCTGCTATGAATAATTTATTTGCTTTACTTGTCACCATATGTTGTTCCCGCATCTCTAAGGTTGACAACCAGATACATTTTGACAATTTTAGTCAACCCTGTATATGTGCAAACTACTGCATTAATGGATTCGTACAAATTAACTTTCCCGTCATTCTAATCCACCATCCTTCAAGTTATTTACATGTGGGGAAAAAGAAAAGATAGTCATTTTTACCATGGCTTTTAGCAGGGCAAAAGACAACGAACAAATGCTCTTCGCTTATACTTTGAGAAGCTCATCTGAATCATCTTCATCCCTCAATCTTGCATCGGTTAACAATGAAACAATATCTATCTCGGTCATTCCTTCATTGTTGTCTAGAATGAGTTTAAACTATGACTTTCACTTTCTTTGTCAATACTGACCAACTGCTCCATAGTAAGATTTCTCCACTAAAAAAACCGCTAATATCTCTTTTGAGTTGTGATCTGACAACAATAGACATGGAAACATTGGCTGAAAAAATATTAGCAATGAGAGCTGAACAAGTGTATGAAACAATCGTTGTCCAGGTAATTCGTATTATCTCTTTCGAGTTGTGATCTGCATAAGTGTTTGTTCTCTACTGACAAATGAATCTGCCTTTTTCTTTGTTGATTGTGACCTCTGTGAGCTTCATTTTTCTTTAAGTTTTGATAGAATGAAATTTTGCATTTTAATGTGGATCAGTAGCCTATATGTTGTCTTGGGAAGGCATTGCCTTCAAGATAAATTAGCTTTGCAAGTGATTCTTTGTTTCTTTTAGATGTCTCTTGTCTTTAAAATGTTGAAGTTTATAAAGAGTTGTCTTCCAGCAGTCCATTTATGCCTAAGGGAAATTACACCAGCATTCCATTTTGTTACTCGCTGTTTTTCATAACAGTACCACTACATTGGGAAGGGACTGGGAAGGTATTGTTAAAAGTGACTAGTATTGAGCATATTAAATACATGATTTATTTCACTAACTTATTTTTATTTTGAATGTGCAGGAAAATGCCAGTAATTGAATTTGAATACTGGCCAGAAGTAAACTCGATTTATTGTAGTGAACGATGAAGAGTTTTTGTACTATTGTCATGTATGTTTGAATGCATTTGGTTTTGTGGAATTTATTGATAGTAGAGATCTTTAAGCAATTGATTTTTAAGTATCGGTTGTACAAGACATGTTTCCCGAAATTTATTTGAAATATATTCCTTCGATTTATTTATTAGCTAATTTTGTGCTTTTGACCACTTATATATATATATTTAATTATGTGATTATTGAATATATGCAAATAAAAATTATTATTCTCAAAAATGAAAAATTGTGGCTACATAGATTCTACACAACATTGTCCAACTTCAAAAGTGTTGCTATAGGGACGTCCAACGTGTGGCTTATTGATTAAAAAATTTATCTTGTACATAAGAAAAGTTACACTTTATAAGTGTTGTTGTAGATGAGATATAAAAGGCAACACATTTTAAGTGTGACCAATAACTAAGCAAAGGCCACACTTTTAAGTGTAGTATAATCAAACAAAAGGTGTTGCTAATGAATTACTACAAAGCGTGTCCTTTATACCTCTTTGGCTACGCTTTTTTGTGTATTAAAAGTAGCTTTCATATAGAATTATTTTTTAGAAAATTAAAAATGCAGTCTACAATAGTCGGAAGATCACCTAATAGTTAATTAATTAACTATTACGACAACCGTAGTCGGCGTTATTAAATTAATAAATTATTATTTAATAAGTATTCCAACTACAGTAGTCAGTAGTATTAAAATTAATAAAATATTATTTTACTACCGTTCCGACTACAATAGTCAGCAGTTCAGGTACTTTAATGGTCGGGTTTTAATTTATATGTAGTGACTATGGTAGTCGGCGAATGCCGATTGCTGTAGTCGGCAAATATTTTTCGACACTCAGTCTGCTGACTACTCAAAAGTTGCCGGAAAGTCATCGGAAAACTCCATTTTCCTACTACATTCCGACCAATTTTGAAGTCGGCAAACAACGAAATTCTAGTAGTGTAATATATTCGACATTTGTACAACACTTTTGCTAAAAGTCGCTAAAATCAATGACATTTTACAACAAATGTCACTATTTTAGTGACATTTTTTCTAAATGTCACTAAAATCAATGACTTTTTGCAGTAAATGTCATAATATATTCGACATTTATATTAAATGTCACTATTTAAGCGATATTTTTTCTAAATGTCACTAAAAACCAATGACATTTTGTAATAAATGTCATATTATATTCGGCAGTTGTAGCAAATGTCATCATTTAAATGACATTTTCGCTAAATGCCGCTATAAACAACGACATTTTGCAATAAATGTCATTATTTTAGTGACATTTTTTCTAAATGTCACTATTTTGGTGACATTTTTTCTAAATGTCACTAAAATCAATGACATTTTGCAGTAAATGTCATAATATATTCGACATTTATATTAAATGTCACTATTTAAGCGATGTTTTTTCTAAATGTCACTAAAACCAATGACATTTTGTAATAAATGTCATATTATATTCGACATTTGTAGCAAAATGTCATCATTTAAATGACATTTTCGCTAAATGTCGCTAAAAACAACGACATTTTGCAATAAATGTCATTATCATAGTGACATTTTGGACCAAATGTCATTATATTTACGATATTTGATACCAAATGTCATTATTTTTACGACATTTGACATCAAATGTCATTGTTTTATGACATTTTGTTCTTAAATGTCATGAAATTCTTTATTTTCCGACATTTGTTTCAAATGTCACCAAATTAATGTCGTCATATGTACATTTTCTTGTAGTGGTATAGCATATCAAGTCTCTCAAGCTACATAAGACAAAGCTACACCAGAATCTAATAAAGCATAAAACACATATCGGTTGTCACATCTGGAGGACACTCTTGTTCACCTCTTGCTTGAAGAGCTTAGAACATATTCTGCTATGGAGAATTTGCATTTGAACCACTAGGAGCAACTTGGTTACCCTCTCTTCCCTTAGCCTTACTCCTTGGGAAATTTCTCATTTTATAACCACTTTCACCACAACTAAAGCAACCTTCCATACCAGCTAAATACCTACCCTCATGTCTCTTTCCAAATCTAGCACAAGTGGGCCATAGGGATTCACTACAAATTCCTTGTGGTTTAGGGTTAGAAACCCTCTCTTCACTATACTTAGGAGCATTGGAGGAATCTTGTCCGAAAAACCTTTGTCGATACTTAGGACGACCATGTCCATCGAACCCTACATGAGAGGAATCACATCATCATTTCTAGATCTCTTTTTCTCCCTATATCTCCCTTTTAGTTTCTCCTCTTCCATTTGTTGGGCATGAGTCATAAGACGAGCAATATTTATGTCATGGACAAGCATAGCCGTACGACCTTCTTTCACAACCAAGTCGGATGCACCCGACATGAACTTACTTATTTTTGACCTAGAGCCTGCCACTAGAGATGGAGCATATTTCGACAGTTCAGTAAACTTCAGTTCATA
The DNA here is from genome assembly GCA_036553675.1 of Solanum okadae. Lineage (NCBI taxonomy): Eukaryota > Viridiplantae > Streptophyta > Magnoliopsida > Solanales > Solanaceae > Solanum > Solanum okadae. The sequence goes on along the minus strand of CM071687.1, from coordinate 16,548,286 downwards.
TCCTTAACACTCATATTACCTTACATAAGGATAATAAACTTAAGTACCAAAGCTTCTCTTATCTCAAGAGGGAAAAACCTAACTAGAAAAGCAGTTTTGAACCTTTCCCACTCTATGGGACCCATTCCTACCGGTTTAGCCTCTTTCCATTAATTGAACCAAACCTGTGCAACCCCCTTGAGTTGGTAAGCGGCCAATTCTGCCTTCTCTACTGAAGTAACTCCCACAGTGTCTTACATATTATAGACCTCATCTATAAACTCTTGAGGGTCTTCATCAAGCTTTGAACCATAAAACTTCGGAGGCTTCATCCTCAAAAGTCCCTCACTATTGAAGTCGATGTACCCACATTTGGGTTCACGGGAGCTACCAGTTCCCTATTGTCTTGGGCCATCACAGCTTGAGCCAACACTTGAAAAGCGAACCTAAACTCTGCATTAGTCACATCCTCAGCCAAAGGGTCAATAGGAGCTTGAGGAAGAACTTCTTAATCGCCATTGTCTTCTTCGTTCCTTATAGAATTAGCCCTTGAAGTAGCCATTTCCTGTAGACCATCAGGTAAGGATTAGGAAAAAGACCTAATAGAGTTGAACTTTATGGTACGACTTAGAGAAGTGAAGAAGTGAAGTTTTGTAAACATCTAATAGCCTCTCATTCATAAATGTGACACGCTTCACACTTATGAACAACACTCTACTAGACGTGTCTTGAGACATCCTAGAACCATTCTAAACCTTGTGCTCTAACTACCAAGTTTGTCACTACCCAAGGTACCCCCTAGATGTAAGAAGGTGTACAAGACCTTGAGAGACCTCATACAAGCCCCTTAGCATATCATAACATAAGATAATAGAAAATGGTGTGGAAATTTAAAACATTTTCAATAGCATCAAAGTCTTTCATAAAATAAAGCGAAAGTCTTTAACACTTGTCTCAAACCATCTAATACTTGAATAATCTTAGGGACACAGCCCATACAATTATTTTAACTTAAAAATGAAAGACATAAAGGAAAGGTGATCAAATCCTTGAATGCTATGAGGACTCACCAAATCTTCACTCCTTTCTCTACTATGAACCTAGCCACGGGGATGTAAGTCAATATCGTTGGACCCTACATTTGAGAAGAATGTACGCAAGAGTATGTGTTAGTACAAAAATGCACTAAATATGATGGCTAGCATAAATCATCAACATAAGTCATAAGCATGTTCAATGCACATAAATCATCTTACTATAAGAGGAACACTTCACAAGTAACCTCAACTTGTTCTTACTCAATACCTAGGTCATCAACCTTTACTCGTACATATCAAGGAAGGCAACTCAAGCAACAATTCAAGCTAGTCTAACATCATACAAGTAAATCTCATATTAAAACATACTTACAATACTTCCTCGAAGTAATCTTGTTTTGTAATAACTACGCTCATTTGATTAGGGATTAGTCCCTCATTAGCTATTCTTACTATTCATGAAAAAGTACCTCTTTACTAGTCCAAGAAAAATCATTACTCGTGAGCGGTTACGATTTACCAATTCAAGGCTACCAAGGAAAAGCACCTCATTATGCTAGACAAAGCCATCATGGACAGCATCCTCTCATGCAAGTCCAAGCTACTCAAGGAAGGGTAGTATTGCTCAATCAAATCTATCATCTTTCTAACATAATCACATTATTCATACTTACTTTCAAATACATGGGTATTCGCCTCCTTTCCTAACTTATAAAGGCTAATGGGTATTCGCCTCTTGCCTTACTTATTTTAAGATTATGGGTACTCGCCTGCACAATCACATCATATGACACATGTACTCACCTCCACATCATTTCATAAGGTTTATGGGTACTAGCCTACATGTCTATTCATCATAGTAAGAACGTGGGGAATCACCTCTTGTTCAATTCTATGGAGTATGGGAATCACCTCATATCCTTAACACATGGAGGTCATGGGTAGTTGCCTCTAGCCTTATCATTAATTAAGCAATTTAGTCTAGATTCATTTTAAGTGAGCAATCCTTTCAACATAGAATCATTCATGCGAGTAAACATTTCACATTCATACAATAATGCTTAGAAATTTAATGTGGGAAGTATCTTTTCCAACCATAACATCAACAATCAACAATTCATAGTCTAGGCTTTACCTTCAAAGCATTACATCTCATGATTATCAATTAAGCTTTACTCTCAAAGACACATTAGTCATCACTCATCATATTAGCTTTACTCTACAAGCCCTACTAAAAATAATTCAACATGCAATCTTTACTCTAAAAGCCCTAATAATTAGCATTCATCATACATGCCTTAATCTCAAGAGAATTTTAATCTCAAGCCTTCTAATCATAATTCATCATGTATACTTTGATCTCAACCAATTCATGTATATATGCTTTACTCTTAATCCATTCATGTCTATATGCTTCAATCTCAAGCTATCTACAAAGTATCTCGTCAATCCTAGAAGATTACATCTAAATCCTCAATTTTCTCTTTCATGGCATAAAACCTATCTATATCAAATTTATCTTAGAATCATAGGTTAGGTATGGGTACATGTAAATTCATCCTATAAAAATTAAATTCTATCAATTCCATCATAAACAATCATAATCCACTCAATTGGATCAACATTCATCATAACCCACAACATTGGAAGAAACCCTAACTAGAATTGGGGATTTAGACTTCACAATTGGGGAATTCTATGGGACTCCATGGATGAATAAGACATCATACCTTTATTACAAATCCTACCAAGCTTGGAAGAATGGAGACTTTACTTGACCTAGCTTGACCCTCTTCTTCTTCTTCAACTTTCTAGAGAGAATTATTTGAGAAAAGAACACAATTCTTTTGGTGAGTTTGAGATAATGAATTAAAAGACTTAATTTAGGGATATAAAGTACTTATATTTGTGGTTTATATTAGGGTAAAAGGACGCTACTTAAGGCTAATTAAATCTAGAAAATCCCATTAAGACCCTAAATTTCTCGACTAGGCCTGGGCCACGAGACCCTGCTGACAGACAGGGGATGGACCTACGCACCGTCCTGGTCAAGCGTGCGTGGGTGGATTCAGAGACTTTTTGGCCAACCACAAAACCCCCTAGTCACGGGCTGTGAACCCATCCACGGGGCTTGTGTCATGGCGTGACTACTTTCTTAGGCAGTGTTCTAGGTGCCTTTTCGTGTACCCATGGTTGGTCCTTGTGAGGTGGCACCTTCAAGTTCTAACATGCTATTCCCTCTATTTTGAATACAAGGTGTTACAGAGGTTTTTTAGCCTCTCCCCATAAGAATCTAATATACTATGATCGATCCGAACCTCAGCTGTCGTAAAGCATATGACAACCTCGATGGCCCTAACAATCATCTTGGGAACCTCTATCTCTAGGACAAATGCCCCTACATCTCTATAATGGGCAAGGATGCCCATCTGGAATTCAAGGCATGTGCCAATGGAGGTTAGAATATGGAAGAGGTGCACCTGAGGTGGAGGGTAAATAAGGTATAAAAGTAAGGTAGAATGATGAGGGGTACCTGAAGGCTCCATAAAAGCAATAGGATGAGTAGTGTATGTCTCTAAAGTAGTGTGATCCACAACTGGTGTGGTGTTAGGTGGTGGCGGCTTCCTTTTGGATGCATCATCCCTCAAATAATTAGCTTGGATCCTCTAAATGTCATTGGATGAGGTGGGTATAACCCTTACATCAGATCTCTCCCTAAATGGGACTCTGACTACCTCACACAATGGCATGATCAATACGGGGAACAAAAATGATGTCTGCTCCTATCGGGCTCTCATAAGCATTTTCTCTTAAATGACGGCCCAAACTTGGATATCGTCGTGGTCAATGATAATGGCTACCAATATGTCCTTGGGCTGTCGGGGAGGATCAACTCATTTAATAACCCAAACAAGAATCAAATATTGATATTTATATCCTTCTTTTCTATATTGACCCTCCCAGTCAACCAAGTAGGGGTAATATCAAAGATTAAGGGTGCCAACCACCCTTTCAATGAATCCAAACTCTACTTCATTTGAAACTTGTAAAAGTCACCTCTAATTCCTTTTGTACTCAAAATATTATTAATTCCACCCAAATAGCATTGAACCATCTTCTCTTAGACATCAACTTCCTCGAGGGGATTAAAAACAATGCCCTTTCTCTTCTTGGGTAATGTCTTGGCATAAGTAGTATAAAACTCTAAAACCCACACCGAAACATACAGGTGTCGAGGAATTGTGAATGGCTCGAATCCATGGAATTTGATCTTGTCCCCTATGGCTGGGTAGTCACTCATTACCCCATTTGTTGACAACCTTCTCTCCTCAAGTATAGTTTGCTCTCCCACTGCTTTGATCCTGCTCAGGGTCCTTTGATCTACCCCTAGGAGCACCCTTGAAGTACTCACATTTGTAACATGATTTTATTTAAATTTGGAAGGGATTTTGTTTCTCTTCATAGTTCAACCTCCACAACCTTTATGTTGTTTTTCACCCACACGCGTAGATGTGCATGGAATGACCTGTTGTTGTCTTGAGGGTTCATTTATCACAAATCCTTTGTGCATTTTTAGAGGAGGAGAAAGAGATTTAGGGTCAGACTTAGAGTCTCAAGAGACAACCCTTGAAAAGGATGAGAGCTTTTGTTTTTTCATTTCTTGTAAAGCACAATATATAAAAACAAACATCAGAGAAGTTAGTTGAAAAAATTGCATAACAAAACAGAGTTGAAATAGTGTTCTTGAGGCTCGCCAAATGAGAAGGTGATTCACCTACCAGGTTAGGCGAGCAAAGATGATCTAGCTGAAGTTGACAGGACCAAACATAATTTGACTCAGGAATGAAGGGTGGTGTAAACTCAAACAGGGAGATTAACCAAGATGATTTAAGCGAGCTAAGACAATCTCACAGAATGTGACAGTGCAAACAATAGAAGGTTAGGTATAAAGGGCGATGTCAACTTGATGAGTGGTAGATTTTCACTCATTTAAGGTCCATTTATCTCAATAATTAGTTTATGTCAATGCCTAAGTTTGTCCTATTCTGATAGAATGTTAATGATTTACATGTTTATAGGAAATTGGACAAGGCGAGGATTAATGTTTGAAAGGATGGACAAAAATGCAAAAAGTAGTGCAAACTATATATTGTTAATCGCCTAACACATAAAATATTTTTCTTTAAGAATCCTGCAAAACTCTTGCCATCATTTTCTGCCAATGCCACAACTTCTACCCACTTGGAGACATAGTCAACTGCCACCAATATGTATTTCTTTCCATACAAACTCACAAATGGTCCCATGAAGTCAATGTCCCATACATCAAATAATTCGACCTCCAAGATAGGGGTCATAAGAAACTCATGACAACGACATATAGCTCCCTTCCTTTGACACATCTCACAACCTTTTACCGGATCAAATGCATCCTCATGAATATTAGGCTAATAGTAACCACTTCGAAGTACTTTATGGGCAGTGAGAACTCCTCTAGGTGTCTACCAATAGGAGAGAAGTGACAAGATTCAAGAATATCAACATTTCAGCTTCAAGTACACACCTTCTTATTATGTCGTTAGCACAAACTTTTTACAAGTATGGTTTATCCCAAAAGTATTTACCCACATCATGCAATAACTTTTTCCTTTGTTGAAAGGTCAGGTCCTTAGGCATCAAATCACTGAAAAGATTGTTGGCAAAGTCAGCAAAATAAGAAATAAGATCAAGAGTAGCGACTATACCTACTCATTAGGGAATGAGTCATCAATGTCAACATCATCTTCCCGTTTCTTCTTTGCTTCCAATCTGGACAAGTGATTTTCTACTTGATTTTAACAACCTCTTTTGTCTTTGACCTCAAAGTCAAATTCTTGTAACAACAACTCCCATCTTATCAATCTCGACTTAGCATCCTTTTTCACCATTAGATATCGTAATGTTGCATGGTCAGTGTGAACTACCACTTTTGTTCCTAGCATGTATGCTCTAAATTTCTTAAATGCATACACAACTGGGAGAAATTATTGCTCAGTGACAGTGTAGTTCTTTTGAGTTCCATTAAATTCTTTTCTTGCATAGTATATTGACTGAAGGATGTTGTTGGGCTTTTACCCTAGCACAACCCCCTAAGGCAACACCACTTGCATCACACATTACCTCAAATGATTCCGACCAATCTGGAGCAATAATAAATTGAACTAAAATTAATTTCTCCTTGAGAAATACAAATGCTTTGGTGCACGCCTCATCAAAAGTGAACTTTATCTCCTTCTCTAACAGTTTACACAAGGGATGTGCAATTTTCAAGAAGTCCTTAATAAAACATTGGTAGAACCCTGTATCGCCTAAGGAACTACAAATATTATTTACAGAAATAGGTGGAACCAACTTATCAATAACTTCAATTTTCTCTCTATCCACCTCCAAACCCTTTTCAGACACTTTATGGACCAGTATGCCTTCCTTGACCATGAAATGATAGTTTTCCCAATTTAGAATTAGGTTCTCCTCTTCACATATCTGTAATTTCCTGCTATGATTTAACAAACATTCATCAAAATTGTCTCCTACCATCGAGAAGTCATTAACGAACACCTCCAAAATGTCTTCAATCATGTCCGAGAAAACGAACAACATACATCGCTGGAAAGTGGAAGGAATATTACATAATCTATATGCCATGTTCTTGAACATAAAGGTACAATAAGTGAATGTGAAAGTGGTTTTCACCTGATCATAAGGTGCAATTGAGATTTAATTGTAACTAGAGTACTCCTCCAAGAAACAATACCAGCTTTCCTGCCAGCCTATCTAACATGTGGTCTATGAAATGCATTGGGAAATGGTCTTTTAAGGTACATATCTTCAATTTCTTGTAGTCCATACACACTCACCAACCTGTGACTGCCTTTTATTGGATCAACTCATTTTTTGCATTTGCATCACAGTCATTCTGCCCTTTTTTGGTACATATGGCACTGGGCTCACCCAATGACTATCATTTATAGGGTACACTATTCCTGCTTCTAACTATTTAATAATCTCCTTATTCATAACCTCTTGCATCAGTTGGTTCAACCTTCTTTGGTGCTCTATACCTGAGTTACAATCTTCCTCTAGTTGGATTTTGTGAGTGCAAATATCGAGAGGTATCCCAATTATATCAGAAATGGTCAAAGAAATTGCTTTGTTTGACCTTTTCAACACTTTCACCAGTGATTGCACGTGTTCAATGTTAAGATCTGCGGCCACAATTTCTGGCAAAGTGTAACTTTCACCTAAAAAGATATACCTCATATGATCAGACAATTTCTTCAATTCAAGTACATGTGGCTCTTCAATAGATAGCTCTGCTGGCGGGTTCGGTCTATTCTTCACATCCAGGACCAATTTTTTAGGAGAATGTGTATGTGATGCCATTCCCTGTAGTGCATTTAGAGTCTCCACATAATCTACTCATATTGCCTCATCAAAGTTCATAATCACTGCAGCCATTGTTGCTACAGTAAACCTTTCCTCTATAGATGCTTTAATGACCCCTTTCATATCAATTTCCTCTATAGATGCCTTAGTGACCCCTTTCTCAAATTGATATACTATAGTAAACCTTTCCTCTATAGTTGCTTTAATGACCCCTTCCTCAGTTATATCAATCGAGGAGACCACACTTATATCTTGCGGTTGCTTCATCGACTTACACACTTTAAACTTCACCACTTTATCATTCAGACTAAACTTCATCTCCCCCCCCTCTCTACATCAACCAATGCTCTACCTGTTGCCAAAATAGCCTTTCCAAGATTACTGGAACTTCAATGTCCATCTCTTAGTCTAGAATCACAAGTCAGCTAGAAAGATAAAACTCTCTACTGTGACTAACACATCACAGAGAATGTTGAAGGGCCTCTTAACTGACCTATCAGCCATCATCAGTCTCACGGCAGCAGGTTTTGGAGTCCCCAACCCTAGTCATTTGTATATATCTAGTGGCATGAGACTAATACTAGCTCCCAAGTCACACAGAGCAATAGCAAACTTTAATGCACCAATTGTGCAAGGTATGGTAAACGCATTTCGGTCCCTTTTTTTTGCACCAAGGACATTGTAGCAATATCACTAGAATGGTGAACGTTATCTGCATGTTAAAAACTTGCCTCCCTCTTCTTTGTCACTAAGTATTTCATGAACTTAGCGTAATCCTATATTTTCTTCAAAGCTTCTACAAATGGAATATTGATTGATAGCTGACGCAACATGGATATAAATTTCAAGAACTTTCCATCCTCAATTTTTTTGAGCCTTTGAGGGAATGTAAGATGAGGTCTGGGAATCAATTGTAAAGGTTGTGATGCTTGTATCGTAGATTCTTCAGTTTTTCTTACCCTTTGATCAACTCCTATCGATCTCTCTACCCTTTTAGATACCTCTAGATACTTTAAATCCTCTACATTAACCTCTTTTCAGCGTCTCAATCTACACTTTTTTCATGCTCAATGCTTGCAGGAGTAGATTCCGGTAGTGATTTACCACTTATTGTAGTGCTAGCCATGTAGTGCCTCTATTTCTTTGGGTTTTGAATGGTATCACTAGGCAGTGTCTGAGTTTTCCTTTAGTTAAATGAGGTAGAGAGTTGCCCTATCTTATCTTCCAATTGCTTAAAGAAGTAGTGTATGACTCCACAAGTTGACTCATGTTAGAGAAATCACTTTTCAACTCTTTGACTCCCAATATGTAGATTCAACTCTCTGTAAAACCATTGCTAACATGTCTTCCATCCTAGACCCGCTACACCCACTACGTTTTCTATCTCTGTTACCCAGAGGTACATACACACCACTTCACTCATTTTTGAACTCCTTATAGCTTTGCCAGTTTCCTTGATCTTTGCTTCTTGGTATGTCATATTGACGATCCCACTGATAATTCCTACCCTGGTTTCTTGAATGATAATTGTGAAAAGCCCAAGTTTGTTCAAGTACTTCACCTCTTCATCAAACTCAACATCCTACTCTTCATACTTGTTTGCCACACCTACTGCATTTACCTTATCTTGACCATCTACGAGATGTTTCTTGAGGATGTCTATTTGGGTTTTCATGTCGGCCATATCTTGGTCGCGCTCTTCCTCTCTCTTTTTATGTTTAACTGAGAGTTCAAATGTGAACCCAATGTCTTTAATTTCATCATATCTAGTGTTCCAAGCTCTGTTGTTCTTTGATACCTCATCCATGACAATCATGACCTCATAAAATGGTTTCCTAATGAAGGATCCACCACACACTACATCCACAACTAATTTGTTCACAAAGTTTAATGACTTGTAAAATACTTGTTTCAAATGCATGTCACTAAAGCCATTATTTGGATATTTCTTTAAATTTTGGCTAAATCTCCATTATGTATCATGCATTGCTTCACCTGGTAGTTGCTTGTGAGAACCTATTTCGTCTTTCATTTGTATCTCTTCCGCTTCTAGAAAAAACCTTTCCATGAATCCTCCCTCAGTTCTGCCCAAGCTCTAATCGAATCATGTGGCAACTGATTCAACTAGTTTGTTGCCTCCCCTGTTAGAAACAATGCTAACAACCTTAGTCTCATTACAGTTGGACTTACTTCAAGAATCTCTGCCAATTTGCAAGTTGTGACAAAGTTCATCAAGTGATGATTTGCGTCCTTACCAGGTGTCCCTCTTCCTATCCCCTTCAGGTTCAGTAATTGAATCATGGTTCTAGTGATTGTAAACTTTACTCCTAGTTGAAATACTGGAAGCAATATAGCTCCAATAGCTTCTAGTCCATCCAACTCCAAATCATCTTCTTCGAATGCCAAGCCTGCTGGTAGTTGGCCTCTATTTCTTGGAGCTAATGGTTGTTGTTGAGGAGGGGTTATCTTGTCTTCCTCTTTGTCCTCAACATTCACTCTGTTTGGGTCGTTTCTACTATTTTGAGCACACCTCGCTAAGGCCTCAGCATTCTGTTTCAACCTCTACTTTTGGGCTTCAGGTTCTTGTGCATCCACCATTCTCCTGATAGTCCGTCTTAACTCGGGATTGTAAAGAATAGAAGGTTTTCCCTTACTTCTGGTATTTGGCATGCACTGTCTAATTAACCTTTTGAAGACACAGACAATAAACAAGAAGTAAAATTAGGAAATACAATGACAACTGAAACAATAGCTATTAGAGTATTTCTAAACCAAAATTCCCTAGCAACAACGCCAAAGTTTAATACTTCCAAACTTATACCTCAATTCTGATGTATAAGCAGTCGAAGTCAATTATAAAACTCAAGTAGAGTTTAGATCAATCCCAAAGGGAATTTATAGTAGAAATAATTATACTAGTGCTTTTATTCAATGGTAGTTAATATTCCCTAATAAACTAAATTACAGAAAGTAATGATTGGGTTGTTGTTGTATTTAAGTAACCAATTTTTATTAAACTTGAGAAACAGTAGCAAACGATGGCTCCAAGATTTGATGCTTGATTAAAGTAGACTAAAATTGTGTTCCCGTGACCTTTAACCTAACAACTTGAATCCTTACACAAATAACGATTTCTTGACAAATTTATACCTTCATACCAAGCTAGATACATCTAAACACTTTTCATCCATATTAGATGAATATCACTCTTCTCCTCTCAGACTCAGAGTGTTTTGGAGTTGACTCTTGCTTTTTTGTGAAGAAGATTATTCTCTCTCAAGCTCAAATCTTCAAAACAAGTTAGTAGATCTCGTTTCTAGATTCTCCTAAACATTACCTTTCTCTCGAACAAGTGATTAATACGGGCATGTTATAATGTGTGAACTTATTAGAAAGTATTATTATGATAATATAAATGACGTATACTTTCATCAATAAAAATTTATTCATGTTTGATCTTAATGTTATGTTTTAGTCATGGTTCCGACAATCCTAGTTGTAGTGTTTAACCGCTCACAGTTTCAATAAACCAAGAACCAACCATTCATGAAAGAATAACAAAGTAGACATACACTAATCGAAAACCAAAAGATTCTTGATTATGAACACTAAATCAAGATCAAAAGTCTTAATAAAAAATGTATCAAAAAGGAAACTATTGTTTCTCCACAAAGAACTTGTCTTAGAGTATCGTTAATCATTCCAAAATAAACACTAAGGAATTAAAATAGTCCTAGAAAAGAGTCCTACATGAAGTAGGAGGCATGAGAGTCGACACTCTTCATGAGCTGGTAGACAGTCTGTCAAACATCTCGTGAACCAACACTTAGACAAAATTTGTCAACTTCCACTACAACTTCTTCACGAGCCACTATACGGGTCGTACAATGCACCACGGCCCATCTAGGGTCTCTTGGTACTAGACTTGACCTCATTTCTTCCAGTTCACCTTCAAGATCATCTTCACCTCCCATTTATAGCAAGACGGCCTGTATGGCCTCTTGTCCAGTTTGTTACGCTTCATTTCTACTCTAATCACTTGCTTCAAAGTATTTTACCTACACAATATCAAATGAACCATCATATTAGCATAAAAAATGTTGACTTCTTGCACTAATCCTTTGTTTTGGGTGTCAAATGTGCTATAAGTTCACTGCAGATTATTGTTTCTTATTCATAGGTGGAACTATGAACGAAAACGGAAGTGACGATACTAGTCACTATGGGTAGAATATTATCACGGGAGATATGAATTACATGCACGTAAACATTGTTTAAAGCACAAGAGCAATTCTATTACCTATCGCTACTAAGAGGGCTATGTTTTATGTAATAGGAAAAATGCTACAATTTCTTTAAATGAGAGGAATGCTTAGGGGACTTACTCATTAAGATCCCCATGAACATCTCCAAAACTTTGTGGATATTTTTGGGTCATTTGTCTTCAAGAACATCTCATAAGAATCTATTTGGCTGAGGTAATTTCTGTTATCCTTAATTGGGGAAGCTACTAGGTTAGTCGAACTACCAAATGATTCTATCACTTTGTGAGTGGAACTAATCAAAGAGTTCCTTGAGAGATTTATCCTTCCCTCGAAAATGATAAATCTTAGGCACAACATCCAGAATATCAAAAGAGTTGTAGGTGAAACTGTTCATAAGACCAAGTTATGGTTTCAAAAGTTGTTACTACAATGTCCCACACGGTGTTCTGGACAACTTGTTTCTGCAAAACTTCTATTGTAGCCTTGATCCGGTCAACAAAGGGTTAGCTAAAAAACTTTTACAACGTGGGCTGATAAGACAATTGATTGATGTAGCAACGATGTTTCTTGATTATATAACAAAGATAAACCAAACATGACATACTAGGGAGGATTCTACACTTAGATGTGAGCCAGAAACAAATAGAGAATGATCATGACCGTGGTGAGAACATGGCTAAAATGATGAACTAATTTGACTTGCTATCCAAACATGTCAGGGGAAGATGACTCAAATCGGTAAATGCAGTTGGTACATGAAGTGAGCAATGCCCTAATGATGCCAAGTTTGAGGCAATGTACAATGAATAAGTGAATTACATGGGGTGGGGGTTCTCATCCAAACTATCCAAGACGGGTGGAAACCAAGGTTGGAACATTGATCGAGACAATGGATGAAGAGATTGGAGAGATCAAGGTAGCTATTAGAGAGATCATGAAGCTGAAAAAGATAGGCACATTCCACATCAGGATCGTCCCAAACTAAAATAGCAAGTTGGACCAAAAGTATACCAAACTGATGATATGTTAACAAAGATCTTCCACAAGGTTGTGATACGCCCAAATTACACTTCCCTAAAGAAGCATAAGTGATCGTTATCAAGTAAAGAACCTAACTTGTAGGTTGGGATCGATCCCATGAGGAAAATGGTTTAGACTTTACTTTAACCAACAATTATATTCAATTAGTCAAATTACTTCCAGAGGCAAGTAATTAAAAAGGGGGGGTTTTGTGAAACAAATTGTAAGATTTCAATAAATAATCAGTAATTAAAAGTCAGCTTTGGTTGTAATCAAGATGAGAGAAATAACTAGGGTATACGTGTTCCCCACAAGCTCATAACGCTGTAATCCTAGTAATAGCAATCCTTTCCTAGTGTACTACATGCAAAGTGATAAGTTAGGTATCTCTAAATCCTTGGTCCGGCATCTAGAGAATTTCACCCCGCACCTTGGTCCGGGTACGTGTGTATAATTTACTAACCCTTACCTTTAACGCATATTAGTCATCATAATCGATGTTTGGCTTAGTTATTACTTCACACCAATCGACACTAGCCTATTAGATAGTATCACACTAAATCTATGTTGATAATTCTTTTCTTGTTATTTAGCTCCTTGGTCCGGCAAGTGGCAACAAGGCGAGTTTTAACGTTTGCAACCGCTAAAAAGACTTCTAAACGAAAGAATGATCAATGCATGCACCACATTATTAAAGAATTGCTTATTTACTATTCATACTTTGTTAATTGGTCATGTTCCCACAACCCTAGTTGTGGAGTTTAGTTACCCATAATCATATGAACACAATTCATTGGTTTAGATGAAAGAATTATGAACTTACGTAAGAAGAATAATAAACCCAGAATGTCACCTTGAATTGCAACCCCAAAAATCTTCAGAACGACCTCAAGAAATTAAAAATTGCTAATATTCCAATTCAATCTCCCAAGTCAAGAACTAGAATAGAATAATAATGTCTAACCCCCAAAAATGATTACATGCCCTATTTATAGAAAACAAGTCCTAAATTAACAGGGATACAAATTGAGGAAAGTTTGTTACAGGCACGCGTCTTCATTCCACGAGACTGACTCACGGATCGTTAATGGATCTACGGTCCGTGAGTCCCTTCCGTCAGCCAGGACATAAAAATATTTTCAGCTTCCAAAAATCAGCTTCTCTGAAACAAACGACGGAACTGCAGTATGGACCATAGATCGATCTACGGTCTGTCAATCCCTTCCGTAGCTCCACACTTAGAATCTTCAAAAATCAGGTACTGAAACCCTCGCAGTATCAATCTACGGACCGTCAATGGCCACCGTGGTTCCACACTTGGTCAGAATTCCCTGATTTGCATCCCATGCCCTGCCTACTGATCTACGGCCATCATCTACGGACCGTCAATGGATGGACCTACAGTCCGTAGATCACCTCCGTGGATGACTTTTTCTGCATTTATTTCAATTGTCTCTTTACTTCCGCGCCTGAACATCTTTCCTGCAAAATATGATAAAAACACATTAAAACCAATACAAAAAGGCCCTAGACACACACAACTTGTAAGTGAAATGCATTAGAAATACCGTAAACTCACAGTATATCAGGTTGAAGGGCTAAACAAGGTGTTGAAGAATTTGAAAAATGACTTCTCCACTTTAACTCAAAAAGTCACTTCTCATTATTTGTCAATCAAGTAGCTCGACACTCAGATTTGTCATATCTCTACTCATCTAAATCCAAGGCAAAAGGAAATATTTCCTAGTGAAACAATCCCCAATCCCAGTAAATATTGTTGATGAGTAAGAAATGGGTCGTGCCACGATGTTAAATAAGGAACTTCTTGGGAGGCAATCCAAGTTTATTTTAATGTCTTCAATAACATGTGTTAAGAGTGAAGGTTGAGATAAAGCCAAAAAGTTGTAAAACATGCCTTGGGCGATGCAAGTACCTAGTCAGCGATGCAGACATCTTCATGTTCTCCTTCTAACCCATGAATTTTGAAAAATGATATTGTGAACTTCAGTGAACGGGGACATATTCGGTGATCCAGAGTACGATACTAGGCTAACTATATCGGGTATGAAAAGTTGAACTTCAAGTTTGGTATTTGTTCAGGCCTTATTGGTGAGCTTAAGCTCCTTCGGCGATTCACTGAACTCATTCAACGGTATTAGTCGTAGATCGCTAAGTGTGCCTGAAATAAAAAGGCCAAGAGTTTTTTAAAATTTTAAAATGCAAACTTTGATCTTGTCCCTGACCCAAGGTATCCCTTAGGCATAACATATCTATAAGACCCCGAGAGGCCCATACAAGCCACTTAACATTCATTATACAAGATAACATATTATAAGAGATTTAAACGATAGTTTAAACATATAAAAGTTTTATAGATAAAAGGGGAAGTCCAATTATGGTCTCAAAGCCATCTAGTACATACGAATTGGTCTGAGCGTAGGCTCTACATCAAGTTGCAAAACTAAAAGTAAAGACTAAAGGGAAACTAAGCTAGGTCCTCAGATGATGAAGACTCACCAATCTTTAAGCCTTTATATGAGATCCCTAGCCATGGAAGTGCGAATATGTAAGGTCGGTCCTTATATTTGGGGAAACATAGGCAAGAGTATGCATTAGTACAACTATGTACCAAGTATGATAGCCATGCATAAAATATTTGAAAAAATCCTTAAAGAGGGATATCTTCATGAGATGTAGTGACCAAGCTAAAACATTATATAAAAAAGGGTAGAAGAAATAAGTCGTAAAACATGGTCAATGCAAATAAACCTCATCTTAAACACATGTGAGATACTTCTTGAAGTAACCTTAGTTCATTATTGTGGGAGATTTACCATTAACTGACAAATGAGACCATGTGAGCTATCAACATGTACAGAATATGGTGTCTACCCCACATCGAAAAGGGGTGTCCTACTGTCCAAGGTAAGACCATGGACTTATAGCTTATGTGGATCTACTAGCTAATGTCCATCTAAGACAATTATCCTATGGGGGCACTTAGGTATGGGATAAAGAGATTTCTTCTAGAAACCCGACATATACTAACGGGATAGTTTCTATCTCAATATCCTCTCGGTGCTTAGAGTAAATCCCATGGAATAGTCATTTTCTTAACTTGTCTTTATCATCCATGGAAGGGCACGTCATGTTGCCAATCCATTCTAAGTCATATGTTTGTCCATGGAAAGGTACAATTTAGTAACCAATCCAAGATAGGTTTCATTCGAATAGCTCCTTAACTTTTGATCCACTTTAGGTGAGAAGACCTTTCAACCTTAGAATCCTTTATTTGAGAATACCTTTCACATTCTTACACAAGGTAGTTATGTCAGCAATCCTTTCACAAAATTAAACCACAAAAACAATATATATGCTTTTACTCTCAAGCAATCTACATAATATCTAATCAATTCCATAAGAACATGCATAATTCCATAATTCACCTTTAATATTTTAAAACCCACTTTTAATCATTAATATTTACAAAAACATGGGTTAAGCGTTCATGGGGATTCATCTTAAAATAATGAGATTATATCAATTCATGCATAATAGTTCATAAATTAATTAAGCAAATCAACATTTAAAGGAACCCATGACATGGAATAAAACCCTAACTCAATTGGGGATTTCTAACTTTGTAAATTAGAGAATTTGAGAACTCCAAGGAGGAAAGGGCTCCATGGATAAAAGCTATCATACCTCAATGCCAAAAGCCTGGCTTCATTGGTTGAAGTATAGGCTTGACTTGAAAACCCTACCTTTCTTCCTTTTTCTAGAAAGAAAAATATTTTGGAGAGGAAGACTTATTCTTCTTTTAAGAATTTGAGAGAATGCTTTCTATTGGGGAAATTTGGGGGTTAAAAACACTTATATAGGATTTTAGATGAAGGGTAAAACGACATAGTATTAGGCTAGAATAGTTAGGAAAACACCCAATAGCCACTAAGAAAATAATTGTCCACACCATCGACGATGGGGACCCATGGTCCGTGGTTCCACCTACGGACCGTCCTGGTCGATCGTCGATAGGTTCAAACAACATAATATTTGGACCTTGACTAGTGGGACCCACACACGAACTATGGTTCTATTGACGGGACATGGGTCCCGACCGTGGGTCTCAACTTTTGACCCTAGAATTTATCCAAGTCTGGGACTCACCTCCGAAACAATTTATGACTCGTGCAATGAATGATAGACCGTCCTGGTGAACCATTGAAAAAGTATTGAAACTTTGACATTTTGGAAAATCTCATATGGTCACCCACACCACCACCAATGAACTGTCGTTCCACCTACAATCCGTGGATGCACCGTCAGTGTTGACACTAGATCTGTGTAAAACTAAAATTTCTCCCTTTACTAAATCTGAGGTGTTAAAATATATCTCCCTTGGGAATATTTGTCCTGGAATGGGATTCAAGACATCTTAAGGAAGGTAGAAACTTAATCTAACAACCCATCATGCATGCAATTAAATCAATGCACATAATAGAGGAGGAAACATCAACTCCAAGCTCAAATATGCTCAAAACATCATATCATGAAGTCTATATGCAACTCATACTCAATGCAAAAAAATAAATAGAAATCAATCAAGTAAACTCCTTTTCTCAATACTTAAGCTTTTCATGAATCATGCATAATGAGGAAATAATGGGAATATCTAAGACACATGACACCCAATGAGTGAACCATGAGGGTCTAAGTACCTCAAACTTTAGTAAGGATGGAGGGAAAGAGATGAGGATAACGGGACTTCATATCAGCCTCCGCCTCCCAAGCAGCACCCTCAACTAATTGATTCCTCCAAAAAAACTGTCACGAAAGAAACTTCTTTATTTCTCAACTTCATAACTTGTCGGTCTAAAATCTCAACCGGAACCTACTCATAAGAGAGATTCTCCTTCATTCCCATACCTCCTAAGGGAACTATAGATATTTGATCTCCAAAAAACTTTTTCAACAAGGAGACATCGAAAGTCGGATGCACCGATGCCAAGTCACTAGGCAAATCGAGTTCATAAGCAACCTTGCAAATTCGCCTCAAAATCTGATATGGGCCCACAAAATAGGGACTAAACTTCCCTTTCTTCCCAAATCTCATCACACCCTTCATGGGTGACATTTGTCGACATTGAGTCATTTTAAATTTGTCTCTAATAAGCCGAAGATTCTCCATAGCGTCTGTATAGATTTGGGACCTATAAGAGCAACCTCACACACTTCAAACTACCTTAAAGGAGATCTACACCTCCTACTATATAGAGACTCAAATAGAGTCATGCCAATACTTAAGTGATAACTATTGGTGTAGGCAATCTCATTCAAAGGCAAATGATCATCCCAATTACCCTTACACATGCTCTCAACATATCTTCCAAAGTTTGAATTGTAGCTCTGCTTGCCTATTGTTTTGTTGATTAAAGGTTGTACTAAGCTTAACATGAGTACCAAGACCTTTTTGGAAAGATTTCCAAAATTGAGAAGTGAATTCGGCACCACGATCGCAGATAATGGATAAGGGAACTCTATGCAACCTCACAATTTCCTTCAAATACAACTTAGCATTAGACCTGTCAAAATGGGCTGGCCCAATCCAACCCTAACGGGCTAGAGAGTTAAATGGGTTGGGACGGGCTGGCCCTTTTAATTAAAGGGCCTATAAAATAGCAGCCCAACCCAACCCTAAGCGGGCCACGGGTTGGGACGGGTTGGCCCTTCAACAAAAAAATAGACAACATTTTCCTCTTAGAAAGAATACGAACGTTGATGTCCGATGAACACGACATCAATACATACATAAATTTATTCATGAATTACACATACTTCAGTGAATATTTACAAAATAAATACATAATAGCCAAGATTCATCAGAGCAAAAAATATTACATGATGACTATTTTCATAAACAAGACAATAAAGGAGAAGTAAAAAATTTGGCATAAAAACAAAAGTAAAAGAGGTCAAAGATTCATAGTTATAATGGATTAATGGACTTGGGCTAATAAGAAAATTTAGTGTCCCAATGACCGTAATATGTAAAAGATATGTAAAAAATATAGTCTTGATTTTATATTGATATTTTAAAAATATTTATTGATAAAATCTAACAAGTAAAACACTACTTAAAATATATATAATAAATATTTTTAAAATTCATAGCCCGCGGGCTGGCCTCTGTGGCTTGCGGGTTAGGCCTACGAGGCCAGCGGGCCAAATGAGGCTGGGCTAAAAAGCCTCGTTCCTAAATGGGCTGAAAAAATTGAGCCCAACAACATTTAATTTAAAGGTTGGGTTGGGTCGGCCTAGCGGGCCAAGTCCATTTTGACAGCTCCACTTGGCATAGTCCTCCACTGAATAACAAACCTTTACAGGAATAAAATAAGTTGATTTTGTCATCCGATCTGCAATAACCCAAATCGAGTCATGTTGTCGTTGGGTGCGTGGCAACCCCACAATGTTCAAATATTCCCACTTCCAAGTAAGGATACTAATGTCTTGGGATAAACCTCCTAGATTTGGATGCTCAACTTTCAGTTGTTGACAATAAGGATATTAAGCTATGAATTCTGCAATATCCTTTTGCATCTCGTTCCACAAATAGATCTCTCACAAGTCACGATACATCTTGGTGGCTCCCGGCTGGATGGAATACTGAAAACTATGGGCTTCTGACAAGATTTTCTCCCTCAAGTCATCTACTTTAGGAACACACAAATGACCTTGATATCTAAGTACCCCATCTCCACCTTGGGAGAAAGCCTCCACAGACTTTTTAAGCACCACTTCCTTCAATTTAACCAATGTCGAATCAAGACGTTGCTTGGCTTTCACCTCTGTCACAAAAGACGATTCCGAACCATTGTGAACATGACACCACCCTTGGTAGAGTCAACTAATCGAACACCCAACCAGGCCAATCTATGAACATCTCGAACTAAATCCTTATTGTCCTCAATATGAGCAACGCTGCCCATCGGTAATCGACTAAGAGCAACCACCACTATATTCAGCTTACTCGGGTGATATAGAACGCTTATGTCATAATCTTTCAATAATTCAAGTCATCTCCTTTGGTGAAAATTTAGATCCTTTTGGTTAAACACATATTGTAAACTATTGTGGTCAGTAAAGACATCTACATGAATACCATACAAATAATGCCTCCAAATCTTTAAGGCAAAAAGAACCACCGGTAGTTCAAGGTCATGGGTAGGAAAATTTTTCTCATGAATCTTAAGTTGCCTTCAAGCATAGGCAATGGCTTTACCATTTTGCATATGGACACATCCTAACCCAATTCTTCAGGCATCACAATAAACAACAAAACCATTTGTCCCTTCTAGTAATGTCAACATCGGAGTGGAAGTAAGTCTATCTTTCAATTCTCGAAAACTATTTCCACACGCTTTTGACCATGTGAACTTCACCTCCTTTTAAGTCAATGCTCTCAATGGAGAAGCAATCGAAGATAACCCTTCAACAAACCTTCTATAGTAACTAGCTAAACCCAAGAAACTTCTAAATATCTGAAGGGGATAGCGGTTGAGGCCAACTCTTAACCGCATCCATCTTCTTAGGATCTACGTCAATACCCTTACCGGAAAAAATATGCCCAATAAAAGCCTCGGACCTCAACAAAAACTCACATTTACTAAACTTTGCAAAGAGTTGTTGGTCGTTGAGGACTTGCAACACAATCCTCAAATGGTTGGTATGCTCGTCTTCACTCCTTGAATAGATCAGTATATCATCAATGAATACGACATAAGCATATTAAGGTATTATCTAAACACCTATTGATCAAATTCATAAATGCTACTAGAGCATTAGTCCAAGCAAATGACATTACTAAATTCATAGTGACCATATCGAGTTTGAAAAGTTGTCTTCGAAATGTTATCTTCCTTCACCCTATATTGGTGATAACCCGACCGAGGGTCAATCTTAGAAAGTAGCTTGATCCTTAAAGTTGGCCAAACGAATCATCTATCCTTGGAAGACTATACATATTCTTAATTGTAACCTTATTCAATTGGCGATAGTCAATACACATACGGACCGAACCATCTTTCTTTCTAACAAACAAAAAATGGTTCACCCCATGGAGAGATATTTGGTCAGTTGAAACCCTTATCCAACAAATCTGTAAATTGCTCCTTTAATTTGTTCAGTTCTTTCGGAGCAATATGATACGTCCTACATACACTTCACTTAAGAAGTATATACAATCGATGTCAATTTATAGAACTCAACTGGAGTTGAGGTCGATCTCATAGAGAATTTACTCGCTTTTATTCAATTGTTGTTACTATCTCATATAGAAAACAATTACGAAATATGAAATGAAGTTTAGTTGTGAGGTTCAAATTAACATTAAGAACATGATCTTAACTTCAAGTTTGTGACAGCTGATGAATAAAACTAGGATTGTGTTCCCCATGACTTTATCAGTTAGTGTTGAATCGTTAACAAGTTTCTATTCGATTGTTTCATCGCAAATTACCGGTGAGTTAGGTTCATCTAATAGTTCTCAGTCTTATAAGATAAATTTCACTCTCCTCTCGGTCTTAGAGTGTTGTTAGTTTTTACCATCACATGTTTGATGTAAGATTCTCTTCTCTCGGACTTGAATTTTTACTCCAAATAAGCAAATTAATTATGCTTTTTCCTACCTACCACTTTTCTCTCAAACAAGTGGTAGATAAAAGCAAGCTCTAATGTGTGCACTCATCAGAGAGAACAAATAACGAAAGAATGAATTAGGTTTTGCAACTAACAATCACACTCTACTTGTTCTCCAAATCCACACTTAGATTATCGGCATGTCTCCCACAACCCTAGTTGTTTTGTTTAGCCACTCATGATTTCAACAAAATAAACAATAACAGATGTTGAATACATTAAGGGTCTATTTGGTATGAAGGAAAATGTTTTCTATGGTAAATGTTTTTCTAGAAAATGTTTTCCTGGAAAACAAGTACATCTTTCACTTATTTTCTCATGATTGGTTGGGGAGTAGAAAATATTTTCTGGAATTTTTTTTTAAGTGTTTGATTTATGAATAAAAAATATTTCTAAAAAAATATCTTTTATATTTACTAGAGAGAAGAAAATAATTTTTGAACTGAAATTGAAAATATTATTTAAAAATAAACCTAATTTTTATGGGGTGGGGTGAGGTGGCAATAGAGCGCGGGGGGGGGGGGGGGATAGGGTTGAAATGGGGAAATAATAAAAAATTGAAATTAAAAATACTTTTTAAAAACAAACTTAAATATTTTTTTGGAGGAGGGTCGCTGGTAGGGGTTAAAAAATTTAAAATTTGAAATTGGAAATATTTTTAAAAAACAAATTTGACGTTTTTTTAGGGGGGGGGGGTGGAAAAATAAAAATTTGAAATTGAACATATTTTTTAAAAACAAACTTTAATTTTATTTTTTGGGGGGCGGGGGGCTGGTAAGGGAGTGGTGGGGATAGGGTAGGGGTGGTGGGGGGGGACAGGGTAGCGGTGGGGGTGGGGTGAAAAATTAAAAATTGAAATAGAAAGTATTTTTAAAAACAAACTGTAAATTTATTATTCTTTTTTTTGGGAGGGGGAGTGGTAGGGGGCTGGGTGGTCGACGGTAGGGGTGTGGTGGGGTTAAAATAAAAATTTTAAATTTAAACTATTTTTAAAAAACAAAGTTTCAATTAATTTTTTTTTGGAGGGGGGGTGGTGGGGGTGGGCGAGAGGGGAAGTCGGGGTGAGGGTGGGGTAAAAAAGTTCAAGTTGATATAAGCTTAATTTTTTTTTAAAACAAAAAAAATGATTTTTTCAACAAAAAAGTTTGTAATTTGAAGTTGTTGGAAAGTTTTGGAAAAAGTTTTCTTTAATTTTTGAAGAGAAGTCATTTACCTTAAATTTGAGGAAAATGAGTTAATTTGGAAAACATTTTCCAAAATATTTTACCCAACCAAACATGAGAGAATTGGAAAAACATTTCTTCATATCAAACACACCCTAAAACAAGTCACTTACAAGGATTGTAATTTCAAAGAAAACTTCATATTCGAACAAGTAACCAAAAGCTTCAAGTCTTGATCCGAAATTAATCACTAAAAACCAAAGTTGAGAATAAGGAAAATCATACTACATTCGTACAATGACGAGACAATTTTAAAATTACACCTAATTATTTCAAATAGTCGGTCCAAAAAGAGTCCTACTCGAAGTAGGACTGAATTGTTGGGACGTTACACAAACGGCAACACGATCTGTTAAGCACTTCACGACCCGTGAGGACAACCGTTCTCTCACATTTAAACAATGTGAGACTTTTTTTCCTGGTGTCTTTCACGGGCAATCCAAATGGTCCATTAATTTTACCACGGCCCGTCATGGGTCTCGTGTCTTCACTCCACATTTAGCTTCTCAAGGTTTCATCACTAGTCAATCCTCATGGAGCTCAGGATGATCCACGACCCATCAAGGACGTCATGGTCTTTACTTAGGCATTTGCTCAGCTGACCTTCTTCACTGCTTCTACTCAACGAGCCTTCAGTTGCTCAGTTGGTCGATTTCCCAATGCTCCGTCTCATCTCCACGAGCCTCAGGACAGCTCGTTAAAAATACCTAAGCCCGTCTAAGGCTTCGTGGTGTTCCGTCAGTGCATTTCTTTCACAATTTTTTTCTAACTTTCCCACGCAAGTGTAAACCTGTCTAAACATCCACAAACACATCAAATCTAAAAAAACTCACTCAAGTTCTTACATTAATCCTTACTTTTGAGTGTGTCAAATGTGTCGTGATTTCACGGCACATCTACACCCTCAACTTAGAGCCATTGCTTGTCCTCAAGCGATTAAAACAAAACACTTGACGCTCAAAGACCCGAGATACAATACTAGCCTGCAATAACTTTCTTAAACAATGCCTTTGTCCAAAACCATCTACCTAACATGCAAGGATTAATGTACGACATCACATTACTCACAGTTAATCATGCTTATGCTAGTATCCATTATCAGCTAACACAATTTCACTATCGAGTGTAAACATAGTGCCCTCACACCAAAGAAGTCCTTCACACATGATAGTTAGGACTAATCATTACGCTTACACTCAACCCTGCAAACAGACGTCTGTGTGACGTCCCAACAATTCAGTCCCACCATCACTTATTTAAGACTATCTAAGTGTGATTCCAACTCATTTCATTTTAGTACATCCTAGTAGCCACACCATTATTCCTTCTTTACTCTTTGTATTTTTTATTTATTTATTTATATTTATATACTGCCATATTCTTTTAGCCATGCACACTACGCCTGTTCAAGCGAGCATTTTTACTTCGTACATGAGTGTGCAATCTTTTTACTCTTTTCTTTTCTGTTACGGGTGTGATCACCCTCAACTTAAGTTTTTGGACTGAGTTGTGGCATCGTGTCTTTGGAGACCCAAAGAAACATTATCAAATGGGCAAGAACAAAATAAGTTTCAAGGCTCAAATGGGGTTCAAGGTTTCATTCTTTCATTTGGTAGTTTATTTTTAATTTTCAGTGGACTTAACAACAATGGCCTAATGATCACTTTCTATCCAGTTATTTTCAGATTTTAGCAACACTACTTAGGCAAGTTCTAGCTTCTGCATCTAGTATTAGACTTCATGCAAACTTCACACTCACATGACACATGTTTACACTTCTCAATGTTTTAGTTAACTGATTATGTTCCAAGCTAGACATGTCAACACGTGAGTATTTAAGATGTTGTACAAATAGCCTAACAGTCAGATTTTTAGAATAAGGACCATATCTTCGTATGTCCGACACATCACATACCCAAGATTTAGCTGCTACTAGCAATTATCCTAATGCAGATTGAGGTAGAGAAGTGCCCAACCTAGGAGATATAGGTTGTTGAGAGGTTTACCTTAGGATTTCCAAGTGATACCTAGCTGTTATGTCAGTTAAAGGGAACTTTTGTTGGTTAGACTATTTGGTCCTTTTTACATTTGCCATTAAGTTATGTTATTTATACTTTGGACCCCATAATTGTTATAAGGGTCCCTATCTAGTCAGTTTACCTTTTCTACAGAAATAGTACTGTAGCTTCCTTATCTCTTAAGGAGAAGGATAGTGAGTTATGTAGGGTTAAGGTACTATATATTGTAATGTTCTTCTTGGTAATATTATCAATGAAAATATACCCTAGCCGTAATTAGCTTATTCTAGCTTAACTTTTGTTTTTTACTCTTCAGTGTTAATATTGTTCCATTGATAATCCCCGCTCTTCCATTTTGCATCATTTGGTATCAGAGCACTTTCTTGAGCTCTGAGGTATTTAATTATGGCCTCTGAGATGAATTAAATCAAATCTATGTTGGAGAGGATGACAATAGAGATTGCTAACCTCAGTGTTAGACAAACTCAATGGGAAAACCAACATGAGAAGGCCTTTGGTGAGCTTAAAGAATCCTTAGATGTAAGGCGAAGGTTTTATAGAGGAAAGAGTATTGAGGGCCAAGATGGCAGTGGGGAGATTTACACTCTTTCTGGAAATCCAATGGAATGGATACCTCCTCCTGCAGGGAGACCAATTATGCCTCTTTATTCCCCAGCAGGATATCCTTTAGGGGTAAACTTCATGCCCCAAAATTCTGCTAACATGGGTCAAACCTCTCACCCCCTTCCAACAGGCCAAGCCCCTGTGGGAACACAAGAAGGAGATGGTGCTACATGACCATCTATGCAAAGCAATCATCATAAGAATGGCAAAGCTGGAGTTTCCTTGTTTTAATAGCATTAACTAGAGAGCTTGGTCATGCAAGGTGGAGCAGTTTTTTTTCCTTGTATGAGATAGATGATTACAGTCAAACGGTTAAAGTGGCTTCCATTCATTTTTATGACATAGCCATTGAGTGGCATTTTGCTTACAAAGTAGAAACCAACTTCCCATTCCTTCTTGGGAGGAATATATATATATATATGCCTTAATGGATAGGTTTGGGGCTGAGTATGCAGATCCCATGTCTGAGTTAAAATTGGTTAAACAGATTGGCCTTGTAGAAGATTATCAAAAAGAATTTGATAGGATCATGACAAGGTTGGTCTTGCTTCCAGACTATGCAATCAGTGCCTTTAGCACTAGGCTGAAACCAAAGATAGGGTTCACTATAAAGAACCATAGACCTTATTCATTACCTTAGACATACAAAATGGAAAGAAACATTGATGCTTAGGTGAATGCCCAACTTAGGTTGACTGAATCTTCTATATACAGTGGGGGATCTAGCCAAAATAAGGGGAATTTCTTGGGGTTAGTAACATGGGAGTCACTAATAAAAAGGAGTATCAGCCCCCGAAAAGGGATCATAGTGTGAGCCTCAATAGAAGCAACCCCAGGAGACTCACTCCAGCTGGGATGAGTGAGAAAAGACAGAAGGGTCTCTTCTTCTTTTGTGATGAGAAGTGTGTCCTTGGTAACAAACATAATGCTGCTAAGAAACTATACTTGCTTGAGGTATGTGATGAAGAAGAGCTAGAAGAGAAACCTGAACCAGAGGTCCAAGAGGTGCTGAAGTGGAAGCTGAAGGTGTGGAGAAGTGTGAGATCTCCATTCATACTTTGAATGGAATTCCTGGATTTCACACACTTAAAGTGGTGGGCTATAGTGAAAAAAACCCTTAATATTCTCATAGATCCAGGTAGCACTCATAACTTCATTGATAAAGAAGGAGCCAAACAGTTAGAACTTGAGGTGCTAATGGTCAGACCTCAGACCATCAATGTTGCATATGGGGGCAACAAACATACCATTGAGACATGCAAGGATCTTTACCTGGATGATGCAAGGTACCACCTTTGTGGATAACTTCATATTGCTTCCTTTGAGATCTAGTGATATGATCTTTAAGGGTGTAGTAGTTGTTACCCTTGGGAGACCTTCAGCCTAACTTCCAAAAATTT
This sequence comes from Solanum okadae, assembly GCA_036553675.1. Classification (NCBI taxonomy): domain Eukaryota; kingdom Viridiplantae; phylum Streptophyta; class Magnoliopsida; order Solanales; family Solanaceae; genus Solanum; species Solanum okadae. The sequence goes on along the minus strand of CM071687.1, from coordinate 16,521,600 downwards.
ACCTTGGCTTTTATGTACCAAGGTCAGAAAGTGCAGTTGCAGGGAAATAAGGAGAATATCAATATGGTTAATGCCAAGGGGTTGGATAAAATAACTCAAAATGGTGTACAATTGTTCATGATTAGAGTATTGCCCACAGAAGATTCAACAATAGAAATAATAAGAGAAATACACCTTGGAATTATAGCTTTGACTGAGGAGTTCCACCTATTATTTGGTGATCCCAAATAACTTCCTCCTTCCAAATTCACTTTTTATCATAGAATTCCCTTGCTAAAGGATAGTAATCCAGCGACTAATAGATCTTACAGGTATTCCTCAAGGAAAAAGGACATCATTGAACATCTAGTCCAAGAAATGCTTAACCAAGGCATAGTACAACCAAGTTGTAGTCCTTATGCCTCACCTGTGGTTCTAGTAGGGAAGAAGGATGGATCTTGGAGATTGTGTGTAGATTATAAAGCCTTGAACAAGATCACCATCAAGGGTAAGTTTCATATTCCTATTATTAAGGAATTATTGGATGAGTTGGGGGGTTCAAGGGTTTATACTAAGCTGGACTTAAGGTCAGGCTATCACTAGATAAAAAAGGCCCAAGAAGATGTGCAGAAGACTACCTTTAGGACACAATCAGGTCACTTTGAATACCTAGTGATTCCCTCTGGTCTCACAAATGCTCCCTCTAGCTTCCAAGGACTCATGAACCATGTATTTAAGGACCATCTCAAGAAATTCATCTTAATTTTACTTGATGACATCCTTCTCTATAGTCAGAACATGGAGGAACATCTACAACACTTGAGAGTTCTCTTCAACCTGTTGATCAAACACCAACACTTAGTCAGGAAAAGCAAATGTTCTTTTGGAGCTTATAAGGTGGAATACCTAGGGCACTTCATTTCTGCTGAAGGTGTGGCCACTGATCCTAAGAAGATTGTTGTTGTTCAAGAATGGCCAACTCCTAAATATGTGAAGGAGCTGAGGGGATTCTTGGGGTTGGTTGGATACTATATAAGGTTTATAAGAAGATATGGTTGGATAAGCAAGCCCCTGACTGATCTTCTTAAGAAGGAAGGGCTTTCTGGAATGACAAGGCAACACTAGCTTCCAATCAATTCAAGAGAGATTTGATAAGTGCACATGTACTAAGCTTGATGCATGTGACATTGAAATTGGAGCAGTCTTGATGCAATAAGGGCACCCTATAGCATATCTAAGCAAGGGACTAGCACCTAGGCATCAAGTCTTGTCTGTGTATGACAAGGAGTTACTAGCTTTGGTCCTGGTAGTATCCAAATGGTCTCAATATCTTTTAGGGAGATAATTTGTAGTAAGAACATACTAGAAGGCCCTAAAGTTCTTACTAGATCAGAAGTTGCACACATGTACTTAGATGAAATGGATAGCCAAGCTAATGCAATTTGACTTCCAGATTGAATACAAGAAGGGAAGAGAGAGTAAGGCTGTTGATTCTCTCTCCAGGGTACCAGTAGCACATTTATTCCAGTTGTCTGTTATCCATGTGGAAACCAACCTTTTCCATATGATCAAGACCAACTAGGAAGGAGATGACAAGTTGAAGAAAGTAATCCAGAAGATAATAGGTCAAGGGGAGGGCCAAAAAGGATTTACTTATTACAACCAACAGCTCAGAAGGTATGGTAAGATAGTGGTAGGACAGGATGAGCAACTCAGGTAAGACATAATGCAGATTTTGCATAATAGAACCAGTAGTGGTTACTCATGAATGGAAAACACATATAAGAGATTATCTCAGCTATTCTACGGAAGAATTTGAGAGATGATATTAACCAGTATGTCAGAAATTGTTCTGTATGCCAAAGGAGAAAGTATGATGTTGCAGCATCACCAGGTCTCATGCAGCCACTTGTTATTCCTATATCATCTTGGTCCAACATTAGCATGTGGGGTAACCTACGGAAGAGGTCCACGCCCCATGGATGGCCTCCGTAGGTCCAGGGGACCCAAACCAAGCCACAACCACCATTGATGGATGACCAATACGATCCGTCAAAGAAGTTTTCAAGGTTTTCAAGTTACACAAAAGCCCGAAGTTTCACTCAATTTCATGGGTTCTTCCATCAAACATTTTCCAATGATAAACTATGATTATATTGATGTTTAATTTATGATTTAAGATGAAAATCTCTATGAACCCATGATTTCTCTCAATTCTTAAATTGTGACTTATAAAGTGGGTTTGATGATTATGAATGAATGATAATAGATTTATTTGTAGATTGATTTAGATTATCGATTTGTATAAATATCTAGCTCTAATTATGGTGAATTGTTGGTGAATTGAGGATTTGTGATCATAGCCTTGAAAGGGCAAGTTTGACCTAATTGCTTGTTGAAGTAGAATTGTACTTAAATTGTTGATCCACTTGAAAGGTTGAGGTGTTTACTTACTATGTACATTGTGATCATGGCCTTCAACGTATATTGTGAGGAATTGAAGTATTATCATGATGCTGTAATTCTGAAAGTATAAAGTGAATAATATACTTGTGATTTCAATGATGGAATGATGATCTTGTATAGAATGTGAATGTGTTGTGATTAATAGTATATTCTCTCTTAACACTCATGAATGAAGATGATAGAATGTGAAGTGTTCTATAATGATGAATGTGATGTATTGAATTTGTAGGCTAATGCAGCCTTTTCTTGTATTGATGAATGTGATCATGGATGAAGTATCTTGAATTGGTAGGCTTAGGTGCCTTCTTCTTGACTAATGAAAACTATATTGAATGTGATCTTTTGAATTGGTAGGCTTAGGCATCCTCCTCTTGAAAGATGAATGTATCTTGACTTAATGTCTTAATGTCTTAGATTGGTAGACCTATTGTTGGCAGCCTTTCATAAATGAATGAATGAATGTCTAGAATTGGTAGACCTAATGTTGGTAGCCTTTTTATAAATGACTAATGAAGTATTCTAGGCTAAACCTTGGATTGGTTGGCTTAATGTTAGTGGCCTTTCATGAGGAGTCTAGGCTCTAATGTGAATGTAACAGCTTGGGTTGGTAGACCTAATATTGGTGGAATTTCCTTGTATGTGTTAAACCTTGAAGCGGTAGACCTAATGGCGGTGACCTCTTTCTTGTTTGAAATGATGGAATAAGAGACGGTAGACCTAAAGGTGGTAGCTCTCTCTAAGGAAGTCAAGAGCTATCCTTAAAGTACCTTGAAACGGTAGGCCTATTGGTGGTGGCCCTTTATTGGGAAAGTACATTGGGACGGTAGGCGTAATGTTGGTGGCCCTCTCAAGTACACTATTGCAATGAAATTACTCTATGGAATACAGGCTGAGCACCGAACGGATATGGTTAGATGGAGGTTCTCCCAACATTAGGTCAGATATCAATAAACATCTTTCATATTCCAGAACTATGTGCCCATATAAGTCCTAACTAATGGATCCACCTAAGCTAGATGAACCGGCCTTCCTTTGGCAAGGAGATCAACCCTTACGATGTGGCATAGTACATCGGATTCCATGTCTAGATTGCATGGTCTATGTCGATTAAATGCTTATTCCCATCATGTGAGATGTGCACTCTAGTTACTTGATAGGTACTACAAAGTGTAGGTAGTAGTATGGGATGCTATCTATACATTGCACAAGTAGGCTTTGACGGGGCTATAGTTAGTCCTCTAAGTCTTAATGAATAAATGTTTGAAAGTCCTTTATATGCATGAATATATCCTAAATGAACCTAATGAAGAATGTTGGCTTGAATGCTTAGATGTAAAGATGCATGCTATAGTTCGATGGTATTATGAGCTAGTTCCTTGTAATGTCTATCGTATATGAATCTGCCTTGTCTAGGGTGACTTCAGAGGAATACTTAGTATGGGATGCTACTTGCACAATGCACAAGTATGCCTTAGAGTTGTCTTAGATGTTGGTCTTAATATAATGTTTGTGTCTCTTAAATTCTTTATTGTGTAAAGGTGGAAATTATGAATGGTAAGTTCACTTTTGGTGACCCTAAGGTGGTGCCTTAGTGTGGGTGGTGGTATGGGACGCTACCCATACATTGCACAAGGCATAGCTTGAGGGTTACTTGAGGTGGAGGCTCAAGGTGAAGGTAAAGAGTTATATGTGATTTTTGCTCAAAAGTGAATTATGTGACTTTGTATGTTGGTTGTGACTTATATTATGCCTCTTGTATCAATGTTCATGAAGTTTTACAAAAATGGCATAAAGCATGACTTTCAACAAAATGTCTCTTTTAAAGCATGTTTTTGCATGGTCATCATACTTAGTACATTTTTGTGTGTTAACCCATATTTTCTTATTTTTACTACAAGTGTAGGTTCCGGCAAGTGATTGCATTCTCTAGTGAAGCTTGGGATTAGAGTTCTCTCAAGACCTCTTTTGGTATGTCCTAATATGTCGAGGACAAATACTTTTATTGGTCTAGTTTTTTCTTATTTCAAGACTATAGTTAAGATTCGATTGTAAAGGGTCGTGACCCTATCTTGTTAAATTTTGTTTAAGATGGCCATGTGAGACTTATTATTCCGTTGCTTTATAAATGTCTTTTGATGTTGTATTTATTAAAGAAATTTTTTAAATTCTGCACTATTTCTCTTGTCTATGCAATGAATGAGGTAAGAGGCTTGTATTAGACCCATTCGGTGTGTCAAGTACTTCGTGTTACGACTAGGGGGTGCTCTCGGGTCGTGACAAACCTTGTATCAGAGCATAAGATTTTGGAAATGGGTTTTATGATCAAAGTCTCACAGGCCACGTCTGGTAGAGTCTTGTTCATCGGTGTTAGTCGCGACACATCTATGAGCGAGAGGGCACAGGACGATATAAAGTTACACTTATTTCATATTCTTGAAGTCGTGCCTTAGAGTGAAGTTCTACAAGTGTCCTTTTCCTAACCCTTCTCTTGTGTTTATAGGAAATGAATACAAGGGCTAACCCGAGGAGAGTGGAAAAGGAGATTGTTAATGAAGGAGTTCCTCTTCAAGGTGATCAAGGTCTTTAAGGTGACCAAGTGCCTCAAGAGAATGAAGTTCCGGTGGTTCCCCCAGACATGACTAATTAAAGATTAGGACAGCTTTTATAACCCTTACCCGAGCCATGACGGCTCAAGCGAATAGAGATGCGGGGCCTAGGGTGAATGTTGATGAGAGTACCATGACTTCAAGATTGAGAGACTTTGTGAGGATGAATCCTCCTATATTTCTTGGTTGTAGAGTGAGAGAAGATCCCCAAGAATTCTTGGATGAAGTTTATAAAATAGTAGATGCTATGGGAGTAACTTCTAGGGAAAAGGCGGAGTTGGCTTCCTACCAATTGAAAGATGTGGCCCAAGTGTGGTTCACTCAATGGAAAGCCAATAGGCCAGTTGAAGCGGATCCTATAGAAAGGGAGGAGTTTAAGGGAGCTTTCCTTGGTAAGTACTTTCCCCGTGAGAAGATGGAGTTAAGGTGGAGGATTTTATAAACCTTAGACAAGGTACTATGAGTGTGGAGGAGTATTCATTGAAGTTTACCCTATTGTCTAAGTATGTTCCATCCTTGGTGTCTAACCCTAGAGATGAGATGAGTAGTTTTGTTACCGATGTATCCGACCTTGTTAAAGAGAGTGTCGTACGGAGATGCTCCATGATGATATGAATATCTCTAGACTTGTTGTGTATGCTCATTCTATTGATGAGTCCAAACTTAAGAGGGTGAATATGGATTTGAAAAGGGGTAGATCAGATGAGCAAGGTCAACCTAGGTTCAAGAGGAGAGCTCCAAACCAAGATTCTTCAAGTGCTCCTAAGGTTACCCAAGAGATAGGTGGTGGACCTCCATTTGCTAAATATACTTGTCACAATTGTGGAAAGAAGCATCATGGGTAGTGTCTATCCCGTACTAGTGGGTGCTATGGTTATGGAGTGATCACCAAGTGAAAGATTGGCCTACTCTTACGGCTAGAGGAAGGGAGGCCAAACAAGCTTCTCTTAATGGCCCAAATCTTAATGCTCTAAAGAAGAACCATTGCTATATGCTTCAAGCTAGCAAGGACAAATGAGCTAATCTGGATGAAGGTATCGGCAAGTTATAGTTCCTTTTTGTGGTGATGAGATCCTTATGTTGTTCTATGAAAGTGTTAGTTGGGTTTTCTCCTAAGTGGGGGATGGTATGTTGAGTAGAAAGGTTGTTGAGAGTGTTGATATCCTTATCTCTATTCCTTCTATTCCTATTCAAGCTTGTGACCAAAAGTTCCTTGTAGCTTGTTTCATGTTTAGGAGTCATGTGTGATATTGAGTTTCCATGGTCTCTTTATGTTGTTCTTGTTCTATTTGAATTCTTGTTAAATAAGAAAAATGAATTTTCATGAATTGTGTTCCTCATGTTAATATGTATCTATGATGAGTTGCCTAAATGTTTCATGAGTTGATTTGTTGAGCATGCCTATATGTGCCCTATTGAAAAGTTGCATAATGGGCTTTTTTGAGAAAATTGCTTAAATGTGCTTAATGTTGTTGTAATGAGAATGATATGATTTGTAGAGGGAAGTTCCTCCAATGAAATGAATAATGTGAAATTTTGATGGATAATAAGTTTGTAGATGTCGTTCCTACCTCCTTGTTGTGTTCTGAGCTTATTGATGTGGAGTTGATGTTTCCTCCTAGTTGTGTGCATTTATTTTGAAGTTGCATGCATGATTGTGAGCTGCTAGTCTTGAGTCGTTACCCCTTAATGTTTTTAAAGTGTCAGTCGAGGATGAATGTTCCTAAGTGAGAGATAATGTAACGACCCAAAAAATGAACTAGTGAAACTAGAGCCTAATGTGTGTGTGTCTGAGTTTGGGTTGAGTTTTCATGTTGTTGTATGTTGTCCTGAGCTTTTGTTGATGGGTTTAGAGGTCCAACGTCAAGGTCCGACTCCCCAAGGACCACCCTAGGGGTCCTTGAGGAGGACCCTTAGTCTAACCCCCAAGACCCCTTGAAACATGAAAGTTGGCCAATGTGGGGTGACCTACAGAAGGGGTCCACCCCCCGTAGGTCCATCCATTACCCGTGGATGGCCTCCGTAGGTCATGGGGCCCCAAACCAAGCCACAACCACCATTGACAGATGACCAGTACAGTCCGTCAACCCATCCATGGTCCGTGGATGGGAGTCCATCAATAGGGCTTGTGTTTGCTGTCAAGTCGCGGGCAACTTAGGAGTTAGTTTGTAAATTCACCCCAAGTCCCAATTAATGTGTGGACGGTTATTTTAAGTGTTTTAGGAATTTTAAGAGTATTAAAATATTAAAACACTCATTTAGATTTCATCTCTCAAATCAAAACCCTTCCGTCCTAAAATGTTCTCTCTAAAGACTCCATTGGAGATCAAGGTCAAGTTCAAGCTAGGGTTGGGGATTTCAAGGTTTTTCTTATTCAATTTCGTGGGTTTCTTCAAGTATAAGGTATGGTGAGCCTTCATCTAGGGTTATATTTAACACTAGAGACAATTTCAAAGAAGTTTACAAAGTTTTCAGGTTACACAAAAACCCTAAGTTTCACTCAATCTCATGGGTTCTTGCATCAAACGTTTTCAAATGATAAACTATGATTATATTGATGTTTAATTGATGATTTAAGATGAAAAAATCTATGAACCCATGATTTCTCTCAATTCTTAAATTGTGACTTATAAAGTGGATTTGATGATTATGAATGAATGATAATGGATTTATGTGTAGATTGATTTAGATTGTTGATTTATATCATTATCTAGGTCTAATTATGGTGAATTGAGGATTTTTTATCATAGCCTTGAAAGGGCAAGTTTGACCTAATTGCTTGTTGAAGTAGAATTACATTTGAACTGTTGATCCACTGGAAACGTGGAGGTGTTTAGTTACTAAGTACATTGTGATCATGGCCTTCAAGGCATATTGTGAGGAATTGAAGTATTATCATAATGTTGTAATTGTGAATGTATAATGTGAATAATATACTTGTGATTTCAATGATGAAATGATGATCTTGTATAGAATGTGAACGTGTTATGATTAATAGTATATTCTCTCTTAACACAAATGAATGAAGATGATGGAATGTGAAGTGTTCTATAACGATGAATGTGATATATTGAATTGTTAGGCTAATGCATCCTTTTCTTGTATTGATGAATGTGATCGTGGATGAAGTATCTTGAATTGGTAGGCATAGGTGCCCTCTTCTTGACTAATGAAAACTATAATGAATGTGATCTATTGACTTGGTAGGCTTAGGCATCCTCCTCTTGAATGATGAATGTATCTTGACTTAATGTCTTAATGTCTTAGATTGGTAGACCTATTGTTGGTAGCCTTTCATAAATGAATGAATTTCTAGAATTGGTAGACCTAATGTTGGTAGCCTATCAATTAAATTCTAATGAAGTATTCTAGGCTAAACCTTGGATTGGTAGACTTAATGTTAGTGGCCTTTTGTAACGACCCGAGAGCACCCCCAAGCGTAACATGCATACTCGACCTCTCGAAGGTCTAATACAAGCCTCTTAGCATTCATTCATCGCATTCGATAATAAAAACCGTAAGGAATTTAAACACTTTTTAAAACAAATTCATAATACTCATAAAATCTTTCAAATGTAACGAAGTAGAATTTCTAAGTCTCATGTACCATCTTAGACACGAATAGAACATCTTAGGGGCACGGCCCTTTACAACAAAATATAAGTCTTATACAATGTCTAAGTGGAAATACTAGAAAGGTAACAACTATGAGCTCGAATAAATGAGGACATACCAAGCTTCTTGAGAAGAGTCAATATCCCAAGCTTCCTCAAAAGATCTCTTCACTTTCCACCACCTACACTTGTAATAATAGAGAAATATGGAATCAGTACAATAAGTACTAAGTATGATGACCATGCAAGAAAACATGCACAATGGACATTTACAAGGAATGTATGCTTTTAAGACCTTCTTTAACAAACCTTTACAACCACAAGCATAAACCCACATTTCAAGTCACCATTCACAATTAAGACCATATTCACATCATTTACAACTCAATTAACACAAGTGTACCATGTTTAAACAAGATAGAAAAGTAAGTCCTTCATTACCATTTAAGCCTCTATCTCAAGTCACCCTAAGCCACACTTAAGCGAATAATGAAGTGACCGCCCATACAACCTCTTCATATACACCTAAGTGTTCCTAAAAGTTACCATAGACAAGGGTTTTATCATTACCTTATAACATACTAAGTGAACATTCTTTATAAAACCATTTAGGAGACACACAAGCATATAGGGGACAATCACATAATAGCCCTAAGGCTTAGGGAACTCACTTTAGTATCTTCTAAGCCTACTCGTGCCATGTGTAGATAGCATCCCATACTACTACCTACACATTGTAGAACCTATCCAATATTAGAGTGCACATCCCATATGATGGAAATAGGCCTTAACCGACATAGACCATACTAGCAAGGTATGGAATCCGGAGTCTATCCTACTCCGTGGAGGTTGTTCTACTTGCCAAGGGTAGAACTAAAACCAACCCATGTTGGCACATGGTTTAAGAGATGTCCAAGGATGTTCATTGTGCCTAATCTCATGCTCAACTAGGCCACCATCCTAACCACATCCACTCGGTGCTTAGCCTTGGTTTCCATAGAGTATTCAATCACATATGTACTAGAGAGGGTTCCTTTTCTAGTTCAACCAACTCATAGTACCTCTTCCCAAGAAAGGCCTCATCTCTTAGTCATAGCCAATCTAGGTTCATAAGGATAGCTCATTTGACTTTCTTAGATAAGGATTCTCATGCCGTTCCGGCTATATCCATCTCTAAGTCTATCATTTCACTCAAGAAGGGAACATCACCCTAAGGCCCATCCTTCAAGGTTATACATTTACTTAGGAAAGCTAGACTCATGAAAAGGCACTATGCTTAAGTCTTATCAATTCAAGTCTTGGCCTAGAATTCCTCTTTTAGCATTTATAGGAAGAGCTCCATTACTAAGTCATAGCCCAACCAAACATTCATATACTCATATATATAATCAAGCTTTTGTGACACAAGACAAGATACTCAAGTCTAGCATATGAGTTGCAACATCATCTTATAGAGAGTCATCATAGTCCATCATCACCACATATCACCATTTCAAGAGAAACATGCTTTCACATTAGCATAATACCACTTTATACAATATCACATTAATACCATTAGAACATATTCACATTATAGCTTCACACAAACTTTACATATAGCTTCATATAGACCTTTACATATAGCCTCATATGTGTATAATAATACAACAATATAATAACAATCATATAATTCCCTTCATGGCCTCAATTCACAATAATACAACACAAGAATAAGATATAACACTTCCACCAAAGGTGGATCCAACCTACCAACAATAATCAATTCAATAAAGAGAGTTCAAGCCTTCTTACCATAATCCAAAGCCATAGCCAAAACCACCAATACTTCACCCATAAGGCTTACCACCCTTAATTCATCCATTATGAATAATTAATCATAAATAAACATTAAAAAACACAGGATATATCAATACAATTCACTTTACACATAATTCCATCAACTTTGAATTTATAGAAATAGACCCACTTCATAGCAAATTTTAGGGTTTTGTTGAAGACAAGGGTTCATGGAGTATTTCATTCAAAAACCACAAACAAACATCAATTAATCCATACCCAAATGTTTCAAATCATTTTCATGCAAGATGAAGAGCCACCATACCTTAATTGATGAAATCTCAACGGAATTTGGTGGAAGGGAACCCTCAATTGAAACCCTAGCTCTCCACCTTCTTCTTCCTTGAACTTGAGAGAACTTTAGAGAGAGAAAGAACTTTGGGGTTTTGATTTTGGAAGAATTAATTCAAAAACACCTCTTAAATGTTTTAATATCTTTAAAATACTTAAAAACACTTAAAAATAATAATAACCCAAAGTACCCAAACTACCCCTCACTTAGTTGGACCTTTTTAAACAAGTCCAACTTGAGTTTTATTTTCACAGATTTCATCGGGAAACAAGTTCGCGACGCGGAGGTGTTCCCACAAGTTTTCTGGAAATTAAATTTTGAGACAGTAGAGTCTGCGGTGTCTTCGCGATGCGGAGCCACGTTTTGGCCATTGGTGGAGCAGGTCCGCGACGCGGAGCCACTCCCTCCAAGAACAACTTCAAGCTGCCTTGGCAGCTTGCTTGGCCAAGGGTTGGGGTCCTCCTTGGGGACCCTTAGGGTGGTCCCGAGGAGTCGTACCCAAATGTTTTGACCCTAAAAACATTTATAAAGACACTAGGGTCACCTCCACTGATTTTAGACTCCATACAACCCATAAAAACATGAACAACAGACTAGAACACACCAACACTTAAAAGACTCATTTCCGAACATCTTGGTCGTCCCTTGACATTTGACTTCCAAACTCTTTAAAACTGACTAAAAAGGCTATTCTTCATTATTTTAACAGGTTATTAAGGCATAGGACCCATGTGAGGCTCTACTTTATCCTACTTCTTTTTGAGAGGTGTTACACCTTTCATGAGGAGTCTAGGTGCTAATGTGAATGTAACACCTTGGGTTGGTAGACCTAATGTTAGTGGCCTTTCCTTATGTGTGTGTTAAACCTTGAAGCGGTAGATCTAATGGCTGTGGCCTCCTTCTTGTGTGAAATGATGGACTAAGAGATGGTAGACCTAAAGGTGGTAGCTCTCACTAAAGAAATCAAGAGATATTCTTAAAGTAACTTGAAACAGTAGGCCTATTGGTAAAGACCCTTTCTTGGGAAAGTACTTTGGGACTGTAGGCCTAATGTTGGTGGCCCTCTCTAGTACACTATTGCTATGAAACTACTCTATGGGAATGTAGGCTAAGCACCAAGTGGATATGGTTAGATGGAGGTTCTCCCAATGTTAGGTCGGATCTCAATAAAAATCTTTCATATACCATAAATATGTGCCCACATAGGTCTTAGATAATGGATCCACCTAAGCTACATGAACCGGTCTTCCTTCGGCAAGGAGATCAACCCTTACGATTTAGGATAGTACATCGTATTCAATGTCTAGTTTGCAAGGTCTATGTCGGTTAAACGCTTATTCCCATAATGTGAGATGTGCACTCTAGTTACTTGTTAGGTACTACAAAGTGTAGGTAGTAGTATGGGATGCTATCTATACATTGAACGAGTAGGCTTTAAAGGGGTCATAATGAGTTCTCTAAGTCTTAATGAATAAATGTTTGAAAGTCCTCTAAATGCATGAATGTATCCTAAATGAACCTAATGAAGAATGTTGGCTTGAATGCTTAGATGTAAAGATGCATGCTATACTTGGATTGTATTATGAGCTACTTCCTTGTCATGTCTATCGTATATGAATGTGCCTTGTCTAGGGTGACTTCAAAGGAATACTTAGTGTAAGTAGTAGTATGGGATGCAACTTGTACATTGCAAAAATATGACTTAGAGTTGTTTTAGATGTTGGTCTTAGTGTAATGTTTGTGTCTCTTAAATGCTTTATTGTGTAAAGGTGGAAAGGATGAATGGTAAGTTCACTTTTGGTGACCTTAAGGTGGTTCCTTAGTGTGGGTGGTGGTATGGGACGCTACCCATACATTGCACAAGGCATAGCTTGAGGGTTACTTGAAGTGGAGGATCAAGGTGAAGATAAAGGGTTATATGTGATTTTTGCTCAAATGTGAATTATGTGAGTTTGTATGTTGGTTATGACTAATATTATTCCTCTAGTATCAATGTTCATGAAGTTTTACAAAAATGGCATAAAGCATGACTTTCAACAAAATGTCTCTTTTAAAGCTTGTTTTTGCATGGTCATCATACTTAGTACATTTTTGTGTGTTAACCCATATTTTCTTATTTTTACTACAAGTGTAGGTTCCGGCAAGTGATTGCATTCTCTAGTGAAGCTTGGGATTAAAGTTCTCTCAAGACCCCTTTTGGTATGTCCTCATATGTCGAGGACAAAGACTTTTATTGTTTTAGTTCTTTCTTATTTCGAGACTATTGTTAAGATTCGGTTGTAAAGCGCCGTGACCCTATCTTGTTAAAGTTTGTTTAAGATGGCCATGTGAGACTTAGTATTCCGCTGCTTTATAAATGTCTTTTGATGTTGGATTTATTAAAGAAAAAATTTAAATTCTACACTATTTCTCTTGTCTATGCAATGAATGAGCTAAGAATCTTGTATTAGACCCCTTTGGGGTCGAGAACGCCGTGTTAGGACTAGGGGGTGCTCTCGGGTCGTGAAAAACTTGGTATCAAAGCATAAGATTTTGGAAATGGTTTTTAGGATCAAAGTCTCACAAGCCACGTCTGGTAGAGTCTTGTTCATCAATGTGAGTCGCGACACATCTATGAGCGAGAGGCTATAGGATGATAGAAAGTTACACTTCTTTCATATTATTGAAGTCGTGCCTTAGAGTGAAGTTCTATTAGTGTCCTTTTCCTAACCCTTCTCTTATGTTTTAAGGAAATGAATACGAGGGCTAACTCTAGGAGATTGGGAGAGGACATTGTTAATGAGGGAGTTCCTCTCCAAGGTGATCAAGGTCTTCAAGGTGACCAAGTGCCTCAAGAGAATGAAGTTCAGGTGGTTCCCCCAGACATGACTAATGAAGAGATTAGGATGGCTTTTCTAACCCTTGCTCGAGCCATGACGGCTCAAGCGAATAGAGATGTGGGGAATAGGGTGAATGCTAATCAGAGTACCATGACCTCAAGATTGAGAGACTTTGTGAGGATGAAACCTCCTATCATTCTTGGTTTTAGATAGGAAAAAGATCCCCAAGAATTCTTGGATGAAGTTTATAAAATAATAGATGTTATGGGAGTAACTTCTAGGGAAAAGGAGTAGTTGGGTTCCTACCAATTGAAAGATGTGGCCCAAATGTGATTCTCTCAATGGAAAGCCAATAGGCCGATTGAAGCGGGTCCTATATAATGGGAGGATTTTAAGGGAGCTTTCCATGGTAAGTAGGGAGTGTAAGGTGGAGGAGTTTATAAACCTTAGGCAAGGTACTATGAGTGTGGAGGAGTATTCCTTGAAGTTTACCCTATTGTCTAAGTATGCTCCATCCTTGGTGTCTAACCCTAGAGATGAGATGAGTAGTTTTGTTACCGATGTATCCGACCTTGTTAAGGAGAGTGTCGTACAGAGATGCTCCATGATGATATGAATATCTCTAGACTTGTTGTGTATGCTCATTCTATTGATGAGTCCAAACTTAAGAGGGTGAATAGGGATTTGAAAAGGGGTAGATCAGATGAGCAAGGTCAACCTAGGTTCAAGAAGAGAGCTCCAAACCAAGATTCTTCAAGTGCTCCTAAGGTTACCCAAGAGAGAGGTGGTGGACCTCCATTTGCTAAATCTACTTATCACAATTGTGGAAAGCACCATCATGGGAAATGTCTAGCCGGTACTAGTGGGTGCTATAGTTGTGGAAAGAATGATCACTAAGTAAAAGATTGTCCTACTCATACGACTAGAGGAAGGGAGGCCAAGCAAGGTTCTCTTAATGGCCCAACTCTTGATGCTCCAAAGAAGAACCGTTTCTATATGCTTCAAGCTAATAAGGACAAATGAGCTAATCCGAATGAAGGTACCGGTAAGTTATAGTTCCTTTTTATGGTGATGAGATCCTTATGTTGTTCTATGATAGCCTTAGTTGGGTTTTCTCTTAAGTGGGGGATGGTATGTTGAATAGAAAGGTTGTTGAGAGTGTTGATATCGTTATCTCTTTTCCTTCTATTCCTATTCAAGCTTGTGACCAAGAGTTCCTTGTAGCTTGTTTCATGTTTTGGACTCATTTGTGATATTGAGTTTCCATGGTCTCTTTATGTTGGGCATGTTCTATTTAAATTCTTGTTTAAATGAGAAAAATGAGTTTTCATGAATTGTGTTCCTCATATTAATATGTATCTATGATGAGTTGCCTAAATGTTTCATAAGTTGATTTGTTGAGCATGCCTAAATGTGCCTTATTGAAAAGTCGCATAATGAGCTTTTATGAGAAAATTGCTTAAATGTGCTTAATGTTGTTGTAATTAGAATGATGTGATTGTGAGAGGGAAGTTCCTCCAATGAAATGAAGAATGTGAAATTTTGATTCATAATGAGTTTGTAGATGTAGTTCCTACCTCCTTGTTGTGTTTTGAGCTTATTGATGTGGAGTTGATGTTTCCTCCTAGTTGTGTGCATTTATTTTGATGTTGCATACATGATTGTGGGCTGCTATTCTTGATTCGTTACCCCTTAATGTATTTAAAGTGTCATTCGAGGACGAATGTTCCTAAGTGGGGGATAATGTAACGATCCTAAAAATGAACTAGTGAAACTAGAGCCTAACGTGTGTGCGTTTGAGTTTGGATTGAGTTTTCATGTTGTTGTATGTTGTCCCGAGCATTGGTTGAGGGGTTTAGGGGTCCAACATCAAGGTACGACTCCCTCTCACCATCCTGAAACATATATAAATCATGAATTCTTCAGAGCGGGCCGGCAAGCCAGGCGTATGGATGAAAAACGAAGTCAAGCCTGACCTAAGAAATGATTGGTTCTCAACCACAGCAGAATGAGGTTTTTTCCTTCTACAGAATGGAATTCCAGGGCGTCTTGCTTAGATCGCATTTTCTATTTGGCCGAAGAAGCATCAGAAAGGTTGGAGTTCTTACCTTCTTGGGACTCCATGGACCAAGATCTGCTTTTATTATATGGTCAATAGGAGTCCTTGAGGAGGACCCTTAGTCTAACTCCCAAGACCCCTTGAAACATGAAAGTTGGCCAATGTGCGGTGACCTACGGAAGGGGTCCACCCCCCGTAGGTCCATCCACACCCCGTGGATGACCTCCGTAGGTCAAGGGGCCCCAAGACAAGCCACAACCACCATTGACGGATGACCAGTACGGTCCGTCAACCCATCCACGGTCCATGGATGAGAGTCCGTCAATGAGTCCTGTGTTTGCTGTCAAGTCGCGGCCAACTTAGTGGCGAGTTGGTAAATTCACCCCAAGTCCCAATTAATGTGTGGATGGTTATTTTAAGTGTTATTAGGTATTTTAAGAGTATGAAACATTAAAAAACTCATTTCGATATAACCTCTCAAATCAACACCCTTCCCTCCTAAAGAGTTTTCTCTAAAGACTCCATCGTAGATCAAGTCAAGTTCAAGCTAGGGTTGGGGATTTCAAGGTGTTTCTTCTTAAATCTAGTGGGATTCTTCAAGTATAAGGAATGGTGATCCTTCATCTTGGGTTAGCTTTCACCCTAGAGTCAATATCAACGAAGTTTTCAAGGTTTTCAAGTTACACAAAAACCCTAAGTTTCACTCAATCCCATGGGTTCTTGCATCAAACGTTTCTAAATGATAAACTATGATTATATTGATGTTTAATTGATGATTTAAGATGAAAAACTCTATGAACCCATGATTTCTCTGAATTCTTAAAGTGGATTTGATGATTATGAATGAATGATAATGGATTTATGTGTAGATTGATTTAGATTGTTGATTTGTATTATTATATAGGTCTAATTATGGTAAATTGTTGGTGAATTGAGGATTTGTGATCATAGCCTTGAAAGGGCAAGTTTGACCTAATTGCTTGTTGACGTAGAATTGTACTTAGAATTGTTGATCCACATGAAAGGTGGAGGTGTTTACTTACTATGTACATTGTGATCATGGCCTTCAAGCCATATTGTGAGGAGTTGAAGTATTATCATAATGTTGAAATTGTGAATATATAATGTGAATAATATACTTGTGATTTCAATGATGGAATGATGATCTTGTATAGAATGTGAACGTGTTGTGAATAATAGTATATTCTCTCTTAACACTCGTGAATGAAAATGATGGACTGTGAAGTGTTCTATAATTATGAATGTGATATATTGAATTGGTAGGCTTAGGCATCCTCCTCTTGAATGATGAATGTATCTTGACTTAATGTCTTAATGTCTTAGATTGGTAGACCTATTGTTGGTAGCCTTTCATAAATGAATGAATGAATGTCTAGAATTGGTAGACCTAATGTTGGTAGCCTTTCTATAAATGTTTAATGAAGTATTCTAGCCTAAACCTTGGCTAGGTAGACTTAATGTTAGTGGTCTTTCATGAGGAGTCTAGGTGCTAATGTGAATGTAACACCTTGGTCTGGTAGACCTAATGTTGCTGGCCTTTCCTTATGTGTGTGTTAACCAAAGCGGTAGACCTAATGGTGGTGGCCTCCTTCTTGTGTGAAATGATGGACTAAGAGATGGTACACTTAAAGGTGGTATCTCTCTCTAAGGAATTCAAGAGCTATCCTTAAAGTACCTTGAAGCGGTAGGCCTATTGGTGGTGGCCCTTTCTTGGGAAAGTACTTTGGGACGGTAAGCTTAATGTTGGTGGCCCTCTCTAGTAAACTATTGCAATGAAACTACTATATGGGAATGTAGGCTAAGCACAGAGCGGATATGGTTAGATGGAGGTTCTCCCAACGTTAAGTTGGATCTCAATGAACATCTTTCATATTCCATAACTATGTCCCCACATAGGTCCTAGCTAATGGATCCACCTAAGCTATATGAACCGGTCTTCCTTTGGCAAGGAGATCAACCCTTACGATGTGGGATAGTAAATCAGATTACATGTCTATCTTGCATGGTCTATGTCTGTTAAACAATTATTCCCATCATGTGATATGTGCACTCTAGTTACTTGATAGGTACTACAAAGTGTAGGTAGTAGTATGGGATGCTATATATACATTTCGCGAGTAGGCTTTGAAGGGGCTACAGTGATTTCTCTAAGTCTTAATGACTATATGTGTGAAAGTCCTCTAAATGCATGAATGTGTCCAAAATGAACGTAATGAAGAATGTTGGCTTGAATGCTTAGATGTAAAGATGCATGCTATACTTGGATTGTATTATGAGCTACTTCCTTGTCATGTCTATCATATATGAATGTGCCTTGTCTAGGGTGACTTCGAAGGAATACTTAGTGTGAGTAGTAGTATGGGATGCTACTTGCACATTGCACAAGTATGACTTAGAGTTGTCTTAGATGTTGGTCTTAATGTAATGTTTGTGTCTCTTAAATGCTTTATTTTGTAAAGGTGGAAAGGATGAATGGTAAGTTCACTTTTGGTGACCTTAAGGTGGTGCCTTGGTGTAGGTGGTGGTATGGGACGCTACCCATACATTGCACAAGGAATAGCTTGAGGGTTACTTGAGGTGGAGGCTCATGGTAAAGGTAAAGGGTTATATGTGATTTTTGCTCAAATGTGAATTATGTGACTTTGTATGTTGGTTGTGACTTATAATATGCCTTTTGTATTAATGTTCATGAAGTTTTACAAAAATGGCATAAAGCATGACTTTCAACAAAATGTCCCTTTTAAAGCTTGTTTTTGCATGGTCACCATACTTAGTACATTTTTGTATGTTAACCCATATTTTCTCATTTTTACTACAAGTGTAGGTTCCGGCAAGTGATTGCATTCTCTAGTGAAGCTTGAGATTCGAGTTCTCTCAAGACCTCTTTTGGTATGTCCTCATATGTCGAGGACAAAGAATTTTATTGTTCTAGTTCTTTCTTATTTCGAGAAAATTGTTAAGATTCGATTGTAAAGGGTCGTGACCCTATCTTGTTAAAGTTTGTCTTAGATGACCATGTGAGACTTAGTATTCCGCTACTTTATAAATGTCTTTTGATGTTGGATTTATTAAAGAAAAGTTTTAAATTCCACACTATTTCTCTTGTCTATGCAATGAATTAGCTAAGAGTCTTGTATTAGACCCTTGGGGGTCGAGTACGCCGTGTTACAACTAGGGGGTGCTCTCGGGAGAGATGAAGATTCTTGAAGAGCCACTTCCAATTTCTTGGAGTTGAAACCCTTTGAATCTTCAAGGCTCAAGAACAATGTCTCCAAAAATGTAAAAAATGTTCTATTCTAAAACTTAGTTCTCCAACAGCTTGATACTGAGCTACAGATTTAAGCGGGTATTTATAGCTGTCAAAAAGTGTGATGTGAAGGATCCAGTCGGTGCAGTTAGTCGGGATCACCGAACTACTCGGCGATCCGCCCTTTGGTCTAGTACCTCGCCTTTTAGCTTTTGCCTTCAGCATCTTCGCGTTCTGAATCATTGGGAGATATGGCGATGTTTCGCAAAAGTGCTTGGCGATTCACCGACTGCTCCCTTTCCTCGCAGACTTGACCTTTTTCTTCAGGGCTAAACACACTGGAACATTAGGCGAGGTTGTAGGCCTTTCGGCGACACGCCTTATGTATTAGGCTATCGTCAAGCCGTCTTTTCTTCCTTCTTTCAACCACTTTGTTCCTTTTTTTTGCTCGATAGCGTCCATGCTTTGTCTCTCAACTCCAATACCTGAAACTTAAGGATTTTCATCAGATATAGAGACAAAATATGCATTTGAGGACGCTAATTCTATCAAAATATAGCCCTAAATGAGTCCAAATTGTGGACTCATCAACGCCCCCAACTTAAACTTTTGATTGTCCTCAAGCAAACTAGAGTTCAGCTGTTCAAAAAGGGTGTCTCAAATAGTGAGACCTAAGAATCAATCATGAATGCACACAACAAGACTCATTTTACTCATGCAAAGATCAATTGTGCACTCAAAGATTCAAGTTGGGACTCACAATCAAAGAATCTCATGCTCACAATACTTGCTTAAAATGCAAGTTCAGGCTCAACAAAAGTGTTCAAATGCCCTCACACAAAGAAAGATTCCATATTCACACAATGGTTCACAATTTAAAGTTTTGGAATCAAATGCAACGCTCACACTCAAAATGAGGAACACAATGCATAATTTTACCCATAGTTTTACCCGTATTTTTCAATCGACATTTGTTTCAGCTCACTCAAGATCAAAAAGGTCTTTTTAAAGGCTTGTGATAGGGCTGAGTGCAAAGGTATGGTCATTTAGGCTTAGTGAATTTAATCCTCATGAAATGTGGTGCTCACAACACTTCCTTTCCTCTTCCTTCATCATTTTCTTTAGTGCTCATAAGTCATCCTATTATTCACTTCCCATGGATTGTTTGGGAACCCCATTTCTTTTGTACATTTCAACTTTATTCCACAACTTTTCTTTTTCATTCTTTTTCTTTTTCTCTCTTCTTTATTTTATATGGAGGGGTTCCATTTTTCTCAACTCCATGGGTTAAAGGAGACTTTTCTTGAACTTCTTGACTTTCCCTTTTCTTTTCACCACA
This sequence comes from Solanum okadae, assembly GCA_036553675.1. Lineage (NCBI taxonomy): Eukaryota > Viridiplantae > Streptophyta > Magnoliopsida > Solanales > Solanaceae > Solanum > Solanum okadae. The sequence continues at coordinate 16,501,322 of CM071687.1, read as the reverse complement.
CCCCCAACTTAGGCTTTTGGCCTATGTTGGCTATTCAATCAACCACAATTCACGAGGATTAAGGGTAATAGGCCGTGAAAGATCGTGTTGTCATCAAGTTTCTTCCAAAGAAAGGTAAGGTTCAAGGGGTGTTCAAGAGAGGTTCACACACTCACAAGGTAGGCCACAAAAGATGTATATGTCAAATTGGCTCACACTCTTCAAAGTTTCCTAAGATCATATCAAAAGATAGCCTTACTTAGTCGATCGGACCAACGGGGAAAATTCTAGGTGTTGTCATGCATGGTTCATAGTAAGCTCATCACACAAGACATCGACGCTAAAGTCAAACAAGAGACTCGATTTAATAATTGGCTAGTCACAACGAAATGCAAAGAGTTGATTTGATTTAATTTTTAGATTTAATAAACTGGCATAATTGGTTTAGGTTTTTTAATGAAAAACCAAACCAAGCCTACCTATATACACCCCTAGTTTTAATGATTAAGGAAATGAATGGAACAGGTAGTCACAATTGGTTCATTGGAAACTATTTCAAATGACTTCTACGTACACAAGGACTACACAGATAAAGTTAGACATGCATAAATAAAGGAAAGTAGTTACTTCAAATAAATACTGAGTGAAATAATTTATTGTAGAGAATAAAGAGTTAGTGTTTAATTATGACTCTTGAAGAAGATGAAGAAGAGTTCAGATGAAAAGAGGAATCTCGATGTCAAGTGGACTCTCAAGTAAAACACAACTATGTGAAGATGTTGTATGAAGCGTATAATCATTGAACTAAATAGTGTGCCCACTTACAAAGCGAAGGGAATTGATAAATTAACTTTGAAGTGATGCTCGTATATTAAAGAAACTGACCAAGAAGCAATGTCCTTTTTTGGTGTTGGGCTAAGAGTTTAATATTCATGTATTAGGAGGTTTCCTTGAGTCATAATGTTAATGTAATCATAGTTATAGTGTATTATAAACTTAAGTAGGATTATTATTTTCAAGTTGGGGAACTCGAAGACTTGGGAACACATACCATGGAAGGTTTATGTACGATTAGGAATTATAAATTATAGTTCCTTAAGTTACATATGTTTGTAATATTTCGTTAAAAGTATCATTGTGATTTAGTGAAGTTGAGAGTAAATCCTATAGAGGTACATGTCATGATTTTTATGCGTTTTGTGTCATAGGTGTTTCCATGTAAAAATATTGTGTTCTTTACTTAGTGCTCTTACTGATTTGTTAGAACACGTTAGGAAACCTGGTTCATTTAACTGAATAATTAAGTCAAATAATGAAATTATAAATCGTGTATGATTCAAATTAGTATTAGAGTGGGTTATGTTGTAAAGTCTAACACGTAAGATAGTATTATGGTAAATTTTGCGCCAGTGTTTAGATACATTGAAGGAAAATAAACAACCATACCCCCTTCCTTTAATCGGTCTTAATTTATTTGGTGGAAGACATGCATGGAGAACTTCTTTCAAGAAGAGGATTATGAACCATGGGATCAAATTATTGGAGGACCAACTATTCCCATGAAAATTGTGGAAGGAGAAGAAGTTAGGAGATTAAGGAAATGCTTTACTGCTGAAGATCTTATTGCACTAAACAAAACTGTTAAGGCTAAAAACATTCTAGTTCGTGATAGGTACAACATAATTTCAAATTGTACCACTACTAAGCAAATGTGTGATGCTTTGATAAATTCTCATGAAGGAACTAGTCAAGTGAGAAAGTTCAGGTTTACCATGCTATTCACGGAGTATGAAGATTTCAAGATGTAGGAAAATGCAGCCTTGGTGGAAATTATCATTTGATTGGAGGAATGTGTAATTTGGAGATGGTAATTAGAACGGTACAAATACTAGAGTTAGAAAGATAAATAAAACCTAAAACAAAAGCACCGAAGAAGTGTATTATGTAGATATATTGAATCATAACTTGTTGAGTATATCTCAATTATGTGACAAAGGAAACAACGTAAGCTTCACTTTTGCAGGTTACAAGGTCAAGAGGATGGATAGAAAGAAAACTTTGTTAATTTCCAAAAGACATAAGAATATTTACAAGGTTTATATAATGGGGATGCTTGGTACTGATTTGACATGTCTTAGTGTAATTGATTGTGACTCCTCAGTATGACACAAAAGACTTGGACATGTATGTCTTAAGTAGTTGACAAATTTTGCTTCAAATGGCATGGTTATAAGCTTGCCTAAAACTAAGTTCAAAGATAACAAAGTTTGTAGTGCCAATGTAAGGGAGAAGCAAGTAAGACCGTCTTTCAATTTAAAGAACAAGGTAAGTATAGACAAGTGCCTAGACCTGGTCCATTTGAAACTAATGAGCATGCATAGGAATTTGGTGTACAACCTAGTCCAACATCTAAACCAATTGAGGCCACAATGATTGGAGGTGCATTAAACCAAGAAGTTGATTCAACACCAAATTAGTTTGTTGATAGTGATGTTGGAAACTCACAACTGTGAGATACGAAGAACTTCAAGTACCAAGGATCTCACCCAATTGAAAATGTTCCTATATATCTAACATCTAGAATCACTACCAGACCATGTTTGAAGAATATGTGTCCTTTTAACGCCTTTTTTATACATGAGTGAACCCAAAAAGGTGAAGAAGACTCTCCTTGATGAAGGTGGGATGATTTCCATGGAAGAAAATTAGTTTGAAAGAAGTAAAGTATGACACCATGTTTCTTTACCACTAGACATAACTTTGATTGACGGAAAATAGCTATACAAAAAATAAGCTGGATGAGAATGGAACAATAACAAGAAACAAGGCAAGACTAGTTGCCTAAGGGTCCAACCATGAAGATATAATTTACTATGATGAGACCTTTGTTCCCATAGAAAGGATTAAAGAAATATAATTACTCATATAGCCTTTGAAGCGTTCATGGAATTCACTTGATATCAAATAAAGAGTAACTTCTTAAATTGCTATTTGGAGGAAGAAGTATATGTAAAACATGTTTTTTTAAAGTACTAATTTTTCATACCATGTGTATAAGCTAGGTAAAGCTTTGTATGGGCTTAAATAATCTCCAAGGGCTTGGCATGAGAGGCTATCAAAGTTTCTTCAAGAACATGGTAAAAAAAGAGACTAAATTGACAATACATTATTTTTGAAAATTAATGACAAAGACGTTCTAATTATGCACGTGTATGTATATGATATTATGTATGGAGCAACAAATTCTAAATTTACACAAGAGTTTGCCATATGATGAATGGAGAGTTGAGATGAGCATGATGGGAGAACTCAACTTCTTCCTTGGATTGCAAATCAAAATACTCCTATTCGAACCTTGATTCATCAATTAAGGTATAAAAGAGAACTAATCAAATGATTCAAAATGGAGAGAGAAAAATATGTTGGCACTCCTAGTGCCACTACCATAAAGCTAGGCCTTGAAGAAAGGGGTCCATCTCTAGATCGAAGATGTATTGGACTCTCTTGTATCTCACTGCAGGTAGACATGACATTGTCTTTAGTGTTGTAATGTGTGTAAGATTTCAAGAAAATCTCAAGTAATTTTTTCTTAAAGTTGTGAAAAGGATCTTAAGGTACTTGAAGGGAACTAATGATTTGGGCATGTGGTATCCAAAATGAAGCAACTTCAATATTATGAGATATGCAAATGTAGATTGTGTAGGGCATTTGGTGTAATGACCCTCAAGGTCATCTTTGTGTTTATGCCTTTTATTAATCACTTAGAGCATTTCTATAGTGACTCCATATCATTTACGACTTGCTGGGACTGGAACTTTAGTTATCTGTTATTCGTTTGATTTTTATGCAAATTTCTGCATTTAGAGCTTTTGAACCTTGAACGGTCATTTTTTATCAAACATTCATGAAGTTGACCTTAGAATCTAATATTCATGATTCAATCAGCCTCAGAAGGATTAGTTTAGGCTAGTAACATGGTTGGCATGGCTCAAAAGGCTTTCGGTGCGAGTTGATGCGATTAGGCATTTTAACTTTCTAGTTAAGGTCTAAGTTTGACCTTGGTTAACTTTCATTGTAAATGTTCCCACGAGAGAATTCTATCAATGTCAGCTCCAAGATGTCGAGTTAAGTCTAGAAGGACCCTTCCTATGGATTCAGAGGCTTCCAGTCGGATTCCAATCACTCTTGTCAATTTTGACTTAAAATAATGTTTGGGTGTGGGACCCATTTTTTGTCGAGACAACCTCGTATGAAAATTTTGACTGCTTCGTTGAGTTTATAATATCATATTTTTGGGGGGTGTCATATATCATTTGTGCGCACAAAGTTCTGAACCAATCCCAAGTCCCAACTGGTGATAACGCTCAAAACTACTCTAAAAACCAATTAGAAGAGTAAGTGGTCGTTAGCGATAAAAATACCAAACAATAGAGTTAGGGTTGAATCCACAAGGAGTGATATAATGCAAGGAATTCAATTAGGAAATTAAGAATGCAAACCGATTCAATGTAGCAATTAGAGAAAGTGGGTGGATGATTCCACCAAATTTATGAAAACGGTTTTGGTATCAATTATCAGAATTAAACTAAAGTTAGAGATTCAAACAAGTAAGAGATGATCTAAGGATGTGGGGGATTGGTATCGATGTCAAATAGGAGCACATGTGCATTCTAAATAATGCAAAACAATCATTGATCGGATGGGTAATATTCAAAGACACTAATCTTCTTTCGATCTCAAAGAATCATATCATAAAATATCTTTTTTGTTTCATCTATATGAATAATAAATCAATCCAATATTTTGCTAAAATCTCTCTTTTTAGAATATTTGGCAACTAGAATTGAATTACAATTTCTCGTTCGAGCAAACTATAGAAATTAAACCTAAATTGCTTGCATCAAGCTATTTGCCCACTCCAATCAATCTCTTTGGATCATCAATTGAAGATCTTGACTAGGATTAAGCTCGCAATATTAACCCATAAATTAACCCCATGCTAATTAGCTAAAAAAATCCATGAATATACATGAGTAAAAAAGAGCAAGACACAATACCCACTAAATTAAATCAACTCCCAACCCATAATTACACGCCTAGATTTGAGGTTTTAGTCAAGCATAATATAAGGAAAATAAAGTATACCAATTATATTCTCAGTAATTAGAGAGTTGAAATTAAGAATTAATCTTCAACAACCACTTTTATTTGAACCTTCCAATGTCAATTACAAGGTTACCAGTTACCACATTGTTTGCCCTTTCAAGTTTCATTTTAACTCAGGAGTGTGTCACCTTTGGCGATGGCACTTCTAGCTCGCCCAATAGACTTCGGAAAATCACTGTTACAACTTTACTCTGCTGACCGACCTTGATTATTTTTAATTGTGAAAACTGTCAACTTGGATGAGGTCTTGCCACTTGGGTTATATACACTTTTGGTTAAGCGACTATCAGTTGGGAGTTTATATCCCTTTCAATGTTTTTGACATTTTTTTCATGTATTCATCCTTATCTCGTTATTTAGCCTTCATAGCTGCAAAACATCAATATATCATTTGAATAGGATATAAATAGTCATTAAGGAAACTAATTGTTGAATTAAAAAGACCTCAGATGAGTGGAAATCTACCACTCATCAACACCCACAACTTAAATGTTATCTTGTCCTCAAGTAAATCAAGAACACAAATAGTTTAACCAGGGTATCTACAACATTTCTCAAATGGGAGTTAACATGTAAGTGTTATCACAAGACTACTAACACATATGCAATACTCAATCATGTTCAAAAAGCTTCAAATGATGACTATCCCATATCAATCCAAGCTCAATCTCACTACTCCTCCCCTGTTTCAACAAAAGCATTCAACTAGCCTCACAACAAAAATGATATCGTGCTCTCACAAATAACATCAACAAAGAAGTTAGGAATCAGTACAACTCTCACTCTCAGAAAGAGAAATACATGCAAGCTTCATCCCATAGGTTTGCCTATATTTTCTAATCATCACACAACCTAGTTTAAGTAAGATCTCAAGGGTCTTTTAGACATGTAATGTGGCTGAGGGTAAATGTGTGGTAAATTTTGGCTTAGTGACTTCAACTTTTCAATTTTTTGTTGTACTCATCTGCACCTCTTCTCAAATTTGATTCATTCTTTTCACTTGGAGATTCAGACTTCAATTTTCACTATACTTATTGGAAACCCCTTTTATTTCATAACACTTTCTTTTTTATTTAAATTTTCAATCTTTTGCTTTTTTTTATAAGGAGGGGTTCCTTCTTTTTGCCACAAACCTCAAGGTTGAGTCTCACTTTTCTTTCTTCTTTTTTCACTTAGCTTTATTTTCTCCTTCCTTTCTATATCCCAACATAGTCTTCTAGCCTAAGTTGTCTAATTAAACAAACCAATGCTTAAAAAAGAATATATGGGTGAGAAATTGGGGAAATATTTTTCTCAAGAGATTTCAAAAAGGTTGAAACCAAACGGTTTAGGCTGAAATGGTGCCAAGATGGTTGCACACTCTCACAAGGTAGTCCCAAAAGGTATGAATATTTGTATTTCCTCTCCAAATGTGTGCCCAAGATCGTTTCTTACATTCACCAAGGCTAGATAATTATACTAATAAGGAAAGTTCTAGGACTCAAAAAGCATTTTTTGAAGTAGGACCTTACAACACATGGCACTACAAACATAACTATTTACCGCAGCTCTATAAAATAAGGAAACTTGCCTGCGATGTTCATTGCAATGCTCACATCAATATGCAGTAGTCAACACAAGAATAAAAAAGATGATTCACAAGCAAATACACAACAATTTCTTCTTGCAACGTTGATGAGTCCACAATTTGGACTCATTTAGGGCTATATTTTGATAGAATTAGTGTCCTCAAATGCATATTTTATCTTTATATCTGATGAAAATCCTTAAGTTTCAGGTATTGGAGTTGAGAGACAAATCATGGACGCTATCAAGCAACAAAAATTTGGCTGAAAGAAGGAAGAAAAGACGGCCTGACGATCGCCTAATCCATTAGGCGTGTCGTCAAAAGGCCTACAACCTCGCCTAATGTTACAGTGTGTTTAGCTTTGAAGAAAAAGGTCAAGTCTGCGAGGAAAGGGAGAAGTCAGCGAATCACCGAGCAGTTCCGCGAAGCATCACCATATCACCCAATGATTCAGAACACAAAGTTGCTAAAGGCATAAGCTAAAAGGCGAGGTACTAGACCAAAGGGCGGATCGCTGAGTAGTTCGGTGATCACGACTAACTGCACCGAGTGGATCCTTCACAGAACACTTTTTGACAGCTATAAATACCCGCTTAAATTTGTAGCTTAGTATCAAGCCGTTGGAGAACTAAGTTTTAGAATATAACAGTTTTTACATTTTTGGAGACATTGTTCTTGAGCCTTGAAGATTCAAAGGGTTTCAACTTCAAGAAATTGGAAGTGGGTCTTCAAGAATATTTATTCCTGACGTGTTTAAAGACTTTATTTATCGTACCCATTTGATGGTAGCACCTTTTGGTATCGATTTTTATCTCTTTTTCATGTCTAGCTAAAATTCCAATTCTTGGGGTGTGATTTTGTGAATATGGGTTAGATTATCTGTTGGATCTTGCTTATTGACGGTTTATTTGCTGTTTAAATGTGATTTAATTTAGTAGTTTTGTATGAACTTAATGGAATTGTAGTTGCAAATACGATTTCATCTTAGTGTTTTTGGCTTGCTCGAGAGAGAGGTCGTAAAACTAAGGCTACTAAATTGATAGCTGGTGGTATTGGGTCGACATGGGTTCAGCTCGAGAGAGTGAATCCTAGTCCTTATCCCACACATTTAACTCGAGAGAGTGTATGGGCCAAGGCAGAGGTTGTGCTTAAAGCGGCAACTCGGTGTTCGAGAGAAACCGAGTTGATTTAGGGTAATTTGCTGAAGAGAGAATTTACCCCCACTATAGTCTAGCCTAGTCATAGATATTCAACAATTTACTGACAAAATCATGTACTCGATAGTATAGTCTATCCCGTATTCCTATCACATCCCAAGAATCCCATCTCTCTATCTCGTTTTCTTATTTTTTTATTGTTTTTAGTTGTTACTTGACTACAAACCCCCCATTGATAATTGACGCTTGCATCATCCCTTTTAGATTTAATATGTTTAAACTCGATAATGTTTTTCGCTATGGTTAACTTTAGCATTTTTTGTGCTTAACCATTAATTTTCAGGAACCGCTCCCTTGGGACTCGACCCCAACCCATTCGGGTGGGTTATATTACTATTGGATGATCGTAGACACTCAAATTGGAAGTTGTGTCTTGATTACGCAAACATCACAATGGCACCGCTGCCGGGGAGTGGTGTTAGGTGAAAATTCTTGGTTAAGGCAAATTTTGCTTGTGGTAGTTGTAGTTTACTTACCTAATTTTTTGTTTTGTTTTGTTCGGTTGTTTTTACTGAAACAGGAGAGATGAGTGTGGTTAATGACTATGAACCAATAGAGCACCTCTCGGTGGAAGTGATGAGGTTCAGGGATAGCATCCTGACCTTCAAACAGATGGAAGGTGAGCTTTTTCATGAGTCGTGGCTGAGATTTAAAGCACTGTTCATACAATGCCCAACTCATGAAATTCCTGATCTAGCTCTACTGGAGTGCTTCTATAGATGTCTTAATCTCGGAAACAGAGGATTAACCAATTGACTTATCCCGGGTGGCCTTGAGAGATACTCCTATGAGATCGTAGCCAAATTCCTTGACCTTGTGGCTAAAACCAACAAGGATACTGAGAAGAACCAGCAATTGAGCATTTTGCTAGGTCAGATGAGTAACTTGACCCAAAAGGTCGAGGAACTGGAGGTGATGTCCAAAAAGAAGAGCAAATGCATACCATCTGCCGCGCAGGTAAGGTCTATGGACAATGAAAATAGATGTATCGAGGATATGTTATTAACCATTCTCCAAAAGCTAAATGAGCAAGATAGAGTGTTAGGAGATTAGAGAAAATGTAGAAGTGCTAAATCAGATGAGCGGTTCTCACTCTAGATATATCTAGCTTATTGAAACTCTCTTGGGTCATATATTGCCTCAGCTCTATCCAAATGAACAATTGGGATCACCTAATTGCACTAGGTTCAACCCCAAAAATGATGTTTGAGTGTTGACTTGCGTCGTGCCACGACGTTAACTAAGGTGCTATTTGGGAGGCAACCCAAAACCCTTAAATGCTTTAGGTTTATTTTTGTAAATGATGTATGTTGGTTGTGCAGGTTTAAATGCTAAAAGTGTTTGGAAAATGCAGATTGGCAAGCAAATGGTCCAGTCGGCGTATCGCCGAAGAGGTCGGAGTGCCCAACTTGATTCGTTGTTTGGCTCAACACAATTTCAACTCAGAGCCTGTAAAACTCAGAGAGCTCAAGAGAAGTTCGGCGACCACGATTAAGACCGTCGTCTTAACCCCCAAGAAAATGCAGGTCCTGTATAAATCGGTGGGGTAAGTGACCATTCGGTGATTCACCGAGTGGATCAGCGGATGCGACTAATGTCACCAAATGGTCGCTAACTGGACGGTTATATATGGCCAAAGGTTTTAAAAGTTTCAAACTCTTCACTTTCCCTCACTTTTAAACTTCACAAACTCACACCAAGTTAGTATTCTCAATATTCTTGCTTTTCATTAGTATTTTGGTTGCTGATTGGTGCTCGAAACTAGGATGTCTTTGCTGCCTAGCATTTCAATCCTATTTTAATCGGCATCTAAGGTTAGTTTCCGCACCCCAAGTTTACCTTTGAAAATTTTGTACTCATTTGCACTGATTGTATCTTAGTGATGTGTGTTGGGCCTCTCTGATAGGAATATATTTTCTTAATGATGATTTTAATTTAAAAAATTTACCCGTATTGCTTTGATCAACGGATGCCCATAATTTGTGTGTTTTTAAATAATTGAAATTTTATTGGGTTGTTTATGCATGTTGTTTAGATTGATTGGGCGAAGTCTAAGTAGCCCGTGTTTGCGCTAAATGATGTATATTGCTCAATGATAGAAAGGGTGACACCCTTCTTAAGGGCAATTATCGTCAAATGGCCAAATTTGGCAAAACTGGAAGAAGTCTGAGTATTCCGGAGTGATGGGTTCTATGGGTCTGAGCCTAATTTAACTATTGCATGTTTTGATTTTGTTTTCAGGGGTGGAGGGGTTGAATTCAAGAAGGTGGATTGAAAATAGGCACGTTGGGTCGTTTGGCGAGCTGGGTCGAGCTCATCAAACCACTCGGCGGTTCACCTAATGACCCCATCTCACCTTTAATTTCATGCTATATGTGATGTTTAAGTCTGTAACTTTAGGCGAGAAGCCTGAAGTCACCGAAAGCACTCGGCGACTCGCCAAAAGTATGCTTGATCACCTTTGTCGCACTGTAACTTTCGGCAGAAAAAACCTTGCTCGTCGAAAGTAGTCGACAATTCACCAAAAGGACCTTCCCATCACCGACTTGCCATATTGTTTTAGCCAATCCCTTCGGCGACCCCGATCTAGCTCTCCAAAGAGGTTCGGCGACTCGCCGACTGGATCGGTGAGTCTGTCTGCAATAAATTTTCTGTGCTTAGGTTTGATTTTCTAATGATCTCTCCCGATCTTTTGTAGATATGGTACTACAAATCTAACCATGCCACCCAAGAAAATAGCACATGGCATTAATATAAACGAAGGGTGATCAAATCTCCCATAGAAGAGAAGGCAAGAACTCCCACCGGGAGACAGTGGCAAAAGAAAGAAGCACATAGCTAGGAAAGTAGCTGCTGACACCCGGGCTGATCTTTAGAACTAGAAGATGAGGAGCTTCTGACTCACCGAAGGAATAGACAACAGGCTAGATCTGAATCCTCGCCCACCAGAGTTCCCTCAGCTGCCACCCTTTATGAAATAGGTTCAGTGCCAGCTCAACCACCTCCAGTGACCCCTACACTGCCTATCTCTCCTCCACCTCGACTGTTGAGCAGATTGAAAGGTGATGGGGTACGGACCATCCTATAGGAGAAGTTGTTATCTACAGAGGGCCTGGAGGGAAAGTACCTCGGTGTCAGGGACACCATCCACCGTCATGAGTTTGAGCAGTTCACTAGGCTTAGAGGCCCTTACATTCCTTCCTGGGTCCGAGTTTCTATACAGTTATAGGGAGTTGGTGCCCAAAAGCAAGAAGAAGGAAAACAAATTTAGACCGGAGAAGTCGGTCATGGTTAGAGGAAAAGAAGTTGGGTACGACAGTGAATATATTAACATTGTTTTGAATAGACTGCTACATTCTGCACTTCCTTATGAGGGGTTGCCCATTGCTCAGTCCCTAGATGACTTGAAGGGTTGGTTGGCTCCTCTGATTTCTGACACCACCTTAAGGTGGATGGATGCAAGAGCTCCTATTGAGAAGAGGGACCTGAGCATTGCTGCTAGGTTCTGGTTTGGCTTTATCAGCATCACCATAATGCCATCCCAAAACGAGTCCATTTTGCGCCATCTGAAAGAAGCTTGCCTTGGCTCTATCATGTCTAGGAGACGCATCAATCTGGGACTGCTGATTTCACAGGACATGGCCATGAGAGCCAAACAGAAGCAAACTTCTCTACCATTCCCAGTCCTGATCACTGAGTTGTGCCGGCGTGCTGGAGTACCTCGGGACACTATGAGGGATATTGAGGTCACCCCTTCATCCTCCACTGACATCCGGCGTATTGAGGTCGAGTACATAAGAGAGGAGGCTGATGGGAGGAAAGCAGTTCCGGCAGATATTTCTCCATATGTTAACGTTAATTCGTTACCTGTAGAGGCATCTTCGCCTACTCCGACCTCTGGCCTTCAGGTACATCCGCTCATTCCTCTTCTTCACAGGTCCCAGGTGCTTCCAACTCTTCCCAGCCTGTCAGGATTACTCAGGCCATGATCCTGTAAATGGGGAATCTGGCCTATTCAGCGGATGTGAGGGCGACTCTATTGGAGAAATCCATTCCAAGAATGATTGAGAGTGCTATCTTGGCAACACTGACCCCCCTTAGGGTGTTTGTTGATGATTGAAATCAATTGATTTCAATAATTTTATGAAGCATTAAGGGGCATTAAATAGCCAACATAAAACACATAATCTACATAATTCAAAATTCAAAAATCATAGAATATCTCAACAACTAAAACAACCTAAATAAAATTCAAATTTCGAATTTATCTGAAACTAGACAGCTTATTTTTGTTAAAACTATTGTAGTAACTGAAACCAAACTTCAACACTCATCCTTTGCTTTAGTTACTACAATTGAAAAAATGCTCCTCCTCAATTTCTGCTTTGGTAGTTGACGTTGGATTCTTTTCTTTGTTGTTGAACTTGCAAAATTTCTTCTTTTTTCTATGTCTTCTTTTGATTTTGTGCCTAAAAAACACCTTCTGTGGCAATGTCTTGTATAGAAGTTTATTTGTAAGTGCTTTAATATGAACATTTGTAGGATTTGGAGGGAGAGGTTGTAAGGGTTTTTCTTCCATCACAACATCATATCACATAGGTTTCAAAATATGATTTTATTCTCACAAACCAAATTTGATAGTTTTTGTCTGTGAAAATTTTTGGGGCATTCAAAAAGAGACTATTACTTGCCATTATTTTTGTTTTAAAATGGTTTAGAAAAGCCTGTGCGTTGAAAAAAGCACGGGTTGAAAAGGTAGCCCTGATGGGTTAAAATGGTAGCCCTTACGGGTTAAAACATGTATGGTAGTTCTTTTGAAGATTTCACATATCGCTTAAGAGCAATGAAGCTCTTGATACCATTGTTGGTGGTGTTTTTAAAATAGGGCAGCACAAAAGGATTACAAATGTCTCTCAATGGATTGAAATGGCTTTCAATTGATTTCAATAATTTTATTAAGTGTTAAGGGGATTTAAATAGCCAACATAAAAAACATAATCCGCATAATTAAAATTTAAAAATCCTAAAATATCTCAACAACTAAAACAACCTAACTAAAATTCAAATTTCAAATTTATCTTAAACTAGACAACTTATTTTGGTAAAAACTACTACAATAACTAAAATAGAACTTCAACAAATAACAACATTCATTATGTTAAATTAATAAGATTAAAGGTTATAATCAAATCGAATACAAAACTAAATATTTACAACGTAAATTGTTAACTTCGAATTTGAAAAACTATAATAATATAATTGTAACTTCCGATCTGAATACAAAATAAAATATTTACAAAATTTTACAAGTTCTTTGAAATAATATATCTAAACATTGAAAACTATAAACTAACTAATAATATATTACCAAAGTAGATTATAAATAATATTTTTTATCTATTAATAAAATAAAATAATATATATTATGTCAGTTTAGTTTGGGTTCGATTTGACTTTATTTCTTTTAATACCAAACCAAACCAAGAGTGGTCGGTTTTTTTTCAACGCCAAAACAACCAAACAAAACCACAAATCAGTTTTTTTTTCTGTTTTATTTGGTTCGTCGGTTCAGTTTGACTTTACGTTTTGGCTTGTACACCCCTAGATAAAACTATGTTTATCCCAACACATGTCCATCAAAGCTAGAATATGTTACTTCATTCTTGGGATTCGTATATGGAACTTCCAAGTTGTTGCTCATACGACTCAATCTTGAACCACCCTTTTGGGACAATGAAACTTAATAATTGCTTCTAAAAAATTGATGAGTCGGGGATTTCAGACTCATGTTAATCTTCCAATTCACCAAATTTATGTCCTAAATGCCCATTTACATCATTTTATGATAAAAATATATTTGAATTTCACCTATGAGAGCATAAGGATGTGTCACGACCCAAGACTACCTCCTAGATGTGACATACTAAATAGAACCCAGAAAACTCTAAAGAACCACTAGACATAGCATGACACTAAGATAATAAACATAACATAGAAGAGGGCCAGATGAGCAGAATCATAGTCTCGAATAAAAATCTCATTTAAATTGAAAAGAGAAAAATTAACATAGATTTTGAAAAACATACTAAGTCTGACATAAGCCTCTTCTACATATGTGTGTCTAGGACAAGCTCTGGCTCACGAACAATCTGGAAACAAAAGTAAAGTTTGAAACAACATAAAGGTGTAAATGGCATGTCCCCAAAGCATAAGGACTCACTAATCCTGAGTAAAGCAAAATAGAATTTGTGCTAACTGCGAGTTGGATAAGAATTGTCATATCTTATATTACAAAATAATATAGGCACAGAAGATGTATGTGATCAGTACTTGAAATGTACTAGGTATGAGTAAAGATGCATGAGCAAAAGTATAATAACATAATAAGTCTAAAACATGAAAAATGCATGACCAAGTAAAACATGACATAATTTGATAAGTTGAATTCATAAAACATGGTACAGGGTCAATGCAATATTCTAAAAGTCATATCATAAGTCAATCATAAATCTTTTGCGGGAGACACCATTAACCTACATAAACTATATGAGCCATAACATGGAGTTCAGTGTACTACTACCACACCAAAAGGAGAGTGTCGTACTTTCCAATGTAGGGATCATAATCATGAGCTTACGTGGTTCCACTAGCTAGTGATTATCTAAGACAAGTCCATGGAACACATAGTTATGGGACAAGGGGTTTACTACTGAAGAATTCCACCTCTACTAATGGGTGAGCATCCATTTCATAGTCCACTCGGTGCTAAGTAAACTCTCAATGGAAAACATACATACTCATAGCATATTAATAATCTTTGAAATTGTAAGAATCTAGTAATACTAAATCATTTATAAACTTCATAATCATAAGAATAGCTCATTTAAATCATGATTTCATAACATATTCATAATATACATGTCACGACCAAAAGTATATCTTAGGTGTAACATGGCATATAGAACCCTGAAAGGCCTTACACAAGTCACTTAGCATACAATATACAAGATAATAGAAATAAAGATTTCAACAGACATTCTTATATCACAAAATAATTTTACAAAAGCGGAAGTCTAACATAAATCTCAATAAGATATATACTAATCAAGAGAAGTGGTTGGGACGTAACCTATACACCACGTACAAATGTCTGAAAACTTAAATGACATAATATCTATAAATGTGTCTCCACTCTCGGATCATGAGGACTCACAAATGTTTGTCAAATGGATCAACTAGACACAAATGTGAGAGGTAGGAGCATAGGATCTTACATTAGTGAAACAATGTAGGTACAAGTATGCCTTAGTACCTGAAATGTACTAAGTATGATCGCAATGCACAAGAGTTATGGAATCATGCTAAAAAGGACTTTACATGATAGGTAATGATCAAGTTAAATTATAAGATAAGAGGGTTAGAAAACATAATTCATAATCATGGGTAATGATAGTTGAACATCTTTAAAACATTTGTGAGATACTTTAAAAGTAACCTTAGTTCATTATTGTGGGAAGTTTTTGTCATGATGCAGGGGTACCCCTAGATGTAACATGACATACGAGACCCCGAGAGCCCTCATATAAGCCACTTAGCTTTCATAGTCAAAATAATAGAATTTCGGTAAGAATTAAAACAATTTCAACAATATCAAAGTTTCATAAACCGAAGCGGAAGTCTCATACAATTGTCTTAAAAACCATCTAGTACAATAGAATCTTGGGACATAGCCTACTCAAACATAAATGAAGAGAACATAAGAGAAATGGTGGCCAAATCCTCGAATTCTATGAGAACTCACCAATCTTCAACCTTGCCTCTACTATAGATTCTAGCCACGGGGATGAGAGTCGGGAAAGTCGGACCCTACTGTCACGACCCAAGCCTAGGGCCTAGACGTGACCGGCGAATGGGGAACCCGAAGGAACCCCAAACAAGCCTCATAGCATATCATTACACATCCTTGGTCGCGGAAGTAATTAAAATGACCATAAGCGATAAGCATAATCAAGGGGGAAATCGGGACTAAGGGAGCAAGAAAAAAAAAGGAATGATACATAAACACCATAGATGAGTCAAGCTCAAGCATAATACACAACTTGTCCAACACCACCTCTAAACATAGGTACTTAGCGGGGGCCAAGACAAACTACCGGGCTCACCCTCATAGTCAATACATAACAAAAAAGAAAAGTCTTATACATAGCAAGAGATCATAAGCAACGTCCCCGGAATGGAGGACTCACCAATAACCTCGATAGAAAATCGTATTAGCCACGCGGAGGAGGATGGTCAAGCGGTGCTCCGGTCCCTACATGGTGACATCATGTAGGCATAGAGTATGCATTAGTACGTTTGAATGTACTAAGTATATGGGATGCAATGCAATGCTACAATGGATGGACATCATAGGAAAAATGCATAATCATACCCGATAGATAGCATATTAATGAAATGATATGTATAATGATGCTTACATAAAAATCATATTTAGCGGGACGTAATACATGTGTGGCGAGTGACCATCAATATAGTATTTCCAAGGCCTACCACCCCCTTGGAGAGGCGAAAGAGGTACAAACCCCTCACTGTGGTTACCCGGGCCTACCACCCCCCGAGCTAGGGACCAAGGTACAAACCCCTCGATGTGGTTATACGGGCCTACTACCCCCCGTACTAGGCAACCAAGGTACCAACCCCTCGATATGGTTACCCGGGCCTACAACCCCCCGAGCTAGGCTTGGTCGCCTCACAACACTTATAAAGAGAAAATCATATACATGTATCCATTTCATCATCATTTCAATGATTATATGACCATCCGACTCATAGGACGTACATTGGACCCTCTATTTCCTAAGAATTCTATAAGTGGGCATTTTATCAAACACATGGTGGGCTATTGTTCATGCAAATAAAATCATGTATTTCAAGAGTACTAAGTCCAATCAATTCCAAAATCTATATAAATCAGCCCACCAACAACATACATATATATAAATCAACCTTCATAATTTGATCATGGAAGCATGAAAACCATAAACATCACATAAAAATTTCATTTCATGATAATATGCAAAATAGACCATAATAGGGTGTGTAGTAGTAGTTCCATACTTCAAGAGTTCATAAATAACCATAATGACCCATAAACTTGAAGTAAAAATAGAGGATAAATGGTTGGACTTATGGAAAGGAAGGTTTCCACAATCAAACCCACATACCTCAACTTTGGAGAATCCTTGATGAAGATTGGAATGGAGAATTGAAGCTTGAGATTGAGTCTTGAATCCGAAATTAGAGCTTGAGATGTTTGAATTTGGTTGAGGATCTTGGTGGAATTTTGGAGAGGGCTTAGAGAGTGTTTTTGAGTGTTTTGAAGTTAGAACAAAATATGACTAAGTATGGGACATATCCCCTCTTTATAAAAAAAAACGCCGCAACACTTAGCCAAAAAAATGAGGCTTTAAAAAAAAAACAGCTTACTGGAAATTGCAAATCTGCACAGACAAGTTTTACAAAAATGGTCATAACTCCCTCATCCTAACTCGGAATGAGGTGAAACCAAGTGCGTTGGAAATCTAACTCAAAGGGCTTTAATTTAATAGGTAGTGGCCCTTCCAGTTCCTTGTGTGCTAAGAGATATGCCCCTTTAAAGTTGACCCTCCAAATCACATTTTTTGCGATTTTCGAATTTTGATACGGTTGCTCTAAAATTCGGGTTAGACCCATTTCCCACTCAATTTGACCCCCTGAATAAGAATATGAAGTCGAATTTCTGAAATCACGCACGGATTTTGAGATATATGGAAATTACAATTGTAGATGTTTCCGAAGCACATTTTCGGGCATTTTTGGGATCGTTTCACCTACATTTTGATAAGAGATGTAGCTAAGAATATGCGTTAGTACAAGAATGTACTAAATATGATAACTTGCATAAACATCAACATAAACATAAGAGTTAGACAACATAAGTCATAAAGCATAATCAATGCATATAATAGACCATATCAACATAAAAGGAATACTTCTCGAAGTAACCTCAAAGCATACTTAGCCAAAACATGGGTAATTCTCCATTAGTCCTACTCCTCATGGATGGCAACTCAAGCAACAATCCAAGCTCATCACCTATCATAACATGTTTACCCTATCTTTTATAGACATGGGGAATCCTCTTGCCTTCCTATAAATTCTCATGGGTACTCGCCTCTAGCCTTACATAAAGGATATACCTTGCCACCAGGGTGTCCGGGTGTGAACGGCATCCCCCATCCTAAGTTGGGGTTATAGATTGGTTGGATCATGCATACACATATGATATCTACTATTAGTATAGATTTACTTAAACATGTTTTGACTTCACTTTGATCATGCATGCTCATATTGTTATTCATTATGCTTATGAAACTATTTCTTGCATTTCGATTGTGTCCTTGTCTATTGTTGTATTGCACCCCGCATACTTAGTACATTCCAAGTACTAACGCATATTTTGCCTACATGATGTCACCATGTAGGGACCGGAGCTACTCTTGATCCTTCTCTCCATTCACGGGGCTAGTACGGTGCTTATCCGAGTTTGTTGGTGAGTCCTCAATGATTCGAGGGCTATGTTATGTTTCCTACTCCTATGTTTTGAGACTTTAGCTTGCAATTGTATTTTGACTATGAGGGGAGCCGGTAGTATGTCATGGCCCCCGTCCTATCTATGTATGTAGAGGTGTGCGTTGGACAAGTATTTTGTAAATGAGCTTGACTCTTGTTCTATGATGTCATTTTGAAATGGTTTGCCCTTAGTCCCTATTTCCCATTATTTAATGTTGAATGTACTTCTGCGACCGATGAAGTGTGATGACAAGTTTGAGAGGCTTGTTTGGGGTTCATTCGGGTTCCTCATTCGTCATGTCACGTCTAGGCCCTAGGCGTGGGTCGTGACAAACTTGGTATCAGAGCAGTAGTTTGTTAAATCCTTGGAGTCCAACACACCGCGTTGAGTAGAGTCCTAATCATGGTTGTGAAGCGCGCCACGACTATGAATGGGAGGCTACAAAACGTTTTAGGAAAGGTTTCCCTTCTTCATGTTCTATGTCGTGCTTAGAGTGCGATAAGGTGATTCCTCCCTAACGCTTGTTCTTTGGATTGCTAGATCATCATGCCAAACATGAGGGGAAGACGGGCCCGTTCACCGGAAGAGCCACCCACCAATGGTGAGCTCCGTGATGCACTCACCATGCTTGCACAAGTGGTAGCTAACCAAGTGCAACAAGGAGCCCAAGCTCCTCGAACTACCAACCCGGGGGAAAGGGTGAGATATTTCATGAGGATGAACCCTCCGGTCTTCCATGGTTCAAAGGTGGATGAGGACCCGCAAGAGTTCATCGATGAGGTATGCAAAATCTTGACCATTATGGATGTTGGTGCTTGTGAGAAGGCGGAATTGGCGGCCTACCAACTCAAGGGGGTTGCTCAAATTTGGTTTGATCAATGGAAGGGTGAGAAAGGTAATGGCTATGTGGTGTTGTGGGAGGAGTTTAAACTTGCTTTCCTTAATAGGTTCTTCCCTCTTGAGCTTAGGGAGGCAAAGTTGGTGGAGTTCATGAACTTGAAGCAAGGAGCTATGAGTGTGAGGGAGTATGCCCTCAAATTTGTCCAACTCTCCAAGTATGCACCCCACTTGGTGGCCGACTCTAGGTCGAGAATGAACAAATTTGTGATGGGTGTATTCGACTTGGTTAGTGAGGAGTGTCGGTCCGCTATGCTCATTGGAGATATGGATTTGTCTCGTTTGATGACTTATGCCGAGCAAATGGAGGAGGAGAAATTGAGGAAGAGAAGGAGGCACGAGGCCAAGAGGGCCCGATTGGAGAATAGGTTCCCTAAGGGTTCTAGATTTCATCAAGGCCGAGGAAACCCTCATGTCAACCGGGGATTTGCTATCAATGTTCCTAGACCTCAAGGGGGAGGTGAAGTGGGTTCTATGGATGTATTCCTTAAGTGTGGGAGGAAGCATGGTGGTCCTTGCATGAAGGGTTCGGGTGCTTGCTTTGAATGTGGAGAAGTGGGTCATAAGAGGTTTGAGTGTCCCAAGATCCGCAACAAGGTCCGAAGTGCTAACACTACTCCTTTGGGTAGAGGTGCTTCTCAAAGTGGTGCCCCAAGGGACAATCGATTTTATGCTTTGCATGGTAGACAAGGTGTTAATGAGACTCCGGATGTGGTGACCGGTATGTTGCAAATCTTTGATCTTGATGTTTATACTTTGATTGATCCGGGTGCCACCCTTTCCTTTGTTACCCCCTTAGTTGCTAGAAAATTTCATGTCGAGTCGGAATTGTTGCATGAGTCATATGAAGTATCTACTCCCATTGGTGTCTCTATTGTTGCTAGAAAAGTGTATAGAAATTGTCCGGTTTGCATATTGAATAAGTTGTTGCCTTGTGATCTTGTTGAGTTGAACATGGTGGATTTTGATGTTATTCTTGGGATGGATTGGTTGCATGCATATTATGCTTCTATTGATTGTAGGACTCGTAAAGTCAAGTTCCGATTTCCTAATGAACCCGTCCTTGAGTGGGAGAGCCGGGATGTTGTGGTGAAGGGGAAATTCATTTCTTGCATTAAAGCCCATAGGTTGATTTCCAAAGGGTGCTTGTACCATATTGTGAGAGTCAATGATGTGGAGTCTAAAGTCCCTCCTATTGTGTCTATTCCGGTTGTTAATGAGTTTCTAGATGTCTTCCCAGAAGACCTTCCCGGTGTCCCTCCCGAAAGGGAGATAGATCTTGGTATAGACCTCCTTCCCGATACTCAACCTATTTCTATCCCCCCCTTACCGTATGGCCTCGGCGGAGTTGAAAGAGTTGAAAGAGCAATTAAAAGATTTGTTAGAGAAGGGGTTTATTAGACCTAGTCATTCTCCCTGGGGTGCTCCGGTTTTGTTTGTGAAGAAGAAAGATGGGTCTCTTAGAATGTGTATTGATTATCGACAACTTAATAGGGTCACCGTCAAGAATAGGTATCCTCTTCCAAGGATTGACGATTTATTTGACCAATTGCATGGGGCTAGTCACTTCTCTAAGATTAATCTTCGGTCAGGGTATCATCAAGTGAAGGTGAGGGAGTGTGATATTCTTAAGACGGCCTTTCGTACTAGGTATGGGCACTATGAGTTTGTGGTGATGTCTTTCGGGTTGACTAATGCTCCGGCTCTCTTTATGGATTTGATGAATAGGGTTTTCAAACCCTACCTTGTTTCTTTTGTGGTGGTGTTTATAGATGACATCTTTATCTATTCTCGGGGTGAGGAAGAGCACAAGGGTCACTTGAGGGTTGTACTCCAAAGATTGAGGGAAGAGAAGTTGTACGCTAAATATGAAAAGTGTGAGTTTTGGTTGAAGGAAGTTGCTTTCCTAGGCCATGTGGTGTCGGGGGATGGTATTAAGGTGGATCCTAAGAAGACCGATGTTATTAGGAATTGTCCTAGACCTTTGACCCCGTCGGATATAAGGAGTTTCTTGGGTTTAGCGGGTTATTATAGGAGATTTGTGGAAGGGTTTTCTTCTCTTGCTTCTCGTATGACTAAGTTGACTCAAAAGAAGGCTAAATTTGTGTGGTCGGATGAGTGCGAGGAAAGCTTCCAAACTTTGAAAGAAAGGCTTGTGTCCGCTCCTATTTTGTCACTTCCGGATGGGTTAGAAGGTTTTGTTGTTTATTGTGATGCTTCCCGTATTGGTTTGGGTTGTGTGTTGATGCAAAGTGGTAAGGTTATAGCCTATGCTTCTAGGCAACTTAAGGTTCATGAAAAAAATTACCCAACCCATGATCTTGAATTGGCCGCCGTGGTTTTTGCTTTAAAGATTGGGCGTCATTATTTGTATGGGGTGCATGTTGATATCTTCACCGACCATAAGAATCTCCAATATGTGTTCACGCAAAAAGATCTTAACTTGAGACAAAGGAGGTGGTTAGAATTCCTTAAGGATTATGATATGAGTGTTCACTATCATCCGGGGAAAGCTAATGTGGTGGCGGATGCATTGAGTAGAGTGTCCATGGATAGCTTGGCTCATGTGGAGGAAGGTAGTAAAGAGTTGGCTAAGGAGGTCCATCGGTTGGCCAAATTGGGAGTTAGGTTAGAAGGGGTGGATAGTGGAGGAGTAGTTGTTGTTGATGGTTCAAGGTCTTCCTTGGTTGATGAGGTGATAGTCAATCAAGATCTTGATCCTTCTTTGGTAGAATTAAAGGCTTCGGTGAATAGTGGTAAGGTGGAGGTTTTCTCCCAAGGGGGAGATGGTGCCCTTAGGTACCAAGGTAGATTACGTGTTCCTTGTGTGGATGGTGTGAGGGAAAGAATCCTTAATGAGGCTCATAATTCTTTTTATTCTATTCATCCGGGGTCAACAAAGATGTATAGAGACTTGAGGGATGTGTATTGGTGGGGCGGTATGAAGAAGGACATTGCAAAATTTGTTTCGGGTTGCCATAGTTATCAACAAGTCAAGGCCGAACATCAAAGGCCGGGTGGCCTAACTCAAGACATTGAGATACCTACTTGGAAGTGGGAAGAAATCAACATGGATTTTGTAGTGGGCTTGCCCAAGACTAGAAGAGGCTTTGATTCGGTTTGGGTGGTGGTTGATCGGATGACAAAGTCGGCTCATTTCCTACCGGTTAAAACTACTTACGGGGCTGAAGAGTATGCCAAGTTGTACATTCATGAATTGGTAAGGTTGCATGGGATTCCCTTGTCTATCATCTCGGATCGTGGTGCCCAATTCACTTCTCACTTTTGGAAGTCATTCCAAAGGGGTCTTGGTACAAAGGTAAAGCTTAGCACGGCCTTCCACCCTCAAACGGATGGCCAAGCCGAAAGAACAATTCAAACCTTGGAGGATATGCTTAGAGCTTGTGTCTTGGAGTTGAAAGGTAGTTGGGATGATCATCTTCCTTTGATTGAATTTGCATACAACAATAGTTATCATTCTAGTATCGGTATGGCTCCTTTTGAGGCACTTTATGGTAATCGGTGTAGGTCACCGGTTGGGTGGTTTGAAGTTGGAGAGGTGGCCTTGTTGGGTCCGGATCTGGTCATGGATGCTCTTGAGAAGGTAAGGATGATTAGGAAGAGGTTGAAAACAGCCCAAAGTCGTCAAAAGTCTTATGCCGATGTGAGGAGACGGGATCTTGAATTCAAAGTGGGTGATTGGATTTATTTGAAAGTTTCTCCAATGAAAGGTGTGGTTCGTTTTGGTAAGAAGGGGAAATTAAGTCCTAGGTATGTCGGTCCTTATGAGATAATAAGAAGGGTTGGTAAAGTAGCCTATGAGTTGGGGTTGCCCAAGGAGATGGAATTAGTTCATCCGGTATTCCATGTATCGATGTTGAGGAAATGTGTTGGTGATCCTAACGCTATTGTACCTCTTGAGGTTGTGGGTGTTGTAGAAGATAATTTGACGTATGAAGAAGTCCCGGTTCAGATCTTAGATAGACAAGTTAAGAGGTTGAGGAACAAGGAAGTGGCGTCCGTTAAGGTGCTTTGGAGAAATCAACAAGTGGAGAGTGCTACTTGGGAGGCCGAAGCGGACATGCAAAGGCGTTATCCTTATCTATTCAACTCCACTCAAGCCTAAGGTATTAAATCAAGTCCTTTGTACTCCATTGAGTCTTACATTTCAGCCCCTGAATCATTAATGTGCATATATGTTTAAATTGATGAGTTATGGATGTTTTACACTAAGTTTTGAAATCTTGAAGTGATGTTTAAATAAAAAATTTGCATTCATGTTGGGGCTGATATGTTCTTACTAAGTCTTGCCTTGTACGTCTCTTCCACATTCGGGGACGAATGTTCCCAAAGGGGAGATATTGAAATGACCCAAAAAGTTCTTAAAAATGTGCTTCGAAAGTTACCGGAAACTTGTTTTAGCTATATCTAAAAATCCGTTTCGTTTTTCGAAAATCCGACTTCATATTCTTGTTTAGGGGGTCAAATTGAGTGGGAAATGGGTCTAACCCAAATTTTAGAGCTACCGTATCAAAATCCGAAATTTCCAATTGAAGCCTTTTTCGAGGGTCTACTTTGGAGGGTCATATCTCCTAGCACACAAATAATTGGGTGGCCCATAACATATCCATGGAAAGCCCTTTGAGTTAGTTACCTAACGCACTTCGTTTAACCTCATTCGGAGTTCGGACGAAGAAGTTAAGCCCATTTTCGTAAAATCTGTCCGGCAGAAAATGCAATTTCCAGTGAGCGTTTTTACTGTTCACCCGCCTCATTTTTTTTTCTAAGTGTTGGACCTTTTTTTTCCAAAGGGAATATGTTATTTCCTATATAGCATTAGTTCAATTCCCATCTCTAAAACATTTCCCAAAACACCTCTCCCATACTTAGACACATTTTCTCTCAAGTTCTCTCAAGAACCCTAATCCAAAACCTTCCTCAAGATTGAAGAGACTCTTGCTCCAAGTTCCAAGCTTCCATTGAAGACACTCTCAAGACCTTCATAAAAACTCAAGGTATGTGGTGTTGAACTCATGGGTCCTTACACCCATTGTGCCTAGACTCTATTCTACTCACTAATTCATGGTTTAAGTTAAGATTCATAAATTAGTCTTGTTCTTTGTAATAATTTCCTGCATATTGAATTTTAAACATAAAAAGTGAATGTTTTGAGCATGTTGTGACTCTAGAACTTGAATCTAAATTTGGAATGGATGTGGAGATTTTCATGTGGTCTTGTGGGTGTTAAAAGGTGTTGTTGTAGGTTGTCCACTGGTTTGGCTGCATAATTACTACCCTATTTTCCATGCTCTTTGATTCCATTACATGCCTTCAAGGTGTTTGACAAAATGTCCAACTATGGAGAATTGATGAATCGATGCTTTAAAGATTGAGTTATGAGATGTATGGCAATCCAGAGATGTGTTGATGACAAACTAAGCTTGTGTATATGTTCATTCCATACATGAGATTGCATTAGAGCCTAATGGGAATTTCCTATATAAAGTGTTGCATGACCATGCTCGGTCCGGGGGAAAAGAACCGGACAACCATGTGAGAGGTTTATATCTCACCACCTAGGATGCTTGGGGTATGACCAACATCAACCATGTGAGAGGTTTATATCTCACCACCTAGGATGCTTGGGGTGTGACCAACATCAACCATGTGAGGGGTTTATACCTTGCCACCAGGGTGTCCGGGTGTGAACGGCATCCCCCATCCTAAGTTGGGGTTATAGATTGGTTGGATCATGCATACACATATGATATCTACTATTAGTATAGATTTACTTAAACATGTTTTGACTTCACTTTGATCATGCATCCTCATATTGTTATTCATTATGCCTATGAAACTATTTCTTGCATTTCGATTGTGTCCTTGTCTATTGTTGTATTGCACCCCGCATACTTAGTACATTCCAAGTACTAACCCATATTTTGCCTACATGATGTCACCATGTAGGGACCGGAGCTACTCTTGATTCTTCTCTCCATTCACGGGGCTAGTACGGTGCTTATCCGAGTTTGTTGGTGAGTCCTCAATGATTCGAGGGCTATGTTATGTTTCCTACTCCTATGTTTTGAGACTTTAGCTTGCAATTGTATTTTGACTATGAGGGGAGCCGGTAGTATGTCATGGCCCCCGTCCTATCTATGTATGTAGAGGTGTGCGTTGGACAAGTATTTTGTAAATGAGCTTGACTCTTGTTCTATGATGTCATTTTGAAATGGTTTGCCCTTAGTCCCTATTTCCCATTATATAATGTTGAATGTACTTCCGCGACCGATGAAGTGTGATGACAAGTTTGAGAGGCTTGTTTGGGGTTCCTTCGGGTTCCTCATTCGCCATGTCACGTCTAGGCCCTAGGCTTGGGTCGTGACAACTTGGGTCTTGTGGATTCTTCACTCTTTGCTTGTTTTGAGACTTAAATCTTCATACACATTTGAATGCAAACTCATATTGGTATAAATTTCTATCTCTTTTACATGTTTAGCTAAAACCCCAATTATTGGGGTGTGATTTTGTGAATATGGGTTAGATTATTTGTTGGGTCTTGTTTGTTGATGATATTTTTATTGTTTAGATGTGATTTCGTTTAGTAGTTGTGGTGTAACTTAATGAAATTGTAGTTGCAAATACGATTTCACCTTTGTGTTTTCGGCTTGCGAGAGAGAGAGGTCGTAAAACTAAGACTACTAAATTGATGGCCGGTGTGATTGGGTTGACATGAGGATCAACTCGAGAGAGTGAACCCTAGTCCTTCTCCCACACACTCAGCTTGAGAGAGTGAGTGGGCTAAGGCAGAGGAGGTTCTTTATGCGGCAACTCGGTGTTCGAGAGAAACGGAGTTGATTCGAGCTAAGTTGCTCGAGAGAGAATTTACCCCCACTATAGTCTAGCCTAGTCACAAATATTCAATGGATTTATTATCAAAAACATGTACCCAATAATTTAGTTTATCCCGTATTCCTATCACATCCCAAGAATCCCATCTCCTTGATTAGTACTCTTTGCATTTTTGCTGTTTTTGCTTACTTGTTACAAACCCCCATTGATAATTGACGCTTGCGTCACCCCTTAGATTTAACATGTTTATATTCGATAATGTTTTTAGCTATGAGTAATTAGAATTTAATTTCATTTTTCTATTAATTCTCAAAACCACTCCCTTGGGACTCGACCCCAAGCCTTGGTTGGGTTACTTTACTATTGTACGATCGTAGACACTTGCATTGGAAGTTGTGTCTTGATTACGCAAACATCAAAATAGTGCCGCTGCAGGGGAGTGGTGTCGATTGAGAATTTTTAGTTTAGTAAGATTTTTGTTCTTCTTAGTCGTATCTTACTAACTTTATTTTTAGTTTTGTTTTCTTTGAGTTCTTGTTTTAGAAAGATACCCTGAGCATGGTTGAGGGAAATAGTAGCAAATTGGTTGACGCGAACCAAGAAGTCGAGAGGGACTTCAAGTTAACCGCATTGGTAACTCAGCTGAATGATTTAGCCACCAAAATATCAGAGTTGGAAGACCAGTGCAAAAGTCAATGGAGGTACATACCCCCACATGAGCGGAAAAAGTTTAGAGACAGGGAGAACAATTGTGTCGAGGACACACTACAAATCATTCCCCAAAAGATCACCGAACAAGATTGAGTGTTGAAAGAGATGAAGGAGAATATTGAAATGTTGAATCAGATGATTGGCTCTCATTCTAGATCGATCCAGCTGATCAAGACACACATGAGTTATGCAGTGCCTCTTCTCCACTCAAATGAACTATTGGGGTTACCTAGTAACACTAGGGCCAACCCCAATGATGGAGAGTGAGAGAGAACTTCCGTCGGGACACGACGTTAACTAAGGCACTTTTTGGGAGGCAACCCAAGGCCTTAAATGCTTTATTTTTGTCTTAGAAATAATGGTGTGTTAATTATGCAGGTTAAAGTGTTGAGAGTGTGTGGAAATTGCGTTTGGCGAACTTCAAGTCCATTCAGGGAATCGTCGAACAGGTCGGCGAACCCGATGTAAACCGCTGTTTGGACCCTCACTTTGACTGAAGGTCCTGTAAAACTCGGCGAGGTAAGTGTTCACTCGGCGTGTCACCGAGTGGATCGGCAAGCAATACTAACTTCGCCGAATGGGCGAGATCTGGGTAATTTTTATAAAGCCATAACTTTAAACTTTCAACCCTTTTCATTTTCCTTCACTTTTGACCTGCGCAAAATCGAACCTACTTAGTATTTTCAATACTTTCACATTCGACAAGTATTTAAGTTGATTGATTTGTGCTCGAAATTGGAATACTTTGCCGCCTAGTATTTCAGTCTTGTTTTAATCGACAGTAAAGGTTGGTTTTCGCAAACCCCGCATAAATTTTTGATATTTGAACTCTTATGCAAGTGATATTAACTGGTTGTCGTGTGCTAGGCCTCTCTGATAGGTTTAGATCATTTGAATGCCGAGTTTAATTCGTAGATCTTGCCCATTTTATCTTGATTTTTGTACTCCCTTTTGTTGCGCGTCGAAATGAGTTAAATTTCATGGGGTTGTGTGTGCGTAGCGTTTAGCATGGTTGAGTATTATGGGTCTGAGCTTAATTGTACTAGTGCATAGTTAAATTTTGTTTTCAGGGGTTACAGGATTGAATTTGAGAAGATGGGTCAAATGTAGGCACGTTGGGTTGTTTGGCTCTAGGTCGAGCTCGCCGAACTACTCAGCGGTTCGCCTAATAAGTCCATCTAGCCTTTAAATTCATGCTTTATTTGTCATTGGTTTCTGTAACTTTTAGCGAGAAGCCTGAGGTTGCCAAAGGCACTCGGCGGCTTGCCGATCGTCTTCTAGATCACTCTTTATCTACACTCCTGAACCTGTATTATACTGTATCTTTCGGCGGACAAAACCTTGCTCGCCGAAAGAGGTCGGCGACTCACCAAAAAGGCCTTCCCATCGCCAACATGCTAAAAATTTTAAGCCAATCATGTCGGCGAGCCCGACCTAGCTCGCCGAAGCGATTTGGCGATTCACCGATTTATTCAGCGAGTCTTTCTACAACTATGTTTACATGAATTTGAGTTAGTCTGTCTAATTTTTCCCACTATAATTGCAGACATGGCTAGGTCTAAAGTTGCTGGGAGAAACATGCCACGCCAAGGGAAAACAAAAGGGATTACAATTAATGAGGATGTAGATGCATCCAGGGGCTAGGCCACAAAACATTCCACAACTGGTGGAAAAGGCAAGGGCAAAGCAAAGCTCCTGAGTTATCAGAAGCAAGCTCTAACAGTGATGGCTTTTATACCAATGACCCCAACCCATCTGAAAGTGAGGGTTTGGGTTCTGATAAGGATAACCAGACGGAGGCACAGAGGGCTGAGTTACGATCCAAAAAGCAGAACGATCCATCTAGGATCAGGAAGTCTCATCCTACCACTCCTAATCCTCCAGTCCCAGAGCAGACAATAGTGTTGGCACCTCTAGACAGGGTCCTCCGCCCAAGTCAATGAATAGATTAAAGGATGAGGAGCTGAGGACAATTCTTGAGGAAAACCGTATGTCCGTAGATGGGGTTATTGACAGGTACCCAGAGATAATGGAGTGCCTAAGACACCACAAGTTCAAAATCTTCACCAGACCCCATGGTCCTTATATTCCAAAATGGGTAAGAGAGTTCTATAGTGCATACAGTGCACTAATACCCCAGAAAAAGTAGCTAGCAGCTGCCTTCAAAGAAGTTGACTATGAGGTTGTTAGAGGCATGAGGGTGAAGTGTGATAGTGGGGCGATCAACACAGTCTTGGGAATGTCCATAGATATTAGGGATCACTGCCAGCACTTGATCAGAATGGAAAAGCTGGATGAGATGAAAAAGTGGTTAGCTCCACTAATTTCAAACGATACTCCGAAATGGTTGGCGGAAGGAGCTCAGATTGAAAAGAAAGAATTGAACATAGCTTCAAGATTCTGGTTCGATTTTATTAGCAACATAATTATGCCATCCAAGAATGAGTCAATCCTACGCCTTGCCAAGGCAGACTGCTTGGGTTACATCATAGAGATAACTCAGATAAACTTGGGTATGATCATTGCTTCAGAGATACTCATGCGTGCAAGGCAGAGCCGGACCTTACTTTCATTCCTAGTATTGATCACAGAACTGTGCAAATGAGCTCGGGTACCTCGAGATGCCAAGAAGGATGTGGAAGTGATGCCCACATCCTCTACTGATATCCGGAGGATCGAAGTCGAGTACCTTAAGGATCAAGCAGAAATGAAGAAAGTAGCCTCGGTGGAGTTAGTGAACACAGAATCATCACCTGCAGAGGCATTTTTTCCTACTCCGGCCCCAGGGCCTTCAGGTATATCAATTACCACCGTTACTCTTACTGACACTCCAGGTTCTTCTGCTGCTGCAGCACCTCCCAGACCTACTGTTGTTGCTGTTGTTTCTCGACCTCCACTCACCCAGGCTTCCCTACTCCGAATGGGATAGCTGGCCCATTCCACTGATCGTTGGGCTGCTGATCTAGAGGCCTCTGTTCCGGGAATGATTCAGACTGCCCTCACTGACGCTATGACACCACTGAGAACTGCCATTGATGCCTTAGAAGCTAGGATAATGGTGTGTGAACGCAACCAATGGGACACGAAGGAGGTGACGGCTTTAAAGGTTGTCATTGCTGAGCTCAAAAAAAATGTGAACTACCTGAAGTCCACCGATATATCCATGGTCTTTGGAACAGTGGAGATTCCAGATATGCCTGAGATGCCTCAGACCACTACAGGACATGGGATGGAACGGAGCAGACAGTTGATCCTGAGTCAGAGGCAGAGACTGGTGAAAATATACTTGAGGAGACTTAGGGAGCTGCAGATGAAGACCTGACCGAGACTGAAGCAATTATGATAGATACTGTTGTGCAGTTTTCCTTGGCAAAGGCACATGTTGCTGGATCCAGTGGAGCTGGTCCTTCTGAGGTCACTCTAGGCACCGATACCCAGGTAGATGGAGCGACCACTTAGACAGGATCCCCTCTTTACCTCTCTCTCTGTCTTTCTTTAATTTACATTCTAGATATTTTATTACTTGCATTTGATGACAAATTGTTTTTATTTGTGGTGGGGTGAGGCCCACCTTTGTGTGTTATTCGTGAATTGTGTTTTGTTTATGTATTTGGGTTGTAAGCTATAATTGTGTTAAATACTGCTTTCGTGGAAGGTTTGAGCTTGTGGCTCCGTGTTTTAAATTGCAAAATGATTTTGACCCTTCCGAAAAAAATTTGTCACCCCTTGTGTGTTGAATGTGATTGTTCCTTTGCAAATTTGAGTATCGGTTCTGATCAATACCGATGACTTGGATAGTTCTTATAATCGAACAAACATAAATGTGCAGCTACCATATGAGGCCAAATAAAGTTGCATAGACAATATGTGAACCTCTTTCCATCTCGTTATGACTAGCCAATGATCAGATCGAGTCTCTTGTGATGATCGTTGCACACTAGCAAAAGTGTGGAGTCTTGTTTGACTTATAGTACCAATGCCTAGTGTGATGAGCTTACCTGTGAACTGTGTATGATAGATCCTAGAATTTTCCTCGTTGGTCCGGTCAACGAAGTGATGCTATCTCTTGATATGATCTTAGGCAACTTCTAAGAGTGTGAGCCAATTTGACATATACCTCTTTTGTTGCTTACCTTGTGAGTGTGTGAACTGCTTTTGAACACCCATTGAGCCTTACCTTTCTTTGGAAGAAACTTGATGAAAAGTAGACCTCTCTTAATCCACTACCTATAATCCTCTTGATTTGTGGTTGATTGAACAGCCAACTTAGACCAAAATCCTATGTTGGGGGTGTGGTGAAAAGAAAAGTCAAAAAGTGCAAGGAAAGTATCCTTTAACCCATGGTGTTGAGAAAAATGGAACCCCTCCATATATAAAAAAACATAAGAAAAAAAAAAGAGAAAAAGAGAAGAAAAGAATGAAAAAAAAGAAAGTTGTGGAATAAAGTACAAAATAAATAGGGTTTACAAACAATCCTTGGAGAATTAATAATAGGATGACTTATGAGCAATAAAGAGAATGATGAAGGAAAAGGAAAGGAAGTGTTGTGAAACACCGTATTTCATGAGGATGAAAGTCACTGAGCTTAAATGACCATACCTTTGCACTCAGCCCCATTACAAGCCTTGAAAAGACCTTTTTTTATCTTGAGTGACCTGAAGCAAGTGTTGATTGGAAAATACGGGCTAACCTATGGGTGAAATTATGCATTGTGTTCTTCTTTGCGAGTGTGAGCAGTACATATTTTGAAGCTTTAAACTGTGAACCATTGTGTGAATATGGAATCATTCTTTGTGTGAGCACATTTGAACACTATAGTTGAGCTTGAACTTGCATTTGAAGCAATTATTATGAGCTCGAGATTCTTTGATAATGGTATGTCACAACTTGAAACTTTGAGTGCACATTTGATCCTTACATGAGTAAGTTAAGTATTGTTCTGTACATTTATGATTGATTCTTATATAGCACTGTTTGAGACACCCTTTTTGAACAGTCGAACTCGAGCTTGCTTGAGGACAAGCAAAAGTTTAAGTTGGGGGTGTTGATGAGTCCACAAATTGGATTCATTTAGGGATGTATTTTGATAAAATTAGTGTCCTCAAATGCATATTTTGTCTCAATATCTGATGAAAACCCTTAAGTTTCGGGTATTTGGAGTTGGAGGGAAAGTGTGGACACTACTTAGCAAAAAGGAACTAAGACAGCTGAAAGAACGAAGAAATGAAGATCTGAGAATCGCCGGACCCGTTTAGCGAGTCGCCAAAAGGTCTTATCCTTGCCTTTTGTTCCAGTGTGCTGAGCCCCGAAAGAAAGGATCAAATCGGTGGTGAAAAGGAGCAGTCGGTGTGTTGCCTAGCAGTTCTAAGAAGCAGTACTATGTCGCCCAATGATCCAAAACACGACGATGCTGAAGGATAGAGAAAGATGGTGATGAAACCTACCAAAGGGTGGATCGCTGAGTTGATCGGCGATCTCGACTAACGACGCCGAATGATCCGCTGCAGCACAGATTTTTGAAAACTATCTCTATTCCTTATTATCATATGAACCCGGTAGAACTTAAGGAGTTAAAGGATCAATTGAAAGATTTGTTGGATAAGAGTTTCATTAGACTGAGCATCTCACTATGTGCTGTAGTGTTATTTTCTGGAGATAAGGATGGTTCTCTCCGGATGTGCATTGACTATTGGAAATTGAGCTAGGTCACCATTAATAATAAGTATTCTCTTCCAATAAATGAAGATTTGTTTGATCATCTCCAAGGAGCGAATTACTTTTCTAAGATTGACCTCCGGTCAGTTTATCTTAATTAAGGATGAAAGAAAGTGACATCCCAAAGATGAGTTTTCAAATTTGATATGGTCATTTTGAGTTTTTTGTAATGGCCTTTAGTTTGACAAATACCCAAGTGGCATTTACTAATTTGATGAATAAGGTCCTCAAGCAATATCTTGATACATTTGTGATTGTGTTTATTGATGATATCTTGATTTACTCACGAAGTGAGAATGAGCATGTTGAGCATCTAAGGATTGTGTTGCGAACTCTCAAGGATCGTGAATTGCATGCTTAACATAAAAAGTGTGAGTTTTGGTTAAGGTCAGTTGCTTTCCTTGCTCATATTGTCTCGGGTGAAGGTATTCAAGTCAGTCCTAAAAAACTGAGGTTGTTAAGAATTGACCTAGACCTTTGTTTAGTTCTGATATATAGAGTTTCTTGGGTTTGGCTGATTATTATAGAAGGTTCGTCAAAGGGTTTTCCTCTATTGATTTTCCTTTGACAACACTGACTCAAAAGAATGTGAAATTCCTATGGTTGGAAACTTGTGAAAAGAATTTGCAAGAGTAGAAAGATAGACTCATCTCGACCCCTATTTTTATATTATCTGAAGGATCGGATGGCTTTGTGGTATATTGTGATGCTGCAAAAGAATGAGTTGAAAGATAGACTCATCTCGGCCCCTATTTTGATATTATCGGAAGGATCGTATGGTTTTGTGGTATATTGTGATATTTCATGGGTTGTTCTTGGGTGTGTTTTGATGCAACATGGGAAAGTCATTGCATATTCTTCAAGGCGATTTGAAAGTGCATGAAAAGAATTATCCGACTCATGACTTGGATTTAGCGGCGATGGTGTTTGCCCTAATGATTTGGAGACATTACTTGTATCGTGTTCATGTAGATATTTTTACGGACCACAAGAGTTTGAAATATGTGTTTACCCAAAAGGAATTGAATATTCTCCAAAGGAGATAGCTTGAGTTGCTAAAGGATTATGGTAAAAGTGTCCTCTATCATCCCGGTAAGGTGAATGTAGTGGTGGATGCTCTTAATCGATTATCGATGAGAAGTGTTTCTCATGTTTAGGAAGATTAAAACGAGCTGGTTGGTGATGTTCATAGGTTGGACCGATTGGGTGTTCAGTTGGTTGATTCCAATGAAAGTGGTATAGTTGTTTATAATCATTCGGAATCGTCATTTGTGTCAGACATGAAAGCTAAGCAAGATCTTGACCCAGCATTAGTTGACTTGAAGAAGTCAGATTTCGAAAAAGCCATAGACAATTTCTCCTAAGTGGGGCGTGGTGTCCTTCAATATCAAGGTCGGCTATGTGTACCAAATGTTGATGAGTTGAAGAATTAGATTCTAATAGAAACTCATAGTTCTTGGTATTCTATTCACCCGGGAGCCACCAAGATGTACCGCGATCTGCAGGAGGTCTATTGATGCAATATGATGAAGAAGGATATTGTAGAATTTGTGGCTAAATGTCACAATTTCAACAAGTGAAAGTTGAGAATCAGAGAGCGGGTGGTTTGGCTCAATGTGAGGAAGATTTATGGACTTAATTATGGGTTTACCTCGCACTCATCAAAAGTTTAATTCGATTTGGATCATTGTGGACCGAATGACAAAATCGGCTCACTTTCTTCCCGTTAAGACGTCATTTTCATTATAGAATTATTCCAAGCTTTATATTAGAGAAATGGTAAGGTTTGTTGGAGTGCCTTTGTCCATTATCTCTGATCGCGGTACTCAATTTATGTCTCAGTTTTGGAAGTTGCTTCAGAAAGATTTTGCTACTCAAGTGCAACTTAGCACAACTTTTCATCCTCAGGTTGATGGACAAAATGAACGTACTATTGATATTTTAGATGATATGTTGAGAGCCTTTTTAATTGACTTCAAAGAAAGTTGGGATGATCATTTGCCTTTCATTGAGTTTGGTTATAATAATAGCTATCATTTTAGCATTTGGATGGAACCATTTGAGGCTCTTTATGGTAGGAGGTGCAGGTCTCCTATTGGTTAGTTTGAGGTTGGTGAGGTCGTTTTGATAGGCCCCGAGTTGGTGTATGAGGCTATGGAAAAGGTTTGACTTATTTATGAAAGATTGAAAATGGCTCAAAGTCGACAAAAGTCATATTCCGATGTTAGAATAAGAGAACTAGAATTTGATGTTGATGATTGGGTCTACTTGAAAGTTTTACCCATGAAGGGTGAAATGAGATTTGTAAGAAAGGAAAGCTCAATCCCCAATATGTGGGACCATAAAGGATTTCGAGACGCACTGGCAAGGTTGCTTATGAACTCGAGTTGCCTAATGATTTAGCATTGGTACATCCAGTATTCCATGTCATTTTTGAAAACGTGTGTTGAAGATCTGCCATCTATTGTTCCTTTGGAAGGTTTGGGAGTTAAACATAATCTTTCTTATGAAGAAGTTCCGATTGATATTTTAGATAGGAAAATCTTGAAGTTGAGAAATAAAGAAGTTGCTACCGTGAAGGCTCTTTGGAGGAATCAATTATTTGAGGGTGCTACTTGGGAGGCTAAAACCAATATGATGTCCTGGTATCCTCGTCTCTTTCCCTCTGCTCCTACTCTAGCTTAAGGTATTAGCCCCTCATGGTTCATTCCTTGTGATTCACGTGATTTAGTCATTCTCGGGTTTCTGTATGCATGTACGTTCATGGAAACTTAATTTTTGATGTCATGACTTAGTTTGGGGTGATTCTCCATATTTT
Organism: Solanum okadae; assembly: GCA_036553675.1. Taxonomy (NCBI): domain Eukaryota; kingdom Viridiplantae; phylum Streptophyta; class Magnoliopsida; order Solanales; family Solanaceae; genus Solanum; species Solanum okadae. The sequence goes on along the minus strand of CM071687.1, from coordinate 16,465,788 downwards.
ATGAGCATTTTTTGTATGAAAATTGCATTCATGTGGGGTTTTTAGTTTTTATCCTACTTTACTCATGCTAGCTTGAGTCCCATTCGAGGAAGAATGTTCCCAAGGGAGAGATGTTGTGACACCTCAAAAAAAAGGAAAGATTGCATTGCAGATTGCAGGTCCAGTCTATGAGTCATGTTTACTAACAATAAAAGGTTCTAGGGTCCATATAAGGTAGTGGTCATAGAAGAGGTCCTAGACTTAGAATAAAATTTTGACTTAGGGGTCTACGGAAGGTTTTACGGGTCATGGAAAATTTTATAGGTCGTAGACATATCTTGTGGAACTTTATTTCAGACTTGGAAGGACTATGGTTCATAGGTTCTACTGTTGGACCTACGGTCCATGGAACTTTGAACTGACTGTAGAAAGGACTCGTGGAAACTAGGTAGAATTTTGAAGTCCCGGTATCAAGTTCTACGAACGACCAATACGGTATGTGGAAGTTTCTACGGACCATAGGCCAGTCCATAGGACCCCTTGATAATGCTCAAATGACCCTTCCACATCAATTAAAAAGTTGAGCAATCGTAGTCAATTAAAACCCAATAAAGAGTCGGGGTCGAACGCCATAGGGAACAGTTTATTGTGGAGAATTATTTATCGAGAGATTTGGACTTTAAATCAGCTCATTTGGAATAGTAAGAAAAATTGGGTGGATGGTACCACCAACTTAATGTAAAAGTTTGTTGTGAATTATCGGAATTAAACTAAAATTCGAACGAAATCAAGAGTTAACAAGCAATCTAGGGGTGCGGGGGATTGAAAGTCAATGTCATATAGGAGTAATTGTGTTGCTCTATAGTGATGTGCATACATGAATAGGCTAAGACATCGTCAATGACGCTAATCATCTTTCAATATCAAAGAATCTACGCCTAAAATCTCCTTTCCGCCTCATCTATTGCCAATTCTTAACAACCGAATACTTCATTTTATTCCTTCTCTCAAGAATAGGGCATTAAAATTGGACCCACAACCTCTCTTTCGAGCAAGTCAAGGACATCAAACCTAAACTGCTAGTATCGAACTAATTAACCACTCCAATTAATCTCTTTTGACCATCAACCGGAGATCGAAAGTAGAAATTAAGTTTCCAACCTTAAACCTTAACTTAACCCCATGGTAATAAGAACAAATGCATGCATTAACAACTACAAAATAGAGCATAGCACAATACCCACTACATTAAATTAACACCCAACCCTATTAGAGAACCCCATAGATCTTGGGGTTTTAGCCACCCATCACAAAAAATAAAGAAATTATACCTTCCATGAAAGAAGCCATGGATAACTTGAAATCAAGAAATTAAGAGTCAACCCACTTTGTATTTCACTTCAAATTATCAAATTCAAGATTCAAATTGTAAAACTCCAAGAAGACTAGAAATAGTGTTCTCAAAAGTAAAGTGTTCTTTGTCAAAACTTTCTTCTGAACTCAGCTACTCAACTCTCTAATCAAACTCTATCATTTGGGCTATTTATATCTTCCAAAATTTGGCTAAAAAATCCACTTTGTAAACAAATCAGCGACATTAGTCAGGCTCGCCTAATTCATTGAAGGAATCCCCCACCGTTCCCTAGCTCGCCTTTGTGATGATCTAGGCTTTAGATTTCTGGACCTCATTAGAAAAACTCGATTGAGTCAGCCTTTCTCATTCGGTGAATAGTCGATTACCACCTTAGTTAGCCATTCGAGCATTAAATTCTTACACACTATCAATTTGGGTGATGTGCTTCAGATCCTCCTTTCTCATTCACCGTATCGTCTTTTCTACTGGAGTTCACTAACCTTCTTTGGTAAACAAAAGTGTTATGTGTTGTTAGATTATGTGATGTCTAGCTCAGTTGGCGATCTACCCTTCATGCTAGGCGATCAACAATGTTCATTTTGCAACTTTTTATATTTTTGGCCATTCTTTCTAGCTTTAGTGCATGCCTTGTCCAATTGCGTTCATAGCTGCAAATCATCAATATTTCATTAGAAAATGATGAAGTCAGACATTGAGGACACCAATTATTGATCTAAATGGACCTTAAATGAGTGCAAATCTACCACTCATCAACACCTCAACTAAAACTTTTGCTTGTCCTCAAATAAATCAAGAACACAATAAGGTCAATAATGATGTCTGCAACAGTATTCAAAGAGCGTTAACATGCAACTGCCATTGAAAGACTAATCTTAATAGTATGTTACCCTAAATCATAATTAAAAAAGCTTCAAATGATGACTAGCTAGTCTCAACACGAACTCAAGCTCATTTTAGCTTTTTGACTAATACAAGAACATGTTTAAACAAATGCATTCAGGTACCCTCACATCAAGAACGATTCCATGATCTCACAAAGTAAATCAACGAAGGTAATAGGAACCAATGCAACTCTCACTCTCTCAAAGGAGAAATACATGCAATCTTTGTCCCATAGGTTTGTCCATATCTTACAATCATCAAAAAACTTGCTTCATGTAAGATCTCAAGGGTCTTTCAGGCTTGTAATGGGGTTGATGGTTAACGCATGGTCAATTTGGATTAGTGACTTTACCTTTTCAAAGCATTGTTGTAATCATCATCACCTCTTCTCAAGTTCTTTTTTTTCATTTTCATTAAGGAACTCAAACATTGACTTTCTACTCAATTTATTTGGAACTCCCTTTTATTTCAATCACTTCTCTTTTTTTCATTTTCATTTTCACGAGCTATTCTCATCAAATTGATGACAACTACTCACACTTTCTTTTATAGGAAGGGGTTCCTTATTTTGTAAGACATTCAGATTTGATCTCCATTTCTTCTTTCTTTGCCCTTCACTTGGCTCTCCTTGATATTTCCTATTCACACCCCCAACTTAAGCTTTTGAACATCCCAAAGCTTCAAAAAAGAGTTTTGGTTAGAAGGTAGGGGTAGCTTTGGCTCAAGAGGCATCTTTCAATTGTCAACAAATAGGTTAGGCTAAATTGGTGTCAGCATGGATTCACACCCTCACAAGGTAGTCACAGTAGGCTTTATAGAAAATTTGGCTCAATCATTGAATTTTTACCTAAGATCATGTCCCACATTCACCAAGATTCATCCAATTGGATAAACGAGGAAAATTTTAAGACTCCACATGCATGTTTTCCAGTAAACCTCACCACACATGACACTTCAAAGAGAACTAATCTATCATATCCCAGAAAGAAAATCATATGTGTGATGTTCATTGCAGGCTCACATCCAAACACAACTAGTCAACAAAAAATTCAAAGGGATCATTCAAAAGTGTAACCACATCAATTTCATTCTTGCAACACCAAGACTATGCATCATAGTCATCATGAGTACTATTTAAGACATCGATATTGAACAAAATTGATTCTCAAATTATATCAATGAAAACTTTAAGCATTTCATGATTTTGAAAACTCATGGGGGGTTGCATTCATCAAGAGAGAACGAAAAATGAAGTGAAGAGACACACATTCCCAAAATAAAATCACTTGAATATAAACAAAACATTAACCAAAAAAAATTAAAATACAAAATAAACAAAATACAAGCAAAGGGGGAATATTGGCCTGAAGGCCCTCACCCCCACCAAAAACAAATGGAAGTGTCCTCAATGCTAAGTAAAAGAAATCCTAGGAGGCTGAGATATAGATTCCTCCTGATAGGCTATGCCTGTGGAGCACTCTCATCTAGAGTCTCTGTTGGAGAAACCTCAAATGGGGCATTTATGCTCTGAAATATGATTGCGGGAGGCGAAATAGAAGGCTCGGCTTGGGCATTAGTGCCCGGCTCAGCAATGGGAGGAGTGGGGGAGTCAAGACTGACTCCACTGGACCCAACAATTGAAGTCTCTCAGAGAGACCTCTCTAAGGTAGCCTAAATAATGACCTCCTCGATCTCGTGCATCTCTGTCAGGGTCTCAGCAATCCCATGCTCGTCCTCCATCAACCCCTCCTCATCGGTCTCCTTAGCCAGCTCATCATCCTCAGCATCCACATCTACAGCAACCTCAGGTACAGAAGAGGAAGGTGTAGCACTAGGCAACTCTAGTGTAGGGGAAGCAACATTTGAAAGTGAAACATCGCCCCAAAGTTTTGAGATGTCCATTAACTGAATCTAGACCACCTCAGCCCTCAATGCAGAAACCTCAGTCCTAAGGGTGTCCAAAGCACTGGAACTACCCTCAGTATTCTCCAAAAGTGCTATCCGCATAGTTAAATCCTCTAACCTCTGAGTGTGGCCTTCAATCGTCTTCTCACACCTGACCACCCGCTCAATTAGAGGACCCAAGGCATTTTTGATAGCCAGGTAGAAGAGTCGTAGAAACTCTTTCTCAACCCAGGCAGCTCTAACATTCGCTGACCTGGAAAGAATTCCCATCTAGTATACAAGTGCCTAGGTCAAGGGAGGACGGGCAACAGAAGAAAGGTAAGGCCTCACACTGGGAGCGGTCATAGAAATAGAAGGTGCAGATGTAGTAATGGAATCACAAGTACCAACAATAGATGAAGAAGTATGAATATCTACCTGATCCACAAAAAGAGAAGGTTTGTTGGTCCCAAGAGTCAATGTGCCAGGGTCGACCACTAGAGTGGAGTCTGTTGGTGGCGTCTTCCTCTGAGTTGTATCATCTCTCAAACACTCTGCCTCGATATTTCAAATATCACTGAATGAGGCTAGTGCGACTCTTACATTTGTAGCACCCCTGGGGGACTCCTACCCTTTCACATAATTGTGTGATCAAAACTGGAAATGGGAGAGATGTTTGCTCCAGCCTCACCCTCATAACCATCTCTGAAGTAACAATGGCACCAACATGTATGAACTCTCGATCTATTATGGTGCCCACCAATATCGCCTTGTCATGGTGAAGAAGATACTTATTATGGGATGGAGTCAAGTTGCTGCTGATGAAGCCAAACCAGTATCTGACCACTACATTTAAATCTTTCTTCTCTACCTTAGCAACATCCATCATCTAAGAAGGAGAAGAATCTGAGATTAAGAGTGCTAACCAACCCTTAAGAGAATCTAGGTCATGGCACATCTGGAAAGAATATAGCTCATCTGCAAATGTTGGCATACTTAGGGAAGTTTTAATAGCTCCTTCATCGTAGCATACTTTCTTCCCTCTCACCTCCATATCTTAAAGTTGCATACAGGTTGTGCCCTTTCGTTTCTTCAGAAAGGCCTGAGCATACGCCGCATAGAGCTTCCTCAACCAAGAAGAGATTTAGGGGCTCCTATATCTTGTAAAACCCTCAAACCTATGGAACAGAATTGCATCCTAGATGGCTGGGTAGTCACTCATCACTTATTCTATGGAAAGTCATCTCTTCTCAGGTATGGTCCATTCTCCTTCTGCTTTGAGCCTATTTAAGGCTTTTGGAGCTATAATTAGGAGAACTCTGGAGGTCAATGCCTATGCAAATGAGGTTCGAACCAACTTAGATCTAATCTCCGTCCTCTTCCTCACCACCCTTGGTTGTGCCCTGTCTTTGGTATATAATTGTGAGGTGGATTGTCAACGATTCTGAGCTTCACATGGTTCATTAATGGCTCAGTATCATAGTAGACCACATTTTTACCCTTAGATCTAGCCATCACCTGCAAGGTACACATTAAAGCACAAGTTTTATGAAGGTAAGTTGAAATGAAAGAATTTTGAATCAAGTTTGAAAATAGTCTTGGGGCTCACCTAATGGGAAGGTGTATCACCTAACCAGATTGGCGAGCTCTGCTGAGCTCACCTAATTAGACAGTAACACAAAACTAATGGATTAAGCACACAACCCATATTCAATGCCTACTCAGTGACTCACCGAGTTGGTTTTAGTTGGCTAAGACAAGTCCACCCAAACTCATAGTACAAAAGGGAAAGATATAAGAATTAAGGGCGATATCTTAGTCCACTCGATGATTCGCCAAATGAGTTCAGAGGACTAATACAATCTCGCCGAATGGAACAATACCCAAGGCCATGCATAAGCTCAAGAAGGCGAGTTGGGTCTTACTTGGCGACTCGCCTATCTTTCTTGGTGATATATGACAAGTCCACCAAACAGGAATTCTCACCTAGTGCCTATATTTTGAATACAAATCCAACATGCACAACAAATACGAGTTTCCCCCAAAATATACAATCCACTTATATGTTTTTACCCATAGGTACTCAGATTTCCTCCATTTATCACTATTTCCCCCATTTAGTACTAAGTGTTGCTCTACTTTACGATTTTCCCTTCGGAAAGTAGTCACTTTGTCTATAATTGGGAAAAATCATGCAATGGATCAACACTGAGCTACTCAGACTTCACCCATATTAAATTAAACATAGACCCAGCAAGTATATTGATTCAATTTAGCATTATAACCAACACAATAAGGATTCACCATTTATACAGGCATTCACAGTTAAAATCACATGGGTACAGTTCAAATTCAATAATATGATCCCACACAACAAAATCAAACACTTAAGCTAAGTGACAGAGCTCAAGCCCACACCTTATATGCAATCTAAACTCAAAATCATCAACGAGAGGTCAAACACCAACCTTAATGCCAAAAATAAGCAAGAAATTGAAGAATTGGGGTTGGGTGGACTTGAGATCCACTTAAATGCACTCCTAGTACTTTCAAAACACTCACGCGTGGAAGAAGATCACTCATAATACACAATGTAAGAGAGGGGAATTGAAAAGGTTCCAAAAGTTCAAATAGTTTTGATTTTTGAATTTAAAAGAAACCTGGCCCTTTTATAGTAGACCCGTTTGGCGCACTTACTAACGTCTCTGAACATGTTTGGCATATCGCCGTTTGGAGCTTAAGCTCACCGAACATGCCTAAACAATACGAAACCTAAAGGTTAATTTGGCGGACTTGATGGAGTCCACATTATGCACTTCGGCGAATCACCATATAGAGTTATGGTCGACGATCATGGCAGTGCACATCGCCATATTTTCATGCTCAAAGGGCGGACAAGGATCAGTCTGCCTAGTGGTTTCGGCGCATCACCCTTTTGGTTATGGCCTCGCCCAATCTGCACTTATCTATCTTTCAACCTCTTCACCACCTACAGTCACAATGCACGTTATTCGAAAGCAGATAAAAACAAAAGTTAAGACTTGGGTTGCCTCCCAAGAAGCCTTATTTAATGTCGTGGCACGACATAGTCCTCAAACTTTAACACTCATTCTTGGGGTTTGGGATGGTATCACTAGGCAAAGTTCATTTTGCCTTGGATTTAGATGAGTGGAAGTTTGACCCAGTTGGGTCTCCAGTTGCTTGATCGAAACTGAATGTGAAGTCACCATTTGGGTTAAAGTGGAGAAGTCATTTTTCAAATTTGTCAACACCTTATCGGCTCCTTCAACCTTATTATAAATCCTCACAAACATGTCTTCCATCATGCTTCCTTCCAGATCACTGTATCTTTAGGGTGTGGATGATCATGGGGAGGTATGTATCTATATTTGTCTACCTCCTTGCCTCTCCAATTTCCACTCATCCAATCTTTCCAACCACTATCTCTATCATTGTTCCAACCTGCGTTCCCACCTTGACATCGATAATTGTTGTGAGAATCTCCCCCCGCCCCACTTGATTTAACAAGTGTTGAACCTCTTCATTGTATAATGCCTCAAAGTTGGCATCATCTGGGAACTACCCACTATTTGTTCCAACCGCATTTACTAAGTTAATTCCACCTCTCATGACATGTTCGGACAACAAATCGATTTGGGTCATCATTTTGGCCATATTCTCTTCCCTTTCATAGTCCCTTTTCGATTTATTCTTCACTCAAACCCACTTGTAGAAGGGGTGCTTGGTCTTCCATTGTTTCCATGCTCGATTGACCTTAGTCATATCATCTAACAACAATTCCACTACATCATAAGGTTGTATCATCAATCAACCATGGACATATTGATCAACCACACTTTTATTGACTGAATCAAGGCTCCAATAAAATTATTGTAGAAGAAAATTTTTCAGAATGTCATGTGTTGGACATTGCAAAAGTAACTTCTTAAACCTCAACCATGTTTCATGAAAGGGATCACCTCCAAGGCTTTTGAAATTATGGATTTGGAGACGAAATTTAACCATATTTGAGGGTGGAAAGAATCATTCCAGGAACGCCTCTGTTAGCTCATCTTATGAAGTAATAGAATTAGTTAATAACTCTGCCAATCACCTTGTAGCCTCTCCCGTTATAGAGAACGAGAATAGTCTCAACCTTATAGATTCTTGGGACATATTCTTGAACAGAAAGGTTCCACACACCTCCTTAATATTCATAAGGTACTCATGGGGATCCTCATGAGTTAGGCCCCCGAACATTCCTTTCATCTGGAGCAATCGGATCATACTACCCGTGATGTGAAACACCATCCTCCTGGTTATAGGAAGTATTCATATTTCTCTTGTACCTTGAATGACAATAATGTGCATGTCATTTAGGTCACCCATATTATCATATTGACCATACTGACTATCGTTTTCACTCCCATGGTCACTCATCTAGTCAACCAGCAAATCAGCCGACAATAACATAAAACAACAACTCTAATACAAAGAAACCAAATTAAAATCTAATTTCTCAATTAGAATTCTCAACTACCACTCCTCCGTAGCGGCACAATTTTTTCATACCACTCAAATCACCCTTCAAAACCAATTAAAAAGGTGAGCAATCGTAGTCAGTAAAATCCCATAGAGAACGGTGTATTGTGGAGAATTCTTTATCGAGAGATTTGGACTTAAATCAACTCATTCGGAAAAGTAAGAACAATTAGGTGGATTGCACCACCAACTTAATGTAAAACTTTTTTTGTCAATTATCGCAATTAAACTAAAATTTGAATTAAAAATCAAGAGTTATCAAGAAATCTAGGGGTGCGGTGTTTGGAAGTAAATGTCATATAGGAGTAAATGTTCTGCTCTATAATGATGTGCATACATGAATAGGCTAAGTCATCTTCAATGACACTAATCCTCTTTCGATCTCAAAGCCTCTACGCCTAGAATCTCCTTTCGGTCTCATCTAATGTCAAGTCTTAACAATCCAATACCTTACTCTATTCCTTCTTTCAAGAATAGGGCAAAAATATCCGACCCATAACGTCTCTTTCAAGCAATTCAAGGACAACAAATTTAAATTTCTAGTATCGAACAAATTACCCACTTTGATTAATCTCTTTTAAGCATCAACCGGAGATCAAAAGTAGGAATTAAATTTAGAACATTAACCCTTAAGTTAACACCATAGTAATTAGACCAAATTCATGCATGAATAGCAACAAAATAGAGCATATAACAATATCCACTACATTAAATTAACACCCAACCCCATTAAGCACCCTAGATCACCCATCACAAAAAGTAAAGAAAATATACCTTCCATGAAAAAAGTCATGGGTAACTTAAAATAGAGAAATTAAGAGTAAACCCACTTTGGATTTCACTTCAAATTGTAAAACCGCACGAAGGCTAGAAAGAGTGTTCTAAAAAGTGAAGAGTTCTCTCTCAAAACTTTCTTTTGAACTCAGATGCTCAACTTTCTAATTGAACTCTATCATTTGGACTATTTATATTTTCCCAAAAATTTGCCCAAAAATCCACTTCGTAACCAAATCGGTGACATTAGTCGGGCTCGCCTAATTCACTCGGTAGATTGCCCTTCGTTCGCAACTCACCTTTGTGATGCTCTAGGATTCAGGTGTTTGAACAACATTTGGCGAACTCAATTGAGTCAGCCATTCTCATTTGGAAAATCATCGAGTACCATCTAGTTCACCGTTCGAGCATTAAACATTTGTCATGCACACTGTCAATTTAGGCGATCTTCTTCATATCTGCCTTTCTCATTCGGTGTATCACATTTTATGCTGGAGTTTGTCGTCTTTCTTTAATAAAAAAAGTGTTATGCACTGTCAGATTGGGAAAAGTCAAGCTTAGTTTGTGATCCACCCTTCATGCTAGGAAATCAACAATATTCATTTTGCACTTCTTTTGCATTTTTGGAAATTCTTTCAAGTTTTAGTCCATTCCTTATCCAATTGCCTTCACAGCCCCAAATAATCAATATTTGATTAGAAAAGGAAAAAGCTAGGCAATTAGGACACCAATTATTGAGCTAAATGGACCTTAAATAAGTGCAAATCTATCACTCATCCCCCCTCAGGAAGTTATTTTAAAGGACCTTAAATACTACGTCATTTTTACCCTAAATCTAGGCTTATAGCTACCCTTTACCCTTATAAATTTTATGTAACTCCCTCATTCAATAAAATTCCTAAATTCTCTCCAAGGTTCTCTCTAAAAATGCTCTCTCTAGATCAAGGAACAGAAAGCTAGAGTTCTTGAAGATCAAGTCTCCTTTCTTCATCATCACTTAGGGCTTCAATCAAGGTATTAAGGGAGTTCATTAATGGGTTCCATTACCCATTGAGTCCACAAAGGATTCTTAAATTCTCCAATTCAATTCCAATAAAATTGATTAAGGTTTACATTGAATTCTCATGGGTTTTATTTATGTTGATTCAAATGCTTGAATTTAATATTATTATGGTTGTTTTAATTAAATTGCATGATTTCCAATTGAATTCACATGAACCCATGCATTGATCATGATTTTGATAATGAACCCTAACTTGGATGAATTTGGATAAAAGTTATGAATCAATAAATGATGTTTTTATGAACTTAAGCATAACTTATGAAAATGAATGACTTATGATTTAGGTTGATTTAAGATGAGCATTAATGAATTGTAAAAGGTTTACTCACATGTTAAGAGATCATGGCTTGGTGAAAGGTTTTCTCACTTAGAATTGATTCAAGATTTAATGAGTTATTCTATGAGTTTTTTAGCTGGTATTAGTAGTTGACTTATGTTTTTCCATGGATGATGATGACTTTATGAAAATGACTATTCCGTTGGAATTTAACTTAGCACCGAGAGAACTTTTGGGTGGAGGCTCAAATAGGGTAGTCTCTAGTACCAATCTCTAGTTCCTAACTACATGTCCCGTAGGTTTTCCATAATTGACCTAGTTAGTGGATCCACGTATAGCATATGATATGATACGGATTTCTACCTTGGTAAGTAGAATATTCCTTCTCGGTATAGGAGTTACATCTGATTCTATGCCATAGCTCGCATTCTATAATATCGATTGAAGCTAATATCCCACAAAATGAACTAAGTGACTTAAAAATATTTTATGAAGCTTTCCTTTTGATTTTATGATGCATTGACCATGTTCATGACTTACAATTCTTCTTAAATGATTTTACTATGCTTAGCTTGGTCATGCATATCATGTTTTTAATTAAGTCCCCTTATGATCATGTCACATGTTTTATTGCATTTTCCTCAAACATAGTACATTACATGTACTAATGCATACTTGTGTTTATATTGTTTCACTAATTTAGGGCGTGACAATTACTCTCCCTCTATTCATGGCTAATTGATCTCATTGATACATTTGAAGATCAAGAGTTGGTGAGTCCTCATGCTCCAAGGACCATGTTGTTTCTATTTTCTTTTTTATGTCTTTATGTTTCAGACTTTGTATGTAGTGTACAGGTTACGTCTCAACCACTCTCATTGTTATAATAGATGGCTTGTCTCGACTTTGATGTACTTCCACTTATGTAAACCTCTTTACATTTTAATGAGATTTCTTGTTTTTCTCTATTATGTTGTGTATATGCATGTCAAGAGGCTTGTGTAGGGCCTCTCGGGGTCTTATACGGCATGTCACACCTAGGGTGTACTTTGGGTTGTGCCACCCTTGTTCCCATTTTAAAGGAAATGAGAGGTTATAGAGAGAAGTCTAGAGTGTATGGGGAGAACATTGATAGCTCCTCCACTCGAATTGAGGAGCAGTAAAGAGACCAGAAGTTAGCAATGATTGGTCAGCATTAAGGGTTGAAATGACGGAGTTGAAAAGACTTTGGATGAGATGAAGGGCTGGCTTGCCTCGTTGTTAAGTGATTTTATGCCTCCATTCATTTCAGATGGGGCTATAATTGAGCAAATGTTGGGGTGTGGTAAGTGAAGAGGAGAGTGGAACAAAAAAAAAGGTTAGTGTAAAAATCGAGAACTTCATCCAGATGGCTAATTTGACAAAAAGATTGAACCATATCTCTCTCTCTCCAAACACACAGACATACACTCTCTCTCTCTCTCTCTCTCTCTCTCTCTCTCTCTCTCTCTCTCTCTCTCTCTCTCTCTCTCTCACACACACACACACACACACACACATATATATATACATATATATTATTTTGTTTAAATAAGGTTGCTTGTTGTATTGTTATTTCAATAAAAGGGTTCTTCATCAATGAAGCGATGGAAAGTTGCCAGAACAAGGTTGGGTGATATTTTTTGTGGAAAATGAGGAAGAAATATTTGAAATAAGCAAGGTCTTGTTAATGCTTAAGTAGAATAGAGTCACTAGAAACTAAAAATATCCTACCATGCCCATCTGTCCCGTTACAATTCTTGAAAGACCTTTGTTATCTCGCGGGAGATAGTTCGTTGGTAATTTGGAAAATATGGGCAAGGATATGGGTAGAAACAGGCATGTTATTCTCTTTGTAAGTTTGAGAGTTTGTTTTGGTCACTAATTTTATAAAATGTTTGTGCTCTGCAAGAGTATGGAATCATTCTTTGTGTAAGGACACTTGGATACTTTTGTTGAGGATAGCTTTGCATTTTAGTGAGATATTTTGAGAATTTTCTTTGATTGATAATGTCTAGTTATTGCTTGAGGATTTTAATGCATAATTTGACGTTATAAGCTTTGAAACTAACTTGATAAGACGTATATATCAGCTCTCAAGAAGCACTCTTTGAAGAAATCTTTGTTAAACTGATTGATATGATGTTTTACTTGAGGAAAAATAAAAGTTTAAGTTACGGGTGTTGATGTGTTGAGAATTTTGGACTCATTTTAGGGTTCTAGTTCACCAAAGTTAAGTCCTCGATGCCTATTTATATCTTTTTTTCTAATAAAAATGTATTTGAATTTCAGCCATGAGAGCATAAGAATGACATGGGGAAAAAAGAGATGAAAAGATGCAAAGAACTTGGAAAAATAGGTAGAAGGGTGATGTTGAAGATTGCCCAAATTGACTTAGTGTATCGCCGAGTGAAACAAATGTCACCGAAGAAGACAGTTCTAAAACCCAAAAGTCTATGTGAGGTTGACAATGAAAAAGAGCATTCAGTGCATCGTCGAAGCAACTCGACGATCTTAGTCAAGATCGCTGAAAGTAATAGGCGCCTGAAGGACAAAATCAATTGTTTGAAGCTAGATTGGTGATGGTAACACCAATTTGACGTATCGCCAATCAGTTTGGTGATGTCGATTAAACTCACCAATTAGTCAAAAAGGGAAATTTTTTGAATAATTTTGTAAATGTATAAAATACTTCTTTGAAGAGAGAAAAATATACTTTTCACTTGTTTGAATTTTCTTATACTCTTTGCATAACCATTTTTATTTGGAGATGACTTGAAGATTTGTGAGCGCCTTCTTAAGATTGAAGGTCTTGAGGATTAATTTCTGAGGATTTCCAATCAAGTAACTGCTATGAGTGATAACTTTAGTACAGTTCTTTTATCTTTTATTATGAGTAGCTAATCTCCCAAATCTTAGGGGTGTGTATTGTATGGAAGATTAATTTTACAATTGGGTATTCAATTGTTGCTTATTAAATGTTAATTTGATATGGGTTCATCTGTATCTTTATGATTTTATCTATAGTTTGAGTTTGCAAACTTCTGTTCACTTTAGATATTTAATGTTGCTAGTGAAAGGAAAAGATTGATAATGGCGAGTTTATTTAACAACTGAAGCTTGAAATTGTTTAGATGAATTAAAGTCTTTGATTGATTTGAATAGTATACATGTTAGAATTTAATAAAAATCCACATGATTCATTCATTCCCTATGGGATTGACTCTTCGTTAGGTTTTATATTGCATTTTATTATTTACGCATTAAATTTTGTGTGTGTAGTTGAACGTTATCACAAAATTTCTTTTAATGATATGCTAGTTTGTTGAGGGTGTTAACTATTTATTATTAGTTGAGAATACATAAATATCAGACAATTGCCAGCTTAATTAACTTATACTTTTCATTTGACAGTCACGTGGGAATTTTGAAGGTTTTATATTCATCATCAACATAACCTCTCTTCAGCGAAAAAAAAACTTATGGTGGGGAAGGGATAGAAATGATGTGGCAAACAAAACCTATATGAGACTTCTCTCAGAACTTTCCAAGCGAATTATTGGGTCCCATTTTAATAAAAAATAGGTCAAAGTTTGTTTTCTCTCTCTTCCTTTTTAACTTTTTCCCCTTTGTTCAACTTTTCAACTTTTTTTAATTTTACAATGGTTTCAAATTTTGCTACTTTGCTTATCTTTAAATAATTTTATTCATAAAAAGTGTGAATTTTAGCCTAATTCATCATACACTAACTACAAGTTGCAACTCTTATTATGTTAATATATTGAGAGAAAAAAATTGTAGCGTGAATTTCAAGAAAAAAAATAATCGAATAAATTGATGGAGAAGTAAAATGAAAAAAAATTGATTAATTATATTTTGATTTTGTTGATTGACAAGTAATTTTAAATAACTATTTATGTTTATCCTAAAAGTAAAACAATTGAATTTTTTATGAGATTAAGAGCACGCATCTTAGTTTAACTATTTTTAAATACGTAATTATTTGACTTCAAATCTAAATTAGTATTAATATATTTATATTTATTTGATTTATGAGTGATTTTGAGAAATGAACGTTATGAACTATAAAAAAAAGTAAGGAAAATAAATTAATAATTTTAGGACATTATTATTTTTATTGAAGAATTAATTCGAGAGAAATAATGAAATACTAATTTTAGGATATCACTATTTTTATTTTGCTTTGATCTTTTAGTGGAATTATTTTAAATTTTTGTAATGAAATATATTTTAAAACAGGAAGTAATCTATTTTAGAGGCAGGGGTAAATAAAATGTGGGGTGGAGGGGAGAGAAAGAGATGAAAAAGTTTAAAATGGCATGAGACCCATAAAATGTGTCGGTTTAGCATTTTAATATTAAAATTTTAGTATATTAATTTGCTTTATTTTGGAGGTAAAGAGTGCTGAATTTTGCAGCAGTTAGTGGGCACTTTTCATTGCTACCGTTGGTAGGATTTTGTGCCTAATTACTCAATTTTGTTAATCATTGTGCATAGACATTATTGCCCATTACTTGGTGGTAACAAAACGTTCCATTGGAGGTTACTTGGTGGTTCCAAAACGGTCTAATTGGAGGTTATTGTTCGTGGCAGAAGGTGACAAACCATGACCACTAATTCATTTTCCATTCAATCTCCATTATCTCAATTTGTGTTCCTCCATTATACCATGTAACATATGTAACCTCTAGGTTTTATCTTTTCTATGTACTACCCTATTATCTTTCTATTCATTGCTAGGAAGGTTCCTCAACTACAAATAGTGGTGGTCTTCATTTGGTTTTGAGACACAAGAAAGTAGAGAGGGCATAAAAGTTAGTCAAAAGAGAGTTCTTATTAGTTGAAGGGAGATGTTCTTTTTGTGGAGCTTTGGACTCAACTCTTGTCCATATTTTGTTGAGTTACACTTTTGTGATTAGGTTGTTGTATCCTGAAGGGGACAAGTCAAGAAGGACTTCTACTGGTGATCTTAGGCATATTTATATGCCAAAGTCGTCGATATTTTCCCATTATGGGATTGAATTAAAGAATAATCTTCAGTCTATTAGCTTGATTTTGTATACCTTGTGATTATTGTGCACTAAAACACATGATTAGTTGTTCCAGGAACTCTCAAGGAAATTGGAGTCAAATTGAAGAAAGGACAAGCAAGGAAGCGTGAAAATAAACTAAGGATTGCACCAAGGCGTGGCGTACTGGCTGGCGCGGAGCGCCAAGGCCAATACTACATAGCACCCTCCTTGGCGCACTGATGGGCGCCAGTTGCCCCTAATGAAAGCTGCACATGCCAGGTGCACTTCCTGGTACGGCGCCCACAAAGGAAACTTCAGAAGCGACTGCTTGGCGCGATGGGAGGCGCAACGCCCTGCCCTGTTCCGACTTTTCCAAAAAAAACTGATTTAAAAAGGATTCTTTGTTGAATTAGACTTTGACTCTAGTTTTCCCAACTTCTATAAATAGACCCCTAGGGCTAATTTGTAGGGAGTTCGATATTATTTTGGTGTGCAAGAGCAAGTTCAATGTTTGTAATAAGTTTTGATTTTCTATCTCTTCGTATTGCTGGAAATCGCATTTACAATTTTATTTTGTGGTTTTCGAATATTATGAGTGGCTAAACGCCCTAGTTCTGAGGTTGTAGATACGGACTGAATGTTGAATATTAAAGGTTTTTGAATTAATTCTTAGTTATCGTTTAAGTTACTTTTATATTCTTGTTTTAGTATTTTTTGACTGGCCTTCTAGAGATAAATATATTGTCTATTTTTAAAATCGAGAGGAGAGGGTAGATAGACCAGAGAATATAGAAAGCTCGATCTTCCATTGAGTTGATGTGTGTTCAGGAGTGACGCCCGGATGAACAACTTGCTTGGTTACAAAACGGGATGAAATATAAATGCTCGCCAGTTAGGCATGCTATCCCTGCTCAACGATGTAATTAGATAGCTAACTGGAGTAGGCGACTAGATGTCGAGAGACCCGATTCATACAATTAACCCTGTAAATTAGTAACTTGATAACCGAAATTAGTTCATTGCCTGAAATACGATACATGAAATCCATTACATACTGCAGCCCTAGAATTGTCTTTTACTTGCTTGTAACATCAATTTGAATTCATTCGCACAAGTTACTTTTAGTTATTGCATAATTCGTAGCAGTAGTTAATAATCATCACACTCTTTTTAAAAGGTTACTTTTGTTTAATTGGGGAGTTAAGTACTAAATATAAGTCGATCATAAGTCCCTTGGGAACGAAAACTCGTTTCTAAAAGAAACAATATTACTTGAGCGAACATGTACACTTGTGTGTATCCTAGGGAGCAACAAGTTTTTGGCGCCGCTGCCGGGGACTTAGAAATTTATTTATATTTGATTTTCTTAACTCTACAATTAGATTGTTCAAGTGTTAATAACTTGATCTTGGCTCTTTTGTATGGCAAGCACTTGATTCTCAAGTCTGTCTCGGAAAGGAGATCATGTCGAACCAGTCGCTGAACCTGAAAGAGCTTTACGCCGACGTAGAAAAATGGTTAATCTAGGACGTCAAGACACTGGTTGGGTCTTCTTGAAAACAATGAGGGTAACACAGAAGATAATGTGAACACCAACCACCAGAGGTACCCTCGATCATACCGGCAAGACCAGTTCGTGATGTGGCAGTCCCACTCACAGCCAATGTGGCGTCTAGTATAAGGAAACCACCACAGGGTGGTAGATTTGAACTAAAATAGAACATGGTACAGCTTATCCGCTCAATGGGACAGTACACCGGTCTACCCCATGAGGATTCTCAAATCCACATTAGAAACTTTTTAGAGAACACAAATATCCTAAATGGAGTCTCATCGGACTATGTGAGGCTGACGTTATTTCCACACTCGTTGTTAGGAGCCGCCAGACAGTGGTTAGATTCAGAGCCACCAAACTCCATCACTACCTGGATTATCTAGCAAAGAGGTTCTTAAGTTGATTCTTTCCATCAGGCAAAACTGCACGGTTGAGGAGTGAGATATTGAGTTTCAAGCAGAAACATGGGGAGGATATGTACCAAGCAGGGGCTCGTTTCAAACAAATGTTGAATGACTGCCCGCACCACTACCAAGCTAATGAGGTACTTGCTCACATGTTCTTTGAGGGTTTAGATTATAATGCAAAAGTGCTTCTTAATAGGGCAGCAGGGGGCAAGCGTTAGCAAAAACCCATAAGGAGCTATTCGATCTCATAGATAGGCTCTGAGAAGGAAACCCCGTTTATGAAGGAGAAATTCCTAGAATCATAACCCAAAGGGCCGTTGGAATCTTAGATGTGGATCAAGCTACTGCAATAAACACAAAACTCGATGCTATGTAACATAACATAACCATGCATTTCAAACAGATGTCCCTAAATCAAGCACCGGTAAATATGGTCCAACAGGCAGCAAATTGGTGTGGATTATATGGTAGTGGAGCACATGAAACTGAACTTTGTGAGGCAAATTCGGAATTCGTAAATTATGTGGGTAATGCGCAAAGAGGTGGAGGTCAGCAAAACTATGGTAATACCTTTAACTCTAGTTGGAAAAACCATCATAACTTCTCATAGGGTGGGAAGCAAAACCAAAACCAAGCGCAAAGGTCTAACCAATATCGCTCACAAGGAACAGGGCAGCAATACCAAAATCCTAGCCAAAACGTAAATTCGAGTGCACCTAAAGGGGGGATGACTAATGAAGAGTTACTCCAAAAGCTTATGGCATAAATTGGTACAAAGATAAATGCTAGGATAGATAAGCAGGATGAGAACAACTTAGGGACACGGTCCTTACATAATAATTACTAGGGACACTGCCTTTACACAAGTCTAAAGATATAAAACATAAAGACATAATGACATAAGTGTACGAGGTAGGTTCATCCTCGAAACTATGAGGACTCCCCAAGTCTTCATTCCCAAGCTCCTTAGAAACCTAACTTCCAAGCATAAGACATCACATCACCTAACCCTACACTTTGTAAAAATATAGAAGAAATATGGGTTAGTACAACACACGTACTAAGTATGGAACCCATGCATAAAAAAACCATTAAAACATGCTTAAGGGCCATTTAGTTGAAACCATGCTTTATGCACTTTTGAACATCATTCTTTAAAAGAGTTGGAGAACATAAGTCATTAAGAACTCACATATAGTTAATCAAACACAAGGGTAACACATCAACAAAGCATAGTCTCCAAACATAGTCATAATGCATATATCACTCATTACAAGACATGATACTCATGCATAGTCAATATCAAGGTCATTGCATCATAATAGAGTAATAACATAAGTAACCGTAGGTTCTACTTGTGCAATGCATAGGTAGGGTCCATAGTCCTACCTAACACTAAGTATTACCTTTGGATAACCATGCTCATACTTATCATACATTACTCTTATCCATAGGTCATATACATAGTAAGGTGACATTCACAAACATTAGTTCATATCAAGAAAAGTCAATCATTAACATAATACAATTAAAGCATGCAATATTCATAATCTTCATAATAAGATAGAACAACACCATTAAGGCATAGTTCATACAACATGTTCATATCATACATCTTAGTCATAATTCAAATAGTCCATATCATAGGTAAACCGTCTTCATAATGATCATACATAACATAGCTTCAACATACATAAGTCATAATCATCACAATCATGAGAGAACACTACTACAACCCTCCCTTAGGATCCCACAAGTGGAATGTGCAAGAGAAATCTCATACCCTCCCTTACACTATGTAGAAACCCTTAAGAAAGCCCTAGTAAGAGTTCACACCTTTCATACCTTCATTTACTTTTAGATTAGGGAAATATTGCAATAACCGACATAGACCATGAGAGCTATATCGAATCCGATGTTCTACTCCCACACCGAAAAGAGAGGGTTAACACTTGCCTAAGGTGTAACCATTCGTACATAGCTATCTAAGTGGATCCACTAAGCTAGAGTCCTATGTGGGTACATAGTTAAGGGTCAAGGAGATTGCTTCTAGAAACCCTAACTTACTAAACGTGGGGGTTTCCATCTCATGAGACAACACATACCGTGGGTAATCCGGACTTGCTAAACGTGAGGAAACCCATGTGGGGAGCCGAACTTACTAAACGTGAGACCCCCATCTCATTTACATGCCCTTTTGGTGCTAAGCATCTAATTCCCTTTTGTAATCATCTTTAGTCATCACATAAGTTCACATTAGCCTTTACTAGACTCTTATGTAGACATCTTACCATAATAGCTCATATGTGTTCATAAGTGAGTAACAATCCTTTCACCTTAGAAACACTTAGCAAGTGAGTAAACCTTTCACTTTACATTACACTAGAATCATGAGAACTACCTTTCATTCATATAGCAATCATACCATAACATACATACATACTTCATAGCTAATTCAAGTGTACAGGGTTAAGGATGAGGAAACTAGGTCATCAACACCACAACAACACATTAGGCATAGCATCATTACAATCTAGATAATTCACCTTTTAAAGTAGTCATTAGTCTTTACATTACCATTTAAGGTCATATAGAATACCTTTAGGGGAATACCCCTCATATAGTCAAAAAAGCTCAAGAGTTCATAGATGAGAAAACCTTTCATCAAGAACCTTCATCATGTGAGAATGACCTTTCACATTATCATACCATGCATAACGTAGACTAGTTTAGAGTACAATTGAGGAAACCTTTCAAGAGACTCACATTCATTACATTAGCAATAGCTTCATTCATTCATGTGTGTGTGTACATGTGTGAGAAAGCCTTTCACATAAAACACCTTTACTCATAGAGACTCACATTCATTACATTAGCAATAGCTTCATTCATTCATGTATGTGTGTACATGTGTGAGAAAGCCTTTCACATAAAACACCTTTACTGATAGCATGTTCATATTGTGTTAACAAGAATTACCTTCAATTCAACATAACAACAATAATACCAACATCTCACAACATTCATACTTGCATTGCATCTCATCGTAACATGCTCAATTACCAACTAGGGTTAGAGGGAAGAGGGAACCATCATCCAACTTCATCATACATGAATTAAGCAAGTACATTCAACAATACATAAAGAATCACATTGATATCTTCTCCTCATAGCCTTGAAGGCCCCATTCAAGACTTAGCCCTAATTCCATAGTAATCATACATAATTTAGGGTAATATCATCATACAAACATGAATTACATAGCATCACATTCAATTCATAACCTTCAATCACTATTCAACACAACTAGGGTTAAAATTGGAGAAAGAAGGGGAAACATGGGTCTCATGGGGGGTTCTTCAAAAATCACCAACACTACATGAATTCATCCATAATTGTTCATATATCATCAATCCAAGTCAGTTATAACAACAATTCAACATTTAGAAAGAAGACCCACGTTTTTGGATTGAAATCTACAATTTGGGGGATTTTGAAAACCATCTTTGGAAGGACCTCTTGGGAAAGGGATCTCAAGAGTGAAGAGCAACCATACCTTAGTTAAACCCTATGAATCTCGTGTGAAACCTCCCATCTACAAGCTCTTGCTAAGCTCCTTCCAAGTTCTTCAATGGAATCTTGAGTTGAGAGAGTTTTGAGAGAGAGAATTTTGGGAGGGAAAAGAATTGGGTTAGATTTGGGTATTTAAATCATAATGGGTTAATGACTTAGTTTAGGGTCGTATTAACTATTTATAGGAGGTTATTTAACCACTTAACCGACCCCCAAAGCCCTTAATTAATCAACTAACTTAATTCCCAAACCCCCAACTTAAAGTTAAAAGTCACAAAACTGGTAGCATCTACGGACCCCAACCTACGGACCGTCGTTTGATCTACCGTCCGTAGTTTGGGTCCGTCGATTGGACCTAGGACTGACTGTGCTTCACTATTTCGACCATAACTTTTTACTCCAAGATCGGAATTGGGCAAACTCGGTGGCGTTGGAAAGAGGACTCAAAGACCTTTCATTGGATAGGTAGTGTACCACCTAATTTGTTTGAGCTATGAGATATGACCATTTAAAGTTGACCCTCACTCCTAACTTAAAACTAAAAACTGTTTTTAGGGGGCTGTTTTGAGGGTCTTGGTTCTAAATGAATTCATGACTTAGCTTAAGGTCTTGCTAGCTTATAAAGGTGAGTAATCAACTAGCTAAACAACCCCTTAATACCTCAATCAATTAACTAACTTAATCCCTAATCACCAACTTAAGACTAGAAGGCTGGAAATTGGCAGCACCTACGACCACCCACCTACGGACCGTAGGTGGGGTTACGGCCCATGCTGTGCTCTTGTCGTTTTGTTCAGAGGCTCCCTAAACTCCCAAGACTAAGTCCCCACCTACGACCTAGACCTACGGTCCAAAGACCAGTCTACTGGCCGTAGATGGGTACTGGCCGTAGATGGGTACTGGCCGTAGATGGGTCTTGTAGGTCCTGCTGTCTTTTTACAGCCTTAGGGTAGATATTGGGGTCCTCCTCAAGGACCCCTTGGGTGGTCCTTGGGGGGTCATACCCGGTCTTTTGGACCCTAAACATGTCTATCTATGAATAAGAGTCACTCCTATGGGTTTTACACCTCAAACAACACACCAAACATCACGACAAGACACTAGAACCAAAGACTAGTTTCCGGACGTCATGGTCGTTTCTTGACGTTTGACCTCTAAAGTCACCAAACTAACTTCAATAACCATTTTTCATCATTTAAACACGGTTCCAACCATAAACTAACATGTGAGGCTCTAGGTCAGCCTACTAGATTTAGTCAAGCCTTAGCTAGGTCCTACAAATTTCATGCAGGGTGTTACAATAGAAAAGAGTCGCCATTTAATTTCTTAAGAAATTAAGAAAACTTAATTTAAAAAGATTCTAACAGATTAAATCTTTATAAATTTAGAGAAAATGGGTAAGAAGTTCTCATTTACACTTGAAGAAGGTTTTTAAAGCATTTGAAGTGTCCGCTAACACGCGGTTATCCTACGAATTGACTAAAACATTTTGACTAACTTTGAAAAAATATTTAAAGGAATAAAATCCATTTGAAAATAATTAAACTTAAGCTTCTCGAAATAATTTAGAAAGGAAAGTAAGCTTTCTCAAAAGTGATCAAATAAAGAAAGCCAATTAAATGAGATTTGTTTAAGTGAAATAAATTATCATAATAAGAAATGGCTCATCTTTAGGAAATTTAATTAAATTAACCAAACAAATAAAGGTTAGAGCTAATACAAACAAGAGCAACTTATAAAAATAATATACCAGTCTACTGGCCGTAGATGGGTACTGGCCGTAGATGGGTCTTGTAGGTCCTGCTGTCTTTTTACAGCCTTAGGGTAGATATTGGGGTCCTCCTCAAGGACCCCTTGGGTGTTCCTTGGGGGGTCATACCCGGTCTTTTGGACCCTAAACATGTCTATCTATGAATAAGAGTCACTCCTATGGGTTTTAGACCTCAAACAACACACCAAACACCACGACAAGACACTAGCACCAAAGACTAGTTTCCGGACGTCATGGTCGTTTCTTGACGTTTGACCTCTAAAGTCACCAAACTAACTTCAATAACCATTTTTCATCATTTAAACACGGTTCCAACCATAAACTAACATGTGAGGCTCTAGGTCAGCCTACTAGATTTAGTCAAGCCTTAGCTAGGTCCTACTAATTTCGTGCAGGGTGTTACAATAGAAAAGAGTCGCCACTTAATTTCTTAAGAAATTAAGAAAACTTAATTTAAAAAGATTCTAACAGATTAAATCTTTATAAATTTAGAGAAAATGGGTAAGAAGTTCTCATTTACACTTGAAGAAGGTTTTTAAAGCATTTGAAGTGTCCGCTAACACGCGGTTATCCTACGAATTGACTAAAACATTTTGACTAACTTTGAAAAAATATTTAAAGGAATAAAATCCATTTGAAAATAATTAAACTTAAGCTTTTCGAAATAATTTAGAAAGGAAAGTAAGCTTTCTCGAAAGTGATCAAATAAAGAAAACCAATTAAATGAGATTTGTTTAAGTGAAATAAATTATCATAATAAGAAATGGCTCATCTTTAGGAAATTTAATTAAATTAACCAAACAAATAACGGTTAGAGCTAATACAACCAAGAGCAACTTATAAAAATAAAATACCAGTCTACGGGCCGTAGATGGGTACTGGCCGTAGATGGGTCTTGTAGGTCCTGCTGTCTTTTTACAGCCTTAGGGTAGATATTGGGGTCCTCCTCAAGGACCCCTTGGGTGGTCCTTGGGGGTCAAACCCAGTCTTTTGGACCCTAAACATCTCTATCTATGAATAAGAGTCACTCCTATGGGTTTTAGACCTCAAACAACACACCAAACACCACGACAAGACACTAGCACCAAAGACTAGTTTTCGGACGTCATGGTCGTTTCTTGACGTTTGACCTCTAAAGTCACCAAACTAACTTCAATAACCATTTTTCATCATTTAAACATGGTTCCAACCATAAACTAACATGTGAGGCTCTAGGTCAGCCCACTAGATTTAGTCAAGCCTTAGCTAGGTCCTACTAATTTCGTGCATGGTGTTACAATAGAAAAGAGTCGCCATTTAATTTCTTAAGAAATTAAGAAAACTTAATTTAAAAAGATTCTAACAGATTAAATCTTTATAAATTTAGAGAAAATGGGTAAGAAGTTCTCATTTACACTTGAAGAAGGTTTTTAAAGCATTTGAAGTGTCCGCTAACACGCGGTTATCCTACGAATTGACTAAAACATTTTGACTAACTTTGAAAAAATATTTAAAGGAATAAAATCCATTTGAAAATAATTAAACTTAAGCTTCTCGAAATAATTTAGAAAGGAAAGTAAGCTTTCTCAAAAGTGATCAAATAAAGAAAGCCAATTAAATGAGATTTGTTTAAGTGAAATAAATTATCATAATAAGAAATGGCTCATCTTTAGGAAATTTAATTAAATTAACCAAACAAATAAAGGTTAGAGCTAATACAAACAAGAGCAACTTATAAAAATAATATACCAGTCTACTGACCGTAGATGGGTACTGGCCGTAGATGGGTCTTGTAGGTCCTGCTGTCTTTTTACAGCCTTAGGGTAGATATTGGGGTCCTCCTCAAGGACCCCTTGGGAGGTCCTTGGGGGGTCATACCCGGTCTTTTGGACCCTAAACATGTCTATCTATGAATAAGAGTCACTCCTATGGGTTTTAGACCTCAAACAACACACCAAACACCACGACAAGACACTAGCACCAAAGACTAGTTTCCGGACGTCATGGTCGTTTCTTGACGTTTGACCTCTAAAGTCACCAAACTAACTTCAATAACCATTTTTCATCATTTAAACACGGTTCCAACCATAAACTAACATGTGAGGCTCTAGGTCAGCCTACTAGATTTAGTCAAGCCTTAGCTAGGTCCTACTAATTTCGTGCAGGGTGTTACAATAAAAAAGAGTCGACACTTAATTTCTTAAAAAATTAAGAAAACTTAATTTAAAAAGATTCTAACAGATTAAATCTTTATAAATTTAGAAAAAATGGGTAACAAGTCCTCATTTACACTTGAAGAAGGTTTTTAAAGCATTTGAAGTGTCCGCTAACACGCGGTTATCCTACGAATTGACTAAAACATTTTGACTAACTTTGAAAAAATATTTAAAGGAATAAAATCCATTTGAAAATAATTAAACTTAAGCTTTTCGAAATATTTTAGAAAGGAAAGTAAGCTTTCTCGAAAGTGATCAAATAAAGAAAGCCAATTAAATGAGATTTGTTTAAGTGAAATAAATTATCATAATAAGAAATGGCTCATCTTTAGGAAATTTAATTAAATTAACCAAACAAATAAAGGTTAGAGCTAATACAAACAAGAGCAACTTATAAAAATAAAATACCAGTCTACGGGCCGTAGATGGGTACTGGCCGTAGATGGGTCTTGTAGGTCCTGCTGTCTTTTTACAGCCTTAGGGTAGATATTGGGGTCCTCCTCAAGGACCCCTTGGGTGGTCCTTGGGGGTCAAACCCAGTCTTTTGGACCCTAAACATGTCTATCTATGAATAAGAGTCACTCCTATGGGTTTTAGACCTCAAACAACACACCAAACACCACGACAAGACACTAGCACCAAAGACTAGTTTTCGGACGTCATGGTCGTTTCTTGACGTTTGACCTCTAAAGTCACCAAACTAACTTCAATAACCATTTTTCATCATTTAAACATGGTTCCAACCATAAACTAACATGTGAGGCTCTAGGTCAGCCCACTAGATTTAGTCAAGCCTTAGCTAGGTCCTACTAATTTCGTGCATGGTGTTACAATAGAAAAGAGTCGCCACTTAATTTCTTATGAAATTAAGAAAACTTAATACAAAAAGATTCTAACATATTAAATCTTTATAAATTTAGAGAAAATGGGTAAGAAGTTCTCATTTACACTTTAAGAAGGTTTTTAAAGCATTTGAAGTGTCCGGTAACACGCGGTTATCCTACGAATTGACTAAAACATTTTGACTAACTTTGAAAAAATATTTAAAGGAATAAAATCCATTTGAAAATAATTAAACTTAAGCTTCTCGAAATAATTTAGAAAGGAAAGTAAGCTTTCTCAAAAGTGATCAAATAAAGAAAGCCAATTAAATAAGATTTGTTTAAGTGAAATAAATTATCATAATAAGAAATGGCTCATCTTTAGGAAATTTAATTAAATTAACCAAACAAATAAAGGTTAGAGCTAATACAAACAAGAGCAACTTACAAAAATAAAATACCAGTCTACTGGCCGTAGATGGGTACTGGCCGTAGATGGGTCTTGTAGGTCCTGCTGTCTTTTTACAGCCTTAGGGTAGATATTGGGGTCCTCCTCAAGGACCCCTTGGGTGGTCCTTGGGGGGTCATACCCGGTCTTTAGGACCCTAAACATGTCTATCTATGAATAAGAGTCACTCCTATGGGTTTTAGACCTCAAACAACACACCAAACACCACGACAAGACACTAGCACCAAAGACTAGTTTCCGGACGTCATGGTCGTTTCTTGACGTTTGACCTCTAAAGTCACCAAACTAACTTCAATAACCATTTTTCATCATTTAAACACGGTTCTAACCATAAACTAACATGTGAGGCTCTAGGTCAGCCTACTAGATTTAGTCAAGCCTTAGCTAGGTCTTACTAATTTCGTGCGGGGTGTTACAATATAATAGAGTCGCCACTTAATTTCTTAAGAAATTAAGAAAACTTAATTTAAAAAGATTCTAACAGATTAAATCTTTATAAATTTAGAGAAAATGGGTAAGAAGTTCTCATTTACACTTCAAGAAGGTTTTTAAAGCATTTGAAGTGTCCGCTAACACGCGGTTATCCTACGAATTGACTAAAACATTTTGACTAACTTTGAAAAAATATTTAAAGGAATAAAATCCATTTGAAAATAATTGAACTTAAGCTTTTCGAAATAATTTATAAAGGAAAGTAAGCTTTCTCAAAAGTGATCAAATAAAGAAAGCCAATTAAATGAGATTTGTTTAAGTGAAATAAATTATCATAATAAGAAATGGCTCATCTTTAGGAAATTTAATTAAATTAGCCAAACAAATAAAGGTTAGAGCTAATACAAACAAGAGCAACTTACAAAAATAACTATATGTATAGGGTTAATGAATACCAATAGCTATTAGTATGCTATTTACAATAAATGACTACAATTTATATCATTTTTTTGTTGTATTTTTGTATAGTTTTTTATTTTTTATTTATACATTAATACATCTTTAAGTACAACAAACTAAATAAGGAATTGACTCTAAATATAACCCACTATCCTTACATTACGCCCATATAACGAGCAACTTCCCATAATTAACTTTATAACTAAAAATTACTTATTTAAAGACATATCAGGTCATATTCTTTATCAATTTAACAAAAATTGTGATACATCATACTCAATTTTCCTGTTGTCTCCATATTTCTTATTCTAACGTTGTAAAGGTATTAATAATTATTATTTTTTGTTAATTCAAGTTTTTGTATGTAAGCAAATTGTTGAATTTGTGAATGAAGGTTAAGTATTTCGATTTTGAATAGGTGAACTACATGGCAATAGATCACTAGTTGTTAAACAAAAAACGAATACACCAATATAGAATACAATGAATACATTGTTGTTAAACACAAAGATGAATACGTTGGATACAACTATACTTGTATTCCCAAATCAATTTTTTATCTTGGATATAATACTTATCTATCTAGATATAACTGTATTCGCAAATCAACATTTCAACCTGTGCTTATATAACAATACAAGTATCTATGTATATAAATATGGATACATTTCAACACTGTTGTTAAGCAAAAATATGGATACATTAGACAAATGAGAAAAAAGATACAATTTGTGGGTATCAAATTGTATAAGTATGAATACATTAGACAAACGAGCAAAAAAGATACAATTTGTGGGTATCAAACTGTATAAGTATTCTTCTAAATAAAATTTTGAAAAGGCCAACAATATAGTATTGATGTATCCAACTATACTTGAATTCCCTAATCAACTTTTTAAATTTGGCAGAGTACTTATGTATTCAAATATAATTGTATTCACGCATCAACAGTTCAACTTGTGGTTATATAATAATACAAATGTCTATGTATATGAGTATTCTACTATATACAAAATTGACAATCAAAGAACCCTCAATCTCTTTTTTGTTCATGTTCTTCTTGTACTTATTTTTTAACAACTATATACATACGAAATCAAATTTTCTGACAATTTCAATACAAGAGGACAATCCATAATGACAATGACACACAATACATGTGTTGAGAACTTGAGATAGATAAGTAAATGACATTAAACTAAAAAAATAAAGCATACAAATCTCAATTTCCTTTTCCTCTTGTTCCTGCACCCACTTGAATCAATATTGTTGACTTTTCTCCTTTTTTCAATATTAGTTTTCACTTCGGAACCTTTTTTCCTCTTTACTAATTTTGCATGTTCGATTTCTTCAAGCAGATTTAAGGGTATATGGTCATTAACCTTTTTTGTTCTTCTTTCGTTCTCCATTGTAGCAATAAAGCCTGGATTTTTGGCTTGTTGTTGAGTAATACACAATCAAAAGAAGGTAGTTCATCCAACAATTTGTCAAATAAATGTATACCTCTAGTAACCCTCCTCGGAGTATCAATTTCAGCCATTGAAAAGGATAAACAAATTCTTGAATCAAAACCCTATGAAAATAGAAGAAAGTGTAGATGTGTAGATATATAATGCTCATAAAAACGAGATAAATATGCAATTAGAAGATACCTGATGGATACAAAATCACAAAAATCGCTCATGCAGTGATGTAAAGGATCTTGAATTTGAATGAATTTGGGGGGGGGGGGGGGGGGGGGAATCAGAAAATATGTGATGTATGAATATTGATGAAAGAGAAAAATTTGATGATGGTAAACATGGGAAAAGATCACAAATGTGTCTGCCATAATTAATTAGGCATTCAATAATTACTTTCCTATTTAATATTTATTTATTATATTAAATATATTAAAACATATTTGTATATAATTAACTTTGCTATTTATAGTCTAATTATATCCATATAACATGAAAAAAAAAAAACGTAGCTATTTTTCTTGAATATATATGAATATTTGCCATATTCTGAAATTTTTACAATAAACAAATTATAAGAAAAGAGGAAATATAGTCAAATTTTGGGCTTTTGAGCCCAACCTGTCATAAGTCTGGAAAATGGGCCAGCTGTATTATTTGGGTCTTCTCCAGCCCATTTTTGCTTCTGAAAACTGTGTATACAGCAAATGTATACTTTGCATACGGATCATATTTTGACCCATATTCTTGTATATCGAGTGTATACAGCTCCCTTCAACCCTTGCAACCTGTATCAATTTTTTGGCCTAATATTTGTTGCACTGAACCTGTATACAAGTGTATATTTAGTGTATACAAATTGTTTACACGTGACTGTGTTTCAACCTCCCTGTCTTGTATTTCAGCTTCCCACAATCCAAATAGAAGAGAGGCTGACTCGAGACAACTCAAGGATATGCAAGGATGGAGTCCAAATAGACTCGAACTGATGTCACATGCGAGAGAGATAAATAAATAGAGATTAGTACATTCCCTGGAGGCCAATATAGCTGACATTTTTTGCAATATAAAATGCAACCAGCAATATAAATGAATCAACACAGTATAGAAATGAAAACCACACCAAGCATTCTGGAAACTTTCACAATATAAAATGGGCTAAATAAAAGAAATAGCAATTTTTGGGAGGGAAATTATAGCTATTGGATATCAAAATATCTTACAATTACTCATGAAAAATTTCATACAACAAGAATTTTCAAGTGGAAATGCTACTGCCTCTATATAACTCAAACTGAAATTAATTACAAACCAAATTAAAAGGCCGATTTTTTATATGAAACTCAAGATACCATATACATGATGAATCAAAAGCAACTTTTTTTTAAACCATTAATCTAACTTTGAAAAGAAAAGAATAAAGCAAACCGAGAAATACGATGCAGAGATCTATGGCGGTCACTTTTGGATTCGAATGGAAATACAATACTAAAGGAACCAACAGGTCGAGAAGATTTAGACAAAAACGTAAGTTAGCACTCTTTCTGAATAGATCTAGGCATGTAAGATGAATAGAACACCTTCATGAATTTGGAATAACATACATAAGACATGAATGATTATAATACAGTGATATAGTGAAGTCATCAATTATAGGACATGTTCCTTGCTACTTCCGTCCTATTTCACATATCACAAGATTAACCCGAACTCAAATAGGACGAATGCATAGCTAATTCATGTATATGGTATTGACTGAATGAGAGAATATATAGAAGATTTAGCACTGGAAATTAGGGCAAACGGACAAAAAAGGTGAGAGAAATCCGTTGAGCAAAATTCAAAATCTTTTGAATTTCTTTCCTCCTTTCAAGGATGGGTGATTTCTGAAAAGGGAGAAAAGGATTGGACGCGATTGTTGTAAAACGGAAGACGGCGCAGCTGCTGGTTGTACCAGTGTACTGTTTGCACCACGATTTACTCGCTGGGTATTGTTGTTGTTCTTCGCGTGGAGAAGAATCGGGTGGTATCGTTGGGTTGCATACTGGTGAGAAAAGGCCCAAAATAGTCCTTCATCTTTGAATTAAGACTTAAAGTCATCCTTGAGTTTTCACATGGAGCATTAATAATCCCTCATGTTTGCAATATTGGTGCACTTTTGGTCCTTCTTCAAAATTTTGCCTATTTTTTAACATTGATTTTATTCATAATTTATGTATGGAATGTTTAATCGTCATTTTATATATTTAGTAGAAATAATAACTCCATGTCAGAGATTGTGAGAAGAAAAACACCTTATTTTTTTAGTAGAAATCGTATTGCAGGTAAATTCAAGAGGTTCATCACGATGATTTCACGTACAATAGTACAATTTTTCTTTTCTTGCAATGTCATATGTTAAAATGTTCTTAGTTTAGCTGCAATAATATTTATACTGAACAGAACAAAGTGTTCTTCTTCTCACCTTCTCTCACATAGAGTTATTATTTCTACTAAATATATAAAAATACGATGGGTCATTCCTTACATAAAATTATGAACAAAATTAATGTTAAAAAATAGGCAAAAGTTTAGGGGAGGACCAAAAGTGCACCAATATTGCAAACATGAGGAACTATTAGTGCTCCATGTGAAAATTCAATGATGAATTTGAGTCTTAACCCAAAGATGA
The DNA here is from genome assembly GCA_036553675.1 of Solanum okadae. Lineage (NCBI taxonomy): Eukaryota > Viridiplantae > Streptophyta > Magnoliopsida > Solanales > Solanaceae > Solanum > Solanum okadae. The sequence continues at coordinate 16,434,148 of CM071687.1, read as the reverse complement.
GGGACTATTTTGGGCCTTCTCTCCGTACTGGTATTGTACGCTGCTGCTGATGGGTTATTTGTGATTGAAAAGTGGGCTGGTTGTATTGGAGAGATGGGCTGGATTAGGAGAAAAAATGGAAATGAGGAAGTTGGGCTTGGGTTTGTTTGAATGGAATGTGGGCTGTTAAAAAGGGGGTGAAAAAAGGGCCAATTTTTTGTCTTTTAAAGGGTTAAGGATAGGATAAGCAATTGGCTAAAAATTGCAACAAGACACATTTTCATAAATTAATTAACGAGCTTCTTAATCATAACGACATAAAATAATTAATTCGATTGTAAAATAATTAAATTAATTACAAACTAATTAACTCGAAATTATAACTATAACTTAGACTAAAGTAAATTAATAACATATTTAACTAAAATGTAAAATCTTTTGTGATGATTTTCAAATATTTATAAAATATACATATTATAAACATAATTATGTAAAACATATATATTATCTAAAAATTATAAAAAGTGACAAAATTATTTAAAATAACTTGCAAAATATTTTTTGAAATTTTATAAAACTAATTATTTTAAATTGTTTGAAATTGAAGAAGCTCGATGATTAATTTATATTGTGGAGGGTCAAAATTGGGTGTCAACGATGAGTTAGGGCCTCCACCCAAACCATCAATTGAAAAAGCCCCTAAGTTGGAATTGAAATCTCTGTTTGCTCACCTAAGGTATGCGTATTTGGTTACTAATGAAACTTTACCCGTAATACTTTCTGCATAATTGTCTGAAATACATGTTGATGCGACATTGAGAGTCCTAAAGCAAAGAAACAAAGCTATTGGATGGCAGATGGTTGATATTCATGGGATTAGTCCGGCGTTATGTATGCACAAAATCTATATGGAAGAGGATCACAAACCGAGTACACAACATCAACGTAGGCTGAATCCTTTGATGAAAGAAGTGGTGAGAAGGGAAGTAATAAAGTGGTTAGATGTTGGAATTTGTACCCAATTTCTGATAGTAAGTAGGTAAATCATGTGTAGTGTGTTCCCGAGAAGGGAGGTATGACAGTGGTAAAGAACGAGAAAAATGAGTTGATTCCCACTAGAACAATAATCGGATGGAGAATTTGCATGGATTACTAGAAGCTAAATGAGGCCACACGAAAAGCTCACTACCCGGTTCCCTTCATTGATCAGATGCTTGACCGACTAGCAGGGCAGGAGTACTACTATTTCTTAGATGGGTATTTCGGATATAATCAGATTTTGATTGCGCCCGAGGATCAGGAAAAGACCACGTTCACATGTCCTTATGGTACTTATGCTTTCAAACGCATGCCATTTGGACTTTGCAATACACCAACGATTTTTCAAAGGTGTATGATGGCCATTTTTCATGATATGGTGGAGAACTTTGTGGAGGTGTTCATGGATGATTTCTCTGTCTTTGGGAAGTCTTTTGAGGTATGTCTCCGGACTCTTGATAAAGTACTTGCGAGATGTGAAGACACCAATTTACTGTTAAACTGGGAGAAGTGTCACTTCTTGGTTCGAGAGGGTATAGTATTGGTCCATAAGGTATCGAAATTGGGATTAGAGGTAGTTAAAGCCAAGGCGGAAGTCATTGAAAAATTGCCCCCTCCTATCTCTATAAAAGGGGTGCGAAGTTTCCTTGGACACACAAGTTTTTACCGGAGATTCATCAAGGATTTTTACAAGATTGTTGGACCTATGTGCAGTCTTTTGGAGAAGGATGTGAAATTTGAATTTGATGAGATATGTTTGAAAGCTTTTGAGATGTTGACGAGGAACTTGATTGAAGCCCCCATCTTAATTGCTCCTAATTGGGAATTACCATTTGAACTCATGTATGATGCAAGCGATGTAGAAGTGGGTACGGTATTGGGACAAAGAAGATATAAAGTGTTCCATTCAATCTATTATGCAAGCAAGACCCTGGATTTTGTGCAAGCTAATTACACAGTGACTGAGAAGGAGATGCTAGCTCTAGTGTTCGCCTTCGATAAGTTCAGATCGTATTTGGTAGGTACCAAGGTGATTGTTTATATTGACCATGCATCTATTAGGTACTTATTCAATAAGAAGGATGCTAAACCAAGACTGATTCAGTAGATATTGCTTCTTCAAGAATTCGACCTTGAGATCAAAGATAGAAAGGGTACTAAGAATCAAATAGCCGATCATTTGTGTAGGTTGGAAGATTTTTCCAATGTATATGAAGTGGAACAAATCCGGGAAGAGTTTTCGGATGAACTGTTGATGGCACTAGATATCTCTCAAGTGTCTTGGTATGCGAACATAGTGAATCTGATAGTAAGTGGAGAGTACCCTCCAGATGCAACCACCCAAGTAAAGAAAAAGCTAACTCATGATGCTAAGTTCTATATCTAAGATGAAACGCTCTTACTCAAGCAAGGAGTGGATCGGGTGGTGAGAAGATGCATTTTGGAGTATGAGGTAAAGAAAGTGCTCGAAAGTTGTCATGCTAGCCCATATGGAGGTCACCATAGAGGAGAGCACACGACGCATAAGGTACTACAATCTGGTTTCTTTTGGCTTTCATTATTTAAAGATTATATTGCTTATGTTAAGGGATGTGACAAATGCCAAAGGTTGGGTACTATATCGAGAAGACATGAGATTCCACTAAGTAACATTCTTGAGGTGGAAATTTTTTATGTGTGGGGTATTGACTTCATGGGACCCTTCTCGTCATCCAATGGAAACCAATATATTCTAGTGGTTGTTGATTATGTGTCCAAATGGGTTGAGGCTGTAGCTCTTCCCTCGAATGATTCAAGAGTCATGATAAAATTCATCAAGAAGCATATTTTCACTCGTTTTGGCACTCCGAGGGCAATCATAAGTGATGGTGGTAAGTATTTCATTAACCATCTAGAGAAAAATATTCTTGCTAAGTATGGTATACGTCATAAGGTTGCTACAACTTACCATCCTCAAACAAGTGGGCAAGAAGAAGTATCTAATAGAGAGGTAAAGCAAATCTTGCAGAAAACAGTGAATGCACAAATAAAGGATTGGTCTGAGAAGCCGGATGATGCATTGTGGGCGTATAGGACTGTATATAAGACACCCATATGGACTTCACCCTATCATATAGTGTTTGGTCTATCATGTCATCTTCCGGCAGAATTAGAACACCGAGCTTATTGGGTGATAAAGAAGTTAAATCTTGACCCCGAGCTGGCCGGTAGAAAGAGACTGGATCAATTACATGAACTTGAGGAGTTTAGACTTCATGCGTATGAGAATGCCAAGCTCTACAAAGAAAGGACGAAAAGGTGGCATGACAAGCATATAGTTCCTCGCACTTACACTCCGAGAGAAAAGTAACTACTTTTTAACTCAAGACTAAGGTTATTCCCCGAAAAAACTAAGGTCTAAATGAAGTGGTCCCTTCGAAGTGGTAAGGATGACACAACATGGTATCGTTGAAGTTAAAGGTGAACATGGCCCAACGTACTTGGTGAACGGGAATAGAGTTAAGCACTACTTTGGTGAAGATGTGGATCGTGATTGGAGGCTCTTGAGCTGAATAACGAATGATCCAAGCTGAGTCGAGCCGCGACGTTAAACCAAGTGCTCCACGGGAGGCAACCCGTGAACAATATGTAATAGATAGGTAGCTTGTTTTAAATTTTGAAATTTTTAGCATAGTTTAATTTATTAGGACCTAGTAAATTTCGTTAGTTTTACTTATTAGATAGATAGGATTTTCATTATTTGTAACTTAGTTTGTACTAGTGAATTTTTTTTTAAAAAAAATCCCAGGGTGGCGTATTTATTGGCGTACCACACTAGGAGGTAAACCACAGAGCACAGTCCCTGGCGCACAGGCAGGCGCGCCGCGCAAGGGTGCGAACTTCAGATGCGTTAACATGGCGCACTGGCGGCGTACCGCGCCAGTATCGCGCCAACGCCCAAAAAATTAGGCTAAATTTTTTTTTCCAAGTTTTGACCCGACCCAACCCCCTCCACTCACACTGCCAGCCGACCCCCCCCCCCACTCTTTTTCTTCAAATTTTATTTTTTTTTCACTTTTTTTCTTCTAAATTGATACTAATGGCACCCAAAAGCAAGAATGTGGAAGGAGGGGCAGGTTCTTAGCGTAATCGGAAGGGATAGGCTGCCGGATCTTCAAGTAGCCAGGTTTTGTTCCAAAAATTCGGTAAGAAAGTTGTGGAGCGGTATGGGCATGATGGCTTGAGAGACAAAAGGAGGTCAAATACCTTGGGGACTAGTTTTTGAATGATTTGCAATCTCTATTTCCCTTAATTTATAATATTGTGAATGCTCTTCGGCTGCGTTTTATGTTTGAGGAACAGGGTGATTGCAATTTGACTTTAGTTAGGGAATTCTATGCCAATTGGAACACGAAAACTAGGTTCAATAAAATTGTTCCAATTCAGGGAAAGGATGTACGCTTTACTTCTAAGGCATTGAATTTGTTTTTGGGTACCCTTAACCGAGATGCTGAAGATTATAATAGGCTTAAGGACCCCCCCCCCCCATAGAGATATCCATCATACGTTGTGTGGGGTAGAGTCCACTACTAGGTGGGACAGGAGTAAAAACATCGGGAGGCATTCCACTCTCCACTATGCAAATTTTAACCAAGTCGCGAGAGTTTGGCTGAAGATTGTGTGTAGTGTATTTTTACTGGCAAAACACTTTTCAGATGTGACGAGAGATAGGTGGTGTTAGTTTATATGTTGATGAAGGGTATGCTCGTTAATGTTGGGGCAGTGTTAAGGCAAAACATGATGAAGTTTAGGAATAACATGAGGTGGCCATTTTATTATGGGGGGTTGATCACCCGTTTTCTGAGGGCCGGGGGTATTGAGGAGGTGAAGTTAGATATGAATGTTGCTAGGGCCCCCTACTTGATTTGAAATATGGTAGATGTCACTCGGACCAAGGCGTTTGACACGTCCCATGGACCAGTGTTATCAGCTCAGGAGCGGTAGGCAAGAGATGATAGTCTAATGGCTCACATGTTTGGTATGGTGGAGTTGCAGCTGTAGATCGAGGGTCACCCGATCACTGATGATGAGATGAAACCCTTGGCGAAGCGCTACCTGTCGACAGAGAGTGTAGCCTATATTTGTAGGATTGGTCTGGCATTTCAGGAGGCTCTAGATGATGATGAGGCCACCGCGGACGAAGAAATGGATGATGATGAGGAGGAGGAGGATGTTGTTGATGAGGATGCCAACGCTTTGATGGTGTTTGATGGAGGTCGTGATGATGACGACGAGGCCTAGAGGCCTGAGGGAGTATCTCTAATTATATACTTTGTTTTTAATTGTGCGCACTGAAGACAATGCTAATTTTTAAGTGGGGGGTGGGAGATAACTCTCTTGTGTATAAAAATTTAATGCTTTATCGAGTCTTGTTTTATTTTTTATGTTATTTTATTTTGGATTACTCAGCTTTTGTTTTCGGTACTTTTCCTGAGGATAGTCCCTTTAAACCGATTAGGATTAGTTTTATTGTTTTATTGAGTCTTAGAGTCATCTTAGGAGTGACAGTTCCCGGTGATGGATGGCTGACGACCGTCTTAAGGGAAAATTAGTCACGTAGAGGTGTAGAATTGAGAAACCAACCTTGGTATTTTGAAACTATGTCTGAAAAAGTTAGTCAGACGTCATGGATAGTCACAATTGGAAAATGCAAAAGAATGGTAACCTTGAAACAAGCATATGTTCGTTGTTTTGACTCTGAATGAATCTAAGTGGACTTAATTAAGTAGTAATACCGTAATGCAAGTTGTATGAGCATGGTAGTATGATATGTCTGTATGTGTGTCGTGATGCCATGTGTGGTGAGTGATTGTTTGGTTCTTGCTTTAATTGATATCTAGAACTTGCCCTGTGTGTGGAATGAGTAACTTGTATGACTTAGGGAAAAGGATTAAGGCATTTCTTTGAAAAAAGCTATTTTTTACTCTAATGTATGTGTACCAATGAAAAGATCCTAGTCAAGCCCCATTGAGCCTTAGCTTTATTTTTTTTAAGCACATGAATAAGCCGAAACCCTTTCTATTGATACCAAAGTATTTGATCCCAATGAAATCCTTAATGCACTATGTTGAGAATAAAGGTTGAAAATGTTTGGTGTAAGTGGAAAAAATAGTGGAAATGCTATGATGTGTGGAAAATAAAAGTGTAGAAAAAAAAACTTTGTTTTGGCCTTGGTCCCTAGTGGACAATGTGCACCTCAACTAAGCTGAGGGTGGCTATTTCAGAAGTATGCTTAAAACATTAGCCTTGGCCCTGCCAAGGATATTGTGCACCTAAATTGAGGGTGGCTAGTGTAAAGACAACTATATATATAACAAAAAAAAAGAAAAAGATGATAATAATAAGGAGCATATGGGGCAGAGCTTGAAATTGAAGAGGGATAACATTCATGAAGTGTGTACTTAGAAGCAAAGAAAAGGTAGTGAAAGATGTGGAACCGGTGGAACAGATACATGTGCATTAGGGAGGTGTAGTCACTAAAGATATCCAAAATATTCCCTTCCTTACCCTAAGACGACATTACATCCAAATAGAGGTCCTCTTGATTCCTTGAGAAATATGATGTGAAAGTAAAAATACACTATGGGCAAGCTTATGGCATGTTAAGAGAAGTAAGATGTCACGACACAAGCCTAGGGCCTAGACGTGACCGGCGAATGGGGAACCCGAAGGAACCCCAAACAAGCCTCATAGTGTATCATTACACATCCTTGGTCGCGGAAGCAATTAAATGACCATGAGCAATAAGCATAATCAAAGGGGGGAAATCGGGACTAAGGGAGCAAGAGAAAAAAAGAAGAAATGATACATAAATATCATAGATGAGTCAAGCTCAAGCATAATACACAACTTGCCAACACCACCTCTAAACATGAGTACTTAGCGAGGGCCAAGACAAACTACCGGGCTCACCCTCATAGTCAAAACATAACTAAAAAGAAAAAGTCTTATACATAGCAAAAGATCATGAGCAACGTCCCCGGAATGGAGGACTCACCAATAACCTTGATAGAAAATCGTATTAGCCACGCGGAGGAGGAGGGTCAAGCGGTGCTCCGGTCCCTACATGGTGACATCATGTAGGCATAGAGTATGCGTTAGTACGTTTGAATGTACTAAGTATATGGGATGCAATGCAATGCTACAATAGATGGACATCATAGGAAAAATGCATAATCATACCCGATAGATAGCACATTAATGAAATGATATATATAATGACACTTACATAAAAATCACATTTAGTGGGACGTAGTACATGTGTGGTGAGTGACCATCAATATAGTATTTCCAAGGCCTACCATTCCCTTGGAGAGGCGAAAGAGGTACAAACCCCTCAATGTGGTTACCCGGGCCTACCACCCCCCGAGCTAGGGACCAAGGTACAAACCCCTCGATGTGGTTATACGGGCCTACTACCCCCCGTACTAGGCAACCAAGGTACCAACCCCTCGATACGGTTATACGGGCCTACTACCCCCCGTACTAGGCTTGGTCGACTCACAACACTAAATAGAGAAAATCATATACATGTATCCCTTTCATCATCATTTCAATAATTATATAATCATCCGACTCATAGGATGTACATTGGACCTTCCATTTCCTAAGAATTCTATAAATGACATTTTATCAAACACATGGTGGGCTATTGTTCATGTAGATAAAATCATGTCTTTCAAGAGTACTAAATCCAACCAATTCCAAAATTCATATAAATCAGCCCACCAACAACATACATGTATATATATCAACCTTCATAATTTGATCATGGAAGCATAAAAACCATAAGCATCACCTAATAATTCCATTTCATGATAATATGTAAAAATAGACCATAATAGGATGTGTAGTCGTAATTCCATAATTCAAGAGTTCATAAATGATCATAAGGACCCATAAACTTGAAGTAAAAATAGAGGATAAATGGTTGGACTTGTGGAAAGGAAGGTTTCCACAATCAACCCACATACCTCAACTTTGGAGAATCCTTGATGAAGATTGGAATGGAGAATTGAAGCTTGAGATTGAGTCTTGAATCCGGAATTAGAGCTTGAGATGTTTGAATTTGATTGAAGATCTTGGTGAAATTTTGAAGAGGGCTTAGAGAGTGTTTTTGAGTGTTTTGAAGCTAGAAAGAAATATAACTAAGTATGGGACATAACCTCTTTTATAAAAGAAAAACGTCTCCAGCCGCTATAGTAACTTTGCTCACTGGAATTTGCAAATCTGCTCCGACAGGTTTTACGAAAAAGGTCATAACTCCCTCATCCTAACTCGGAATGAGGTGAAACCAAGTGCATTGGAAAGCTAACTCATAGAGGTTTAATTTAATAGGTTGCGTCCCTTCCAGTTCCTTGTGTGCTAAGAGATATGCCCCTTTAAAGTTGACCCTGAAAATTGCATTTTTTGCGATTTTCGAATTTTGATACGGTTGCTCTAAAATTCGGGTTAGACCCATTTCCCACTCAATTTGACCCCCTGAATAAGAATATGAAGTCGAATTTCCGAAATCATGCACGGATTTTGAGATATATGGAAATTACAATTCTAGGTGTTTCCGAAGCACATTTTCGGGCATTTTTGGTGTCGTTTCATAAGAACTTCATTTGTGACAGTGAGTACAATGTTTGAAAAATAGGCCTTGTTGATAATATGATTGCTTGAGTGAAAGGCTACACTAAACACAAATGAGTGAGGGCAATCATGGCACATGTTCAGATTTGTCTAATTGGTGTGTTTATATGAGTTTGCATTAGCCCGGGAAAAAAATAATAATACATGAGTCATTCTTTGAGCATGTGTGTTGTAACTTGGTGTATCACAATGATATAGTAAAGTTGTTGAAATGTTGCATCCAATGTGAACTACAAAATCATGATTAAATGTGGTTGGTTGATTTTAAGGTGGGTTGATAAGTCCAAGGGTTATGAAAAAGAGTTGATAGTCTAAAGATTGTTCGAGGACAAACAAAGGTTTAAGTGTGGGTGGTGATCTTAGGCATATTTATATGCCAAAGTCGTCGATATTTGCCCATTATGGGATTGACTTAAAGATATCTTGAGTCTATTAGCTTGATTTTGTGTAACTTGTGATGATTGTGCACTAAAACACATGATTAGTTGTTTCAGGAACTCTCAAGGAAATTGGAGTCAAATCGAAGAAAGGAGAAGCAAGGAAGCGCGAAAATAAACTAAGGATAGAACCACCAAGGCATGGCGTACTGGCTGGCCGGAGCACCAAGACCAATACTACATAGCATCCTCCTTGGCGCCAAGGCCCTAACGACAGCCGCACATGCCAGGCACACTGCCTGGCACGGCTGTAACACCCCTCAAAAAAATGAAATAGCATAATTAGAGCTTCACATGCGTGTTAGTAGTTGATATACTTGTATAAAGGGTTGGTAAATTCCCCCCCCCCCCTTGGCTAATTAAATGTTTGGGCATTTATTTTAAGTTGTTTTTATTATTTTAGGTATATTAGATCATTTAATTGAGGGTTATAACTTTATTCTTCAAATTAGAATTTCCAAAATCATCCTCTCTCTAAAAACTCTCTCTAGTTCAAGGAAGAAGAAGGTCAAGAACTAGGAGCTAGGGTTTGACGATTTTAAGGTGGTTCTTTCTCAAATTGCTTGGGGATTCTTAGTTAAGGTATGGGGACTCTTTATCTTTGTTTCCTTTTTCAATCAAAGAGCTAATTCAAAGTATTTTCAAAGTTCTTCAAAAATCCTAAAGTCCTAATTTCGATTCTAGCATGGGTTGTTGCATGAAAAGGTTTTAAATGATGATTTATATTGTTATTAATGATTATTAATGGTTTTTAGAAAGAAATCTCCATGAACCCATGTTTTCTCAAATTCTCTAAATTTCACCATAAAGTGGGTGTATTGATTTTGAGTAGATGATTATAGAATTGTGTTTAGTATGGTATGGGTTGTTCATAAATGGTATTATATATGTTGAATTGTGAAGAATTGATGTTGAATTGAAGGATATGAGATTTGAGCCTTGCATGGGCAAATAGTGAATCGGTCCTTATGTTGATTATTAGATTATGTTTAGCTTGTATTGTATAGCTAAATTCTACTATTATCTATGTTATTCTATTGTGATATTATGGAGAATTAAGGATGGTGATTGTGGCTTGGAAAGGATGGTAAGTTGACCTACTTTATGAATAATGTTGAATTAGTAGGGAATTGAGTATTTTGGCTTATGGCCTTTGAAAAGGTGGTAAGATGGCTTGATCTCTTAATATTGCTATAATTGCTTCTTAGGTTGGATCCACCTTTGGTGGAAGTGTTGCTTGTTGCTTTGGAATTATGATTGTGGCCATGAAGGGCATTGTATGAGTATAGTTGTATTGTTGTGTTATTATATATAAATGAAGCTATATATATAGTTTTATGTGAAGCTATATGTGAAGGCATGATGTGAATGAGTTTATGTGATCTTGTGATGATCCTGTGTAAAGTGGATAGCATTGTGATTTAAAGTATGATTTCTCATGATGGATATATGAAATGATGTTGGATTATGAAGTATCCTTAGATGATAATGATGTGACTTGGTTGGTAGACTAAAGTGTCTCTCCTTGTTACTTAAAGTCTTGAATGTATGAATGTGTGAAGTGGGATAGAACTAAGAAATGGTGCCCTTTCATAAGTCTAGCTTTCCTAAGTAAATGTATAACCTTGAAGGATGGGCCTTAGGGCAATGTTCCCTTCTTGAGTGAAATGATAGACTTAGAGATGGATGGAGCCAGAACGGCATGAAAATCCTTATCTAAAAAAGTTAAATGAGCTACCCTTATGAACCTTGATTGGCTATGACTAAGAAATGGGGCCTTTCTTGGGAAGAGGTACTATGAGTTGGTTGAACTAGAAAAGGAACCCTCTCTAGTACATATGTGAATGAAAATACTCTATGGGAAACAAGGCTAGCACCGAGTGGATGTGGTTAGGATGGTGGCCCTACTTGAGTATGAGACTAGGGCACAATGAACTTCCTTGGACATCCCCTAAACCATGTGCCTACATGGGTTGCTTACTAGTTCTACCTTTGGCAAGTAGAACAACCTCCACAGAGTAGGATAGACTCCGGATTTCATACCTAGCTAGTATGGTCTATGTCGGTTATGCCTATTCCCATCATGTGGGATGTGCACTCTAGTTATTGGATAGGTTCTACAACGTGTAGGTAGTAGTATGAGATGCTATCTACACATGGCACGAGTAGGCTTTGAAGATACTAAAGTGAGTTCCCTAAGTCTAACGACTATTATGTGAAAGTCCCCTTATGTGCTTGAATGTCTCCAAATTGGTTTCTTAAAGAATGTTGGTCTATTGATGTCATGTTGTAAAGGAAATGTCCTTATCTAAGGTAATCTTGGGGAACACTTAAGTGTGCTTGAAGAGGTTGTATGGGCGGTCACTTCTTGTCTCACTCAAGTGTGTCTTAAGGTTATATTAGGTAGAGGTCCTATGGTAATGAAATGACATGTGTTCTTTTAAAGTTAAGCATGGGTTGTATATGGACATATGTTGAGTATATGTATGGTTGGCTATGGTCTTATATGTTAATGTTGACTTGTATTATGTCTCTTATACTTGTAAAGGAAAGGTTTTATCAAATGATATGAAAGCATTTACTTCCTTGAAAATGTCCTTTTTGGCATGTTTTTGCATGGTCTCCATACTTGGTACTTAATTGTGCTAACCCCTTTCTTACCCTTTTTGGACTAAAGTGTAGGGATTTGGAGATGATGACATGTCATGGCTATTTGATAGGTTTCTAAGTGTTGAAGATGAAGACTTGGTGAGTCCTCATATATTCGAGGACAATACCCAATATGTTCTTTTATGTCTTTTTAGTATTGTTTAAGTTGTGTATGGGATTAGTCCTGAATTTTGTACTCTAAAGTATTAGATGGTTTTGAGACATCATGTATAAAGTCTAGAAAGTCTTCCGCTTGCTATATTTTTTTTTTATGAAATGTTTTCTTGGTAAAGAAAGTTTTTAATTCCTTATGGTTTTAGTGTCTATGCGATGAATGAATGCTAAGAGGCTTGTATTAGACCTCGTCGAGGTCGAGTATGCCGGTTACGACTAGGGGGTGCTCCCGGGTCGTGACAACGGCGCGCCACAAGGGAAACCTCAGAAGCGACTGCTTAACGCGATGGGAGGCGCAACACCCCATCCTTGTTCCGACTTTTCCAGCAAAAACTAATTTAAAAGGATTCCTTGCTGAATTAGACTTTGACTCTAGTTTTCCCAACTTCTATAAATAGACCCCTAAGGCTAATTTGTAGGGAGTTTGACATTATTTTGGTGTGCAAGAGCAAGTTCAACGTTTGTAATAGGTTTTGATTTTTTATCTCTTCTCATTTCTGGAAATCGTATGAACAATTATATTTTGTGGTTTTTGAATATTATGAGTGGCTAAACGCCCTAATTCTGGGGATGTAGTTACGGATTGAATGTTGAATATTAGAAGTTTTTGAATTAATTATTGGTTATCGTTTAAGTTACTTTTATATTCTTGTTTTAGTATTTCTTAACTGGCCATCTAGAGATAAACATATTGTCTATTCTTAAAATCGAGAGAGGAGAGGGTAGATAGGCCAGAGAATATAGAAAGCTCGATCTTCCATTGAGAGGATGTGTGTTCAGGAGTTACGCCCGGACGAACAACTTACTTGGTTACGAAACATGATGAAATATAAATGCTCACCAGTTAGGCCTATTATCCCCGCTCAGCGATGTAGTTAGATAGCTAACTGCAGTAGGCGACTAGAGGTTGAGAGACCCGACTCATACAATTAACCCTGTAAATCAGTAACTTGATAACCGAAATTAGTTCATTGCCTGAAATACAATACATGAAATCCATTGCATGCTGCCGCCCTGGAATTGTCTTTTACTTGCTTGAAACATCAATTTCAAGTTGTTTGCACTAGTTACTTTTAGTTATTGCATAATTCGTAGTAGTAGTAGTTGATAATCATCAAACTTCTTTTAAAAGGTTACTTTTGTTTTATTGAAGAGTTAAGTACTAAATATAAGTCGATCATAAGTCCATTGGGAACAAAAACTCATTTTTAAAAGAAACTATATTACTTGAGCGACCACGTACACTTGCGTGTATACTGAGGAGCAACAGCTGGACCGGTGAAAATATTTGTTGTAGTGGGCTTGAAACTCCTTAAATAGAGTGAGATATTCGCACGGCAACCGAAAGAGATTTTTATTTCATTATTTTATTTTCAATTGTAGTATTGTAATTTTCACTAACTTTAAGGAGTTTCACAATGGCTACAATTGAAAAATCCGCGGATGTCAAGATGGAAGACCTCAACTTTCGGTTCAATGGTAACCATTTCAAGAGATGGAAGGGTAAAATATTTTTCTACTTAAGTCTTCTCAATATTTCTTGTGTTAAATGAGAAGATTCCTAATAAAGTTGACATCAACTCTATGAATGATGATGAAACTATTTCTCATCTAGAGAAAGTGAAAAAGTAAGATGATGATTTTTGTAAGTGTCGGTATTACATTCTTAATTGTCTATCTGATAATTTTTATGATTATTATTATAGAACTTACTCTAGTACAAAGAAAATTTGGAAAGCATTGCAGAGTAAGTATGATACCGAAGAGGGTGGAGCGAAAAAAATATAAATCTAATAGATTTTTTCGTTAGTGGTAGACCAAGCTCAAGACTTTATAATGATTGTTGGAGAGCTCAGGTCCGGGGAGGTCAAAATTTGAGATAAACTTATTGTTTGTGGCATAGTAGATAAATTTTCACCTTCTTGAAAGAAATTTCAAAAAACTATGCGCCAAAAACAAAAGGAAACCTCTTTTAAAACGTTGATAATAAAAATCCGTATGGAAGAGGTGGCAAGAGGCCAAGATGCACTTTTACAATCAGAAGAGAGCAACATCACAACGAAGGTAAATTTAATAACTTCAAATAATGCTACTCCTGAATCTCACAAAAATACTTCTTTGAAGCCTAAGAAGAAAAAATTCAAGAAAAATAATGGTACATTTCCCAAGAAAAATAATGGTGAAAACAACCAAGTACAAAATCAATAAGTTCAAGATAAGGGGACGTGCTTTGTTTGTGGCAAGAGTGGGCATATTGCTCCATTTTACAGATTTCGAATACGTGGTCCTAACCCTCAGGCAAACATTACCGAAGAACTTTTTGTGACGGTGATTACCGACATAAACATGATTGAGAATATTGATGGATGGTGGGATGATTCTGGTACAAACCGTCATGTCTGTTATGACAACTATTAGTTTAAAAATATACTCATTTTGAGGAGCCCAAAACCATCATGCTTGGTGATTCACACACTACTCAAGTGCTTGGAATGGGAGATGTCGAATTGTGTTTTACTTCTGAAAGGGTGTTAACTTTGAAAGATGTAATATCTACTCCTTCAATGGGAAAAAAATTGATGTCTAGTTTTCTTCTTAACAAAGCAAGCTTCAAACAGATTATTGAATCTAATCAATATATAATTGTGAAAAAGGGTATTTTTGTGGGAAAGGGGTATGCTCGTGATGGAATGTTTAAACTGAATGTTGAAATAAATAAAGTTTCTACTTCTGTTTATATGCTTTCTTCTACCCATTTTTGGCATGCTCGTTTTGTCATATTAATGATCGTTATGTTGGAATCATGAGTATCTTAGCATAAATCCCAATGGTTAAAAAGAATTTTGAAAAGTGTGAGGGTTGTAGTAAAATCAAAATCGCTAAAAGGCCTCATTTTCAAGTTGAAAGAAAAACTGATTTGTTAGAATTAGTTCATACCAATATTTGTGAACTTGGAGAAATTTTAAATCGTAGAGGAAATAGATATTTTATCAATTTAATTGATGAGTTTTCTAAGTTTACATATGTTTACTTGATGAAAAATAAAAGTGATGCTTTTGAAATTTTCAAAACTTATCTCCATGAGGTTGAAAATCAGTTTGGTAGAAAAATAAAAAGAATTAGAAGTGATAGAGGTCGTGAATATGAATCAAATGAGTTTAATTCTTCTTTTAGATCATTGGGAATAATTCATGAAACTACTCCTACTTATTCTCCTGTATCTAATTGTGTAGCGAAAAGGAAAAATAGAACCTTGTTTGAATTGACTAATGTCATGCTTATTGAGTCACATGCACCTTTGAATTTATGTGGTGAAGCTAACTGCTTGTTATGTGTTGAATCGTGTGCCTCATAAAAAGTCTAAATTAACACCTTCTGAATTGTGGAAAGGTCACAAGCCAAGTTTGGAATATCTAAGAGCTTGGGGTTGTCTAGCCTTTGTGATTCTAAAAATAGTGGGGGTCAAAGGATTGAACAAAATATTTTGACACCGCCTAGTTCTTCTACTTCTACTTTTTAAAATAAGGAAACTGATGATTTTGAGTTAAAAAGAAGTAAAAGAGATAGAGTTAAAAAAAAGAAAAGATTTTAGTCCTGATTTTTATGTGTTTAATGTTGGAGATGACCCTCTCACTTTGAAAGAAGTTTTATCTTCACATGATTCCATTTTTTGGAAAGATGTTGTAAATAATGAAATGGAATTACTAATTTCTAATAAAACTTGAAATTTAGTTGATTTACCAGCGGATTGCAAAACAAATGGTTGCAAATGCATCTTACGAAAAAGTTGAAACCGAATGGATCGATTGATAAATATAAGGCTAGACTAGTTGCAAAAGGTTTTAAATAACTAGAAGGCCTAAAAAATTTTGATATTTTCTCTCCGATAACAAGAATTACATTCATAAGACTTTTAATTGCTATGATTGCTTCGTTTGATTTGCAAATTGATCAAATGAATGTAAAAAAAAAATTAAAAATAGAGACTAATGAGGAAATTTACATGAATCAACCCGAGTATTTTGTTGAAACAGGCAAGAAAGCAAAGTGTGTAAACTTACTAAATCCATACATGGTTTAAAACAGGCACCAAAGCAGTGGCATGAAAAAATTGATTCTTGCATGATCAAAAATGATTTTAGAACAAATAAGAGTGATAAGTTCATTTATCATAAGTCTGGGAATAATTCACATGTTATTATTTGCTTATATGTTGATGATTTATTGATCTTTGGCTCTAACATGAATGATAATGATGAAGCTAAAATATTCTTAGAAGCCATTTTGATATTAAAGATCTTGGTGAGACAAATTTTATTCTTGAAATAAAAATAACAAGAACATGTGATGGAATTTTTCTTGACCAATCACATTATGTTGAGAAAGTTTTGAAAAAATATAACTTTCTTGATTGCAGGCATGTAGTAACTCCTTTTGATTCAAGTGTTCACTTATTTCCTGTTGAAAGTGAAAATGATGTGAGAAATCAAAAGAAATATGCTACCTTGATTGGAAGTTTGAGATATGTGACTGATTGCACTTGGCCTGATATTACATATGTAGTAGGAGTACTTAGCAGGTTTACAAGAAAGCCAGGTAATGAACACTAGCATACTATAAGTCTATAACAAGAGCTATGAGATATTTAAGTGGAATAAAAAATTGTGATTTGTTCTATGAAAAATATTTTGTGGTACTTGAAGGCTTTTCTTATGCATATTGGAACACCTTATCAAGCAATTCATGTTCTACCACTGGTTACATTTTTACTTTAGGTGGTGATGCTATTTGTTGGAAATCAAAAAAGCAAACAATAATTGCTAACTCTACCATGGAGCCTGAACTAATTGATTTAGCTTCAGCTAGTGAGGAAGCGAATTGGTTGAGATATTTATTATTTCAAATACCTTATTTGAAAACCCAATTCCTCATATTTTAATTCATTGTGATAGCACACCTGCAATTGGTAGAGTTTAAAACCGTTATTACATTGGTAAATCCAAACCTATAAGGAGGAAACACAGTAATATAAGATCATATTTGACAAGTGGTACCATTAATGTTGATTATGTCAAATCTTGTGATAACCTTGCAGATCCTCTTACTAAGGCTTTAACAAGAGAAAAGGTCTGGAGAACATCGAGAGGAATGGGTTTGAAGCCTATAAATACTTGAGTCATATATGAGGAAATCCAACTTGGAGACTAGCGATCCTACAACCGGGTTCAAAGGGAAAAACTAGTTCTATGATGACTTGTTGTGAAAAAATGCACTATTTTTTATTCCCTCTCTATGATGTGACTGCATTATTTTTGTAGTGATTTGTGAAGGTTGAGTTGATAAAACTCTTAATGAATATCTCTAGCCCGTATGAGTGAAGTGTTAAACTTACAGGAACACTCTCGACAAATTTCACCTATGTGAGTGTAGAAGTAGGTCGCTTCCTATGAGAATTGTGCTTATTCTCAAAAACACTCATGAAACCAGGATAGCACAAGGGCGTAACGTGCTGGCTTTTAAAGATCATGTCAACACCTTGATTATTATGTGTGAGAAGTAATATTTTATTTCCCTTAAGCAGTCATAGTTCAAGTCTGAGACCACTACGACTCTGGAGTAGAAGAAAATGTTATACTAAGTGGAGGTTCAATGCAGAACACACCTTCGTTATACATAGTAGTCTACCTTCAACTAATAGACTCTCTTATTTAATAATAAAATGTGTGGAGGATTGTTGGTTTAGCATTTTAATATTAATATTTTAGTATATTAATTTGCTTTATTTTGGAGTTAAAGAGTGCTGAATTTTCCAGCAGCTAGTGGACACTTCTCATTGCTACCGTTGATAGGCATTTGTGCCTAATTACTCACTTTTGTTAATCATTCTGCATAGGCATTATTGCCCATTACTTGGTGGTTAAAAAAACGTCCCATTGGAGGTTACTTGGTGGTTACAAAATGGTCTAATTGGAGGTCAATGTTAGTAGCAGAAGGTGGTCAACCATCACCACTAATTCCTTTTCTATTCAATCTCCATTATCTCAATCTTTGTTCCTCCATTATACCATGCAACATATGTAATCTCCAGGTCATTTATCTTCTCTATTAACTATCTTATTATCTTCCAAGTCATTGCTAGGAAGGCTCCTCAACTATAAATAGTGGTGATCTTCATTTGGTTTAGATACACAAGAAAATAGAGAGTATAAAAATTAGTCAAAAAAGAGAGTTCTTATTAGTTGAAGGAAGGTGTTTTATTTGTGGAGCTTTGAACTCAACTCTTGTCCAGAGTTTGTTGAGTTACACTTTTGTGATTAATTAGGTTGTTGTATCCTGGAGGGGCCAAGTCAAGAAGGATTACTGCTGGACCGATGAAAATATTTGTTGTAGTGGGCTTGAATCTCCTTAAAGAGAGTGAAATATTTGCGCCTCAGCCGGAAGAGATTTTTATTTCTTCATTTTATTTTCAATTGTAATCTTGTAATATCTTAATTTTCGCTAACAAAATGTATTTTTATCTATTAAAAAAATCTCTCACACAAGTATGACATGGTATGACTCAACCACCATAAAAATTTTCCTATCAAACTGCATCTTTGAATTGCACATAATTATTGGTCATTTTGAAAAGGAAAGGGATTCATGGTATTCTTCATTTAGTGTTCAGTTTTTCACTGTACTGAACTAAGCTTACAAAAATTTCAACTTCCTATGATTTGGTGATAGAATGCATGGTCTAGAATATCGACTTTTTTTCAGCTTTAGCTTTCTGATATCATTTGTTGCAGAATGTAGGAATGAAGATCAAGTCTGTAATATAGCTAAACTGTTCAAACTTTTGGATCTCATGGAATACTCCTTTATCAATTTGGAGAAGAAAGAATCCTCTCTTTCCAATAGCTTTGCTGGTGTGTCATATTCAGCTATTCTTCCTGTGTTAAGGACAAGTGAAGGAAGGAATTAGAAGTTTATTCAATATTCAGAGATTTAGCTGTATGCATTAATATTTTACCTTCATTCAAGACCAAGACAAGATCACTATCAATGACTGTGTGGATTCTGTGAGCTATTGTGACCACTGTTCGATTTCTGAACTCTTGACTGATTATCTTTTGTAACACAGCATCAGTTGCAGCATCAACTGATGCTGTTGCTTCATCCAGAACAAGAATGCTGCTTTTCTTTAGCAAGGCTCTTCCAAGACAGAAAAGCTGCCTTTGACCAACGCTCCAGTTTTCTCCGTTTTCAACCACTGTGAAACTCAATACATTAGTAGGTTTCAACAAGGAAATATATATGCCATAAGATTCTATTTCTTATCAAGAAATTTCTAGTCTAACCTGTAGATTCTAGTTTCTCTGGCTTAGCACGTATTATATCGCCAAGTTGGCATTTGTCCAGAGCCTGTCAAAAGAAGAATTGACTACATTATTATTCTCTAATCCAAATCACTAAAACATAAGTTAATTTCAACTCTTTCCTTGACTGCATTACAAAAGCTGGTTAAAGTCTTTGTTTCAATCTTTGCAAAACAAGTCTCTAAGATCTTCACAAACTCTTTGTTCTCTTGGCTTGTTAGTTTTTACGAGGCAAAAATGTTGATTTATAAGCCAATATAATCTTGTGAATTTAAGTGGACATCTTTGCATAACTATTTTTCAATACTGAGTGCAATAAGTACCTCCCAGATTTCAGTATCAGAGTGTTGTGCTAGTGGATCTAGGTTTCCTCTAACTGTTCCCTCAAACATTGTTGGATCCTGAGGAATAATACTAAGCCTTGACCTCAAATCATAAAGGCCAATATTGCAAATATCTACATCATCAATGATAATGCTTCCTTCTCGGGGTTCTACAATCCGGAAAAGAGCCTGAATGAGGGTTGATTTACCACTTCCTGTTCTGCCCACAACACCAACTTTCTTACTTCCCGGCAATGTGCATGTTATGTTTTTCAAAACAGAAGGGAGGTGTTCAGCATAACGTATCTGCAGATAGGATGATATCAGTGGGTGGAAATTTTAAGTTATTTAAGCTAAAAAATATGTAAACAAGTATATAAAATTCCTGCCAGTTTTTGGTTAAATATAGCTTTATTCCTTGTATCCTGATCATTAGAGGAATAATGAAGACATACTAGAACCACAAAAATTGTACAGATTTTTTAACTTTGACATCTGTTACTATTGGATGATGTCCTATTGCACGCATTATTGCAAACCTCATAATCGACACTGTCTTTACCTGCAAATTTTGGAAGGAAATTGTACCAGTTTCTGGCCAAGTGCTTGATGGTCTGCTATTTTCAATTACAAGGGGTGCTTCACTTGCAAGGTTCGAGTACTGGAGAATCCTTTCAACTGATATCATTTTGTTTTCAGCGTTGCAGATATTCCATATAACTGAAGCTTGTAAAACATTCAAATTGATCCCATATGTTACTGCTAATCCTGCAATGCCTGTAGAATATAAAGCTAGCATCAGTTTTCTCTGATTTCTTTTATGAAATTGAACTTGTTAACCACCTGTCCAACAATACCACATCAACAAAAAGAAAGTGAGAAAAGAATCTTCTGACTTTCTTAAGAAACATGACATTGGTAGGTAACATGTTTTCGACATCTTTAGTTCCTACCATAACATTATAAAGACTTAATAGTTACGTTTCTGATGCTTACTTGGATTTATAATTCCTTCCGGGAGTGTGACTAGAAGAACAAGGGAGAAGGCGAAAACAAAATTAGCTAGCTGGTTCAGTCTAAAAGAAAGCCATTCCATTGCGGATACATTGTGAAACCATGGCCTTGAATGACCATCTATGAGACAAAGGTTTGCATGCGCAAAGCGATCTTTTTGGTTGAAAGCACGAATTGTTGCTGCTCCTGCCAGTGATTCTGCAAAGTGATGGAGGATCGGAGCTCTTTGAACTCCAGATAATCGAGCAAGCTCCCTTGCAGTTGGTATGTAGTATTGCTGGCATTTTTAATAATAATATCTTTAAATTACATTTTATAAATATTAGAAAGAAAATCTTTGGAATCTTAAACAAACATAGAGTTTGTTTATCCTTTCATCTTTAAATAATCAGTGTACCAATATTTTTCCAAACATCACTTACTGATGTATACAAAAAAACTCGTTTGCATGGTATCTAAATGAGAAATGCTTATTTTAGTTGAAAACAATTGGCTTTATCACTGTGTCAGCTTCGTCTAACTTGACCACAAGAGTACTTTGCCTAAAATAAGACAGCAACTTCTTGTTTTAATATAGTTAGCATTCCAAGATCTAAACATGTACTGCTTACAATTACCTGGTACCAAATGCATATTGCTGTTACTGGAATAAAGATGACAAACACTTCCCATGCGGCCTGCGACATGACTGCAATTGTCCCAAGAAGCTGAATAATGGAGAAGGCACACCAACCCAACTTGTTTGCCATTTCCAAGTCTAGAACACTTTGGTCTGTCGATGCCTGTTCATGTAATAAGATGTCTTGATGATTGATCCAATGCGATTGCATTAATGAATCAACTGAATTTCAGCCTTAAGTTCTAGATATTATGGCAAGAATTTAGACAGTTAACTTTGCTGTTGTCATGGTTTATTTATCCTGACTATCTTACTATGATATTTCTCTGTGGATTACTTGTGAGTTACGGTTGGTTGAGCAGACAAATTCAGATACCACATGACTGTACACTGGAAGACGCCTACTTGCTTTATGCATTATGAGATATAACTAACATTCCGTTATTTAGATTATCTCAAATATGTTCCTCAGACTTATAGCTGTTATCATGCCTGGTTTCTTCCTATTTATTTCTTTTTAATATGTACCAGGTATATATCTACCCCTATCCGTGTATATGCAGGATAAGAAAAACTACCCAATTATTACTACTTATTCTGTACGAGTACTTAAGCTAAATCCACACATCTCATTCAGATTAAGGGAAGTAAAATGCAGCTGATATGCTGTCCTCTATGTCCAATCCCAATTAACTAATTTTGAGTTACTTACACGATTTAAGATTCTTCCAGTAGGAGTAGAGTCGAAGAATGACATAGGAGCACGAAAGATGCTGTGCAGCATGTGTCTAAAGAGCTTTTCTGCTGTTCGAAGGCCTGTTATAGCCACAAAAGATGACCGTACTAGCACACAAAGAGAACTTCCAACAGCGAGAAGCACATAAACAAGAAGTATGAAGTTCATCTTCTCTGCTATTGGTGCTGCATCACCTGTGGGACATGACCATGCCATCCAGTAGTTGCTGGCTATCTGAAGCAATTGAAATGATGATTGCGCTAGAAGAATTATTGGAATAAAGGCACCACCTTTTACAATGGTCAAGTAAGAAATGTAAATTTCTTTTCCAATGCTTCCTTTTTCTCTCTCCTCATCCTGCACAAGTCTGCCATCCTTCTCTGTTATCTCTAAGCAGAGATTGTGTTCTGAATCCTGCTTAGTGTGTGGAAATTCTGCATTTACGTTACGATCTGTATCAACATCACCATCAGTAACTGCATCTTCAGATTCTCGACTTGAGTTTTCAACTGTTAAAATTGATTCTAAAGCCTGGTTGTGTGCTCCAACTAGAACTTCAAATCCAATATTTTGTTTCAATAGTTCTTCAAAAGTACCAGCTTGTCCAATTCTTCCATTTTGCATCACCTATTGATATTAAGGAGTTAGATTCTGTATAGATTTTGAATGTTTGTCAAAGTTACTGAAATCTTAAGAGTTATGAAGCATTTTCTATTAGAGTCTAAATATTAGTACTAATGTTTAATTATCTTCCGTATCCTGAATAGGCAACCTCTAAATATTTGGAAAGTTCTAACACATTCCAGCTTGTTTTGAACTGTGCAACATGTATACACATGAGCAAGGAATAAACCTCAAACTTTTTACTTATTTTGTGCACCTTGTTGAGCTGGATGAGATGAAACTTTCATGTCTGATTTGGAAGGCGGCGAGGTAGAGGAGCGGGATCCTATAGAATCCTATTCCAATATTTCTGTTGCTATTCCAATACCTTAAGGGTTGGTAAATCATGTTCATAGTCACTATATCGGAAGATTGTTGATTTGTAAGGGTGATGGACTGATGGTAGTATTCATAAATTATGCAGATGTTTTATCAGTTAAATGACATGAATGGATGGTTCATCAGTGGAACAAATTGAAATTCTGTTTTTCTGCATACCAGAATGAGATCTGCTGCTGGAAGAAACTCAACTTGGTGTGTAACATAAAGTATGGTCTTTCCCTTGAGAACCCTCATCAAGCACTCCTGCACCATGCAGAAAATTATAATATCTATCTCAGTTTAAGAAACCAACACTAGAATTAGTGTTTGATAGACATGCCCACCTGAAAGAGGTGTGTTCCTGTGTGAGCATCGACAGCGCTGAAAGGGTCATCGAGAAGATATATATCAGCATCTTGATAAACCGCACGAGCAATTTGTATTCTCTGCTTCTGACCTCCGCTCATATTTATCCCTCTTTCTCCTATTTCTGTTAGATCACCAGCAGGGAATAGTTCAAAATCTTTTTTCAGAGCGCATGCTTCAACTGTTGTGTCATACTTGACACTTTCATAAGGTTTTCCGAATAGAACGTTCTCCTTGATATTTCCGGTAAGTATCCAAGGAGACTGAGGGACATATGCGACTTCACCGCTGATCTTCACGATCCCTGACAGTTTTGGCATCTCTCCTAGAACACAAGAAAGCAAGCTTGACTTCCCTGATCCAACAGTACCACAAATTGCCACCTTCATTCCCTTCTTAGCTTGTAATTCTATTCCGTCAAGGGTTGGGATTCTTGATTCTGTGTCCCAGCTGAAGGTTCCACTCTTTATCTCAACCCCAAATGGTGTTTCATCTTTCGGAACAAATTCAACTGCATCGGGTTGAATCTCATCTTCCTGTAAGTAGGAAGCAATTCTATCAGCAGAAACTTTTCCTTGTGCTATCGCAGACAGTAAATCTGGCAAATTGAATATAGGATCTTGAAGCATCCGAAATGTAGCCAATGCAGATAAGACCCTCCCTGCAGTCAGTGGAATGCTCATCATAACACATCCAGAAAAGGTTGCCACAGAAATAAATGTAGGTGATCCCCAGAAGATAAAAGCACTTAGTGCTGACAATCTAAGTGACTTCCATAACCAATTATGCTCCACTTTTCTCAACATCTCCACCTTATGTAGATAATAACTATCCCATGCCTGAAGTTTTATAGTCTTCATATTCCGCAGAATCTCTGAGGTGTATTTCATTCTTTCATCTTTGGACTCCATAATCTTAGTTTGATAACCCTTAAAGGTTCTTATCAGGGGTATGTTGCCAGTCATCACTATCAGAGTTGTCCCTAATGCCACAAGTGCCCCCATTCCTAGATTCATGTGTAAAATATAGATTGCCAATGATATCTGGATCGGTAACATCCATATTGTGTTGAGGTACCATATAAAATCTGTAATCCTTTGGACATCTACGCTCATGTAATTTATTATCTCTCCGCTCGTGTAGCTTTGCCGTGATTGACTTGATAAAAGTAGGCCCTTTTGGTAAATGTGAGATATCAGAGCACCTCTTAGCCGAAGGCCTAGCTGCCGAGCTCCAAATATCCACTGCCTTTGTGCAATTGTCTCAACCATTTTTGCACCAAGAAAAGCTAGTGCTAGAAGATAGCCACTTTGTAAACCCCGAATTTTCTTTTTGTTGAGGAAGTTTACAAAGTCGTCAATAAGGTATGGACCAACATAAGATGATCCTGCACTAATAACTGCAAACAGGACATTGATTGCTGCTTTCTTTCTTCCAAATAAGTAAATGGCCTTATAGATAGATGGGTTTGTGGTTCCATCCCTTTCCTTTACATACTTGAGGCTTTCGTCAAAGGAATCAGATAGAAATTTTGCAGAGTCCCTGAAGTAGACATCTGGGACTTCATCCTGGTCAATGGGCTTCTTGACTCCAACTTCAAATAATGGATTGAGCCAAGAGAAGGTGATCAGTTGGAGAAGACTAGCTTTTCCATATGGGCTGTCTCTTTTGGCTTCGGAATTCTTTTCCCTCTTTCTATTTAGAAGTGGTTCAGTTGTGCTGTCTGACATGTCAAAAATTATGCCTGTCTTCCCTCTAATAGATATAACTAGAAGACAGGCTGATGCAATAAGACCAAGGATATCCACGCAGTCTGCAAGTCCTAGATGTTCGTCGCTTGTGATGACAAAATGGGCATCAAGAGTCGCACGAGCAAGAGACAGAAAGAAGCTGGAAATCCACCAAATTCTGAGGACCCAAGGAAATTTTATGTATTTCTTATTATGAGTTGTGTAGAGCACAAGAAATGAAGCTGCCCATGATGCCATTTGCAGAATCTCAGATGAAAGAATTGGAAATTTGAATTGGCAGTGAGCACCATTATTTCTCTTTTGCAACATCAAGAGCATTATGAGATGAGTGCTCAATAATATGGTTGTGCAGATAATGCTAAATATGAAGGAAATGCCAACTTTTGTGCCAACTGTCATAGCCTTGTCCCACCTGCCTTTGTATAGGAGTGAATCCAGTAGTAAGATTCCGAGGAATCCCAGTAGGACAAGGATGCTGGCGTCCTCCCATAAGCAGCGCGACAATGGCTGTAGCCATGCAAGGAAATTTATATCTGTGATTGATCAAAACAAGAATCCCCATTAACATAAAGCTGACTAAACTATTCGCACACTAGCACCTAGTTTTTTTGGCAGTACAGCATGTTAAAATTGTATTCATCATCACTTGATTCTGTTTGAAATTTAATTTTTCCTGTTGTTTTCGACTGTTTCTTAATTTTTCAATTCTTAGGTAAACAAACAATGCTAATACGCATTTGTTCATGAATCTTTACTAGTCGGGAAAATCACACTGACAGTCAGTTTTTTGCTAATACTCATCTGTTCATGAATCTTTACGACTATGTTGGCTTACACTAATTTCATTATAATTTGTTAGGGAGAGGGCATAAGGCCTCATGCCAAGTCGACTTGCTTTAATTCTCAATAATTGCCTTCCATCCAAGGTTGGTCTATTGATTATTAAAGTGAGTAGAGCCATCGATGGGGATGGACAGGAGACAATTAACTTACTTCACATATAAAATTTGTTTGACAAATTACTTTCTTCATAATTAAGGAATTTGTTATCTCTACAAAAAGTCCGAAACGCGAAAAAACATTTGCCCTTCCTAACACCCCTTAAATTTCTACTATACTGTTCAAAATAAAGATAGAGGAACTCCATCTTTGAAGTTGCAGTGAGTTTGTCATTCACACATCTTACATCATTCTAATTGATCTTAAATGCAGCTAGAGATCTTAGATCTAGGTATTTTAATTTGTCGAACCACTTCCTTTTTAATGGATTTGGAAACTAAATATATGCTTTGCTATGAGATGGTCACTCAAATTTGAATAATTCATTTAGAAAGTCACTTAATTTAAACTTGTTCTCTTACAAACTCATTCAATTTTGTTTAATAACTCAAAAGTCACTCAACTATTGATATTTCAATTAGAAAGTCACTCAAATATTAATATTTTATACTTTACTTTTTATTTTAAAGAAATAATAAAATATCTATTTTTATTATCTTATCAATCCCGCTCTAATTATTTAATTATATATTTTTTGAAAAAACGTATAGTAGCAAATGACAAAAAGAATTCCCTTTTCCGTTTTAGCAATTGTCTAACTGAAACTAAATATGCTGAAATATGATTATTTTTTTTTAAAAAAAGGTTGGAATCAAGAAGTAATCCAACGCACAGTAGCAATCTTAATTTTTTCTAAAGAATAGTTCATAACAAAAAATGTATTTAAAATTTTTTTAATAAAATAATTAAAATGAACAACTTAATTTTTTAAAAAAAAATAAGTTTAAAACAAAAATTGTATTTCAATAAAATTTTAATTAAAAGTTATTTAAATTAGTTGTGTGACTTTCTATGTAAAATATCAATAATTGAAAAACTTTTGAAGTGACATAGCAATAGTTAAGTGACTTTTGAGTTATAAAACAAAATTGAGTGGCAAATTTAAGTTGAGTAACTTTCTAAGTAAACTATTCAAAGTTAAGCGACCATGTGACATATTATCTCTACATACTCAAAGTGAAAACGGAAAAATATTAAATACTTAAATTTGAAGAAAAAGTCATTAACTTCATTCATCTTTGTGAGAAAACAAATCAATATATATAGTGGTATTATTATTTTTTTGGCAAACTTGGAACTATTAAAGCATATATAATCATGCTCTGACAATACGTTAGTTGTTAAATATGTTTTCTGAGCAATTTAATAAGTAGTGGACAAACATTCTAAGTTGTCTTATGTCTGTATCACGCATGATATTACGAATCTTTAGTAGATCTATATTTGAAAATTTTATAGGTAATGTCTTCACTTACGTGTGCTATCGATCTTCTCAATTGCCACTGTCTTGTTTACCTGATTTTTCTTCTTTTTCTTTTTCTCTGTGTCTAAAAGTTAAAAAATTCGATCACTCTACTTTATTATTCTCTTTAGTAAATGTTAGGAGTTTTTCATATTTATTCTTTATTGAATGAGGTTTTAATTATTTTTATTTTCTAGTTGAATAGTTTAGAAATAATCAAAAGAGTAATTGTAAAGAGTAATTTTATTTGTGTTCTTATTTTTTTTAAATTTAATATGGACTAGAGGGAATATTTGGTACAAAATGTATATCTACATCACTGTTTATAATATACATAGGCATAACTAGCTAGTAGATTTTGTAGAATCTCTCTTTATTTTCTTTCCTAATTAAATTAGCACCTAATATATTATATTGTATTTATATTTTTGCTTATATATCTGTTACTGCCGTGAGATATAGACTTTCATTGGATTACATTATTCATTTTGCTATTCTTTTGCGGTAAACACATTCCAGTAGAGTTAGAATATCCATAGTCACCTTGTTAGGTTAAAATTTTAACATCAGGCAAAACAACTCACAAAGCGAATATGCGAACTATATAATCAATACGATAATTGTTCTTAAAATCTTACTGTTGCAGTCACGTTTTTGTCCCTTGACTGCTAATTACTATTTCCTCTTCAGGAATATTTTCTTTTCTAAGTACTAGTATTTGTGTTGGCCATGTATAGATTTTGAAGTGAAAACTTGATAATTTGAATTTTTGAACATGAATTAATTTTATTTGAAATAAATTGAAGTTTCGTGACTGAGTAAATATTTTCAAAATCAGATTTTCAAAATCTGATCGAAATTTCATAACCAAAACAGATATTTGAAGATAAATTTTTCAAAATTTGATCAGAAATCTCTTGGACAAATAATGTTCCTTATGCTGGTGACGTTTGCATTCATGAAGGGTGAACTTTATGCCCATCAAAGTATATACTAACTAGTTTAATTGCCTGCGAATAACCAATGCATTAATACAAAATGATTTTCTTAAAAATATTTTGTTGAGATAAATAAGTATATTATATATGTTTTCGTAACAACGTCCAACAATTAAAAAAAATATATCGAAATAAATATGAAGGGTGTACAATAGAAAATCAAATCCAAATCCAAATCCAAAATCCTCACATAACTTTTTTTGTAATTTTATAATAAAGGATTATCGAGTTATATTTTTCTCATTTGGAAAAAGAAGTTCCATGGTCATCCATTTCCGGGCACAAGTGAATCCATAATCTAGAGACAAGTTATTTAAACCATATTTAATCTGGCAAGTCTTGTACGTAGACTTAATTTCATGCAGCATTCTAAAAGTAAAATCCTTTAATTTGAAATATAGTTAATTGGATTTCAAGATCGAATATAGAGAAAGCTAGGATGAAGGGCTTACTTGCAAGGAGCTTGGAAATGGAGTCTAACATTCTCTGTTGTTCACTTGAAGAGAGATATGAGATTTATTTAATATTGATTGCTATACTATTGATTACTGGGAAATGCCCATCCTTATATATATACTTACTAGTCAGAAGAGCCCGTGGGGCCTAACATATGTTATTTTTCGGTCTCAATTTATGTGATATATATAAAATTTAAAAAGTCAATCAGTTTTTTAATATGATTTTGTAGATATTTAAAGTTGTTAATTATTGTAATTTATATTTTTATGTAATATACACATAGTTTGAAAAATCAATCATTTTTTAAATATAATTTTTAGATATTTAAGGTCGTTAATTAATGTAATTCATAGTTTCTTTAATGTAACTTTCAATAATATATGTTAGTCTCTTTATTTCAATTTATGTGGCAATGATAGATTTTTTGTGTTGATAAAATTTAAATTAGAGGAGAATTGAGTTGACCTGAAGTAAAAATAAATACGTGTATTGTTAATTATTGTGATTTATAGTAATATTTTTTTTATTAATTTTAAAATATTTACTAAAATAAGGTAAGATAAATAAATTAAAACGGTGAAAGAAATATGTGAAAAAAAGTTATTCTAATGGGCCCTTCTTTTTACTACAAAAATGGTCCAAGTGTAGAAACTTTATTTTAGTTGTGTTGAAGCACACACGAGGACAACCAGACGCTCCTCTCTTTATTGCCTTATTAATAAGTAGTAAGTATAAGTATATACTATAATATCTCAAATGAAAAAAAGTGTTGATTGTCTACGAGAATGTTTATATTGTCGGGTCGTCTAAAATATACTACTTCTTGACATTTTTATTTGTCACATTAAATTTTGATATACTTATTAAACAAATATTGGTTAATATGACTATTTTATCTTATTATCTCTATTAATTGATGTTTATATTATTAGGTCTTGAAAAGTGATTGGGAAAGATAATTCATATTAAGAGTAAAACATGATAAAAAGTAACTACTATATATTTTGATATGTGAAAAGTAATAAGAGTAAACAATCCCACTACACTTTTTTTTTTATGTGAGGGAAACTTTTTTTTATGTGAGGGGGTTTAGAGATTTTGGGACAATTTATCTTTTTGACTATAATTTTCTCAACTTTTCTTTTAAAACATTTCAAACCGCGATAAGCTATAAATATAAATTTTATTTTAAAATATTTGATGAATTTATATCTAAATTTAGAATGAAAATTAAATATTTTAATCCTCAATTCATTCTCATGAATTAGCACGTAAGAAATACTAAAATTATAATCATTAAACAACTTATGCATATAAATAAGATTTTCAATGATTAAGGAAATCGTTGGATAAAAAAAAAGGCACTTCACAAGATATTGTCTTATTTATGGGCAAATTATTGGTATATGTTTATGTTATCATTGGAATGCAAGAGTTAGAGGTTGTCACGTGATGGTTAGTTGTTTTCTTCTTTAAAGGATCATATATTATTTATTTATTTATTTATTACTTTTCTCTTTTACCATTTGGCTTGTTTTGATCCATTGCTCCTTTTGTATATTTTAAAGTATCAGGATTTTGATAAAGGTTCAGAAGATGTGGCAATACTAGAAGTAATCAGTAACAAATGCTTATGATGATTTAATCAAAGAATAACCTCCTACATTTAGAAAAGGGAACAAATCGAGAGATCCCTAGGCATTCCCAATGAGTTTTGCTTAATCATGGAAATTATAAAAGTTATCTTAGGTTCAATTTCTATACATTAATTAAGTAAAATAATTCTTACACTATCATAAGTATTATTTATAAGATACTTTAGTTACTAGGCAGAATTCAAAATTTAAGTTCATCACCATGTTTAAGAATTAATTTTAACTTATTTCTTACCAATAAACTTAGTGTAGTTTTAAGATTACAAGTATAACATTTAATATTTGTTGAAGTATTTTTTACCTCACGCCCATAGACACACAATATGTATTTCGTGTAATTAAATCTTTAAGAATACACACCATCCACCTCCATACGGGGGAAATGAAAACAGAATTCGTTCGGATCCTCCCACATGTTCAATCTTTTTTTAGCGGTTTCCCTAGAGATCTTTATCATTAATGCAACCTTCATTTTGCTCATTCATGGAGTTGTATTTAGTACCTCTAAGAAATAAGAGTTATGGCATTCAATCTCATATTGCAAGAAATCCAAGAATTTCTGGGGGCACTAGCACGAGCAAAAATGGTTGAAAAGTCTACTGTTTGAAATAGAGTAAAACAACCCAAAATCCCAGGAGCTAATCCAAAATCACGCTGGAGCGTATAATAAGTGAGAATGACTTTGAAATGTTAATGTCATTTTTTAAATTTGATAAAGAATTTAGAAGCGTGAGTGCGTGACAATTGATATCGTGCATATACATACAAACATACAAAATAAAGGTAAAATTGAAACAAGGCTCAAAGTTAGGAGGGGATGTACTAGACGAGAAGGAGTGATTTTTATTATTTGTTGTTTTATTTTCTTGAAAGTGATTGGTTATTAAAAGGAGGGAAGATGTGGTAGACCTAATCATCCCACTATATTTTACAGACAAAAACTTAAATACTAAAAAAGAGAAGGGAGTCATTGTTTTGTCAGAGTCATGACTTTGGATGCCACTAACTTTGGGTTCAATTTTATACCATTACTTTTTTGTGTAAAGTAAAAGATTGAATAGGAAAATGTGGGCACTCCAATATCGATCATATTAGGAGAAGAGGATATGCTGGTTACGTGATGGAATTTATGCACTTTACAAGTTCCATTTTCCCTTCTTCTTCTAATATTAGTAATATATATAGGTCTAACTAGGGGTGTACATGATCGGGTTGGTTCAGGTTTTTCAATTATTAAATTAAATTATTTGTGTCGGATTTTAAATCTATACACCAAACCAATAAAACTCGGGTTTTTTTGAGTTTTTCGGATTTTTGGATTTTTTCGGGTTTTTCCTGTAAAGTATTCATACAAACATATAATTTACTTGTACTTCAAATATTTCTTTAGTCCTACCAAAATACAACTATCTAAAGTGTTTCTTAAGAAAATAACACAAAATATGATATGAGTAATGATACTAAAATTCCAACAAAAAAATAATAATAATGAAATCGCGTGAAACAAATATTGCAAATTAACAAGTCATAATGAAAATGATCATAATTTAAAAGTACTAAATCATGCTAAAATAAGTTTAATAAGTATTAGTTACATGACTAAATATTAAAGGAAATTAAAATTAGATTATGTATTTGAATTGTCTAAACCAATGTAAAACCAAAGAACAAATATTCAATATTATTGTCATTCTTAGTGTTGAATTGATTTTCTTTTTGCATTAGTATTAATTTAATTTTGATTTAAGCTTTATTATAATTATCAACATCTGTGGACTATAACCATTATTAAATCATTCAGAATTCTAAGTTTCAAACTTGAAATAATATATTAAAAGATAAAACTATGAAAAAGTATAAGAAATATTTAAAAATTATATCAAAGTAAATATTTTTATGTATAAAATAAAATTTTAAAATTATATATAATGTCGGGTTGGTTTGGTCTCGGGTTGGTTTTTTTTAGTTAAAACCAAACCAACCCAAATATAGTCGGGTTTTTTTTTTCAATACCAAACCAAGTCAAACCAACCACTAGTCGGGTTTTTTTTCTCGGTTTGACTCGGTTTGCGGTTTGGTTCCGTTTTCGGTTCAGTTTTGTACACCCCTAGGTTTAACATATCAATAACTTAAAATTTATTGTAGATATTATATTTAGACACTCAAATTACGACTTGTTTCAATTGAATATCTAAACACGTGATAAAGTATTCCATTCGCCAAGCGTAAAGATGGTTAGGTCCCATTGCCCACTGTCATTTAGGAAAATTGCACTTGTCCAATCAAACTCTTGGTGTTAATATTAGTTTATTGGGCTAGCTAAATTAATTAAATAAAATGAAGACACTTTATATGGTATGATATTAATCACCTTAAAAGAAACTTACGCTTACACAAGTAGACCACACACATATATAGTTAAGAGTACGTCCTTACATATATGTTGTGTAATCAATTTTTGGCGTGGGGCTTTGCTTGGACACCAAATGGTTTTTAAAGGAGAGAAAATGACTTAATAAAAGTACATATTAGTGTAAGACCAAATTAATCAGCCCATTATACTCCCTCCGTTCATTTTTATTTGTCACTGTTTGACTTGACACGCCTATTAAGAAAATAATTATTGATATAAGTATATTTTACCAAATTATTCCTATTATGTAATGTTTAGTATTAAGTCTTGGAAAATGATTTAGAGAACAAGTATTTAATATTGAGGATACATATGGAAAAATATAATTGTTTTTTTCTTGATACATCAAAATTGACAAGTAAAAATGAAAATATATTTTAGCAAAAAGTAACAAGTAAATGTGAACGAAGAGAGTAATTTGTATGCATGATTCGAGACGAGACAAAAGTAACAAGTGGTGCCTGTGTTTTATGAGTTATGAAACATCGGCGAAATTACATGTAACTACCAACTATATGACTTCAAATTTATTTAAACCTTTCTACTTTTTTTAATTTATTTTTGTGCTAAATAAAATAAGAAAGAAAAGAAAAGGGAGAATATGGACACTTTATCACTGCTAGGAAAAAAACAAGTTAGAGTTAGATGTGGAAAATAATATTTTATTATCTATATTCTTGCCTTAAACTTGGCATGCAAGAACCATATTCTTCATCTTTGATGTGACATCAATTATAAACAAAAGTTTCTGATGACTTTACAGAATTTTTGACCAAGTAAGTCATTTTTAAATTAATTTATTAAAATAATATATTTTTTTAAAATTTTATAAAACTAGTATAAACGTAGTTTATAGTAACGTTTTAGGTTATATTTTATTAAAAAATATTCAATAATAAAAAGATAAAAATCTGACAGATTAAACAGACATAAAACGTTATTGTCAATAACATTTTATAATTCGTTACTCGAGGCACATTTTACAGCTAAAACGTGACTCACAGTAACGTTTTTCTGGAATGACTGAAAATTAAAAAAACAATCTTGTACATGCCTCATTCAACTTTATTAAACTTTCCACTATTAAAATGAATATATATATTTTACACTTATATATTCACATATAATAGATTTCTCTTTTCTTCTCTTTTCATACCTAGATAATACTTTTGCAAGGAAAATAAGTTGTGAGGAAGCTTTACTACAATATCAATTAATTCCTTTGTCTCTTCTATTAGATGTAGCCATTATATTTTTTTCAATAGTTGGTTTGCTTACTTATTACATCAATTTTAATTCAATAACTTCTTTATTGATAGTCTAATATTTAATAATGATAAGAAATCGATTGGTCTAATATTTGAAGGGATGCTATCTTAGGTTTGAATTAAGAAGATCTCTCATATATATGATTTATTTATAAATTTTGAAATTGAAATGATACAAGACAAACTCCTGTGTAAAGTCATCCTCACTTTTTTTTCCATTTGTTTAAAAAATGTATTGTCTATGTGAAAAGAGAAAGAAAAGAGAAAATCATATATATTTCAAATGAAGGTATGTACAAAATATATTTATCCATTTTAATAGTGGAAATTTGAATAATGAATGAGAGATGTACAAGATTGGATTTCAATTTTCACCATTGAGAAACGTTACTGTGAGTCAAGTTTTAGCTATAAAACGTGCTTTAGAGTCAGTAACGTTTTATGTCTGTTTTCTCTGTCAGATTTTTGTCTTTTTGTTATTCAATTTTTTTGAATGAAATATAACCTAAAACGTTACTGTGAACTACGTTTATACTAGTTTTGTAAAAATTTTAAAAAACATATTATTTTGATAAATTGATTTTTATAATAGCTTACTTTGGTCAAAAATTCGACTTTACATGCCATTAAATTTCTTCACATCCAACGAACGTGAAAATCAATCTGTTGGGTCCAGCTTGAGTATTTTTTTTCCAAACTTTTCTTTTTTCTTTTGAACAAGATCAGTGGAGGTAAGCACATGTTGGCTTAATGAGAAATAATTAAATAAATATTTAATTATAAATAACTAGAGAACTTATTCGGGATTCGCGCAGTTGTAGAAAACGGTAAGATATCAATTACTTTTTTCGTCCATCTTTACTTGTCTACTGTACTAAAAATAGATGTCAAACAATACTTGTCCAATTTGAAAATCAATGAATTATTTATCTATTTGTGTCTATTTTACCATACTATTAGATACTATTCAATATTTAATATAATTTCCAAAGCATAAAATTTGATATATTTAAAATGTAATATAATATTACCCTATTATTTATTATTTCTTAAGGCGTTTGTTTAATAGTGGATAACTACCGCAGAATTTAGCTCATCTTTTTATAATCGCCAAAAACTTGAAATTATTTAAACTCCCTCTAACTTCTGAAATATGATACTTGCACCCCAGGGAGGTGTTCTTCATCAAGTTTCGCCGCGAATTAATTAGTGGTGTTTATTTAGACACTTTAGGAGGGAAAATGACATTATTTTGATATAATCTAGACATAAAATATTTTGTTAGTAGTTCGCAGACTTCCAACGAAGCATAAGTTATTATTTTGACAAAAAACGTATAAAATACAAAATAAAAGAAAAATCATAGAAAAAAATGTAAAAAAGTGCAATAATTTTTTTACGATCTTAAACATTAAAAATAGAAGGAAAAAATACGAAATCAATGCACAATCTTGCGAGCTCTTGTCGATGTCCACTCCCATAAATTGATCATCATTCAATAGCCTTCATCTTATTCTTCAAGTTAAACTAAAGCATGTAATAAACACCAAAAACATAACAACTTAAAGAGCTAAAATGTGATAATTTCTACAAATTCTTACAGTGTCCTTATTTATAGTACTACAATATGAAATATCAAATATTGTCATGTCTATTAATTATTTTAGGGTTTATGATAATTAAAAATGTGAGAGTAGTGAAATGTAAGCATATCTAAAAATAAAAATAATTTAATAGAAAAATATGTTAGTCATTTCTTCAGAATCATCAACTATATATGTTTATAAGTACAAATATTTATATTAATACATCTATTTTCAAGTTAATAAAATCATAACATTTATAAGTTCTTTAGCAATAATTTTCTTTAGTACTTATTTGTGAATGAATTATAAATTATTTTTTGGTCAAGGATGATTAGATTGCTTGAATTGTAAAATGATGTTTTTTTTGGATTTTACGTAAGTAAATATTATTTTATATTATTTTTTACTTTCAAAAGTTATGATGCTATAATGAATAGTGTAATTTTGATTAAAGAAATAAACAATATACTTGTATTAAAATGAAACAAAAAGCAAGAGATAAAAAAAAAATTGCATACACCATCTTTCCTGAGATTATCTCTATGCATTTTGAATGATCATAATTCTATTTTAATACCTTTCAAGTGTGACACGACCATTTCATCCTCAATAACATAAAATGTTGTATTCATTCAATAATTTTAACATCTATATTCCTTTGACGCCATCCCTCGCTCCTCCATTTTCTTGTCCTCTCTGTTATTAGATAATACTTTACTATTGCTTGTCATTGAAAAATAAATAAAAGAGGAAAGAAGAGAAAAACTTATTACATCAAAAATTGTTGTCATATTGAAGCTCTTTTACTTATTGAAATTTAATTAATTTGTGTTACATAGATTCAATATTCCTTAACATGGGTCATTAAGAAATTAGGCATAGATTCAATATTCCTTAAGATTGGTCATCAAGAAATTAGTTAGGCTTGCGTACATATAATTTTTTTAAATAACATGTATTGCACAAATTAAATATTCCTTAAGATTGGTGATAAAAAAAAATTAGTTAAATTTTGATACATTTGAATTAGAAATGAAAACCATAAAATTCAAATTCAAAATTAATGATATTATACTCTATATACAGTTTTTAAAAGAAGATAGTTGATACTTACCTTGATAAGAGCAAACCTATTTAAATATAGAGAAAAAAATTATATTATACATGAGGAAAGAGAAATAAAAAAGATGAAAATAAAACTTACAAAGAATATTATTCACAAACGACAAAGTGGATTGTTGAACTTATATTTAAAAGAAGAAGAGAGAATTGTTGGACTTACTAAATTTTAATGGAGATATTACAAAAAATGAAATCAATTTGTGCCAGAAGGAATGTGACATTTTCAGTTGTATTTGTAAGTAAAAATTAGCATATTTTTCCTCATACATTAATACTCATAAATCATAATGATGATATTTAATTTATCCAATCAAAAAGAAAAGAGAAGAAAATCAAAGTAACATAAGGAAAATGGAGAGATTCTAAGAATGATTAATATTAATATTATATTAATAAGGAAAGAAATAAATGAGATACAATTCATCTAATTAAAACAAAACACTTTTGTAACATAAAGAGTATAGAGAGATTCTAGAAAATAAATAATATTTTATTGATAAGAAAAGGAATAAATGGAATAACGTTATTAGTTAACGTATATGCTTAGTAGGAGTGATTTCAATAAATGTAATAAATGCTAATAATAATTAACAAGGAAATATATAGTTTTTCATGAAGGTTTTAGAATAGAAAATAAGCAAAAATTTCAAAATTCGGACAAAATAGGTAAATAGTCATTCTGGCAATTGAGACATGCCACATCATCATTTTAACAATCTTTGTATATTAATCTTATTGTAGCATGTAGATATATAGGCATTACTTTACTTCTTTTATGTTACTCATCATATTTTTTTATGACCTATTATTTATAGTTATCATATATATTATCTAGTGTAGTACTTTTTTTTTTATTATCGGAATATAGAAGTTATATTCATAAAATAAGCTTTGTATGCTTTTCTTCTCATTTTAAAAATTAAATAGTATATCTAGTGGGAAGAAAACAACAGAAGAAGAAAAATGGCATTTGAAAAGCATACCTTCAATACGTACAAAATGTACATCTCAAGATAACAATTAGAATGTGATGACCCGAAAGGTCATTTTTGGAAATTTTAAACTATTCGTTTAACTTGAGTTAATTAATTGATAGTTAGTGGGCTAAAGTGATCATTTATTTAAGATCCTATACCATTAGGGCCATGTGTTAAAAATAAATTAGAGTTAAATAGGGTTTAATAAAATAAATTTCTTTTCCTTTTCATTCTTTGCACGAGTTCATGCGGTCCCACTATCAAACTAAAAACGGTGAAGAAGAAAGCAGTTAACAAAGATTGTTCAAGTAAGGTTTAATTAGAATTCTCATCTTTGTATACGTGTTGGTCTATCTATGTAGTAATTTCTTAAGAATCAGATAGAAATTCATAACAATGATTATTATATTAATGAAGTGAAGGTGAGGAATTTCATTTTTAGAATCTTTAAGCCATATGTGGCTGCCGCATGTGTTGGTGGGTATGGTGTCTTTAAAGGTGATAATTATTACTATGAAAGGATTTATTATACTATTATTTACCTAGCTACTATTGAAATAGGTCTCTGGATTAGTACTTTAACAAATTAGTATTTTATTCTCTGATTGGAACATTAGCTTAAGGAATTGGGGATAAGTGCTATGAATAATTATGGCATAGGGGAGGACACCGTGAGTAATAGTTAAGGATAGTATATATGAAGGGAAATTGGTATAATTCTTGAATCCTGCAAATTGTTTCATTGTTGGAAGTTATTTGGAGGCTAGTTGAGATAAATTAGTGGCTGGTATTAGAGAGGGCAATGAATGATAATAAAAGTAAAATTATTGGATAGAAGTATTGGATGAGAGAATAAGGTATATTGCTGTATGTTTGTACCGTGAGTTTGTTCTGAAAATTTAAAGGTAAGTATAGGGAGTTAATTGAATAAGTAATGGTGAGCCAATCATTGGTTGGAATAAAGGGTGTCAAAAAAGGAAGGAAAAATAAATAAATATAGGATGGTGAAATGTTAATTGGCATCAAGAGATACGAACTTGATTATAAAGTCTAGCGAATTTTTAGGTCAAGGCTAAACCTATAGTAATATGGGCGTTGTTAGTTTCAAAATCTTATTGTGAATATGTACTTGAATAGATTGCATTGATTTGGAAGCTCAACAAAAAGGGAAGGCTCAAGTCTCGGAGTGATTGTTCTGTTATTTGAGGCAAGTGAATTTCTAAACCCTTGTTAAGCGTATGAAATTCGTGTATTTCCTTGTGGTATATGTTTGGGAGTAATGAGAATTGATGATGGGTTGATTTGTCCATGTTGAATAATTCTAGTGATGGTAAAAGGGTCATAAAAAGGCTTGTTGTTTATTTGTTGATGTTGTGTCACGATTATATTGTTGTGAATTGTACATTGATATTAAATTGGTCATCTCCTCATTATTTGTGTGAACATGCTATTTGCATTGTTCTGAGACATGATTGTGATAAGTGTTATGAGATAAGATGATGTACCATTTCAAGGGACGTATCGCGCGCCGCAATGGATACTATATTTCGAGGGACGTATCGCGCGTCGCGATGGATACTATATTTCGAGGGACGTATCGCGCGCCGCGATGGTTACTATTATCGAGGGTCGTATCGCGCGCCGCGATGGATGCATGGACAGATATGTCCCCCATGGGTCCCGGACTGAGAGACAGCGGGTGTGTATCATTGGGTCAGACATGCATTACTATACTTGACATTGCATTTCATTGCATTGCACATTTTTATTATATATGAACTTGATCTTGTGTGTTGCTAATCTTTTGAGTGCCTTTCTGTGAAACTTGTTATTGATGAATATTGAGTTGTTATTGAGAATATATAATCTGTTAGAGTGCTGTTATTAAGCTATATGCTTTGTAAACTGTGAATTGTTAGGTTGGGCTGGTTTTATGCAGGTTGTAGTTATGGAGGTTAGGATGGGGTGTAAGGAATACCCGTATTCTGTACCCTTAGCTTGTGTTTAGAGGTTTGCTTGTTGAGTACCGTGTGGTTTGGTACTCACCCCTTGCTTCTACAATCTTTTGTAGGTTACGAGCCCGGATCTTCGTGATACCTTCCATTCTCTTCGTTTCCGAGGCTTTCTGTGGAGATCTGAGAGGTAGCTGTTTTTCATCTCAGCGAACCTTCTTACTCATGTTTCTGATTTTGTTTTTACTTGAAAGACAACGTCATTTGAGACTTGCGTATTTTATTTCAATTCTAGTATTTACATTAGAGGCTTGTGCACGTGACAACCAGGTTTTGTGGATTGAATTAAGTTGACTTGTTTTCGTAATAGTAATTGTTATTGAACTTTGCTTTATTTCCGCACTTTATCGAAATGATTGGGTTTTAGGCTGACTTGTCTTGGTGGGATACGACGAGTGCCATCACATCCAATTTTGGGTTGTGACAGAAATATAACAAAACGAAGCGGTGATATATAGAAAGGGATATATTTTCTAGAGTGTGTTTCTTTATAAGAAAAAAAAAATACAATTTTGCTTGATTGAGCATGCGTCCCCTGACCATCAGTAGGTACAGAAAGAAAGGGCAAAGTGATTTTAGGGTAAATTAACTTATCTATGCAATGGACATTTGAGAATACATAAAAAAAAACATTCGAAATTTGATCTGGGAGTGTCTAGTAGGAATACATTATCATAT
This sequence comes from Solanum okadae, assembly GCA_036553675.1. Classification (NCBI taxonomy): domain Eukaryota; kingdom Viridiplantae; phylum Streptophyta; class Magnoliopsida; order Solanales; family Solanaceae; genus Solanum; species Solanum okadae. Next base: position 16,393,573 of record CM071687.1, on the reverse strand, counting down.
GTTGAAGTGATCAATTGAAATATGTCATAGTTTGAATATCTAAATGAAATTTACTAATAAATTTAAGGATTTGTGATGTATTCCTCCTTAATATTATGCGATTAAGTTTTATATATCATTAACACATGATGCTTTGGTGAACTTATACACTAAATAGTGTGTCTAGCGGGCTTTTATTAATAATAGAAATAAAAATAATTTCATTAAGGATAAGTATTAGTAATGAAGGTCACGCCGGCTAGAAATCATCTTATCAAACCTAATGACGTACCAAATCTATATTTAACAACCATGAAGGAAACAATAACTAGATAGAATTATGTATATTACAACCGTGTTTGCTTAATTAGGTTATGCAAAACTATAAAATCTGACAAGAAAGTCGAGTTATCAACCCCAAACTTCCTTTTACAAATTAATGGATGAGCTAAAAATGATAAATTGCTTCTAACGTAACCTAGAGTATTTTCCTCTTTTCTTTTTCAAATATGTCAAAAAATCTTGATAGGTAATCGCTGCTTCTAGAATTTATTGAATCTTTTTGAAATTGTTGACACTATCATATGATATTACTTTGTCAATCACATCGATAGGTACTTTAGAAAAAACTTCTTATGCATCTTATCATCCAACTATTCTTTCTTACATGTTTTTTTCTACTATGGTGTTTCCTAAATGAAATATATGCATTTCTAACTGCATTTGTAAAGTAATGACCCAACATATCATATTCCTTACCTTCTTCTAAGATGTCCCCATCTTGTAGATTAACAAATCTATTTGAGGAAAAAGAATTACTACCACCAACTTGTAGTTGTTTGATAGTGTTAATCGGTAAGAAAAGTCAACTTCTCAATATTAGAACTCACCAAATGACTACTTAAAATTGCAGCTACATTTGTTGATGGAAAACCTTGCCCAAGCATTACTTCCTTGGCACTTCTAGGAACAAATTCAAGAGTTCCAAATCTCAATTTGTTGTGCATAGAAGATGAAATAGTACCCGCGGGCACAAGTAAAACCATTGCCCATCCACCAACAAACTCCCAAGAGCACCAAGCTAGCTAGCAAGAGTAACCCAGGGCCACCAATAAGACCATCGCCAAGCTAGTCAGTAAACTCCTAGGGGCACCATTCTAGCTAGTAAGAGTAACATTGTGGAACCGATGAGAACCTCGAAGTACCACGTATCACCTATCATCAATACCACCGTGGAACAACGTCAAAACTCAAGAAATTGAGAAAAAGACTCCCAGCTTGTGCCACTCCAATCCTCAATCACCTCGCGAAGCACAAAAACCTTCTGTACCATAATAGAGACGTAGAAATATGTGGAGTGAATAGAAGCTAAACAAAGCAAAATCAACGCCTAAACTAAGGCTCATTCTATCAGACTCAAATCTGCTACTCTAGTCTACAATGATCTAATCTGTCCGAAATGACGCCGAAGAAAAAACAAAGCCTAAAGACCACAATAACCTCAAGTCAATGGCAACACTACCTCATCCTAGACTAAGGCCACACATGCTCCAATATAACAACTAATAACATACAAATCATTCACAAGATATAAGTAAACACATAATCCCCGACTAGCATGGTACTACCCCTGAAATAGTGTCGATCAAACCTAAAACATGGTATCTAGGAAGGAAAGAAGAACAACTAGGTACCCACCCCTAATTCACTATAATCAACAAGTATTTACACATTCAAGGGTCGTTTGGTAGGCCGCATTAAAATAAATAGTCCATGTATTATATATGATATTATTTAGTACTATGTTTGATAGGAATTTGGATCTATGTATAACTAATCAATGGATTAGTTATACCTCCTACATCGTATTATATGATGTATTATTAATACCTTCCATTTGGAGGTATTAGTAATACATAGGATATAATACCATGAGATAAGTCTATGTGAAGACAAAAATATCTCTCAAATCATTTTTATTATTTTGTTTATTTTTTTGATTTTATGTTTTATATTTGTACTAGTAAATTATTTAAATAAATTAGCTTACAAATTATTTAGAGAGAGTTGTTTGTTACTAAATAAATCCAACAGAAATTAATACAATATTTGAAATGTGAGTTGTTTAACATTAACTAATTAAAAAGACAAATATATCACCACATGACGTTTGTGATCTTAATTGAATGTGTGTGTGTATATATTTGTATGGTTTTCTAATTATTTGTATTTTGAGCAATTTATAAAATTGCATGCATATTAAAAACTACAACTTGCAATTTTTATGTGTAAATGTAGATGATTAATTCAATTTTACTATTGTTTACCGTCTTTTCAATTTTAAAAGTTGATAGAATTTAAATTTTGTAAGTGATCAAAATTGTTCTTCTCATATCTAGTTAGAAGGCCATAAAAAATAATATTGTCCGACAATTATTTACCTTAACCCAATTACATAATAATTTAAGGGTATAATTGAGAAGAAGTTTTTTATAAAGTTTTAATCCAAACACAAGATAAGGTGGGAAACAATGAACCAAACATTTGATAAAAATAAACTCTGCATTACTAATCCCTGCACTATTAATCCCTGCATTACTAATCCAACATTACTAATCCCTGTATTATTAATCTTTGTACCAAACGACCCCTCAAGCTTCATCTTGTAGAAGGAAAGTCGTAGACTACCTTAAGGCCGACCGCGCGTGCTCCGTATTACAATGTCAGAGCCTTTCCATTTAGAATGGCCTCAGAACACTTCCATTGTATCAAAGATAGGATCATAACATCAATACGTCTGTTTCAACACAAAAAACACATAACATAAAAATGGACTAATTTCAGAGTCAAACGGGAATTGTGAGACCCACACCAGAATTTCAGGAATTGACTCCATCCAAAGGTCTTAAACAGTACCCCGAACTTGTGTTCTAGAATGGAACACAATACGGGGCTCGAAACAGTCAACAACAACAAACATGTAATTTTCAACAAAAGAGAGCTTTAGACAGCCAGCTAACTCACGATTATACCTCAAAAAATGAGTACCCAACAATTTTCGATCACTTTGAAGAATAGCCACAACACATTCGAATGCACAAGACTTTGAATTACCCAATTCGAAGCTAAAACGAGAGAGAAATCGCCTTCCCATATTTGAAATATAAGTTCTAATCACGTCCAAGTCTTAAGTTAAAAGACTGGTCGAGGATCACTTAAGCGACCACTCAAGTAACCTAAGCGACTGGCCTTGCTTCCGCAAACCCTAGGTCGAAAAAGCGGAGCTTGCTAAAGCGATCCCTAGCTACAAAAACGAGTGCCGCTTAAGAGGTTGCTGCCTGATTGGGCGTGCTCACTAAAGAGGAGCCCTGGCCGTAAAAGGGAAGCTCGCTTAAGTGAGCCCAGGGGAGCTAATTCGGCTACACTAGCATTGAGGCACAAAAAAATTTCAACAAAGTCCCTAGGCTTTGTTCGGGGGCTCGAGATTGGTTTGGAACCCTGCGTATACATACGAGATATGCAACCCAATCAAATTCGTCATTCCAGACTCAACGGAGTAGTCAAAACATCCATACGAGGTCATCTTGATAAAAAGTGGGTCCCACACCCAAATCCATTTTATGCCAAAATTTATAAGGGGGCTTGGAATTAGCCTGGAAGCCTTGGGATCCACACAAAGGCTTGTTCTAGACCAAACTCAACATTCTAGAGCTAACGGTATGTACGAGATTCTCATCCGAGCACATTTACGAAGAATGTTAACCTAGGTCTAACTTAGGCCTTAAATTTAAAGTTAAAATACCTAATTGCATAAACTCTCACTTGTTGACACCCAATTTTGACTTTCCCCGATAGTAATTAATTTGTAAGTTTCTTCAATTTCAAACGATTTGAAATAAAAAGCTTTATAGAATTCAAAAAACTTTTCAAGGTTATTTTAAATAATTTTAGTCAAATTTTACAATTTTTAAATGATAAATATATTTCATATAATTATTTATATAATTAATCCATTTTATCTGAAAACCATTTAAAGAGATTTTACACTTTTTAGGTTAAATATTTTATTAATTTAGTTTAGTATAAATTATAATTATAATTTTGAGTTAATTAAGTTGGTTAGTTTATAATTAAGTTAATTATTTCATTTCGTTAAAATTAAGAAGCTCACTAGTTAATTTTATCTAAATTCGTCCAGTTTAAGATGTGACCAAATTCAAATAATTATCTCAATTCGGTTATTTTTAATCCCAATTGGCTATAATGGAAATTCATAGGCTAAATCCTTAATTTGTAAATATAGCCCTTTCTTACTTCACATTCAACCCTTTAAAATACTAAGTTTTGGGCCCTTTCCTTTAAATTCCAGCAACCCCTTTTTGGCCCAAATTCAATTTTCAGCTAACCAAGCCTCAACCCAATTTTGGGCCAATCCCAATTCTCCTGAATAACTCAGTAGCCCATAACAACCCAACACCTAATTCCAATTCTTTTTTCCATTCCCATCCCAACTCCATTTTGAACCATCAGTGATCCACTCCAATTCTTCCTCCAACCGACCCATTTCTTTTATTCCCAAAGACCCACCAACAACGTCAACAACAACAACTGTACAACATTAAAATTCACAGCAAGGGCACGACGTCCTCTTCAACATTCACAAGCAGACGGAAAGCAACAACAACTAGCAAATGATTCTGAAAAATGAGTAAACGGTGCATATGCATAACATATTTATCCGCGTCTTCCTCCTATGCCAGATCAATTCATACAGCACCCCCGTTGCCTTCCTAAAGCCTGCAGATTCGTCCTTGTGGTTACGAGATTGAGCCACGTTGAGTTGCGAGTACAATGAATCGATCCTAGTCGTCCACCTTTCCCTTTCCCCTTTCGGAATTTTTTGAAATTTCAGAAGGAATTGGCATATTCCTCAAGTTTTGGATAAAAATTAGGTGTTTGAATTCGAATTAGGCCTTGTTCCTATCCGTATCTCATCCTTTTCCCCCCAAATCCGAACCCTAGTTTCATTCTATATAAACCCCCTTCTTTTTCATTGTGAAGGGTTGGAAAAAATTGGTAAATAACTAAGGTAGAGAGAACAATAGTTTACAGAGAAAAGATTTTATAAGGTCGCAAATAGAGAGTCAAAACTTGAACAAAAGCATTCTCGGTTAGCATCCAAAAGGATTTGAGTTTCTTTGAGCTTTGTTTCTTCTTTCACGCACTGTTGGAGCTCGCCGAAGTTCTCAGAATTCGCATTGTGGTGGTGGAAGTTCTGCTCGAGTTCATCTGTTCCAAGTTCGCTGCCCCAAAAGATGTTCATTCCCTTTTACTCTTTCGCCTTCCCCTCACTTATTTTGAATTGAAAATTATGAAGTGCTATATGTGAAATGTTGAAATGCTTCGGGTTTAATTTTCTCAGCTCCGATGTGGTTTCTTCTCGTTCTAGTAATAACATTTTTTTGTTTTTTCTACTTGGATTGATCTCATATTCATTTGGGTTTCAATATCGAGTTTATATGTTGTATGATTCAAATTGTTTACTGCGCGTTTTGTCTCCTACGTAGTTCTGTCTGGGATGTTTATCTTCATTGAGTCATAATTTCAGATTTTCACTATTATTAACCTATTATCATGTTACAGGTAAATCTTGTCTATTAAAATGTTTACTTTGTCTTGTGTATGTCGGCTAATAATGAGATGTTGATAGCTTGTCGTAACCTTATTTTAGCTTAGCTTATTTATTTACTGTTAGTTCATCTCTGGAACGTCTGTTTTCCTTCATATGTTGGGGCTGCTTGGGTTTCATAAGTGAGATTAAAATCTGATTGTCCCTTCACTTCCTAAGTGTAGTTTGACTTGTTTTGATGCTATTCATCAATCATGGTTCAATATTGTAGTTGTTTTTCTTTAGGTTTTAATTCACTGTTAACGTGCTCTTCACACGAGATGAGTTTGGCTTTAGTCAATAGATAGCAGTTGGAATAAAATTCTAATAATTGTTAAGTTTGCCATTTCATGATTAGATCAGTAAGCTTTTCTCATTTTTAGGTGTATTTTTCTTGGTTGATTTCTGGGTTTCTTATCGTGTATTATGAGCACTAATCATTTTGTTATAGATTTAATTTCGTTGTTCCAGTTGTTAAAATGTGACTTCCTTAACTTGTTTATTTTCTAGTTTTTATTAACTTAATTAATTATCTGGTCCAATCATGCTAGGTTTAGGTTTATGTATTTAGTTTGGTACCTTTGGTTTATTGGAATGTGATCAGTTCTCTATTTAATTTCTCTTAGTTTGGTATTCGTCGTCTTTGCCTTGTCTATGATCCTATTCCGCTTTAAGTGTTAGCAATTTCTTTGGTTAGCTACTATTCTTCTTAATTATAGTAAAATAATATGATGTTATTTTCAGTTGTTTCTTTTCCCATTAAAAATCCATCAGGGATTTTTTACTGTGTATTTAAAACTGCTTTGATCTTGATAACATTACTTTGTCTGATGGGAGTTAAATCGATTTATTCGTTCATTATTAATTATTAATCCTTATCTTATCAATTTTGTTGCATGTAAATCTTCCCGAGTCTTCACGGACTTTATCTCCATTCCTTGCATTTTCTTATTTGGGTCATGAAGGCCCAAAATTTGCCTTTTCCCAGTCGACAATCCATAAAAATTGAAGAACAGGTTCTGGGAGCACGTATACATTAAGTATACACGATAAAGCGCCGCAGATCAGAGTGTAGCAGAAATGGGCTAATAAAGCCAACCTTTTATTTTTAAAAGTTGTATTTTGTTACTTTGGGCCTAAACCCCTTTTGTCATTATTATTATGTGTTAGTTATTTGGACAAGTACCAAATGCAAGAATTGGGCCTAAAGCCCAATGGAGAAATCAGGTTACCTTAGTTTCTTTAGGACATGTGCAAATGGACCATATGTCCAAAGTTGAATTCAGGCCCAAGTGCTGAACCAGGCGGACAAATCCAGACTTGGTCCCAAATTTTCTTTCCCTATCTATTTAACTGCCATTATGTGTTAATTTGTTAAATTGATTTTAAGGTTTTAAAAAATTCAATTCCCCAAAGGAAACCATTTTGAGTTAACACTTATATTTTTTCGAAAATTAAATATGATTATCTATTTTCTACTTCACCCTTTTTAGAATATTTGCAAGTTATTTACTTAAGTAATATTTCTCCTCCCCTTAAAAAATAATTTTATGTTTTAAACTATTATTTCCGCAACTTAATCAATCATGTTTATCTTTGCCTTTGAATATTAGCTAAGTATTTTAATTGCCGAATAACCGCATGTTAGTGGACATTTCGAGTGCTTTCAAACCCTTCTCAAAATGCTAATACGAACCCTAAACCCTTTTTCAATTGATTTACTGTTTTATTCTTTTGAAATTAGTTTTCTTAATTTTTGTTTAAAAATTAAGTGGCGACTCTAAAAACCTCATTTTCTTTTTTCAATATAAACAAAATGACGACTCTGCTGGGGAATTCAATGGTTCTAACCTTAAAATTAACTTATTTGGCTATGTGTTTAACTGTTTGCTTGTTTTAATTACTGTATATTAAACTGTGGCATTCATTAATCGATTCCGCCAAATGGAAAATAGTTTGCATTAGGAAAAAATGGCAGTTATGTGGCTTTCCACGGCTGTCCTTCAGAAAAGCACCTTCAAATTCTTTTGAAGTGATAAATGAATAGTTGGCTTGTGGTCATCCAACGTCGTTTATTATACTTCACCCCGTAGTTTGTCCAACTAGGGTAACCATGTCTTTTCTAAACCAATTCTAGTCAACCTAGATTAGAGTGAAACCAAATCCAAATTTAAGCATTAGCCTAAGATGACTTTATACCCAACGCGTATTAAGTCCATTAGAAAAACTGCCAAAAAACATGTCCAAGGTCCACGACCTAATGACATATCATGTTATTTGACATTTGAAAGATGTATGTGTAGAAGCTCGATTGTTACCTATTTGGCGGGGGGGGGGATCTTAATCGGGTTTTATTTTGTAGGTATGGCTCAATTTCTCAAGTTCGACATGGCTGTGAAGGCCCAAGATTTGCTTAAATTATGGTACTATGACCTAAATGAGTTTCATAGAAAGGACCTCAACAAATATATAGGAGCACTAATAGAGCTCATTGACATGGTTGGGTGGCCCGAATTGATAAAAGTGCTCACGGGCTATTGGGATAGTGAGAAAATGGTGTTCTGATTTGGAACAATGGAAATCACCCCAACAATAGAGTAAATTTGGGATGGTAAGATACTGTAGGAACATGGATAGAAAGAAGATCCGAAGACAGGTGGATATCCTAATCCCTAACAAGCCTATTGTCGAGGACATTGCAAAGTGCCTCGGATTAAGAATTGAATATGCCCACTGGGTCCTAGGGTCAAGCATTGCTTTCAGATTTGGGTATGCGAGCTTTTATGTAAAGTATAACCAAGAGTTCAAGACTACTTTCGGAGAATGGGACAAAACCAGACCTCTAGCGTTCACTATCGCATTTTTAGGTACTATAGTGTTTCCCCTGACCCTGAGCCTCACTATCAACACCCGGATAATCATGCTTGCAAACACTCTATTCCACGGGCATGAGAACCAAGGGCAAGTGAAATATTATCCCATCGCACCTGTCATCCTATTCGACATGTACCATGCTCTGGGAAAGTGTAAGGAAGTGCATCGTTATTTTTAGGGTCGCAACTTCCTCCTCCAATGGTTGATAATGAGCCACTTGCTGAAGGGACACGGGACTCAAAATCTCCATACCCTCAATAAACATAACACTCTTAAGAATTTTAATGGGATGTTGTTCTGCGGGAGCTAAACAATAGGAGAACCAGAGAAGGATGGGCTCAATTTTTTTCTAAGTTAATGGAGGACGATATCCAGTGGATGTTCGATCGGTTTATCTCGAAAAAGGTTGTAATGCGAGGTGACAGACAGGTTGTACTTCCTCTACAAGATATTCGGGGTATCCGCCCATATGCACCCATTCGGGTCCTGAGGTAGTTTGAGAGAAAACAAACCTTACCTCCAAACAGATATTACCGGATCTATTAGTTTGACCACGGGGATGATAGAGTCCTTAATGCTGGAGAAATGTTGAGAGAATGGAAGCAAGTAGTGCGAATGGATGAAACAACCATTGCCGCAGACCGATTTTATGCTGGGTACGTCGAAACTTACAAATCTTGGCTAAAAAATGATTTGCAAGGCCTATACTTGCCATTTCCAAACATCTACCACAGTTTGGAGGACAAATAATCCGAGGCTCTGATAGAATTGGAAGAAGTCAAAAAGAAAGCTTGGGAAATGCATAATGAATTGCTCCAAAAGCAAGAAAGAGGATAAATATGCCTTCGAGAGTGTAACCCAAGAATTAGAAAGCTTGAGGAGCGATCTTGGGGAGCTTAGCTCATGGATGGAAGGTAAGAGAGGAGACATGCGGTTTGAAGATTGGGAAGAAAAAGGGCATTGATACGACGGATACTGGCTAATAGCTCAGTATAGGCTTCAGCGCTACATGCGACAAAACAAGAAAAACAGATCGATAACGGGATCATCGGGGACCTCTTAGTGTATGTCACCCTTGCGTGGGTCTTTCTATGTGTATTTGCAGTTATTTGCCCCTGAGTGGGCTTGCTTTTCTTGTATTGTGGTACTCCTTTCAATTGACCCCTGCATAGGTCTTGCCTTATGTATTTCTCATTCATTCCCTATTACCTCTGTTTATTTTCTCTTTTTGAACATTATTTCTATATATACAATTTTTTTTGGGGTAACGAAATGGTTCAATTCTACATATACATCATTCAAATACGCTAGGCCTACCCTTGGTACAAAAGGGCCCCCTACTTGTTTAGGACGCGCGATAGCCGCTGTGTACTTTAACTGTTTATGTGATATTGTTGCTTTGAATGAGGAAATTTTAGCCCACTCCTTTCCAAAAATTTTCCAAAAATCTTTACAAAACCAAGCCACTACCTCAATGTTTGATATAAATTCCTCGAGTCTTGAGTTTCTCAGCCAGAACTAAATCCCACTACCATATCCTAAGCCATTACTCTATCTCAGGAAAGGTTGAATCGCCTCTAAGATGGAAAGAAGCCAGAATGTCGAAGTGGAGCTGACTGAGGAAGAACTGATGCTAGAACTACACCGGATCAACCGGGAGATCCGAGAAGTGAAGGAAAGGGCAATTGAAGTAGAATTCACCACTGCAGTTGCCCTAGCCAAAAGTGCAACATTAGATGTGGAGCTAGAAACTAAAAAGGTGAGATTGTCTATAATGGATGAAGAAATAGCTGCTACGCTGAAGAAAAAAGAGGATGCAACACTGGAGATTCAGAGGCTGCGCATAAAATACCCTTTCCTTGATAAAGAGGTTAATGTCACCACTCTCGAAGACCCTAAACCTGAAGTTGCTGAAGAAGAACCCGAAGAAGAACTTAATGATATGATTCCTTTTCGAGGACGACTGAAAGAAGGAGACGAGAAGATCACCTTTCGGGCATATCGTTAGAACCATAGCGTGGGGGCAAATGTTGCTCTAATTTACAAGCATCTCAAGGCCTTAGGCATCCTGAAACCCCTCGAAGGGACCACTTCAAGGGTTGAACATGAAAACGTACATAAGACATGTGCCTACCATACAGATAAAAAGGGACACACGATAAATGAATGTGTGGAACTGAAGACCGCGATCCGCAACTTGACCAACAGTGGGAAAATTAGTCGTTTGTTAGGTCATTACACTCTTCTTACTTGTGATCAACCGGAGCCTGGTATGCCGGTCACATAGCATACTTTGTTTCACTGTCACTACTTCACACCTTTTGAAGATCCGCGACGGACTATCTATTATAAGTTGGTTCGAGGCGGGATCCTGAGACCTACCAAAAAGAAGGTTGGAATGGTCTCTACCTTTGGAGGTAGGTGAAACTTTGAATCTTGCCCTATCATGGCACCGGGATCACAACATTGAAAAGTGCCTCGTATTATGCTATGATGTAGAGTTCCTAATTAACAAGGAAAGGATCCAAGTCAAATTCCCCCCCTATTGTCATGCGGAAGAAAGAAGCTTTGACTAGTCAGAAGTAGGGCTGGCAGGGGGACCGGGTCGGCCCTCCCCGGCCCGCGATCGGTTCGAGAATCAGCTCGCCCGACCTGGTCGCGTAAGTTCTCGTGAGTTGGAAGGGGTTCGGGATAGGGGACCGTTTAGGGGCCGGTTCACCCTTTGGTCCCGGTCGAACCGGCCCGGTTCCGATCGAACCGACCCGGTCCCGGTCCGGCTAAACCGGCCGGTTTCGCGGGATCCCCTCAATTTTATTTTTTTTTTGTTTTAAAATTATATCCGTTGGGGACCGTTGGGGCAACGGCTAGTGGGCCCCTCCAACAGATTTATTTACCTTTTTCACTTCCCCAACACCCCCTACCACCCCCTACTTTTATTACTTTAATTTAAACCCTTAAGTTATCAGAAATACACTTTAACCCATTTTTAATATTATAAATACCCATCTATCCCTTATTATTACTTACAAAATCATCTATTCTCTCATCTATTTTCTATATCCTCTCAAGCTTAAGTCAATTTTTTATTCCATTTAAGTCTCATATTATATCATAATACATATATTTCAATTCTAAATTTTTATATTATATCATAATATATATAATTCTCATATTTGGTATCAAGTATTGGAGTTCCAAATTACAAGTTACAACAAACTACAAGCTTCAAGAATCGATTATAACGTCTACTAGTAACGTAGACGTTTGGTACATTCGTTTCATAATATTTATATTTTATTTTTCGTCAGTAATTTTTGTGTTATTATTATTTTTATATTACACTTTACATATAATTAAATATGAGTTCTAGCAAAAAAAATACCGGTAAAGGAAAAGAGAAAGAACCAAGTGACATTAGTAAATTATTTAATTTTAATAAAAAAAGTAGTAAGGAAAAAAACAAGAGTAAATGTGGTAGTACTTCTTCTAAATCAATGTCTAGAGTTAGATTTAATAAAAATGATTCTACTTATGTTGATGATACTTCTTATGATATTGATTCAAATGCTCAACTCGATCATGAAGTTTTACGACAAATTTATAGTGATATTAATCCTTATGTTGCTGAAAATTCAGGTGAAGAAGTAGAAGTTGGTTCGGAAGAAGATGAATTAGAAGATACACCTACTAGTCCGGTGACAAATGTTCCAAATGAAACTATAAATTCAACGGAGCAAAATTCTGGACGCCCACCCCTTATACCTCCTACAAGGGAGAAGGTGAAGTATCAACGCCCTAAAACTTCTGTTGTGTGGCAATTTATGACTTTAGATAAGGAAAACTCTATTGCTATTTGTAATAAGTGTAAGCAACCTTTTAAACATAAACAAGGTGGAGGTCAAGGTGGGATAGGGGGCTTAAATAGACATTTGTTATCTTGTGTGCCAATTCAATATAAAGAAGCTAAATCATTAGCCGATAGAAAAAAAGGAATTCCAGTTAATGATTTTGATATTAATGTTAATGAATCGGTAGGGGCTTCTAACATGGTTCAAGGAACATTAGATCCTTCTAACTCCGGTGGTCCACTAACACAACGTAAATATAATAAGGAAGGAGATCGCGAAAATTTAGCTAAAATGGTTTATATTTGTGGTTTGCCTTACAATTTTCCTTCACATCCCGGTTTTATTGAATATATTTAACAAACTTATAATCCTACTTATAGAGGTTTTTCAAGAAATACTGTTAAATCTGATGTTTTTGTATATCAAGGTAAACATTGTCAATATCTTTGTTGTATATTTAGCATATTAGATTGTAGAGTGTCTATAACTTCGGACATGGGTCGTAGTGTTAATAGACGTGATTATTTAACTGTTACAACACATTGGATTGATCATAACTGGAATTTGCAAAAAAGAATCTTAAGTTATAAAGAATGTGTAGAGAAAAAAATCGGTGCATATTTAGCTTCAAATAGTTTGAGTGTTCTAGATTATTACATGCTTATAGATAAAGTAATGTCTGTCGCATTAGATAATGCATCTAATAATATAAATGCTGCTAGTATGTTAAAAACTAGAATTAGATTGATAATTCTTTTCATGTTAGATGTGTTGCACATGTATTAAATTTAGTTGTACAAGATGGCATTTCATTATTTAAATGTGGTTGTATGAAATTTGAATATATGTTGTTGCCTGGATTTTTTATGCTCAAAGAGCTGCTAGAATTAGGGAATTTAATGAGCGTTGTGTACTAAGTGATTTGCCACCAAGAAAAATTCCAAGACATATTAAAACAAGGGGGAATTCTTTTTACAAAATGTTTTCAGTTGCTTACGAATATAAAAGACCCATACAAATGGTGTTTAATGCTCATAATGCTGACCCATTAGAGAGAATTTGTGAAGAAGATTGGGAAGAAACTAATGAACTATTAGAATTTTAAGACTTTTTTATGATGCTACAATCATGTTTTCTGGAATTTATTATCATACTATTTCATCAGTATTAATAAATATTTGTGCTATTTCAATTCAATTTTCTAAATACAAAAAAATTGAAAAATTTAGAGTTGTAATTGAAGGTATGATTGAAAAATTTTAAAAATACTTTTTTCCTATTCCTCAAATTATTTTAACTGCTACTTTACTTCATCCTGACTATAAATTATGAGTTGTACAGGGACTTGTTGACACTTTTTATGATACTTTAGAAATTTTACCGGAAGAAAATCCAACTTGTGAAATGTGTAAGTCTAGCATAAAAGTAGAAGCAAAAATTTTGTATGAAAAATATATAACTACAGGAAATACTCAAGGAGAAGTTGGTCAAACTTCTAATCCTCAGAGTAAAGCTCGAATTTCAAGTTATATGCGAGGTTTTCTTGGTCTTAATTCTACTAACCGTGATGATTTTGAAGAATATCTTAATCAATCTTTAGAAACAATGGAAGACGGAGATGGCAATGAAGATTTATTAGCATGGTGGAGGAGGCGGAGCGTTGCATTTCCAATTTTGAGCAAAATGGTTCGTGTTGTTCTAGATATTCAAGCTTCATCAGTTGCATTAGAGACTGCTTTTAATGCGGCAAGGTTTCAACTTGGCGATCATAGACATTCATTGGCGGAAGAAAGTTTGGAAACATCAGTTTTATTTAGAGACTGGGTCAACACCGAGAGGAGGAATTCTATTTTGCCAAGGTTAAGTTCCAAACAAGAAGCTTGAATTAATGCGGTAATTAGATCTAGTGATGATGAATTAGAGTCACAAGAGTTTCTAGCAAGTTTGCCAACACCGAAGGATGTTACCATCGATATGATGCGACAATTAGAATTGAATTTTAAAGGAGAATACAAATATTAGATTACATCCGAGAACTAATTGAAACAAAACCCTTCCAAGAAGGTGGCTGCGTAAATTAGTTACTCATCTAATATTTGTAACAAATATTAGTTTTACATATGAGAACTTATTGAAACAGAACCCTTCCTAGAAGGTGGCTGCGTATATTATTTACTCCACTAATATTTGTAACTTGTAACTTGTAAGTTCTAAGTTGCAATTAGATTTTATTGAATAAATTTGATGGTTTTATTCAAGTCTTTTTTATATAACTATTGTCTTGCATTTTAATTTTAATTTTAAAATACTAAATTTAAAATACTTAATTTAAAAATTGAAATTTGACATTTGAAATTTCAAGTTAAATTCTTTTAAAATATTTAAAATACAAATTTGAACTTCTCAAATTTGAAATTTGAAAACTTAATAATTTTTTATTAGCTAAAAATGTTATTGAAAACTAAATAAACAAAAAATGCTATTCAATAACATATAATTTCAATACAAATAAATAAACATATAAAAAAAATAAAAATCCCACGTCCCGTCCCATCCCGTCCCGCCAAACCCCGTCCCATCACATATATATAGTGGGACGGGATGGGATGAATTTTTATCCCCCAAAATCCTGGCCAATTGGTCCCCTGTCCCGTCCCATCCCCTAGTCCCCGTCCCCGTCCCCGTCCCCTTGCCAGCCTTAGTAAGAAGAATAAGCCTTGACAAAGGCACAATTTATGTTCAGAAGTCTTATTGCATGTTTTTCAGTTTCCTTGTAATCAAGAAATGAATGAATAAAAATCAAAATTCCCTTTGTATTCGAACTACGTAGGGCCTGAATTCTCCTTTGGAGATACGTAGGCAGCCTTTCAAGGCCCGGCCCCTATCCTTTTAAAAGTTTCTTCTCCCCTCATTCTACAAGGAAATATTGAGTTCACATCAACAGATGCCGAGAGATGCAGCAAGAAGACCTTAGTTCAACGCAGATCAACCTTCCTAATTCACTAGTCACAAAATAAAATGAACAAATTCTTGCTTATTCAAAAAGTTCAGTCCACGTTACTCATGGGTTAACATGTCCTCGAATGAAGCAACTCTTATGTGTTTATATGTCTTCTATGTGATATTTTGCATCATGTTTTCATGAATTAAAACTAACAGGTTTGCCATTGAGTTGTTTTTCTTCTACATGTACTTAGAACAGATCTGTGTTGATAAGGTGGCTGATCATCCTTATTTCACAAGATCTAAGGCTACCAAAGATTCCTTCCCCTATCAAAGTTCATAGAAAGGAAAAGCAGTAATGGGTGATAACAATGAAGAGATTGGCTTGACTGATGTTGTCGGGGCTCAGCCCACTGTCGCTGATCAAAATGATTTAATTATGCAACTGATGCAGCAGATCACCGAAATGAGAGTCGAAATGATGAAAAGGCAAGATTTGCCTAATTGGATTTTCGCTGTCAACCCTCCAGGAGATGTAAGAAATCTACTTTACTTTCATCTTCAAACGCGAACAGGCTCAGAACCCACCCTCCAGTCCTGCTAAAAAATCCCTCAACCTTCAACCTAATCGCCCCAAATCCCCATTATACCTCCGTCTCTTACCAAACACCACTCCTCCTCAAGGTACCAACCCCCAAGCGCCACTTCCTCCTCAATATCTCAACCCGCAAACTTGTCCTCCCCCTCAAAACCAAAATGTTAACAACCCGTAAACCTTGCCCCATCACTAAAATAGACATACCAATCCCCTTACTTTCCCCCAAAATTACCAAGCCCCTCCAAATACCCAAAATCCCTCCATTGTTCCACCCTTGCCTCAAAAGACTACTTTCCAAATCCTAGTCCCAAATGAACCCTTCGCTAACTGTTCCGAACTCGATCATTATGAAGAACAAGAGAGAGAGTGGAGGGGAAAGGAAGAGGTAGCCAAGCTGTGTCACAACCCGGGGCTACCCCCTAGATGTGACACGGAGTACAAGACTCCGAAGAGTCTCATGCAAGCCTCATAGCATTCATAACATTCGATATATAGAAATAGTGCGGAATTAAAACTCATTTAAAATCCATACAATCAAAACTTTATTTAAAACACTTGAAACACAACGGAAGTCTATTGTCTCACATGGCCATCTAAAAACAATATCCGAAACATAAGTAGGGTCACGACCCTTTACAATCGAAAAGTCAAACAATAGTCTTTTACATGAAAGAAAATGAAACTTCAAGTACTTGTCCTCGATCTATGAGGACATACCACTTAGTCTTGGAGAATCTCAAATCCAAGCTTCAACTAGAGAGAAAGCAACTCACTTGCCGGAACCTACACTTGTAGTAAAAGATGAAGAAATATGGGTTAGCACAATTAAGTATTAAGTATGATAGCCATGCAAAAGCCACGCTTAAAATGAATATTTTATTTGAAATTCATGATATATCCCATTTTGATAAAACTTCATGAACATAAGCATAAGAGGCATAATATACAACCGTAACCAACATACAAGTCATTTCTTCACATTAGAACACAATCAACATATAACCAATTACCTTCACATTAGGCCTTCACCTCAAGTAACCCTCAAGCTATACTTTGTGCAATGTATGAATAGCGTCCCATACCACTATCCACACTAAGTACCACCTCAAGGTCACCAAAAGTGAACTTACCATTCAATCTTTCCATCTTTATACACTATTCATACATAAGAGACATAAACATTTCATACATCATATCATCACATACCACTTAGTCTTGGAGAATCTCAAATCCAAGCTTCAACTAGAGAGAAAGCAACTCACTTGCCGGAACCTACACTTGTAGTAAAAGATGAAGAAATATGGGTTAACACAATTAAGTATTAAGTATGATAGCCATGCAAAAGCCACGCTTAAAATGAATATTTTATTTGAAATTCATGATATATCCCATTTTGATAAAACTTCATGAACATAAGCATAAGAGGCATAATATACAACCGTAACCAACATACAAGTCATTTCTTCACATTAGAACACAATCAACATATAACCAATTACCTTCACATTAGGCCTTCACCTCAAGTAACCCTCAAGCTATACTTTGTGCAATGTATGAATAGCGTCCCATACCACTATCCACACTAAGTACCACCTCAAGGTCACCAAAAGTGAACTTACCATTCAATCTTTCCATCTTTATACACTATTCATACATAAGAGACATAAACATTTCATACATCATATCATCACATAAGGACCATTATCTAGGGCAACTCGAAGTCATAGTAATACAATATATGATTAGCATCCCATACTACTACTACTCACACTAAGTACTTCTTTGAGGCCACCATAGACAAGACATATTCATACTTAATAAGTCATATCAAGGAAGTAACTCATAATACAATCCAAGTATAGCATGCATATTTACATTTAAGCATATAAGAGTCAACATTCTTCATTAGCTTCATTTAGGACACATTCATACATTAGCCATTAAGACTTAGAGAACTCACTATGATTCTCTCAAAGCCTACTCGTGCAATGCATGGATGACATCCCATACTACCACCCACACTCCATAGAACTCCTCAAGAAACTATAATGCACATCTCACATTATGGGTATAAGCATTTAACCGACATAGACCATGTGAGCTTGACATGGAATCTGGTGTCATGATGCCCCACACCGTAAATAGGTGGTCTACTTGCCTAAGGTAAGACCGGTAACATTAGTTTAGGTGGATACACTAGCTATACCTATGTGGGCACATAGTTAAGGGATAAGAAAGATGTTCACTGTAATCCGTCCTAACGTAGGGAGAAGCTCCATCTTACCATATCCTCTTGGTGCTTAGCCTACATTCTTATAGAGTAGTTTCATTTAGATTTCATTATTGTACTTGAGAGGGCAACCAAAAATAGGCCTACCGACCCAAGATACATTACAAATGAAAGGGCCACGAACATTTGGTCTACCGCTTCAAGGTACAATACATGGATAGCTCATTGACTTTCCTAGAAAGGGGCACCACCATTAGGTCTACCGCTTCAAAGTTCATCATTTCACACAAGAAAGGGCCACTAACATTAGGTCTACCACTTCAAGGTTTAACATCACATTAGTTCCTAGACTCATCATGAAGGGACACCAACATTAGGTCTACCGATCCAAGGTTTAGCCTAGAATACTTCATCATTCATTCATTCATTCATTCATTAAAGGCTGCCAACATTTGGTCTGCCAATTCAAGACATTAAGTCACGATACATTCATTATACAAGAAGAGGATGCCTAAGCCTACCAATCCAAGATATCACAATCACATTACTTCTATTTATACAAGAAAAGGATGTCTAAGCCTACCAATTCAAGACATCACAATCATATTACTTCCATTTATACAAGAAAAGGATGCCTAAGCCTACCAATTCAAGATATACAATACATAGAAGAAAACCCTTCACATTCCATCATCATCATTCATGTGTGTTAATTGGGAATATGCTTTAAACAATAACACAATTACATTCTAATCATGATCATAGTTCTTTCATTGAGATCACATACATATCCTTCACATCATAATCATACATAGATTCTTCATGAACTTGCCTTTTAAGGCCATGAACCAACATCAATCTCTATATATAAGATACTACAATAGATAAAGTAATTAACACGATTCGATCATTTCTTCAATATAAACATAAATAATTACATTCATAATTCAATGCAATAAAGCCTTTGAAAAACGTTTGGAGTCGAACCCATGCTAAGATTGAAAACTAGGGTTTTTGGGGAAACATTGGAGACTTGGAATCACTTTTGAAATGGGCTCCTTGAAAGAAACTACGTCAAGGATGAAGACCACCATGCCTTCTATGGAAGAACTCAACGAAAATCCCTTGAAAAAATTGAAGTCTTGACCTTGAGAGCTTGAATCCTTCACCTCCAATGGAGGTTTCTAGAGAGAGAACTTTTGAGAAGAGAGGTTTCTAACTTTGGGGTGTTTTGAAATAATGAGTTGAAAATGTGTTTTAATACTTTAAAAACCCTTAAAATATGATAATAAACCAATAATAACCGTCCATTAACTCAACTAACCAAGGGAGGAATTTACTAAGTTGCCCCTCCACTTGGCCATTTTGGACAACAACACAGTGGTGATCCACGAACCACTACCCATGGACCGTGGGTGGGTCCACGAGCCTTGCTGGCAAGTCATGGTTTTGTTCTTTAGGTTGAAATTTGGGACCTTGACCCACGGAGGCCATCCACGGGGCGTGGATGGACCTACGGGGCGTAGGTCCCATCCGTGGTTCACCAAAAACATGGGCAGTTTTCTCTTTTGGGGCAGCCTTGGGGTTAGGCATTAGGGTCCTCCTCAAGGACCCCTAGGGTGGTCCCTAGGGATTCGTACCTTTACGTTTAATCCCTAAGCCCCTCAACCTAAGCTCAAAACAACATTTTGCAACCTCAAACCTCACAACAACTCAAACACACACACACGTTAGGCTCTAGTTTCACTTATTCGTTTTACGGGTCGTTACATTATCTCCCACTTGGGAACATTCATCCTCGAATGACACTTTAAACACAACACATTAAGGGGTTAACGACTCAATACTAGCAGCCCATCATGCATGCAACATCATAAACAAATGCACAAAACTAGGAAGAAACATCAACTCCACATGAATAAGCTCAATGCAACTATAAGAAAGTAGGAACTACACATCTACAAACTCATTATGCATCATAACTTCAGCATTTCTCATTTCATTGGAGGAATTACCTTCTCCAACTCAAATCATGCTCATCATAACATCATTAGGCACATTATGCATTTTCTCTTAAAAAGCACATTTAGGCATGTTCAACAATTACCTCATGAAGCATATAGACAACTTATACTAAATGCACATTAACATGAGGAACATAATTCATATAAGCTCATTTTCTCATTTAAACATAAACTCATCAAGAACATGCATATCATAATGAGATCATGGAAACACATAATCACACATGACTCCAAAACATGAAACAAGCTACAAGGAACT
The DNA here is from genome assembly GCA_036553675.1 of Solanum okadae. Lineage (NCBI taxonomy): Eukaryota > Viridiplantae > Streptophyta > Magnoliopsida > Solanales > Solanaceae > Solanum > Solanum okadae. Next base: position 16,373,150 of record CM071687.1, on the reverse strand, counting down.
CTTGGTCTCAAGCTTGAATAAGAATAGAAGGAAAGAGATAAGGATATCGAAACTCTCAACAACCTTACTATTCAACATACTATCCCACACTTAGGAGAAAACCCAAACTAAGGCTAACATGAAAACAACATAAGGACCTCAACAAGACATTCACAAATATAAGGAACTATCACATACCGGTGCCTTCATCCAGATTAGCTCCTTTGTCCTTGTTAGCTAGAAGCACATAGAAAAGATTCTTCCTTGGAGCATTAGGATCCGGCCCATCAAGAGAAGCTTGTTTGGCCTCCTTTCCTTTGGCCGTAATAGTAGGACAATCTTTCACTTGGTGATCATTCTTTCCACAACCATAGCACCCACTAGCACCGATTAAGCACTTCCCATGATGCTTCTTCCCACAATTGTGGCAAGTAGGTTTAACAAATGGAGGTCCACTACCTCTCTCTTTTGGTTAACCTTAGAAGTGCTTGAAGAATCTTGGTTTGGAGCTCTCTTCTTGAACCTAGGTTGACCTTGCTCATCGGACCTAGACCTCTTCAACTCCCTATTCTTCCTCTTAAGTTTGGACTCCTCAATAGATTGAGCATACACCATAAGCCTAGAAATGTTCATGTCATCATGGAGCATCGCCGTACGACACTCTTCATCAACTAGGTCGGACACACCGGTCACAAATCGACTCATCTCATCCCTATGGCTGGACACCAAAGATGGAGCATACTTAGACAATAGGGTAAATTTCAAGGAATACTCCTCCACCTTACATTCCCTTTTCTCACGGGGGAAGTACCTAACAAGGAAACCTTTCTTACACTCTTCCCATTCTATAGGAACCGCTCCTATAGGCCTATTGCTTTTCCATTAGTGAACCAAACTTGGGCAACATCCTTCAATTGGTAGGAGGAAAGTTCCCTTTTTTCCCTAGAAGTTACCTCCATAGCATTGACTATCTTATACACCTCATCCAAAAACTCTTGGGGATCCTCTCCCACTTTAGAACCAAGGAAAACTGGAGGATTCATCCTTACAAAGTCTCTCAACCTAGAAGCCATAGTACTCACCATAGGGTTCACATTAGCCTCAACACCCCTAGTAGCTTGAGCTGTCATGGCTTGAGCTTGAGTAGTTACTGCTTGAGACATTATCAAAAGAGCTGACCTAACTTCCTCATTGGTCATAGGTGGATCTTCAGCCAATACTTCATTGCCTTGAGGAACTTGGTCACCTTGAGGACCTTGAGGGTCTTGGGGAGGAACTCCCTCGTTCACAATCTCCTCTTTCACTCTCCTTGTGGTAGTCCTTCTTGTATTCATATCTTATAAACACAAGAGAAGGATTAGGAAAAGGACAATTATAGAGCTAAACTCTAAGGCACGACTTTAAGAATATGAAAGAGGTGTAACTTCCTAACATCCTATAGCCTCTCACTCATAGATGTGTCGCGACTCACACCGATGAACAAGACTCTACTAGACGTGGCTTGTGAGACATCAACCTAAAAACCATTTCCAAAATCTTATGCTCTGATACCATGTTTGTCACGACCCGGGGATACCCCCTAGATGCGACACGACGTACAAGACTCAGAAGAGCCTCATACAAGCCTCATAGCATTCATAACATTCGATATATAGAAATAGTTTGGAATTAAAAACCTTTTAAAATCTATACGATCAAAAATTTATGTAAAACACTTGAAACGCAACGGAAATCTATTATCTCACATGGCCATCTAAAAACAATATCTGAAACATAAGTAGGGTCACGACCCTTTACAATAGAAAAGTCCAACAATAGTCTTTTACATGAAAGAAATGAAACTTCAAGTACTTGTCCTCGATCTACGAGGACATACCACTTAGTCTTGGAGAATCTCAAATCCAAGCTTCAACTAGACAGAAAGCAACTCACTTGCTGGAACCTACACTTGTAGTAAAACATGAAGAAATATGGGTTAGCACAATTAAGTACTAATTATGATATCCATGCAAAAAGCATGCTTAAAACATACATTTTATTTGAAAGTCATGATATATGCCATTTTGATAAAACTTCATGAACATAAGCATAAGAGGCATAATATACAACCATAACCAACCTACAAGTCATTTCTTCACATTAGAAGATAATCAACATATAACCCATTACCTACACATTAGGCCTTCACCTCAAGTAACCCTCAAACTATACTTTGTGCAATGTATGAATAGCGTCTCATACCACTATCCACACTAAGTACCACCTCAAGGTCACCAAAAGTGAACTTACCATTCAACCTTTCCATCTTTACACAATATTCATACATAAGAGATATAAACATTTCATACATCATATCATCACATAAGGACCATCATCTAGGACAACTCAAAGTCATACTTGTGCAATGTATGAGTAGCATACCATTCTACTACTCACACTAAGTACTCCTTTGAAGCCATCATAGACAAGACACATTCATATTCAATAAGTCATTACAAGGAAGTAACTCATAATACAATCCAAGTATAGCATGCATCTTTACATTTAAGCATATAAGAGTCAACATTCTTCATTTGCTTCATTTAGGACACATTCATACATTAGCCATTAAGAGTTAGAGAACTTACTATGATCCTCTCAAATTCTACTTGTGCAATGCATGGATGATATCCCATACTACCACCCACACTTCATAGAACTCCTCAAGAAACCATAATGCACATCTCATATGATGGGAATAAGCGTTTAATCGACATAGACCATGTGAGCTTGACATGGAATCCGGTGTCATGATGCCCCACACCGTAAATAGGTGGTCTACTTGCCTAAGTTAAGACCGGTAACATTAGCTTAGGTGGATCCACTAGCTTAACCTATGTGGGCACATAATTAAGGGATAAGAAAGATGATCATTGAAATCCGGCCTAACGTAGGGAGAAACTCTATCTTTCCATATCCTCTCGGTGCTTAGCCTACATTCCCATTCAGTAGTTTCATTTATATTTTATTATTATACTTGAGAGGGCCACCAACATTAGGCCTACCAACCCAAGATACATTACACATGAAAGGGCCACCAATATTAGGTCTACCGGTTCAAGGTACATTTCAAGGATATCTCATTGACTTTCCTAGAAAGGGGCACCACCATTAGGTCTACCGCTTCAAGGTTCATCATTTTACACAAGAAAGGGCCACCAACATTAGATGTACCACTTCAAGGTTTAACATCACATTAGTTCCTAGACTCATCATGAAAGGCCACAAGCATTAGGTCTACCGATCCAAGGTTTAACCTAGAATACTTCATCATTCATTCATTCATGAAAGTCTACCAACATTAGGTCTACCAATTCAAGACATTAAGACATTAAGTCAAGATACATTCATTATACAAGAAGAGGATACCTAAGCCTACGAATCCAAGACACCAAAATCACATTACTTCCATTTATACAAGAAAAGTATGCCTAAGACTACCAATTGAAGACATCTCAATCACATTACTTCCATTTATACAAGAAAAGGATGCCTAAGCCTACCAATTCAAGATATACAATACATAGAAAAAAAACCTTCACATTCCATCATCATCATCATCATCATTCATGAGTGTTAATTTAGAATATGCTTTCAACAATAACACAATTACATTCTAATCATGATCATAGTTCTTTCATTGAGATCACATACATATCCTACACATCGTAATCATACATATATTCTTCATGAACTTGCCTTTCAAGGACATGAGCCTACATCAATCCCTAAATCTAAGATACTACAATAGATAAGGAAATTGACATGGTTCAATCATTACTTCAATATAAACATAAACAATTCAACATACTTCAATAATCAATCAATTCCCAATCTCAAATCACAACTTAGGATTTTGGGGGAAAACATGAGTTAATGGAAGAAATCATCTTAATTCACCTTTAAATACACAATTCATTCATAATTCAATGCAATAAAGCCTTTGAAAAACGTTTGGAATCGAACCTATGCAAAGATTGAAAACTAGGGTTTTTGGGGAAGCATTGGAGACTTGAAATCACTTTTGAAATTGGATTCTTGAAAGAAACTAAGTCAAGGATGAAGACCACCATACCTTCTATGGAAGAGCTCCACGAAAATCCCTTACCTTAAGTCTTGACCTTGAGAGCTTGAATCCTTCACCTCCAATGGAGGTTTCAAGAGAGAGAAATTTTGAGAAGAGAGGTTTCTAACTTTGGGGTGTTTTGAAATAATGAGTTGAAAATTTGTTTTAATACTTTAAAAACCCTTAAAATATGATAATAAACAAATAATAACCGTCCATTAACTCAACTAACCAAGGGAGGAATTTACTAAGTTACCCCTCCACTTGGCCGTTTTGGACAGCAACACAGTGGTGATCCACGAACCACCACCCATGGACCGTGGGTGGGTCCACGAGCTGTACTGGCAAGTTGTGGTTAGGTTTTGTGGGTTTCCATTTGGGAGCTTGACCAACGGAGGCCTTCCACGGGGCGTGGATAGACCTACGGGGCGTAGGTCCCATCTGTGGTTCACCAAAAACTTGGGCAATTTTCTCTTTTGGGGCAGCCTTGGGGTTAGTCTTTAGGTTCCTCCTCAAGGACCCCTAGGGTGGTTCTTGGGGAGTCGTACTTTGATGTTTAACCCCAAAACCCCTCAACCTAAGCTCGGGACAACATTTTACAACCTCATACCTCACAATAACTCAAACAAGCACACGTTAGGCTCTAGTTTCACTTATTCGTTTTATGGGTCGTTACAAGGTGGATATGAAAAAAGAGATCAGAAAAGCCGTAAAGGAGCTGCACTGCATTTTTGAAGTCGCTAGGTTGAGTTATGAGGATCCATGTATCCATCAAAATCTGGACCTCCCGAAAGGGTTCAAAGTGCCAAAATTTGATATTTTCGAAGGAACATGAAATCCTTTAGTGCACCTGAGGGCCTACTGTGACTAGCTCGTGTGAGTTGGAAAGAATGGAACCTTATAAATGTGGCTATTCAGCCGAAGTTTGAATGGAGAAGCCCTGGAATGGTTTACATCTCACAATACTAGGCAATGGCCTAACTGGAATGCTCTAGCTAAGGACTTTATCGAACGATTCGCCCACAATGTAGAAATCGTTCCTGATCAGTATTCCTTATAGAAGATGAAGCAAAAATCGACCGAAAGTTTTAGAGAATTGGTGTACAAATGGAGAAAGGAGGCAGCTAGGGTTCGACCTCCTAGTCATAGAAAGAAATTGTTGAAGTATTTGTGCAGGTTCAAGAGCCCGAGTATTATGATAGGATCATGTTGCTCGTTGGAGCAAAGTTCACCGAGATAGTCAAGGTTGGTGAGACTATCAAAGACTGTGTAACAGCCTGAAATCCTAACCAAGAGTCGCTTGTCGATATACCATTGCTTAATCACTACTGTATGTTTTACTCTCATTTTGGGAACTTGAAATGTTGTGATATTTGCAAACTTGCATAGCATAAATTGTGATCGTAATTTAAGGTATTGTATTGGGGTATTTGCGTAATAATCTAATTAGAATTATGTATAACTTGAAAGGGAGGTGAGGGTTATACATATAGGTATATATGTATGCATTTTGGGCAGCCAACCTTTGTTTGGGCAGCCACCTTTTGGAGGCAGCTGTGCATTGATAAACATCACTCTTGAGACTATATGTTTACACCTCCTCTATAGTGAAATTCGTGTTCCTTAGCTCTAAGAAACCTGGTGAACTCTCTCTAACAATATGACTCTCAAAATCACAAGAGAAAAACTTGGTCCTTTTGGCTGGAATTTGAGATACACCCTTCTCTTTGGTGAGTAGTCGAAATCTGTTTTTGAGCTATGTAGTGTTTAGTACTTTTAGAATATCTCGTTCTATAGAACTCATTTTTCAGTGAATAAATATGTTTTGGAAAGATAATTCGTATACCTACAACTCTTATGTTTATGAAAAACTCTAATTTAGATGTTATGGATTCGAATTATGGGACGCAACATAGGACAAGTTCTGTCCAGATTTCGGATTTAGAAATCCTGTATGAACAACTGTTAGTGTATCGATGATATCTTTTTGTACAAAATTTATTTTGCGGTGATTCGTGATTGTATGCAATGTACCTACATCTTTCATGAAGGATATACAGTCCAGTTTTGCCGTTTTCCTTTTCAAATCTAAGTTGCAACATGAGGTACTAGGCTGGCCAGAATTACTGTTTTGGGAGCATAGTCGTATTTGTACAGGCTAAGCTTACTTTTGATGATAATCCTATTTTACATTAACATTATTGAGCTACTAGGGATTAAAGAAGTTATTTAATTTTATTTTAAAGTTGTATATACTCGTGAACAAGTTGAGGACCTTGATACATTGGTTGGTCTACGGTTTGAACTCTTGAAGTTGTGTTGGACTGTTTCTAAGCTAAGCACTGAGGTTTGTGTATAAACTTGTACTTGCACTCTTTTAACTGCTGGTATATCTGAAAGTTGATCTTGGTACCTTGGTTACCTCTTGTCACTTTGCATTGTCGTGTTGGTATCCTTTAAGATGTTAAAGACTCTTGTGTAACTCGCCCACTTGTACAAATTGTTTGATCACTTGGCACTCTTGTTGGGATCTTGTCCTTCTTGTGGCTGTGACTTTTTCACTGTTGGCATGCCTCTTGATTCAGATCATTTGCCATCTTGACTTTGGATTTTTAGTCTGTCTTAAGAATGGAAGTTGTCCATTTTAAGTACGAACTAGAAAGCCATTTTTAATATGGTTCTTGGTTCTCTTGATTATTGGGTTTTGACCCTTCTTGATATAGGGCGTTGACCCTTCTTGATACCTGCTTGTGCTTGGTGTGATGACATGATGTATATATTGGGCAAGCCTTGTTGTTGAATCTCTTGAAAAACTGTGCTATGAGCGTTCTTGACATTTGGATCTTTAAATATCGAATTTTATACTCTTTATATATTGTTTACTTGATTTATTTATTATGTTCAATTATGCTGTCCATGACTTGAGAAAGGTAACTTGGTGAATTGAGGGCTCCGAACCTATAGTTTTTGCACCACTAAGCTATATGCTTAGCGATAGTTGTTTCTATCATAGGGAATGTTCGAGAGAATGCATGAAGCTGGCCATTGGAGATGGAGATTTTGAGAGCATTAAGGAAGATCACAATTGCATATAGGCATCTATATTTTGTGTAAACCTTGGGACTTGTACATGATCTATGTGTTGTATATTTACATGAAATTTTGAGGACTACTTTGATCATGTCACCATGGGTTGTAATATAAGTATGTCTATATGTTTTGTTCTTTTGGGCTGTGCAAACCCAAGTCTTGTAATATATAAAATTTGCTATTAGTTTTGAATAATTGTGTGAAGCATGAACCGACTGATTTCGGTACTCGGAAGTTGGTAATATTCTTGTTATCTCATCCTTAAGTGTGAGGATAATACATGGATGAAAAGCTCATCAGTTATTTGCTTAAATTATTCTGGGAGGGTTTTTCCGTCATAAGTTAAATTCCGCGCCATGTCAGTTTTAACATCAAATAAATGTTTAAATGGGAAAGATGTGTTTCCTTAACTAAATTATTCGTTATGAACCTAATCCCTCTACTAGATTAAAATCAATATGGCCATAGTTAACATCTTTTAAATGTCGCAAGTATTAAATTAGATTTCTTGTTTAAGTAGTAGTATCCTTTCGAAAGGGTCGCTACAGACAGACTAAGAACCGGGAAGATTGCCCGTGTTGCTGCTTTGTCCGTATCCTTAGGGTTGTTGAAGAAGAAGAGATAAGACACGTCGTCTATTTCTTATGCATCTGAGGAGAAGAAGCCCTTAAGAAAATCCTCGTCGTACCAAGGTCGTTCTCGACCTTCAAAGAGTTCATACCCGGCTTGTTATGTACAGGCTGATTATCAAACCCCTTCCCCAAATTATCGAAATTCCCCTCCCCCAAATTACCAAAATACCTCTCCTCCTGTTTACCAAACTCCTCCTTTTGTTTACCAAACTCCCCCTCCAGTTTATCAAACTCCATCTCCTCACTATCGAAATGTCACCCCTAACTGTGAAAACGTGCTAGCAAATTACCAAGCTCCTCTGTCACGACCCGGGGTTACCCCCTAGGAGCAACATGGCGTACTTGAACCCGAAGGGGTCTCATACAAGCCCTTAGCATAATCATAACATAAAGACATAGAATAATGCGGAAAATTTAAAACTTTTACAATGGAGGTTTTTCTCATAAAAGAAAATCATAAGAGTCTAGACCTTGTCACAATCACCATCTAAAACATAGGAATACAATCTTAGCGACATAGCCCTTTACATCAATAGTCTTGAACATAGAAAGTACAATAGAAGCTAGAAACAATAACATCTTGTCCTCAAACTTGAGGACTCACAAAGCCTAGGGAATAGTCAACCCAAGCTTCACTTGAAGGAAGTAGTACGTCTCAATGACCAGAACCCTTTACATCAATAGTCTTGAACATAGAAAGTACAATAGCGGCTAGAAACAATAACAACTTGTCCTCAAACTTGAGGACTCACAAAGCCTAGGGAATAGTCAACCCAAGCTTCACTTGAAGGAAGTAGTACGTCTCAACGACCGGAACCTACACTTATAAGAAAATGAAGAGAATTGGGTTAGCACAATTAATTGTACTAAGTATGGAAGCCATGCACAAAAATCCTTAAAACATGTATAAAAGGGACATTTAGTTGAAATCATACATTTATTGAGTTTGAAAGCCATCATGCACATTTAGAGTCATCACATAGTCAAATCATATCATAAGAAACCATAGGTCACCATCGTCATGCATAACATACCTTGACCTCATCCATAGTCAACATTCATAGATAAAGAGACATTCATATTCACGACTTGTAATAAGGAACATCATTCTTAACCTCAACTAACATTATGCATACATAGATTCATACATCTTCATTCAATAAATAAACCACACCATAACCCCTTTATAAGTCTACTTGTGCAATGTACAAGTGAAGTCCCATACCCCCACTCATACTAAGCAAAGCTCACTAAGAAGTCATAGATATAGCTCACATTCATGTTTATGTTCATATTCATAGTCATGGTTCATGTTCATGTAAAGCATACATTAATTCATAAAGCATCATGTCATTAAGCACATACCACAATCACTCTCAAAGCTTACTTGTGCAATGGATAAGTGAAGTCCCATACCCCCACTCACACTAAGCAAAACCCCTTAAGTAATCATAGCACATAACTCATGTTATTAGTCATAGTTCATATTATTGTTCTTGTCATGTCATGGATCTTGTTCCTGTCATGTAGGGAGATATAGCCTTAACCGACATAGACCATGTAAGCTACATGGAATCCGGTGTCATGAACCCACACCGGAAAGAGGTGTTCTACTTGCCTAAGGTAGAATGAACATGTTTAGCTTATAGGTGGATCCACTAGCTCAGAACCTATGTGGGCACACAGTTATGGGATAGGGAGATTGCTACTAGAAACCTGGACTAACTGAGGTAAAATGTTTCCATCCCTTGATTCTATCCGCTCGGTGCTAAGCTTAATTCCCTTTAACAGTCATGTTAAGTCTTTACTTTATATTCATGTTTATGGAAGAATGACTAGCACTAAAACCCCCATCATGGTATCATGGTAGCTCATGGATTCATTAGGTGAGAATGTCCTTTCAACCTTAGAATCGTTTGTATATGAGTAAACCTTTCACATCATGATCATGGTGTTAATGAGAATAGCCTTTCGATCAACACAACTACATTATTATAATTATGGACCTTTCATGCATAATCAACGGTAAGGGGTGTAGGGGAGAAGAGTCTTGCATCAATACCACCAATACACAATAGTCATAGGATCATCACTACATTGGTAAATCATGAGTTCATATACAACCTTTAGCAACATATACAAACCCTAGTTATTGCCCTTCAAGGCTAGGATTCAAGATCAACTCAAACTTCTAGAATTATCACATTAGATAGAGGGATATAATGATTCAAAAACATAATACATGTAAACATAATCAATTGAAAAACTTCCATGATCAATCGAGTCGCACCTTAATTCACAATTTAGGAAGAAAGGTAAATCATGTGTCCAAACCAAATTTTCATCATATTTCATCAATACTCCATCAATCCATTTATAAATCATCATAATAAACCGTAATTAAACAATTGAAATCGTTTTGGAAGAAGACCCATGACTAGATTGAAACCCTAGGTTTTTGAAGTCTTAAAAACATACTTTGAAGGGGCTCCTTGGGTGATAGCTACCCAAGGATGAAAAACATCTATACCTTAGGTTTATTTCCACAAGAAATTGGAGAAGAAAGGTTGGTTCTTGAACCCCTAGCTTGACAAGACCTTGCTCTTTAATAGATTCTTAGAGAGAAATTTTTGGGAGAGGAGAGGTAGTTACTAGTTTAAGTCTTGTGATGAGTTAAATGACTTAGAAGTATTTATGTATGTCTAAAATAACTAATAATAACCATCCCCACTCTTAGTTAATTTATTAAGAATTAATTGAAATATTTGACCCTTGGCCGAAATAGAAGCAGCTTTTACTGACCCCATCCACGAAACCCCCACCTACGATCCGTAGGTGGGGTGATGCCACGTGCTGGTGAACTGTGGTTTGGTTTAGAGAGGGGGAAAATCATGTGAGTTTGGGGAAGGCTAAGTCTTGACTCACGACCCCCACTTACGGGGCGTGAGTCCACCCACGGGTCGTGTGTGCCTCTTTCGTAGGTGAGTGCTTTCAGGCAGCTTTTTATCTGAAATTCAAGGACCTCCTCAAGGACCCTTATTTGGTCCTTGGGGGATCATGCCTTGACGTTTAGGCACTAGGACCTTAGTAAGAAGTTAGGGAAGTCATATTACGACTCTTATCTTCATGTTAACCCTTTTTAGGACACTGGACTACATGTTAGGCTCTAGCTTAGGTCATTAGATTTTCGGTGTATTACATCCTTCCCAAGTTTATAAAAATCCACATCATTATTACCAAAATAACCCTCTGAACTACCAAGCTTCATAACTAAATTACCAAACTAATTCATATCCAAGGTATCAATCCCCCCGTCAAAACGCTCCAAATTATCATCAAATGCCTCCCCCTAAAAAAGGCAATTACGATCCTCCTTGTCTGAGATTTGAGAAGAAGCTTGCTTGAAATTTCACTCCTCTTATCAAAATCCAAACAACGCAATTCGAGCAATTGACTACGATAGGTTTTATTCATTTAGTTGGGTCCAAGCCTATTCACACAAGTTCTAGATTTTACAAACCTGATCAAAGATGTGCATATCATTCCAATAGAGTTGGGCATGACACTGAGGATTGCATCAATCTGAAGCACAAGATCCATGACTTAATCGACTAGAAAGTGGTCACTCTTCAGACTGCTGCACCCAACGTCAATTGTAATCCTCTTCCAAACCATGGAGGTTTCAATATATACATGATAGAGATAGAGGAGGAGTGGTGCACTTCAGAGGTATTGTCTTTGTTGGGCCAAATGACGTTGAGAAAGCTGTGGCTTCGTTGTGCATAAAGGAGAATAAGGAATTTATAATTATGACACCTGAGAAGATTGTTGCCTTGGTACCAAAAGAAATCCCCCCTCGAAAGAAGTTTGTGATTGAAGCAGCTGCTAACCAGGGTATGAGTATATCCGGCAGATGCTATACACCGAAAATGTTGGTCCAAGGATGGCATAAGAAGGATCAATAAAAGATATCTATCAGTGAGGCTAAAGTAGAAGAGTTCTGGAGGAAAATGCAACCAAAATATTATTCAATCGTGAAGCATTTAGAGAAAACGCCTGCTCAAATATCTGTGTGGGCCTTGTTGATGAGCTCACAACTACACATGCAAGCCCTCATGAAAGCTTTGGATGACACTTACGTACTTGTGGGTACAAATAGTGATAATTTGGTGGCAATGGTCAGCCAAGTAATTTGAGGGCACCACATAAGTTTCTGTGATGAAGACCTACCTTTTGAAGGAGCAATGCACAATAAAGCTCTCCACATCACTGTTAAATGCCGAGAGAAGGTTATAAATTGTGTCTTGATTGATGACGGGTCTGGTCTTATATTTGTCTGCTTTCAACTCTCAAACAATTAATCTTTGACTTGGGCCTTTTACGACGGACAAAGAGACACGTTAGGAGCGGTGAATCTGGGGATTCTAGTGGTCCTTGCTGAGTTTAGTGTTGAGTTCCAGGTAATGGATATCAACAATAGTTACAATTTGCTTCTGGTAAGATCGTGCATCCACATGGCCGGGGTTGTGCCTTCTACCCTCCACCAGCTGATGAAATTTGTTTGGAAAGACCAGGAATTGGTCATTCATGGTGAGGGGAACCATTCCAATGGGCATACCACGATTGTTGATGAACTCTCTAGAGGTTATGACTTGTTCACGGTGGAGCTGGTAAATGCCCCCGGATGATTTGGCTCCACAACCACATATGCCTTCTATTTACAAAATGATAGCCACGATCATGCTCCCAAGCGGTTTTGAACCAGGTTTCGGATTGAGGAAGCATTTCCAAGGAATCACTGAGCCTATTCTGATTCCCATCAGAGCAAAGATTGGTTTGGGGTAATTTCCTACAGATGATGATGAAGTAGAAGTGATGAATACAAGTGTTTGTCAAGCATTGGCCAGACTGATACCTCATTTGTATCAATCATTTCCAGTGCCGGACTATGTAAACAATAGTGGTCACGGGGAAGGAATCTGGGGCCCATTCGAGGAAGTTGACGTAATCGTCGAAGAAGTGTCCGGGACATCAAGCATCCCTGATGCTGAACAAGAATAGAAATTGTCATATTGGACCTCCACGCCACTTCTGTTCCCCTGCTCATCTTGGTAGAAAGGACATGTGTTTTTGTTAATTTTTAAAATCGGTGGTAGTCCGAAAGAGGCTCGAGACCTACCCTTTATGCATTTTGCTTCTTTGAGTTTTAAATTCCCCCGTGATGTTTTAAAAAGGCTAAATGACCCTCCATCGTGGCCAATGTTTGCACTCATTTGCAATTTAAATGACAAGCCTCTCTTGTCAAAATTTTTGTTTACTTACTTATTTGTTTGTATTTTACTTATCTTACTTCTTTTGTTTATGATTTCAGTAATAGTAATTTAAAACCTGCCAATGTCATGTCATGTCACAAGATGAACAAACAAAATGAGGCAGGTGATGATGAGTGCGAGGAATATGAAGAAGCAAATGCAGTACCCGAACATGTTGCTGAGAAATTTTGACAATTCGAGAACCAGCACAAGCCAAATTTGAAGAAACTGAGATTATAATTATGGGAAATGACAAATGTGTTAAAGAAGTAAGAATCAATGTCCACCTGTCTGAAGTTCAAAGAAGGGACCTGGTTCATTTGCTTAGAGAATAAATCGACATATTTGCCTGGTCTTACAGAGATATGCCAGGGTTAAGTACAAAGATAGTGTCTCATAAGTTGCCGATCAATCCATATTTTAGTCCGATAAAGTAGAAAACTCGAAAGTTCAAGCCATAGCTGAGTTTGAAAATTAAAGAGGAGATTACCAACCAGATCGAGTCTCAAGTAGTAGAAGTGACACAATATCTGACCTGGTTAGCCAACATTGTTCCGGTTGCCAAGAAAGACAGAAAGATCAGGATTGGTTAGCTCACATTCATGTTCATATTTATATTCATCGTCATGGTTCATGTTCATGTAAAACATACATTAATTCATAAAGCATCATGTCATTAAGCACATACTAGAATCACTCTCAAAGCTTACTTGTACAATGCATAAGTGAAGTCCCATACCCCCACTAACACTAACTAAAACCCCTTAAGTAATCATAGCACACAACTCAAGTTCTTGTTCATAGTTCATATTCTTGTTCTTGTTCTTGTCATGTCATGGATCTTGTTCTTGTCATGTAGGGAGATATAGCCTTAACCGACATAGGCCATGTGAGCTACATGGAATCTGGTGTCATGAACCCACACCGAAAAGAAGTGTTCTACTTGCGTAATGTAGAATGCACATGTTTAGCTTATAGGTGGATCCACTAGCTAAGAACCACTATGGGCACATAGTTATGGGATAGGGAGATTGCTACTAGAAACCCGGACTAACCCAGGTAAAAGGTTTCCATCCCTTGATCCTATCCGCTTGGTGCTAAGCTTAATTCCCTTTAACAATCATGTTAAGTCTTTATTTTATATTCATGTTCATGGAAGAATGACTAGAACTCAAACCACCATGGTATCATGGTAGCTCATGGATTCATTAGGTGAGAATGTCCTTTCAAGCTTAGAATCGTTAGTATGTGAGTAAACCTTTCACATCATGATCATGGTGTTAATGAGAATAGCCTTTCAATCAACACAACTACATTATCATAATAATATACCTTTCATGCATAATCAAGGGTAAGGGATGTAGGGGAGAAGGATCTTGCATCAATACCACCAATACACAATAGTCATAGGATCATCACTACATAGGTGAATCATGAGTTCATATATAACCTTCATTAATATATACAAACCCTAGTTATTGCCCATCAAGGCTAGGAATCAAGATCAACCCAAACTTCTAGAATTATCACATTAGATAAAGGGATATAATGATTCAAAAACATAATGCATGTAAACATAATCAATTGAAAAACATCCATGATCAATCAAGTCACACCTTAGTTCACAATTTAGGGAGAAAGGGAAATCATGGGTCCAAAGGAGATTTTCATCATAATTCATCAATACTCCATTAATCCAACCATAAATCATCATAATCAATCATAATAAATAGTAATTAAACAATTACAATCATTTTGGAAGAAGACCCATGACTAGATTGAAAACCTATGTTTTTGAAGTCTTAAAAACATACTTTGAAGGGGCTTCTTGGGTAATAGCTACCCAAGGATGAAAAGCATCCATACCTTATGTTTATTTCCACAATAAATTTGAGAAGACAGATTGGTTCTTGAACCCCTAGCTTGACCTTGACCTTGATCTTCAATGGTGTCTTAGAGAGAGATTTTTTTAGGAGAGGAGATGTAGTTAGTAGTTTAAGTCTTGTGAGTTGTGAAGAGTTAAATGGAATTAAATTATTTAGATGTATTTATATAGGTCTAAAATAACTAATAATAACCGTCCCCACCCTTAATTAATTGATTAAGAATTAATTGAAATGTTTGACCCTTGGCCGAACTAGAAGCAGCTTTTGCACACCCCATCCACGAAACCCCCACCTACGGTCCGTAGGTGGGGTGACGCCATGTACTGGTGAACCATGGTTTGGTTCAGAGAGGGGGAAAATCAAGTGAGTTTGGGGAAGACTAAGTCTTGACTCATGACCCCCACCTACGGGGCATGAGTCCACCCACGGGGAGTGGGTGTCCCTTTCGTAGGTGACTGCCTTCAGGCAACTTTTTGGTTGAAACTCAAGGACCTCCTCAAGGACCCTTAGTTGGTCCTTGGGGGGTCATGCCTTGACGTGTAGGCACTAGGACCTTAGTAAGAAGTTAGGGAAGTCATATTACGACTCTTATCTTCATGTTAACCCTTTTTAGAACACTAGACTACATGTTAAGCTCCAACTTAGGTCATTAGATTTCCGGGGTGTTACATTACACCCTCCCCCCCTTGGGAACATTCGTCCCCGAATGATGATCTAGACACCAAATTAAGTTAGAAACTCTAGTCTAACAACCCATTATGCATGAAACATCAAAAATGTGCAAAACCCTTAAATGCACTATTCACTTTATGCACTTATTCATAGGGAGGAAACTTCAACTCCATCACAAGACAGGGTCAATGCAACACAAGGAAGTAGGAACTACATCTACCAAACCAATATGCATGAAACTCATCAATTTACATGAACATGGCAGGAACTACCTTCTCCAACTCAAATAAGCTCAACACAACAATATGGAGCCAACATGTCATTTCATCAAAACATAATTAAGCATGTTCATCATTTCACCTCATGAAGTCAAAAATGCAATCATCATACAAAAATGCAAATCAACATGAGGAAAATATAAATCATGAAAACTCATTTTATGCAAAACATGAATTCTCACAAGAACATGCACAACATAAGGAAATCATGGAAAACTTATACCATATACATGACTCCAAAATCACTTAAAACTTAAGAGGAACTACTTACCTCAAGCTTGAATAGGAGTAGAAGGAAAAAGATGAGGATAACGGGACTTTATATTGGCCTCGGCCTCCCATGTAGCACCCTCAACTAAGTGATTCCTCTATAAAATCTTAACAGAGGCCACTTCCTTATTTCTCAACCTTTTTACTTGCCGGTCCAAAATCTCTATTGGAACCTCTTCATAGGATAGACTCTCATCAACTCCTAAACCCTCTAATGGAACGATGGATACCAGATCCCCAATGCATTTCTTAAGCATGGAGACATGAAATACCAGGTGAACCAGAGCCAATTCAGTTGGCAAGTCTAATTCATAGGCAACCTTGCCAACACGTTTCAAGATTTGGTATGGGCCCACATACCGAGGACTAAGCTTCCCCTTCTTACTGAACAACATCACACCCTTCATAGGTGAGATTTTCAAGGAGACCCAATTACCAACTTGAATTTCAAGATACATTTTCCTTATATCGGCATAGGACTTTTATCGACTTTGGGCCGTCTTCAATCTTTCCCTAATGAGTCAAACTTTTTCAATAGCCTCATAAACTAGTTCGGGACCCACTAAAGCAATTTCACCTACTTCAAACCACCCAATCAGAGATCTCTACCTCCTACCATATAATGCTTCAAAAGGAGCCATGGCAATACTAGAATGGTAGCTATTGTTGTAGGCAAATTCAATTAATGGTAGATGATCGTCCAATTACCCTTGAAGTAAATGACACATGCCCTCAACATATCCTCTAAGGTTTGGATGGTGCGCTCCGCTTGACCATCCGTTTTAGGATGAAAAACGGTACTAAGTTTAGCATTGGTACCTAATCCTTGTTGGAATGCTTTCCAAAAGTGTGAAGTAAATTGGGTACCACGGTCCGAGATAATAGACAACGGGATCCCATGCAACTTCACTACTTCCTTGATGTATAATTTGGCATAATCTTCTGCCGAAGAGGAGGTCTCGACGGGAATAAAGTGGGCTGATTTGGTCATCCTATCCACAATGACCCAAATAGAGTCATTTTTCTTTCGAGTACGAGGCAAACCCACCACAAGGTCCATATTCACATCCTCCCACTTCCAAGTGGGAATATCTATGTTTTGGGACAAACCTCCCGGTTTTAGGTGTTCAGCCTTAACTTGTTGACAATTTGGACATTTGACCACAAAACCTGCTATATCCTTTTTCATGCCATTCCACCAATAGACTTCCTGTAGGTCATGGTACATCTTAGTGGCTCCTGAATGAATAGAATACCGTGAACCATGAGCCACTTCTAAAATTTTCTCTCTTAAGCCATCAACATCCGTAACACATAATCTAACTTGGTACCTAAGCACCCCATCTCCCCCTTGGGAGAAAGCCTCAACGGACTTGTAGAGAACCAATTTTTTTAACTCTATTAAAATAGGATCAAGGTGTTGCTTAAACTTCACGTCAACCACAAAAGACGATTCAGAACTATGATGGACCATAAATCCACCCTTGGTGGAATCCACTAGTTGGACACCTAGCCGGGCCAACCTATGCACATCACGAACCAATTCCTTCTTCTCATTTTCTACATGCGCCACACTACCCTTGGACAATCTACTTAGGGAATCCACAACTATATTATCTTTGCCGGGGTGGTAAAGGACACTCATGTCATAATCCTTTAAAAGCTCTAACCACCTTCTTTGTCGGAGATTCAAGTCTTTCTGGCTAAACACATATTGTAGACTCTTATGATCGGTGAATACATCAACATGCACCCCATAAAGATAGTGTCTCCATATTTCAAGGCAAAAACCACCGCCGCTAGTTCGAGATCATGGGTCGGGTAATTCTTTTCATGAATCTTCAGTTGCCTTGAAGCATAGGCAATCACCTTACCATTTTGCATGTGTACACACCCCAAACCTACTCTCGAAGCATCACAATAAACTACAAATCCGTCGGTACCCTCCAGCAAAGTCAACACCGGGGTGGAGGTGAGTCTATCCTTCAACTCTTGGAAGCTTTTTGCACAAGCTTCTGACCACTCAAATTTGGACCTATTTTGGGTCAAAGCCGTTAACGGAGAAGCAATGGATGAGAAGCCCTCGACAAATCTCCTATAATACCCAACCAAACCCAAAAAGCTTCGAATATTAGTGGGACTTAGGGGTCTAGGCCAACTCTTAACCACGTCCATCTTCTTAGGATCAACATCGATACCCATGCTTGATACAATATGACCGAGGAAAGCAACCGACCTTAGCCAAAACTCACACTTGCTAAACTTAGCATACAATTGTTGGTCTACAAGGACTTGCAATACTATCCTCAAATGATTCATGTGTTCACCCTCACTCTTTGAGTAGATCAAAATATCGTCAATGAAAACGATCACAAACGAATCAAGATATTGCCTAAACACCCTATTCATAAGGTCCATGAAAGCCGCCGGGGCGTTGGTCAAACAAAAAGACATTACTAGGAATTCATAGTGACCATATCATGTTCGAATGGTCATTTTAGGAATGTCAACCCCTCTTACCCTTAGTTGATGGTAGCCTGACCGAAGGTCAATCTTTGAAAAGTAACTTGCTCCTTGGCGTTGGTCAAACAAATCATCAATTCTAGGGAGAGGGTACTTATTCTTTATCGTGACCTTGTTCAATTGGCGGTAGTCTGTACACATCCTAAGGGAACCATCCTTCTTTTTCACAAACAATAACGGAGCACCCCATGGAGATATGCTTGGTTGAATAAAACCCTTGTCTAGCAAATCCTTGAGTTGTACCTTCAATTATTTCAATTCGGCCGGAGCCATCCGATAAGGGGGAATGGATATGGGTTGAGTATCCGGCAAAAGATCAATGCCAAAGTCTATTTACCATTCAGGTGGAATGTCGGGCAAGTCATTAGGAAAGATTTCCAGAAAATCTCTCACCATGGGGACCGACTCCAAAGAAGGAGTCTTGGACTCAACATCCATGACTCTAACAATATGGTAGACACACCATTTGGAAATCATTTTCTTAGCTTTTAGACATGAAATGAATCGACCTCTAGGGATAGAATTTCCCCCCTTTCATTCTAAAGTAGGCTCATTAGGAAATTGAAACTTGACCACCCAAGTTCTACAATCAATAGACGCAAAACATGCATGCAACCAATCCATGCGAAAGATGACATCAAAGTCCAACATATCTAATTCTATCAAATCAACCAAAGTGACTTTATGATACAAAGTAATAGGACAACTCTTATATACTCTTTTAGCTACAACCGACTCACCCACCGGGGTAGACACTGAAAAAGGTTCTTTTAACTCATCAGGGAGTATCTCAAATTTCATAGCCACAAAAGGTGTAACAAATGACAAAGTGGCATCGGGGTCTAACAATGCATAAACATCAATGGAAAAGACTTGTAACATACCGGTCACAACATCCGGGGAGCCTTTTTGGTCACTCCGGGATTGGAGAGCATATAAACGGTTCTTCTTGGGAGCATCGAAATTTGAATCACTAGAAAGGGCTTGCTTTCCCTCTCTTCCTTGAACCTTTAGCATGGGGAAATCTCTCACCATATGACCACTCTTCCTACACTAAAAGCAACCATCCGTTCCCACAAGACACTTGCTCTCATGTTTCTTGCCACACTTGGCCCAAGTAGGCCTTGTCATGGTAGATCCACCACTATTGCTCCTTGAGGCTTAGGGTTAGGAACCCTATCACTTTTAATAGTTGGAGCACTAGAAGAGCCTTGGTTGGAGAACCTTATCTTGAACCTTGGTCACTCTTGACTCTCAAATTTACCCTTGGAAGAATTCCCATCATCGGTCCTTGCCTTCTTCACTTCCTTATTCACATGCTTGAGCTTTTCTTCATCAATTTGTTCGGCATGAACCATAAGACGTGAAATATTCATACTTGGGATGAGCATTGCCGAATGACATTCATTGACTACCAAGTCGGATACCCCCATAACAAATTTGTTCATCTTTACCCTAGAGTCCGCCACCAAAGTTGGAGCGTACTTCGACAATTGGGTGAACTTAAGGCTATACTCCTTCACACTCATACCTCCTTGGTGAAGGTTGATGAATTCTTGCATCCTTCGCTCCCTTAAATCTAGGGGGAAAAACCTATCAAGGAAGACCGACTTGAACAATCCCCAATCAACCGATCCCGCCCTCACAAGTCTCTTTTCCTTCCATTGCTCATACCAAACTTGAGCCACATCCTTCAATTGGTAGGCGGCTAGTTCCGCCTTCTCTTGGGAAGACACTCCCATGGCATCAACCACGTTAAACACTTAATCTATAAAACCTTGTGGGTCTTCATCCAATTTTGAGCCATAGAATGTAGGGGGATTCATTCTTGTGAAATCCGTTATCCTAGAAGCGGTTGTACTTGCATTGGGGTTCACATGAGCTCTAGCATCCCTAGTGACTTGAGTCGTTAAAACACGAGTCAATGTTTGGAGAGTCGACCTTATTTACACATTTGTCATAGCCCCCTCATCATTAGGAGCTTGAGGCCCTTGAGGTCCTTGGGGATCTTGGGGAGGAACTCCCTCATTAGCAATATCCTCTTCCACTCTTCTTGTGGCCGCCCTTCTTGTAGTCATATCCTATATGCACAAGAAAAGGGTTAGGAAAAAGGACTTTATAGAGTTAAGACTCTTAAGGCATGACTAAAGAGTAATGAAAGAAGTGAAAGTTCCTAAGCATCTTATAGCCTCTCATTCATAAGTGTGGGGCGCTTCACACCCATGAACAAGACTCTACTAGACGTGGCTCATGAGACATCATACTAGAATCATTCTATAACCTTGTGTTCTGATTACCAAGTTTGTCACGACCCGGGGTTACCCCCCTAGAAGAAACATGTCGTACTTGACCCTGAAGGGGTCTCATACATGCCCTTAGCATAATCATAACATAAAGACATAGAATAATGCGAAAAATTTAAAACTTTTTCAATGGAAGTCTTTCTCATAAAAGAAAATCATAAGAGTTTAAACCTTGTCTCAATCACCATCTAAAACATAAGAATACAATCTTAGGGACGTAACCTTTTACAACAATAGTCTTGAACATAGAAAGCACAATAGAAGCTAGAAACAACATCTTGTCCTCGAACTTCAGGACTCACCAAGCCTAGGGAATAGTCAACCCAAGCTTTACTTGAAGGACTTAGTACGTCTCAACGACCGGAACCTACACTTATAAGAAAATGTAGAGAATATGGGTTAGCACAATTAATTGTACTAATTATGGAAACCATGCACAAAAATCCTTAAAACATGTATAAAAGGGACATTTATATGAGATCATGCATTTATTGAGTTTGAAAGCCATCATGCACATTTAGAGTCATCACATAGTCAAATCATATCATAAGAAACCCTAGGTCACCATCATCATGCATAACATACCTTGACCTCATCCATAGTCAACATTCATAGATAAAGACACATTCATATTCACGACTTGTAATAAGGAACATCATTCTTAACCTCAACTAACATTATACATACATAGATTCATACATCTTCATTTCATAAATAAACCACACCATAACCCCTTTATAAGTCTACTTGTGCATTGTACAAGTGAGTCCCATACCGATCTTGGTCCTGTCATGTAGGGAGATATAACCTTAACCGACATAGACCATGTGAGCTACATGGAATCCGGTGTCATGAAACCACACCGAAAAGAGGTGTTCTACTTGCCTAAGGTAGATTGAACATGTTTAGCTTATAGGTGGATCCACTAGCCCAGAACCTATGTGGGCACACAATTATGGGATAGGGAGATTGCTACTAGAAACCTGGACTAACAGAGGTAAAATGTTTCCATCCTTTGATCCTATCCGCTTGGTGCTAAGCTTAATTCCCTTTAACAATCATGTTAAGTCTTTACTTTATATTCATGTTCATGGAAGAATGACTAGCACTAAAACCCCCATCATGGTATCATGGTAGCTCATGGATTCATTAGGTGAGAATGTCCTTTCAACCTTACAATCGTTAGTATGTGAGTAAACCTTTCACATCATGATCATGGTGTTAATGAGAATAGCCTTTCGATCAACACAACTACATTATCATAATTATGGACCTTTCATGCATAATCAAGGGTAAGGGGTGTAGGGGAGAAGAGGCTTGCATCAATACCACCAATACGCAATTGTCATAGGATCATCACTACATAGGTAAATCATGAGTTCATATACAACCTTTAGCAACATATACAAACCCTAGCTATTGCCCTTCAAGGCCAGGATTCAAGATCAACTCAAACTTCTAGAATTATCACATTAGATAGAGGGATATAATGATTCAAAAACATAAACATGTAAACATAATCAGTTGAAAAATTTCCATGATCAATCGAGTCGCACCTTAATTCACAATTTAGGAAGAAAGGTAAATCGTGGGTCCAAACCAAATTTTCATCATATTTCATCAATACTCCATCAATCCATTTATAAATCATCATAATAAATCATAATAAACCGTAATTAAACAATTGAAATCATTTTGGAAGAAGACCTATGACTAGATTGAAACCCTAGATTTTTGAAGTCTTAAAAACATACTTTGAAGGGGCTCCTTGGGTGATAGCTACCCAAGGATGAAAAACATCTATTCCATAGATTTATTTCCACAAGAAATTGGAGAAGAAACGTTGGTTCTTGAACCCCTGGCTTGACCTTGACCTTGCTCTTCAATAGAGTCTTAGAGAGGGAATTTTTTGGGAGAGGAGAGGTAGTTACTAGTTTAAGTCTTGTGAGTTGTGAGGAGTTAAGTGACTTAGAAGTATTTATATAGGTCTAGAATAACTAATAATAACCATCCCCACCCTTAATTAATTTATTAAGAATTAATTGAAATATTTGACCCTTGGCCGAAATAGAAGCAGCTTTTACAGACCCATCCACGAAACCGCCACCTACGGTCCGTAGGTGGGGTGACATCACGTACTGGTGAATCGTGGTTTGGGTTAGAGAAGGGGAAAATCATGTGTGTTTGGGGAAGACTAAGTCTTGACTCACGACCCCCACCTACAGGGCGTGAGTCCACCCACGGGTCGTGTGTGCCTCTTTCGTAGGTGACTGCCTTCAGACAGCTTTTTAGCTGAAATTCAAGGACCTCCTCAAGGACCCTTAGTTGGTCTTTGGGGGGGATCATGCCTTGACGTTTAAGCACTAGGACCTTAGTAAGAAGTTAGGGAAGTCATATTACGACTCTTATCTTCATGTTAAGCCTTTTTAGGACACTGGACTACATGTTAGGCTCTTGCATAGGTCATTAGATTTTTGGTGTATTACATCCTTCCCCAGTTTATAAAAACCCGCATCAATATTACCAAAATAACCCTCCGAACTACCAGGCTTCACAACCAAATTACCAAACTAATTCATATCCAAGGTATCAATCCCCCCGTCAAAACGCTCCAAATTATCATCAAATGCCTCCCTCTAAAAAAGGCAATTACGATCCTCCTTGTCTGAGATTTGAGATAAAGCCCGCTTGAAATTTCACTCCTCTTATCAAAATCCAAACAACGCTATTCGAGCAATTGACTACGATAGGTTTTATTCATTTAGTTGGGTCCAAGCCTATTGACACAAGTTCTAGATTTTACAAACCTGATCAAAGATGTGCATATCATTCCAATGGAGTTAGGCATGACACTGAGGATTGTATCAATCTGAAGCACATGATCCATGACTTAATCGACTAGAAAGTGGTCACTTTTCAGACTGCTGCACCCAACGTCAATAGTAATCCTCTTCCAAACCATGGAGGTTTCAATATATACATGATAGAGATAGAAGAGGAGTGGTGCACTTCAAAGGTATTGTCTTTGTTGGGCCAAATGACGTTGAGAAAGCTGTGGCTTCGTTGTGCATAAAGGAGAAGAAGGAATTTATAATTATGACACCTGAGAAGATTGTTCCCTTGGTGCCAAAAGAAATCCCCCCTCGAAAGAAGTTTGTGATTGAAGCAGCTGC
Organism: Solanum okadae; assembly: GCA_036553675.1. Taxonomy (NCBI): domain Eukaryota; kingdom Viridiplantae; phylum Streptophyta; class Magnoliopsida; order Solanales; family Solanaceae; genus Solanum; species Solanum okadae. The sequence continues at coordinate 16,348,927 of CM071687.1, read as the reverse complement.
TAACCAGGGTATGAGTAGATCCGGCAGATGCTATACACCGGAAAAGTTGGTCCAAGGATGGCATAAGAAGGATCAATCGAAGATATCTATCAGTGAGGCTAAAGTAGAAGAGTTCTGGAGGTAAATGCAACCAAAATATTATTCAATCGTGAAGCATTTAGAGAAAACGCCTGCTCAAATATCTGTGTGGGCCTTGTTGATGAGCTCACAACTACACAGGCAAGCCCTCATGAAAGCTTTGGATGACACTTACGTACTTGTGGGTACAAATAGTGATAATTTGGTGGCAATGGTCAGCCAAGTAATTTGAGGGCACCACATAAGTTTCTATGATGAAGAGCTACCTTTTGAAGGAGCAATGCACAATAAAGCTTTTCACATCACTGTTAAATGCCGAGAGAAGGTTATAAATTGTGTCTTGATTGATGACGGGTCCGGTCTTTTATTTGTCTGCTTTCAACTCTCAAACAATTAATCTTTGACTTGGGCCTTTTACGACGGACAAAGAGACACGTTAGGAGCGGTGAATCTGGAGATTCTAGTGGTCCTTGCTGAGTTTAGTGTTGAGTTCCAGGTAATGGATATCAACACTAGTTACAATTTGCTTCTAGGAAGATCGTGCATCCACATGGCCGGGGTTGTGCCTTCTACCCTTCACCAGCTGATGAAATTTTTTTGGAAAGACCAGGAATTGGTTATTCATGGTGAAGGGAACCATTCCAATGGGTATACCACGATTGTTGATGAACTTTCTAGAGGTTGTGACTTGTACACGGTGGAGCTGGTAAATGCCCAGTGATGATTTGGCTCCACAACCACATATGCCTTCTATTTACAAAATGATAGCCACAATCATGCTCCGAAGTGGTTTTGAGCCAGGTTTCGGATTGGGGAAGCATTTCCAAGAATCACTGAGCCTATTCTGATTCCCATCACAGCAAAGATTGGTTTGGGGTAATTCCCTACAGACGATGATGAAGTAGAAGTGATGAATAAGAGTGTTGATAGAGCATTGGCCAGACTGATACCTCATTTGTATCTATCATTTCCAGTGCTAGACTATTTAAACAATGGTGGTCACGGGGAAGGAATCTGGGGCTTTTTCGAGGAAGTTGACGTAATCGTCGAAGAAGTGTCTGGGACATCGGGCATCCCTGATGCTGAACAAGAATAGAAATTGTCAAATTGGACTTCCACGCCACTTCTGCTCCCCTGCTCATCTTGGTAGAAGGGACATGTGTTTTTGTTAATTTTTAAAATCGGTGGTAGTCCGAAAGAGGCCTGAGACCCACCCTTTATGCATTTTGCTTCTTTGAGTTTTAAATTCCCCCGTGATGTTTTAAAAAGGCTAAATGACCCTCCATTGTGGCCAATGTTTGCACTCATTTGCAATTTAAATGACAAGCCTCTCTTGTCAAAATTTTTGTTTACTTACTTATTTTTTCGTATTTTACTTATCTAACTTCGTTTGTTTATGATTTCAGTAATAGTAATTTAAAACCTGCCAATGTCATGTCATGTCACGAGATGAACAAACAAAATGAGGCAGGTGATGATGAGTGCGAGGAATATGAAGAAGCAAATGCAGTACCCGAACATGTTGCTGAGAAATTTTGACAATTCGAGAACCAGCACAAGCTGAATTTGAAGAAACTGAGATTATAATTATGGGAGATGACGAATGTGTCAAAGAAGTAAGAATCAATGTCCACTTGACTGAAGTTCAAAGAAAGGACCTGGTTCGTTTTCTTAGAGAATAAATCGACATATTTTCCTAGTCTTACAGAGATATGCCAGGGTTAAGTATAAACATAGTGTCTCATAAGTTGCCGATCAATCCATATTTCAGTCCGATAAAGTAGAAAACTCGAAAGTTCAAGACAGAGCTGGGTTTGAAAATTAAAGAGGAGATTACCAAGCAGATCTAGTCTCAAGTAGTAGAAGTGACACAATATCTGACCTGGTTAGCCAACATTGTTCCGGTTGCCAAGAAAGACAGAAAGATCAGGATTGTGTCGACTATAGAGATCTCAACAAAGCTAGCCTGAAGGATAATTTCCCATTGCCAAACATTCACATTCTTTTTGAAAATTGTGCCAAACATGAGATGCAGTCGTTTGTGGATTGTTATGCGGGTTATCACCATATCCTGATGGATCAAGAAGATGCAGAAAAGACAACCTTCTTTATGCCTTGGGGTGTATATTATTACTGAGTGATGCTTTGGTCTCAAGAATGCCGCTGCTACTTATATGAGGGATATGATGACCATCTTTCATGACATGATTCATAAAGAGATTGAGGTTTATGTGGATGATGTCATCATCAAGTTCTGCGAGAGTTCGGATCACTTGACCCACTTGAGGAAATTCTTTGATCGCTTACGTTAGTACAACTTGAAATTAAATCCCACTAAATATGCTTTTGGAGTGCCAACTGGCAAGTTGTTGGGATTTATAGTTAGTAGAAGGGGCATTGAACTTGACCCTTCCAAGATCAAAGAGATTGAAGAGTTACCGCCTTCGAAGACTAAGAAAGAAGTGATGAGTTTCCTTGGAAGGTTAAACTACATTAGCCGGTTCATAGCTCCATCCACCATGGTGTGTGAGCCCATCTTTAAGTTGTTGAAAAAAAATGCCCTGATCAAGTGGACTGGAGAATGTCAAACTGTTTTTGATGCCATCAAGAACTATTTGTCCAATCCACTAGGTGTTGGTTCCTCCACGAGAAGGAAGTCCATTGTTGCTATATTTGTCCCTCTCAGACAACGCATTTGGATACGTGCTTAGTCAACATGATGAAACTGGGAAGAAGGAGTGAGCCATTTACTACTTGTGAAACAAATTCACTCTATACGAGGCCCGTTACACTCTTTTGGAGAGGACATGTTGTGATTTGACTTGGATCGCTCAGAACTTGAGACATTATTTGTCTTCGTATACCACATATCTCATTTTCAGGATTGACCCCTTGAAGTATACTTTTCAGAAAGCAATGCCGACCGGGAAGTTGGCTAAATGGCAAATGCTTTTGAGTGAGTTTGATATTGTGTATGTAACTCAAAAGGCGATAAAAGCACAAGCCTTGGCTGATCATCTTGCGTAGAATCAAGTTGATGAAGTGTATGAACCGCTCAAGACTTATTTTCCCGATGAAGAAGTTGTATTTGTGGGTGAAGATATTTCTGAAGCATACCCTGGTTGGAGAGTATTTTTTGATGGAGCGGCAAACCACCAAGGGAAAGGTATCAGAGCGGTCTTAGTATCATAATTTGGTCAGCACTATCCTATGGCGGCTAAACTTCAATTTAATTGCACAAACAATATGGCTGAACATGAAGCTTGCATCCTCGGGCTGTAAATGGCAATTGACATGAACATTCATGAGTTGTTGGTAATTGGAGATTCACATTTGTTGATTCATCAGGTTCAAGGAGAATGGGCGATAAAGAACCCAAGGATCATGCCATATGTCCAGCTGATACAAAAGTTGTGCAAAAGATTTCACAAGATTGAATTCAGGCACACTCCCAGGATACAAAATGAGTTTGCCGATGCTCTTTCCACCATTGCCTCAATGATTAAACATCCAGACACAAGTTATATTGATCCCTTGGATATAGAGGTAAAAGAGCAGCCTGTGCATTGTTCACATGTTGAAGCGGAACCAGATGGATTGCCTTGATATTTTGACATAAAGAAGTATTTCGAAACCAGCACTTATCGTGATAGTGCAGCGTTCAACCAAAAGAAGTCAATACGCCATATGGCTAAAAATTTCTTTCCAAGTGGGAAAATCCTTTATAGGAGGACTCAAGATTTAGGTCTTCTCAAATGCGTTGATGCTTGTGAAGCTGCAAATCTTCTTGAACAGATACACGCGGGAGTTTGTGGTACTCATATGAATGGACTCACTTTGGCTAGGAAAATCCTCCGAGCCAGTTATTTTTAGATGACTATGGAGCATGATTGTTGCAAGTTTTTGTAGAAATGTCATAAATGTCAAGTACATGGAGATTTGATTCGAGTACCGCCTCAAGAACTAAATTCTTTTACTTCGCCTTGGCCCTTCCTAGCTTGGGGCATGGATATCTTCGGTCCAATAGAGCAAGCCGCGTCTAACAGAAACATATTCATTTTGGTTGCCATTGATTACTTTACCAAGTGGGTGGAAGCAGCTTCGTATAAGTCAGTAACCAAGAAAGTTGTAGCTGATTTTGTCCGTAACAACCTGATCTGCAGGTTTGGTGTACCGGAATCCATCATTACTGAAATGGAGCAAATCTCAACTGTCATTTGATGAAAGAGATATGTGAACAATTTAAGATAACTCATCAAAACTCACCAACTTATCGTCCCCAAATGAATGGAGATATAGAAGCTGCCAACAAGAACATCAAGAAGATTTTGAGGAAAATGATCGACAATCACAAAGGTTGGCATGAGATGTTGCCATATGATTTAAACTTTTCAAGCACACCTCATCTAATTTTAGGTGTTCAATGATAGCAAATCAGTATATAACCCAACTAAATGAGTTGGGGTCGAATCCCACAAGGAGCAGTACGTGTTTGAGAGTCAATTTGGAAGTACGAATATGGTCAAATCAGTCATAGGAATAGAAATTATCAAATAAAGACATCATGCAAATCAGAGGGTGACACGAATGTAAAATGGGAGGGGGTTGGGTTTGATTATCAACTACAAACAGTGGCAATCAATACGAAATAACAATAATGAGACGGGTTCTTGGGATATGATTGGATTATAGGCTAATAAAGACAAATGGGTAATTGCAACTATTAGAAAATAGCTAGATATAAGTGAGTAAGCTAGGCTATAGAGGAGGTAAACTTTCTCTCGAACAATTTACCCCAAATCAAGTTGATTTCTCTTGAACATCAACAAGCAAGCAAAATAAGAACAACCCACACCTTAGTCCATTCACTCTCTTGAGCTGAATGTGTGGGATTGGGTTTAGGAATCACTCTCTCGAGCTGAACCCATGTCAACCCAATACCCACTGACCATCAATCAATAAGCTTAGTTTTAAAACCTCTCTCTCGAGTAAGCCAAAAACACAAGGGTAGAACTGTATTTGCAACTACAATTCTTAAATTAAACCACAATTACTGATTGAACTCACTTCTAAACAACATTTAAACTAACAATTAGAAATACCCATTAGCTAAATCAGCCCATAATCACATAATCACATCCCAAGAATTGGAGTTTTAGCTAGACATTATAAAAGCATAAAAATCGTTACCAAATTGAGTTTCGATCAACCGGGTAAGATTGATTTTGTCCTTACAATGCTCCAATTCGAAGAATCTCAATGATCCACTTCCAATTTCTTAGAAGTGAAAGACTTCAATTCTCCAAAGCTTAGGAAAACTAGAGAAAACTTGTTTCCAGAGCTAAAAACTTAAAAATAAAATGTTCTAAAGAGTAATTGATACTAAACTAAATGTTCAAAAAATGTATTTATAGTCGCCAAAAATATGTTGCTAAGAGGCACTCGGCGAAGTAAGTAGGGCTCGCTGAACCACTGGGCGAGCCGCCCTTTTGTCACTTCCATCGCCTTTCTGCCTTGGCATTCAACATCCTCAACTTCTGTAATTTTGGGCGATCTAACACTGCATCACAGAATTACTCGGCGATTCACCGACTGCTCCTTTCCATCGCCAACTTGATTTCTTCCTTCAGGGATTCGCACACTGGAACTTTAAGCGGTCAAATGACTATTCAGTGACTCGCCAAGCGGACTTGGCGATCACCAGGCTTGCGTTTCTTCATTCTTTCAACTCACTTTGTTCCTTTTTGCAAATTAGTGACTTGCTTTGTTCTTCAATCCATATCCCTGGAAATCAAGGGTTTTACATCAGTTATTGGCACAAAATAAGCATTTGAAGTCACTAAATATATATAAATGAATCCCTAAATGAGTCCAAATCTAGGACTCATCACCATACGCTTTGTTGGGATACAGAACAGCTCTCAGGACGTCAATTGGTGCTACTCCATACTTGTTAGTGTATGGAACATAAGCAGTTATTCCTACCGAAGTTGCGATACCTTCATTGAGAATCATCCAAGAAGCCGAATTGAGCTATGCTGATTGGGTTCGCAAGAGGATTGATAAGTTAACATTGATTGATGAGAAGAGAATGGTTGCTGTTTGTCATGGTCAACTGTATCGACAAAGAATGATTTGTGCTTTCAACAAAAGAGTAAGAGCCAAAAATTTTAAAATTGGTCAATTGGTTCTCAAACGCACTTTCCCCATAAGGATGAGTACAAAGGGAAATTTGCACCAAATTGGCTAGGACCCTACATGGTCTGCAAAGTGTTATCTGGAGGTGCCTTGGTCCTGTCAAAGATGGATGGCACCGAATGACCAAAACTGATCAACTCAGTTGCTGTCAAAAGATATTATGAGTGAAGTTTCATTTTGTATGTTTGTCATTTCCTTGTAATTGTTTTATTTGCTTATAATCGTTTATAATTTTATCCCTTTGTAATGAACTACGTCTGACCTGAAGTCTTAAGAGTCAGATACGTGGTGGCCTATGTCGGCCTCGGTCACCCCCTCTATCTCTTTTAATATGTTTCCTTTTGCACTTGAACTATGTTCGACCTGAAATCTCAAGAATGAGATACGTAGGTGGCCTATGTCGGCCTCAGTCGGTTCCTTTAGTCAAATTTTCATAATTTTTGTTAGTCCTCTAGAAGGAGAACTACGTTCGACCTGATTCTTGCCTCAATGAGATACGTAGGTGCCATAATGGCTCGGTTATATCTCCCGTAAGATTTCTATTTTTCTTTACTATAGAAACTGGGATATAATTTTTGAGAGGGACTCAAAGATTCTCTAGAAGAAGATCTCTCCAACAAGTCCAGACTGAAGTTGCATTGGGAATTGCAACTGAGATAGAATTTTTGAGAAGATCTAAAAAATTCTATGATTTGTTCATCAAAAGTTCAAGATACGTCAAGATAGTTAACTGAGACAGAAATTTTTAAAGATGACCTCAAATATTTTGATAGGGTTCATCGGAAGTTTAAAGCAACTTTGAATACTTCACAGCAAGTAATCAGATAGACCTCGAAGCATCAACTCTAAAGGCTTTCTCTAAGCTTGACGTGACATGACACTTGGCAGTGACCCTTTTCAAATATTACTTTTGAAAACTTATTTTTCTAATACTTTCTATCATGTTTCAATTGTTTTGTACATGAATGTTTTGTCTTATCTATTAAGAAACATCAGATCGGAGAAATCAACCGGAGATAGCAAGACAAGGAGCAGACAACCGAAGGAATTGCCACAGGTTCACTTTTAAACTAACAATATTTCTGTGGATGTAGGAAAAGTTTTGTGCTTCTTATACCCAAGAATTGGTATGTAATTAGCACGATTTCTCTCAGATTCTTAGCAAAGCGAGGTCCATAATGAACATACAACTATGTTCAGAGATGGAACAAATGAAAACCTCGAAGAAAGCAATATTATTGTTTTCCAGCAACTAAAGATACTTGGAGGATGTTTTTCTGCATCATGTTATCAGACATGATAATAGTCTTACCCGAAGAGTCATTTATATTGTATTCTAAAATGAGATGATACCACTACTCAGTGGGTCATTTATATTGTATTGTCAAATGAGACGATACCGCCACCGGAAGGTCCTTTTCCTCGCTCAACGAAGCATTACCTTCGTTCGGTGCCAAGAAGAAAGAAAGATTCATGCATCGCAGGAAAAGAAGGGTATGCATAGCTGGAAAAATCTTCATGCATCGCGGGAAAAAAAACATGCATCGTAGGGAAGATTCATGCATCGCGGGAAAGAAGTCATGCATCGCAAGAAAATAATCATGCATCACAAGGAAAGATGTCATGCATCGCAAGAAAGGTTTCATGTATCGCGGGAAAGAAGTCATGAATCACAGGGAAAGATTCATGCATCGCGGGAAAAAAATCATGCATCGCTGGAAAAGATTCACGCATCGCGGTAAATAATTCATGCATCGAAAAAAGTCATGCATCGCAAGAAAATCAACATCGGCTGCATCATTTTCATTTGCAAGAACAATATCAAGAGAACCATCAACAACGACGTCAAGAGAACTATCAACATGTTACATCATCCTATTTCATTAATTAGATAGCAAAGGAAGACTACATTGAAGAATTATGTCGGAAATATGAATTACAAGCTTTATTTTCTTTACGTCAAACTAGAAAAAGGTGATGTCAAGTGTTCAAAGAGAGCAATTAAGTGTCCACATGGTAAAAGAGACTATCTCTCCATTTCAATTACATTTTAAGCTAATGATTTTTATCTCTGTTTTTTTCGAGAGCATCCCAAGAGGATGAATTCTCAAACAAACCACAGGTGCGGATGACATCCAATAGGATGCAGCACAACGTGGAACGATTTCTTAGCAGCGAACTGAGACATAGTCCGAAGAGTTGCACCAAACTATTAGGATGCAAGATGAGGAGCGACTTCCACCACAATCAAAGCACACCCCAATCGGAAGGCATGTGGGTTTTTCCTAGGGTTATCAATTTCAGTTTCGCATCCGGAAAGTTCTGGTTTTCACCAGAGGCATATTTCCAAAACTGAGTGACAATGCACAAAGATCCTTAGAAATTATGTCCGTGTAAGTTCTTACTTATAGGTGTGAAGCGCGCCACATTCATGGCTAAGAGGTTGCAAGCCTCTTTTTCATACTCGACTTATTTTGTCACTCTTTCCAACTGAAGGTTATCTTTCATAACAGATTTCCTTTTCAATCGTTTGAGTCGAACTACAAGCAGCCTGATTCCCTAAGTTAAGGGATATGTAGGCATGATCAGTGTTGAAGACTTGGTTGTATTCAAACATTCTCTCTCAAATCTTATTCCCAATCATCCTGATTTCTTCATAATTCAATATCAGGATGACTTTTGAATTCTTTCAAAATCATGCGTCAAATCAAGCGTATCGAACTACAAGTGGCCTGAATTCTCATATAGCCTAAGATATGTAGGAAACCCATTTCCAGGGTTCGGCCATAATTCCTAAATTCCGTACCAAAATGCCTTTTCTAAAGATAGAAATGTGGTCAGTCAAAATTGGATTCATCAATTTCATTTTCCTCGCATTTCTTTCATCAATCCAAGTAAAACGAGGGACAGTTGTTGACACCCAATTTTGACCCTCCCCGATAGTAATTAATTTGTAAGCTTCTTCAATTTCAAACGATTTGAAATAAAAAGCTTTATAAAATTCAAACAATTTTTCAAGATTATTTTAAATAATTTTAGTCGATTTTTACAATTTTTAAATGATAAATATATTTCATATAATTATGTATATAATTAAAACATTTTATCCGGAAACCCATTAAAGAGATTTTACACTTTTTAGGTTAAATATTTTATTAATTTAGTTTAGTATAAATTATAATTATAATTTTGAGTTAATTAAGTTAATTATTTTATTCGTTAAAATTAAGATGCTCACTAGTTAATTTTATCTAAATTCATCTTGTATAAGATGTGACCAAATTCAAATAATTATCTCAATTCGGTTATTTTTAATCCCAATTGGCAATAATGGAAATTCATTGGCCAAATCCTTAATTTGCAACTATAGCCCTTTTCTTACTTCACATTCAACTCTTTAAAATAATATGTTTTGGGCCCTTTCCTTTAAATTCCAGCAACCCCTTTTCAGCCCAAATTCAATTTTCAGCTAATGAAGACTCAACCAACCTTTGGGCCAATTCCAATTCTCCTGAATAACTCAGTAGCCCATAACAACCCAACACCTAAATCAAATTCCTTTTTCCATTCCCAATCCAACTCCATTTTGAACCATTAGCGATCCATTCCAATTCTTCATCCGACCCAGCCCATTTCTTTTATTCCCAAAGACCCATTAGCAATGTCAACAACAACTGTACAACATCAAAATACATAGCAAGGACATACCATCCTTTCGAACGTTTACAAGAAGACAGAAAGAAGCAACATCAAGCAAACAATTCCAAACGACGAGGAAACGGTGCCTATGCATAACATCTTTATCAGCGTCTTCCTCCTCCATCAGAGCAATTCATACAGTAGCGCATTTTCAGTCCTAAAGCCTATAGATTCATCCTTGTGCCTACAACATTGAGCCACGTCGAGTTGCGAGTACAATGAATTGATTTGAGTCGTCCACCTTTCCCTTTCCCTTTCTGGATTTTTTTGAAATTTCAGAAGGAATTGACATATTCCTCGAGTTTTGGATAAAAATTGGGAGTTTGATTTGGAATTGGGCCTTGTTCCTATCCGTTTGTCATCCTTTTTCCCCTAAAAATCAAACCCTAATTTCTTACTATATAAAGCCCCTTCTTTTTCATTGTGAAGGGTTGGAAAAAATTGGTCAGAAACTAAGGTAGAAAGAACGATAGTTTACAGAGAAAAGAGTTTCTAAGGTAAAAAATAGAGAGTCCAAACTTGATCAAAAGAATTCTCGGTTAGAATACAAAAGGATTTGAGTTTCTTTGAGTTTTGTTTCTTCTTTCACACATCGTCGGAGCTCACCGAAGTTCTCGGAATTCATATTGTAGTGGTGGAAGTTATGCTCGAGTTCGTCTGTTCCAAGTTTGCTACCCCAAAAAAGGTTCGTTCCCTTTTACTCGTTCGCCCTTCCCTCGCTTATTTTGAACTAAAAATGATGAAGTGCTATATGTAAAATGTTGAAATGCTTCGGGTTTAATTTTCTCGGCTCTGATGTGGTTTATTCTCATTTTTGGAATAGCTTTTTTATTTGTTTTGTTCTACTTGGATTGATCTCATATTCATTTGGGTTTCAATGTCAAGTTTATATGTTGGATGATTCAAATTGTTTACCACACGGTTTTTCTCCTGTGTAGTTCTACATGGGCTGTTTATCTTCTTTGAGTCACAATTCTGGATTTCCACTATTATTAACCTATTATCATATTATAGGTAAATCTTGTCTATTAAAATTTTAACTTTGTCTTGTGTATGTCGGCTAATAATGAGATGTTGATAGCTTGTCATAACCTCGTTTTAGCTTAACTTATTTGTTTATTGTTAGTCCGTCTCTGAAACACGTCTGTTTTCCTTCATATGTTGGGGCTGCTTGGGTTTTCGAAGTGAGATTAAAATCCGATTGTCCCTTTGCTTCCTAAGTGTATTTTGACTTTTTTTTATGCTATTCATCAATCACGGTTCAATATTGTAGTTCTTTTTCTTTAGGTTTTCATTCACTGTTAACGTTCTCTTCACACGAGATGAGTTTGGATTTAGTCAAGAGATAGCAGTTGGAATAAAATTCTAATAATTGTTAAGTTTGTCATTTCATGATTAGATCAGTAAGCTTATCTCATTTTCAGGTGTATATTTCTTGGTTGATTTTTGGGTTTCTTATCATGTATTATTAGCAATGATCGTTTTGTTCTAGATTTAATTTCGTTGTTCCAGTTGTTAAAATGTGACTTCCTTAACTTATTTATTTTTCGGTTTTCATTAACTTAATTAATTATGTGGTCCAATCATGCTAGGTTCAGGTTTATGTATTTACTTTGGTGCCTTTGGTTTATTGAAATGTGATCAGTTCTCTATTTAATTTTGCTTAGTTTGTTATTCGTCATCTTTGCCTTGTCTACGATCCTGTTCCACTTTATGTGTTAGCAATTTCTTTTGTTAGCTATTGTTCTTCTTAATTGTAGTAAAATAATATGATGTTATTTTCAATTGTTTCTTTTCCACTTAAAACCCATCAGGGATTTTTTACTGTGTATTAAAAACTGCTTTGATCTTGATAACATTACTTTGTTTGATGGGAGTTAAATTGATTTATTCGTTCATTATTCATTATTAATTATTAATCCTTATCTTATCAATTTTGTTGCATGTAAATCTGCCTGAGTCTTCCCAGACTCTATCTCCATTCCCTGCATTTTCCTATTTGGGCCATGGAGGCCCAAAATTTGCCTTTTTCGAGTTGGCCAGCCATAAAAATCAAAGAACAGGTTCCGGGAGCCTGTATAAATTAAGTATACATGATAAAGTGCCTCACATAAGAGTGTAGTAGAAATGGGTTCAAAAAGTCCACTTTTTATTGCTAAAAGTTGTATTTTGTTACTTTGGGCCTAAGACCCTTTTGTCATTATTATTATTATTATTATTATGTGTTAGGCCTCATTTTTTTGCACTTAATTTGGGTCTGAATCTTAATCATTCAGATTCACATCATTAAGTGTGTTTGTTTTTGAGGACTGAATCTTAATTATTCAGATTCAGTTTATTAAGTTTGTTTGTTTTATTTCCTTGTAAGCCTCTTAATGGGTCTGAATATATTTGAATGAATCAGATCTATAACACACTCTTAACACCATTCAAACTCAAAAAAAACTCCTATCTTAATTCAACTACATCACAACAACTCATAAAAAGTTGTTTTCTTATTTAGTTAATGTAAATTACATACTTACCGTTATACTTTTCTTTATTCTCATTAACTTAATATGCGTCTTTTACTTTCATAAATTAATCAATATATTTGAATTGATAAGAACTCTTATGGTATACTATTTAGCATGGTTCCAAAAAATAAGAAAGCATTAATTATTTGATCGATAGCAATAACAAATGTCTATTATAAAATAAAATATTTTCATAAACATTATATTACTACTCTATATAAACTATTTTACATTGCATTATATTGGATTCTCAAAGTTTTTGAGTGCAAAGAATAGCCATATTAATGATGCAAATTAGTGTTAAATTCTTCAAAGATGAATCATATTACCTTGTTACGATAAAAATGTTCAAAATATTATTTTCTTTCAAAAACTATTTTTACTAAAATGAGGTTTTTATAATATTTTATTGATATCGCGTTTAATTTCATATGCACAATCAGATATTGAAAACAAACAGTCCTAATAATTCAGTGTTCAGATTCAGAGACAACATCTTAATATTCAGATGTTTATTCAGATTTACATATCTATATCTTAATGCACATCTTAATATTCAGATGCGTATTCAGATTAACATATCTTAATTTTAATGGAAATAAATGATGCCTTAGTTATTAGGACAAGTACCAAATGCAAGAATTGGGCCTAAAGCCCAATGGAGAAATCAATATCTTAGTTTCTTTAGGACATGTGCAAATGGGCCATATGTCCAAAGTTGAATTCAGGCCCAAGTGCTGGCCCAGGTAGACAAATCCAGACTTGGGCCCAAATTTTCTTTCTTTATCTATTTAACTGTCATTATGTGTTTATTTGTTAAATTGATTTTAAGGTTTCAAAAAATTCAATATCCTAAAGGAAACCATTTTGAGTTAACACTTATATTTTTTCTAAAATTAAATAAGATTATCTATTTTCTACTTCACCCTCTTTAGAATATTTGCAAGTTGTTTGCTTAAGTAATATTTCTCCCTCCCTTAAAAAACAATTTTAAGTTTTAAACTTTTATTTCCGCAACTTAGTCAAGCATGTTTATCTTTGCCTTTAAATATTAGCCAAGTATTTTAATTGCGGGATAACCGCATGTTAGCGGGCATTTTGGATGCTTTCAAACCCTTACGGAAATGCTATTATGAACCCCGAACCCTTCTTTAATTGATTTACTGTTTTAATCTTTTGAAATTAGTTTTATTAATTTTTCTTTAAAAATTAAGCGGCGACTCTAAAAATCTCATTTAAAAAAAATATAAAACAGCATTAAAAGCCTTGAGAGTCGAGGCGACCATGTTACTAGCCTAAAATGACCCTTCCGAAGCTGATGGAATCTTCAAAATTTGATTCTAGGGTCATCTTCCTGAACTTTTGATAAAAAATAACCGTTCAAGGTTCAAAAGCTCCAAAACACATAAATTTGAATAAAGGCCAAACTAACAACGAGGTGACCAAAATGTCAGTCCCATCAAGTCATAAATGACTAAAAGTCGCTATATGAATGCTCTAAACGACAAATAAAAGGCATAAACTCAGAAATGACCTCAAGGGTCATTATAATATCCATTACTAAAAGGACTTTCATCCGTGAAAGTAAGAGTTAAGAAGTACCAGAAGGCTCAAACAAGCCAACAAAAAACTCTCGATTCTCATGCTCGGTATCCAAAGTAGCCTCCTTAACTGGACGATGCCTCCAATGGACCTTAACCACAAGAATGTGTCTCGAACTCAACTGCCGCACATCTCAGGCTAAAATGACAACTGGCTCCTCCACAAAAGTCAAGAGGTTATCCAACTCTACTGCATTATACCAGAGCATACACAACTCATCAGGAACATAAGGACACAACATCGAAACATGAAAAACTGGGTGTATGGCTAAAAATATTGGAGGTAAAGCCAACTCATAGGCAACCTCACCAACTGTCTGGAGGATCTCAAAAGGCCCAATATACCTAGGGCTAAACTTTCCGGGCCTCCAAAATCTTATCACACCATTCTTGGGTGACATAGAGGAAAACACTATCACCAATTGAAAACCTCAAAGGTCGATGCCTACGATCAACTTAATTCTAGTACCTACTCTAAGCTATCTGAAGCCTATCCTGAATCACCCTCACATAAACCAAGGATTCCTGATTCATGCTAGTACCACAAGGTCTAGGCTCTATAGACTCAAACCAACAAACTGGAGAGCAACAATACTTACCATATACGGTCTCAAACGGGGACATCTGAATACAAGAGTAATAACCATTGTTGTACGCAAACTCTACCAAGGGAAAAAATAGGTCCCACTGATCTCCGAACTCCAAAACACATGCCCGCAACATATCTTCAAGAACATGAATAATACGCTCTAATTGACCGTTGGTTTTTCAGTGAAAAACTGTGCTTAGGTCAACGTGAATTTCCAAATCCTCCCGAAAGGTTCTCCAAAATCTAGAAGTGAACTGAGCACCCCAATTTGGAATAATATAGATAGGCACGTCATGAAGGCAAACCACCTTTCGAATGAAGATACGGTCCAACATCTTAACACTGAATGAAGACTGAACAATAAGGAAGTTTTCTGGCTTGGTCAATCAATCAACGATGAACCAGTTGTCAACACCTCTAGAGGTTCAAGGAAAACCTGCCACAAAGTCCATTGTGATGCGATCCCACTTCCACTCTGGAATGAGTAATATATGAAACTTACCACCAGGTCTATAATAGTCGACCTTCACCTATTTGCAACAAAGGTAGCAAGACACATAGTGTGTGATATCTCTCCTCATGCTGCCCCACCAATAGTGCTGCCTTAAATCAGGATACATCTTCACGGTGCCCAGATGGATAGAGTATCTAAAATCATAAGCCTCACAAAGTATCAGCTGGATCAAGCCCCTAACTCCCGAAAAACAAATATGACCAGCAAACCTCAAAACCCCATTTGAATCTTAGGTAACCTGATCGGCATCACCCGCTAACACCCGATCTCAAAGCGCAACTCAAGTCTCATCCATAAATTGACGACCACAGATCCGATCAAGCAAGGATGAATGAACTCCCACATAGGCTAAGACACACCTAGAATCTGAAATATCCAATTGAATCACCTCATTAGATAATGAAGGAATGTCCAAAGACAAAGGCGTCACCACAGTAGAAAGAAATGCTAGACTATCCATACTTACTACCTTCCAGATCAAGGTGTCCACTACCAATCACCATTCCCGAATAATAGAGAATATAGAGGTAATTGTCCTTAAGAAGTTCAATCAAACAACATTCTCCCAAATTAAGGTTCCCTTAGCAAGAATTATGTACCACCCCAAATATTCCAAAGTTAAGACTCAAACCATTCTTCATTCGTGAATAAGGTCATACTAAGTGATTCTTAATTTCTCTTAGATGTTAAAGTCAATTATTTAGTGTCGGAATAATTTTGGATATGAATTAACGTAACTATGGTCCTCTTGCACAAAGTTGAGCTGAAAGCTTTCTTACCGACTGAGTTTCAATATGAGATTTTACTTGGTTCAACTTCAAATGACCATATCTCTCAGCATATAATGAATTAGGTTGCCCATGAACTATCACATTAAAGGTCTATGAGTCCTGTTTCCAAGGCTATAAACATTGCTCTATTTCGAGTTTGGAGTAAAATGTTATGCCTGTTTTAGTAAGGCCTTGTCAAACAATGAAAGCTTTACGAAAGGCATTACAGACGGTGGAGTGTTTTACGGACCGTGGAGCCATAGATGTTCTGTGTAGCCTTCCTTTTAAGGAACTCCATTAGCTTTTAAGTTGGGGTGATTTTGGTCTTTCACCTATGTGTTATAGCTAAGCTATGGCGTTTTAAGTCCTATTTCAAGACCTATATAAGAGAATTAAGTCCAAATACTACCCATTCTAAATCATTCTCCTTATTCTAAAATTTCCCTCGTAGTTCTTCCCCAAAATTCTCTCTAAGGCTAAGGAAGAAGAAGTTAGGATTTGACATCAAGATCTTCAGTTCACCATAGCTTTACAACATTGATAACTAAGGTATGTTAGTATTCACCTATGGAGTCCTTTCCTCCACATGGTTCCTGAATTATTCAAGTTTTACAAGTTAGAATTCTCAATTCAAAGTTAGGGTTTTATTCAATCTTTATGAGTTCTTTTCAATTATGATCCAATTGATTATTTTCTAGATTTTTATGCATGAATTGAAGTAGTTAGATGTTTTTTATTTGAATTCATATGAACCCATGCATGATCCATGATTTTTAACTATCAACATATGATGAAACTTAAAAACTATGATTTATTGAAATTATACATGTTTTATGAAAGTAATGATTATGGCTCAAGTAAACTTATAGAGGAAGATATCTATATGTTCTATGAAGCTTGACCACATGACACGAATGACATCTAAATTTGCTATTAATGCTTTTGGACTATTTTCCTAAATTAGGTCTTGATTAGTATTGTATCTGGATATTCCATCAATTATTATAGATAGCGCTTTTAAAATTATTTATTTTAGTAGCATGGAACTTTTAGTATGAAGTTCATGACTATGGGCCTTATAAAACTGTTATGAAAAGATCATGGATGGTGAAAGGTTTTCTCACACATGGTCTAAGGAGCTACTCTATGATGTTTCTAGGTTAGATTAATATGTTAGATGTACTTTTCCATGGATGATAACATGAATATTATTAATGACTATTCCATGAGATTTTACTTAACACTGAGAGGATATTAAGATGGAGGTTCTCCTGTTATAGAGCATGTATTTAGTAGCAATTTCCATGTCCCATAAACTATATGCCACCATAGGATGTTGTCTTAGATAGACATTAGCTAGTGGATCCCCCTAAGATAGAAGTTCATGATCCTTACCTTGGTAAGTAAGACACTTTCTTTTCAGTGTGAGAGTAGTACATTGGATTCCATGTTATAGCTCACATGGTCTAAGTCGGTTAATGGTAAACATCCCACAATGATGAACTAATGTTACTTTTTAAAGTATCTCACAAGTATTTTATAGTTGTTAAGCTTGCATTGACCATGATTATGACTTATGTTTTCAAACATTTTATCTAATGATTTAGCTTGGTCATTGCATGCCATCTGGTTCAGCGAGTCTGTCTGCAACTATTTCCTGTACATCTAATTGAATTGTTTCTAACTCTTTTTGATGTTTTTGCAGACATGGCTAGACCAAAAGTCGCTGGTAGAGACATGCCGCCCCGTAAGAGAGCCAAAGCGATAACTATCAATGAGGATGTAGCTGCATCCAGGGACAAGGCCACCAAACTGCCCACAATTGGTGGGAAAGAAAAGGGAAAAAGGAAAGGCACATGCGTCACCAGAGGCTAGCTCACATAGTGAAGGTATCTACGCCACTCACCTTACTACTTCTGAGAGTGAGGGTGAGCACTAGGTTGCAGCTTTGGAGCCTGAATATGATGAACTGTTAGTAGCACAAAGGGCTGAGTTGCGATCCCAAAGGATTAACGATTCGTCTAGGATCAGGACTCCTCAGGCCACCACTACTCCTCCTCCAGCTCCAGCATAGGCCGTGGTCCTAGCACCACCAGTACAGGGTCCTCCTCCCAAGTCTGTGAACAAAATAAAGACTGAGGGGCTGAGGACCATTATTGAGGAGAAGCGTCTGTCCACTCATGGGGTGATTGACAAGTACCCAGAGATTATGAGCAGTCTGAAGTCCCACAAATTCTAGCTCTTCACCAAGCCTCGTGGCCCGTACATCCCAAGTTGGTTTGAGAATTCTATAGTACGTACTATACATTGATACCATAAGGAAAAAATCTGGTTGACTACGTGGTTGCCAGGGGTAAGAGGGTGCAGTGTGATTTTGCTGCCATCAATCCCGTCTTAGAATGTACTACGAGACTTGAGAATAACTGTCAACACAAGATCAGGACAACGACGCTGGAGAACATGAAGAAGTGATTGGCTTCGTTGATATCAGACGACACTCGCAAGTGGCTTGAGGTTGGGGAAGCTATTGAAAAGAAGGACCTCAATGTGGCAATGAGGTATTGGTTTTGCTTCATCAGCAGAACAATCATGCCCTCCCAAAACATGTCTATTCTCTTCCACGCTGAATTAGCCTGCGTAGACTGCCTCATTGCGGGGACAAGGCTGAACTTGGGGATGAGCAATGCAAAGGAGATGCTCATACGGGCCAAGCAGTGCCAGACTTCCCTCCCCTTTCTGGTGTTGATCAATGAGTTGTGCAGACGGGCACAGGTTCCTAGAGATGTGAATAAGGATGTGGAAGTGATTCCCACATCTTCTACTAATATCCGGAGGATTGAGGCAGAGTATTTGAAAGATGAGGCGAAGAAGAAGAAGAAGAAGAAGGCAACCTCGGTGGACCTTTCCCCAGTTATAGATACACATGCATTACCTGCAGAGGCACCTTTGCCTTCTCTGGCCTCTAGGCCTTCAGGTACTTCCAGTGCTATTCCTTCTGATACCCCTAGTTACTCTACTGCGACATTGCCTCCCAGAGTTGTTGTTGTTGTTGTTACCCGGCCCCCGCTAACTTAGGCTGCATTACTCCAGATGAGGTAGCTTACCCATTCTATCGATCGCCGCGCTGCCATACTTGAGGCCTTCATCTTGGGCATGATTCAGATAGCCTTTGCTGATGTTGTGACACCATTCAGCGCTAGCATTGATGCCCTTGCGGCTAGGATAGAGGTGTGTGAGAGTGGCGAAGGGGCCACCGAAGAGGTGATGGCTCTAAAGGCTGCCATTGCTGCACTGAGGAGAGATGTGGACCAACTGAAGTCCACCTAGATGTCCATGATTTTTGGGACGGTGGAGATCCTAGATGTTCCAGTTGAGCCAGATATGCCTCCGGCTACCACCAGAGATGCTGTTAAAGTTGATGAGGCAACTGATTGTGAGTTCGAGGCTGAGACAGATGAGGAGATGCTTGGGGTTGCTGAAGAGGCTTCTTACGAGGGCCTTACGAAGATTGAGGAGGCCATGGTAGATTCACCCTTGGATGACCCTAGTAAAGCTAGTGGCACTGTTGATGCGACTCCGGGTACTTATGCCCAAGTTCAGATCACTACACCGGACACTGATGCCCTGACAGATGGAGTAACTGTTTAGACAAGATTCCTTTTTACCTCTCTCGCTGTCTTACTTTTATTGACTTTTGGATATTTTATTTCTTGCATTTGAGGACAAATAGGTTTTGTTTGTGGTGGGGTGAGGCCCACCTTTTGTGATTATTGTTTTGTTCGTATATTTGGGTTTGGTGGTATATATTGTGTTTTGGCACTATTTTTGTGGATGATTGAGCTTGTGGCTCCTTGTGTTAATTGTAAATGATTTTTTGACCCTTCCAAAAAAATTTGTGCCATCTCTTGTTTGTGTTTAAATGTGGCTGTTCTCTTGCAAATTTGAGTATTGGTCTTGATCAATACCGATGACTTGATAGTGCTCATAATTGAATAAAAATGAATGTGCGGCTACGATGAGGCCAAATGAAGTTGCATAGACAATATGTGAACTTTTTGCATTTCGTTGTGACTAGCCTGTTATGGAATGAGTCTTTTGTGATGAACATTGCAAACTAGCGAAAGTGTGGAGTCTTGTTTGACATTGGTGTCAATGCCTTGTGTGATGGGCTTACCGTGAACCATGTGTGATGACACGTAAAATTTCACCCGCTGGTCCGGTTGACTAAGTGATGCAATCTCTTGATATGATCTTAGGCAATTTTGGAGAGTGAAACAATTTGAAATTATACATCTTTTTGTGCCCTACATTGTGAGTGTGTGAACTTCGCTTGAACACCTTTTCAGCTTGACCCTTTTCTTGGAAGAAACTTGATGAAATTTGTGACCTTTCTTGATCCATTACCCTTAATCCTCAGGATTTGTGGTTTGTGTGAATAACCAACTTAGGCCAAAAGCCTAAATTGGGGGTGTGGTGAAAAGAGAAAGAAAATCAAGAAGTGCAAAGAAGTCCCCTTTGACCCATGGTTTTGAGAAAGATGGAACCCCTCCATACAAAAAGAAGAAGAAGAAAATAATGAAAAAGAAAAAGAATGAAAAAGTTGTGGAATAAAGTTGTGAAAATGCAAAAAGAAATGGGGTGTCCATCCATCCATGAAAAGTGAATAATGAGGTGACTTTTGAGCATAAATGAGAATGATGAGGAGTAGGAAAGGAAGCGTTGTTCATACCACATTTCATGAGGATAGAAGACACTGAGCCTAAATGATCGTACCTTTACATTGAGCCCCATTACAAGCCTTGAAAAGACCTTTTTGATCTTGAGTGCGGTGAAACAAGTGTTGATTGGAAAATACGGGCAAACCTATGGGTGAAGACATGCATTGTGTTTATCTTTTTGAGTGTGAGTGTTGATTGTGATTCCAGAGCTATAAATTGTTGAACCATTGTGTGTGAATATAGAATCATTCTTTGTGTGAGGGCATTTGAGTACCTTTGTTGAGCTTGAACTTGCATTTGAAGAAAGTAGTGTGAACTTGAGAGTCTTTGATAATGGTGAGTCATAACTTGAATCTTTGAGTGCACAATTGATCCTTGCATGAGTAAGTTGAGTCTTTTTGTGTGCATTCATGATTGAGTCTTGTGTAGCACTATTTGAGACATCATTTTTGAACTGCTGAACTTGAGTTTTACTTGAGGACAAGCAAAAGTTTAAGTTAGGGTGTTGATGAGTCCACGATTTGGACTCATTTAGGGCTTTATTTGGATAGATTTAGTGTCCTCAAATGCATATTTTGTGCGAATAACTGATGTAAAATCCTTGTTTTCCAGGTATTTAAATTTAGGAACAAAGCATGGACACTATAAAGCAAAAAGGAACAAGGCAGCTAAAAGAACGAAGAAAAAGGCCTGATGATCGCCTAATCCATTAGGCGAGTCGTTGAGTGGTCATTATCTCGCCTAAAGTTCCAGTGTGCCAAGCCCTGATGGAGAAAATCAAGTCGGCGTGTCATCGAACGGTTCTGTGATGCAGTGTTGGATCGCCCAAAGTTACAGAACTTGAAGATTCTGAAGGCTAGGCAAAAAGGCAATGGAACTAACCAAAGGACGGATCGCCGTGTGGATCGCCGATCTTGACTTATTGCACCGAATGGTCCTTCGTAGCATATTCTTGGCAACTATAAATACATTTTTGAATTCTTAGTTTAGTATCGGTTTTCATAATATATAATTTTTATCAATTTTGGAGAGAGAACTCTGAGTTTGGAGACAATATTTTCCTTAGCTTTGAAGAATTGAAGTTTTCCATTTTTGAGAAATTGGAAGTGGGTCTTTGAGATTCTTGTATTTGGACCTTTAAAAAGACGAAATTAATCTTACACAGTTGATGGAAACACAATTTGGTAACAATTTCTATCTTTTTATGATGTCTAGCTAAAAACCCAATTCTTTGGGTGTGATTATGTGATTATGGGCTGATTTAGCTTATGGGTATTGTTAATTGATAGTTTAAATGCTGTTTAAAAGTTATTTCAATCAGTAATTGTGGTTTAATTTAAAGGGTTGTAGTTGCAAATGCAATTCTACCTTCGTATTTTTGGCTTGCTCGAGAGAGAGGTTTTAAAACCAAGATTATTCATTTGATTGTCTCTAGGTATTGGGTTGTCATGGGTTCAACTCAAAAGGGTGATTCCTAAACCCTTTTCCACACATTCAGCTCGAGAGAGTGAATGGACTAAAGCGTAAGCGGTTCTTAATTGCTGCTTGTTGGTGTTCGAGAGAAACCAACTTGATTCGGGGTAAATTTTTCGAGGGAAAGTTTATCCCCACTAAAGTCTAGCTTATTCACTAATTTACAACTATTTACAATCAGTTGCAATTACCCATTTGTCTACCTTAGCCTATAATCCAATCACATCCCAAAAACCCGTCTCATTACTTGTTCATTAGTGTTATTTGTTTTTGTTGTAGTTGATAATTACAATCAAAACCCCCCTGTTATTTGACACTTGTGTCATCCTAAATTTGAAGTATGTTTTTATTCATAAATATCTATTTCTATGACTGACTTGAAGATATTTGTACTTGGCTCTTGAATCTTAAGCACGTACCACTCCCTATGGGATTCGACCCCAACTCACGTAGTTGGGTTATATTACTAAATAACGATCGTTGGCACTTAGAGTTAGAAGAAATGTTATGTGAAATCAAGGACAGATCTAGCAAACACCCCATTGGGATACTTTATGATATATTGGTGCAGGTTGATCCATTTATCTTCTCATCTGACTTTGTTATTTTGGATTGTGTGATTGATGCAGATGTGCCTATTATTTTGGGAAGACCATTTTTGGTGTCCGAAAGAGCTCTAGTGGATGTTGAAAGTGGTGAGCTGAAGTTTCGGGTAAATGAAGAAGAGGGTTACCTTCAATGTTTGCGAATCAATGAAGCAACCTAGTGACTTTCATGTGGTTTCAATGATTGATGTGATTGATGAAGCAGTGGCTAGTGTGAGTGAAATGATGTGTATGGGTGAACCTCTTGTGGCTATCGTTTCAAATTATGATGAGACCGAAGTTCAAGGGTATGATGAAGTGGTGGTTGCTCTATCGGGACTAGGTGTGTACTCAAGAAACCCATTGAAGCTTGATATTGATCTAAAGAATCGTGAGAGTCCTCCCGCTAAACTATCCATGGAGGAACTTCCAAAGCTTGAATTGAAAGTGCTCCTTGCTCATCTTCGGTATGAATTCTTGGGGGCAAATAATACCTTGCCCGTTATCATTGCAGCGGACTGTAACGACCCTAAAAACGAACTAGTGAAACTAGAGCCTCACATGTGAGTTTGGAGTGAAGAAGCTTGAAATTGGAAGTAGTCATTTTTGGAAAAAAATTCAGAATCTGGAAATTTGGCCAAGTGTGGAAATCAGTGAGTTTTTGGCCAACTTTGAGCAGTCATAACTCCTAGCTCAGGATGATTCAGGAGTAGTTCCAGTTATGTTTGGAAATCCCTTGGAACGATCTTTCCAACGCCACCGAGTTTGCTCGATTCCGAGTTCGTATGAGCGAGTTATGCCCTTTGAAAGTTGGGCAGTTGGCAGGGAGTCCGTCCGGAAATTTAAGGGCATTTTGGTCTTTTCACAAATCATTTCTTTTGAGGTTATATTGTTGTGTTAGGCTGATTGTGGATCATTTTTGTTCCATTTTAAAAGAGTAAGAGTTAGGGTTCTTGAGTGAAGAAGAGAAGAAGAGAGAAAGAAGAGAAGAAGAAGAAGAAGTGGGAGCTAGGGTTGTGGATGCAAGACGTTTTCTTCATCAAATTTCTTGGGGAATCTTAGTAAAGGTATGGGAGTTCTTTGTCTAGGGCAAGCTATCACCCTAGAGCCAATTTCAAATGGTTTTCAACTTTTCCAAAGTTTGTGAAAAAAGCCTAATTTCTACTCAAACTCAAGGGTTCTTGCATGAAACGATTTCAAATGATAAGTAATGATATTATTGATGTTTAATTGATGTTTTAAGATGAAAACTCCATGAATCCTTGTATTCTACAAAACCCCAAAATGTGTTTATGAAGTGGGTCTATTTCTATAAATTCAAAGTTGATGGAATTATGTGTAAAGTGAATTGCATTGATATCTCTTGTGTTGTTTAATGTTTATTCATGATTAATTGTTGATAATTGGTGAATTAAGGGTGGTAAGCCTTATGAGTGAAGTATTGGTGATTGCTTGGATTTTTGGTGATTTTGGCTATGACTTTGAATTATGGTAAGAAGGTTTGAACTCTCTTTATTGAATTAATTGTTGTTGGTAGGTTGAATCCACCTTTGGTGGAAGTGTTATATCTTGTTCTTGTGTGGTATTATTGTGAATTGTATCCATGAAGGCATTGGGGAAGTTGTTGCATAATGTTGGAATATTGTATTATTGTGAATTGAGGCCATGAAGGGCATTATATGAGTGTTATTGTATTGTTATATTATTATATATAAATGAGGCTATATGTAAATTCCTATATGAAGCTATATGTAAAGTTTTATGTGAAGCTATATGTGTGAAGGTATGATGTGAATGAGTTTATGTGATCTTGTGATGATCCTATGTAAAGTGGATAGCATTGTGATATAAAGTATGATGTTTCTCATGATGTATATATGAAATGATGTTGGATTATGAAGTATCCTTAGATGATAATGTTGTAACTTGGTTGGTAGACTAAAGTGTCTCTCCTTGTAACTTAAAGTCTTGAATGCATGAATGTGTGAAGTGGGCTAGAACTAAGAAATGGTGCCCTTTCTATAAATGCTAAAAGAGGAATTCTAGGCCAAGACTTAAATCGGCAGAACTAAGAAATGGTGCCCTTTCATAAGTCTAGTTTTCCTAAGTAAATGTATAACCTTGAAGGATGGGCCTTAGGGCGATGTTCCCTTCTTGAGTGAAATGATAGACTTAGAGATGGATGGAGCCGGAACGGCATGAAAATCCTTATCTAAGAAAGTTAAATGAGCTATCCTTATGAACTTTGATTGGCTATGACTAAGAAATGGAGCCTTTCTTGGGAAGAGGTACTGTGAGTTGGTTGAACTAGAAAAGGAACCCTCTCTAAGTACATATGTGATTGAATACTCTATGGGAAACAAGGCTAGCACCGAGTGGATGTGGTTAGGAAGGTGGCCTAGTTGAGTATGAGATTAGGCACAATGAACTTCCTTGGACATCCCCTAAACCATGTGCCTACATGGGTTGCTTACTAGTTCTATCTTTGGCAAGTAGAACAACCTCCACGGAGTATGTCGGTTATGCCTATTCCCATCATGTAGGATGTGCACTCTAGTTATTGGATAGGTTCTACAACGTGTAGGTAGTAGTATGGGATGCTATCTACACATGGCACGAGTAGGCTTTGAAGATACTAAAGTGAGTTCCCTAAGTCTAACGACTATTATGTGAAAGTCCCCTTATGTGCTTGAATGTCTCCAAAATGGTTTCTTAAAGAATGTTGGTCTATTGATGTTATGTTGTAAAGGAAATGTCCTTATCTAACGTAATCTTGAGGAACACTTAAGTGTGCTTGAAGAGGTTGTATGGGTGGTCACTTCTTGTGTTACTCAAGTGTGTCTTAAGGTTATATTAGGTAGAGGTCCTATGGTAATGAAATGGCATGTGTTCCTTTAAAGTTAAGCATGGGTTGTATATGAATATATGTTGAGTATGTATACGGTTGGCTATGGTTTTATATGTAAACATTGACTTAGTATGTTATATTGTAATGGTAAATTTCCTTATCTATGGTAACCCTTAGGAACACTTACGTGTATATGAAGAGATTGTATGGGCAGTCACTTCATGTTTCACTTAAGTGTGGCTTTGGGTAACTTGAGATAGAGGTCAAGAAATGATGAAAAGACTTACTTGTCAATTATGTTCATGTGTTGTACATTGGTACTAGTTGTGCATGATGGCTTGTGATATGAAGCATGATAAGTGGTAAGTTCACATTTGGTGGCCTTAGGATGATGCTTTAGTGTGGATGGTGGTATGGGACGCTATCCATACATTGCACAAAGTGTTGTCCAAGGGTTACTTGAGGTGGATGGTTTAAGGTGAAGGAATGGGTTATGTGTGGAGCATGTGCTAAAGTGATTAATGACTTGTATGTTGGTTATGGTTGGATATTGTGACTCTTATACTTGTATTTTTTTATGAAGTTTTACCAAATGGCATAAAAGTATGTTTCTCCAATAAACGTCCCTTTTAGCATGTTTTTGCATGGCTTCCATACTTAGTACTTAATTGTGCTAACCCCTTCCTTTCCCTTTTTCGACTAAAGTGTAGGGATTTGGAGATGGTGACATGTCATGGCTACTTGATAGGTTTCTAAGTGTTGAAGATGAAGACTTGGTGAGTCCTCATATATTTGAGGACAATACCCCAAATGTTCATTTATTTCTTTTTAGTATCATGAAGTTGTGTATGGGATTAGTCCCGAATTTCGTACTCTAAAGTATTAGATGGTTTTGAGACATCATGTATAAAGTCTTCCGTTTGCTATTTTTTATTTTATTAAATGTTTTCTTGGTAAAGAAAGTTTTTAATTCCTTATGGTTTTAGTGTCTATGCGATGAATGAATGCTAAGAGGCTTGTATTAGACCTCTTCGAGGTCGAGTACGCCGGTTACGACTAGGGGGTGCTCCCGGGTCGTGACACGGACTTGCTTGAGTGGCAAGTGAAATTGCTTCTTGAAGTGTTGAAACATTACATCAAGGCAATAGGATTGACAATTGCTTATATTGTAGGTATTCCTAGATTTGCACTCACTAAATACAATTGGATAGTGAATGCAAACCAAGTATTGAGCATCAAAGAAGACTAACCCACCTATGTGTGAGGTGGTAAAGAAAGCGATCATTACGTGGCTAGACACAAGAGTGGTTTACCCTATTGTGGATAGCAAATGGGTAAGTCATATACAATGTGTGCCCAAGAAAAGAGGCATCACGGTGGTCCCAAATGAGAAAGGAGAACTTGTACCTATAAGGCCGGTCACAGGTTGGAGAGTATGCATGGACATAAGCTAAATTCTTGGATTGAGAAAGATCATTTTCCAATGTCGTTTATGGATCAAATGCTCGATAGACTTGCGGGTTGTGGCTGGTACTATTTCTTGGATGGCTACTCTGGGTACAACCAAATCTCTATTGCACCGGAAAACCAAGAGAAAACTACTTTCACATGTCCCTATGGGACTTTCACTTTCAAGAGGATGCCATTCAGATTGTGCAATGCACCGGCGACATTCCAACAGTGCATGCTTTCGATTTTTGCAGACATGGTGGAAGACTCAATGGAAGTTTTCATGGATGATTTCTTAGGTGTGGGTGATTCATTTGAGACATGTTTGGCAAATCTTGGTGTCACGACCTAGGGTTACACCCTAGATGTAACATGGCACATAGAACCACGAAGGACTCCATGTAATCCAGTTAGCATAACATAACATAAATTTAAAACATTTTTCCCATACAATCGAAGTCTTTTATAAAATCAAGCGGAAGTCTATAACACTTTGTTTCAAACCATCTAAAACAACTTGAATAAATTTTTGGGACGCAGCCCATACAAAAGTCTAAAGCATAAAAGAAAAACATAGAGGAAAGGTGATCAAATCCTCGATGCTATGAGGACTCTCCAACTCTTCAACTCCTTGGTCTACTAGAAACCTAGCCACGAGAAATAGAACTCAAGATCGCCGGACCCTAGATTGGATAAGAATGTAGGCAAAGTATGCATTAGTACAAAATGTACTACTTTTGATAGCTAGCATAACATCATAAGAGCATTACAACATAGGCATAGGCATAGTCTCCAACATAGACATAACATAAGCATTAGTCAACATAAGGCATAATCCATACCCATATGAGATAAAACATATTTATAGGCATAGTAAATCCCTAGATCTTGATAACATAGGAGAACAACTTCTTAAGTAACCTCAAAGTATACTTGTGCAATGCATGAATAAGACCCCATAATCTCATCCACACTAAGTACCCCTTTTAGGCTATCTTAATCATACTTGCCATCTTTGGATCTCATCCTTAGCTTAATTCTCATAGACAAGGGAATCTGTCACCTTTAGTCAAACATATCAAGGAAGGAAACTATAGCAACAATCCAAGCTAAGCATACATTCATATAAGAGAAACCTTTCATAAGTAACCTTAAGGCATGCTTGTGCAATACATGGATAAGACCCCATAATCCCACCCATTCTAAGCAAGTCACTTTAGGTCGTCATACATATTGATCATCTCTTTGGTCTCATATTTAACTCATCATAAATAGACAAGGGATATCACGTCTAGTCATACTTATCATGGAAGGCCTAGCAAGATACAATCCATACAATTCATTGTTAATGACATAATACATATAAAGGAATCACATGTATTCGCCTCCATGTTCATTTTAAGGAATCATAGGTATTCGCCTCCATGTCCTAATAGGGGTAATGTAGGTATTCGCCTCCACATCACTTTATAAGGATCATAGGTATTCGCTTTTATGTCCGTCATAATAAGATATATGTATTCGCCTCTATATCACAACAAGGCTAATGGGTATTCACCTGTTGCCTTGTTTTTGAAGTTACATTTTAAGGGTAGTAACCACACACTTCTCATATCATGACATGGGTAGTCACCTTATGTTTATCTAATTAGGAATAAGGGAATTCACCTCACATACCACTCATACTAAGGTCTTTGGGGAATCACCACAAGTCTCATCATATTTCATAGTCCTTGGACTTAGATCCATTTAAGTGAGCAAACCTTTTAACCTATAATCATTCTATGTGAGAGAACCTTTCATATCATATCATATTCATGCATAAGTATGTTTATGAGAATATCTTTTCAACAACACAACAACATATCATAATTATAGGCACTTCGCTCTCAAAGTGTTCATAAAGCATTTTCAAAGATTTCATAAAACATACATAAATCTCATACTTTACCTCCTTGAGGTTCAAGTCTTTCCTTTAATCATCATATATAGAATTCTAACATTATACATGGATATCATCATTACTCAAGTGATTCTACCACTTCAAACATTCAATCATTCATAAGGTAGATTAGGTGGGTAAGGTTCTTCCACAACAAGTCTATCTAGTAGTCTACCATTATCATATAAGCTTCACTCTTAAAGCCTTAACATACATAAATAATCATATTGACTTTACTTTCAAAACCTTAGTCATCAACATTCATGACTACAAACCTTACGCTCAGAGCTTTACTTCTTACAATCATCATAAATACCTAGATTACAAGGAATTCAAATCACATTCTTGATTCTTAAGTGATTCTAATCATATATCATCATAAAGGTTCAATCTGAAGCTTTACTAGTCATGATCCATCACATATACATTATTATAATTCAATTCATGTCTACATGCATTTATTCTTGAACAATTAGTATGCATATCATCTATTCTAGATAATCATCTATGAATCCTCAATTCCCCTTCACAAGGCATAAACCCACATTACTTCAATTTCATCAATTAGACTAGGTTTAACCATGGAAAACATGTAATATCATCATAATACTATGATTCACTACTAATTCAATCATAAAAAATCAATATCCACTCAATTGGATCCACAATCAACTTAACCCACAATATTGGACGAAACCCTAACTTCAATTGGGGATTTCATCTTCACAATTGTGGAATAACTAGGGGACTCCATGGATAGAAGAATCCATGGATGAATAAGCTATCTGTAACACCCCGTATCCGAAATACTAACTTAATGCAGATTTCCAGAAGTTGCAGGTGCAACCCACGGTTGCTACCCATGGACCGTAAGGTGACACACGGCTCGTGCTGGTGGTCCGTGGTTCGCATATGCAACCATCCCCAAAAATTCAGACAAGAACCATTCTAAGGCATGACCCACAGACTGACTTGATGGATCGTCGATCAGTCTGTAGGTTGAGACCCTCAGAACTTGGTCTCTGAAGTCATCGACAGACTGACAGGATGGATCGTGGATCCATCGACGGATCATCGATTAGTTCGTAGGTCTCTTCAACAAATTTTAAGTTAGGATCATTTTGGTCTTTTGCTATTTTGTTGGACCCCTAAGCTACGTCGTTTAGGCCCTAAATTATGAGGTTTTAGTCAGTTTAAGCCTAGAAACATAACTAGAACTTACCTAAATCAAATCATTAATCAAAACATAGAAACTTAGAGCGTAAGAAGAGAAAAGCGGTCAAGAACCCTAGTTCAAGAACGCAACAAGGTTCCATCAGTTCCAACCCCGAATTCAAAAGATTTCTCCGTGAAATTCATCGTCAGGTATGTGGGATTTCACTAGTGGGTTCCTTTCACCCATTAGGTCCCTAGAATTCAATCAGTTTCTTGATTCCCTTATTATGAATAGACCTAGGGTTTCTAGAATTACAGTAAATCATCATGAATTGGTTATTAACATGTTCCAAATAAGATTATCATGTTATTACATCGTTTCTCGCATGAATTTAAGAACCTTAGCTATGTATTTCTTTAGTTCTTGAATTACACATGCTAGGTCAGATATCTCAGTTATTCAGTTATACATTCCTCAGTTATTAATGCATCAATATTAGTTTAATTATTGCATTCTCAGTTTGCATGTTCAGTTCAAGCTATCCAGTAACTTACATAAATTCAGTCATAATGTGTTAATTACTTAATCCATTGGGAATAGCATAATACCGAGTTGGACTAGGGTTCAACGTACCCAAATAGTCCCAGAACTACTAGCCACGTACGTTGTAAGTTCCCTCTGTGGGCATCATATCAGTGATCACAACAACATGCCTCTATATTTCTGGCAGGGTATAGTGGGTCCTCTCGATAGGGTGTATACATCGGACTCCAAATTTAGCTTATGCGGTTTTATTATCGATTATTAGTAGCTCTCACAGTTCAGTCAGATTCTATTGCATTGATCATTTATTAGTATATCCAATATTCAGTTTCAGCATGTTATAAATTGGCCACTATATTCAGTTATCTCAGCATTCAGTATCCATATCATGTTCAGATTATGTCATTGCTTATTTGGTTTGTTTAGTTATATGTTATTTTAGCTGTATTCTCTCTTGCATGCTTAGTACCTTTTAAGTACTAACGCAGACTCTGCGCTACATCTTCTCGTGATGTAGGTTCAGGTTCTCAGCATGCAGATCACGCTTAGATCGGTTCCTGATCTCCAGTTCAGCAGAATTAGTGGTGAGTCCTTATTCTCCGAGGACAATAGTCATGAGTTTCTTTTCATTATTTTTAGTCCTTTAGTTTCAGTTTTGCTAGACCTAGCTGGGGCCTGTCCCAGCATTTCTAGTCAGTTAGAGGCTATTTTCAGACATAGTTAGATCCAGCTTAGTATTGAGTTAATATCATCTTTGTATTAAACTCATCAGCTACCATGTATCTGAGTTATAGTATATGGGTTTTCCCCATCTTTTCATTTTTATTTATGATTTAGCTTCCGCATTAGTTTATTATCTTCAGTATGCTCATGATCTGGCCAACAGGGTTAGCTTGGGATCACTTGTGGTCCTAGGTCCCGTGTCCGCGTCTCGGGGGTAGTCTGAGGGAGTGACAAACTTGGTATCAGATAGAGGTCAAGACTACATATTCGGCGGAGGATTACGCCAAGCTTTACATTAATGAGATTGTGAGGTTGCATGGGGTTCCTTGTCTATCTTCTCAGATAGAGGTCCTCAGTTTACCTATCATTTTTGGAAGTCATTTCAGAAGGGTCTTGGTACTCAGGTTAATCTTAGCACAGTATTTCATCCACAGCCGGATGGTCACGCAGAGCATACTATTTAGAACTTAGAGGACATGTTGAGAGCTTGTGTGATCGACTTCAAGGGTAGTTGGGACGATCACCTTCCTCTTATTGAGTTCGCCTACAACAATAGTTACCATTGCAGCATTCAGATGGCCCCTTATGAGGCATTGTATGGGCATAGATGTAGATCTATAGTTGGTTGGTTTGAAGTAGGTGAAGCAGCCTTAATAGGACAAGATTCAGTCCTTGATGCTATGGAGAAAGTGCAACTCATTAGAGATAGACTTAAGACTGCCCAGAGTCGCCAGAAGTCTTATGCAGATGTGAGGAGAAAGGAACTAGAGTTCCAAGTTGATGATTGGGTTTTCCTGAAAGTGTCACCTATGAAGGGGGTGATGAGATTTGGCAAGAAAGGGAAGCTCAGTCCCAGATATGTAGGCCATTACCGGATCTTGAAAAGGATTGGTAAAGTGGCTTATGAGTTTGAGTTGCCAGCAGATTTAGCAGCAGTGCATCCAGTCTTTCACATTTCACTTTTGAAGAAGTGTGTGGGTGATCCAGCATTCATAGTGCCATTAGAAACTGTGGCTGTAAAAGATAGCCTTTCTTATGATGATGTATCAGTTGAGATTCTTGATCGTCAAGTTAGAAGGTTGAGAAACAAAGAAGTCGCTTCAGTCAAGGTTTGGTGGAGGAGTCAGTCCATAGAGGGAGCTACTTGGGAAGCAGAAGCGACCATGAATGCCAAGTATCCTCAACTTTTTCCTTCCGATTCTACTCCAGCTTGAGGTAATAGTTCCTCTTCAGTTTTTCAGTCATTCATGCATAAATTCAGTCTTAGAATCATGTTCCTTCAGTTTGTACTTGCATTTTCAGTGTATTTGCATGTTCTTGGAACTCAGTTCAGTCAGAAATTTAGTTCTCAGTGTTTAGTGGTAGGGATTACAGCCCTTTCCCTCTATTTTAGCTAGTTTAGTCTTCATTCGAGGACGAATGTTCTGAAGGGCGAGATAATGTAACACCCCGTATCCGAAAATATAACATAATGCAGATTTCCAGAAGTTGCTGGTGCAACCCACGGTTGCTATCCACGGACAGTAGGGTGACCCATGGCTCGTGCTGGTGGTCCGTGGTTCGCATCTGCAACCATCCCCAGAAATTTAGACAAAAACCATTCTAAGGCATGACCCACGGACTGACTTGACGGATCGTGGATCCATCGACGGATCGTCAATCAGTTCGTAGGTCGAGACACTCAGAACCTGGTCTCTGAAGTCATCGACGGATCGACGATCAGTCTGTAGGTCGCTTCAGCATATTTTAAGTTAGGGTCATTTTGGTCTTTTCCTATTTCGTTGGACCCCTAAGCTATGTCGTTTAGGCCCTAAATTATGAGGTTTTAGTTAGTTTAAGCGTAGAAGCATAACTAGAACTTACCTAAATCAAATCATTAATCAAAACATAGAAATTTAGAGCGTAAGAGGAGAAAAGAGGTCAAGAACCCTAGTTCAAGAACGCAACAAAGTTCCATCAATTTCAGCCCCGAAATCAAAAGATTTATCTGTGGAATTCATCGTCAGGTATGTAGGATTTCATTAGTGTGTTTCTTTCACCCATTAGGTTTCTTGATTACCTTATTATGAATAGACCTAGGGTTTCTAGAAATGCAGCAGATCATCATGAATTAGTGATTCGCATGTTCCGAATCAGATTATCATGTTATTACATCATTTCTCACATGAATTTCAGAACCCTAGCTATGTATTTCTTTAGTTCTTGAAGCACACATGCTAGGTCAGATATCTCAGTTATTCAGTTATACATGCCTTAGTTAATGCATCAATATCAATTTAATTGTTGCATTCTCAGTTTGTATGTTCAATTTGAGCTATCCAGTAACTTACATAAATTCAGTCATAATGTGTTGATTACTTAATCCATTGGGAGTAGCATAATACCGAGTTGGACTAGGGTTCAGCGTACCCAAATAGTCCTAGAACTACTAGCCACGTAGGTTGTAAGTCCCCTATGTGGGCATCATTTCAGTGATCACACCATTATGCCTCTATACCTCTGGCAGGGTATAGGGTCCTCTGGATGGGGCGTATACACGGACTCCACATTTAGCTCATGTGGATTTATTATCGGTTATTAGTAGCTCCCACAGTTCAGTCAGAGTCTATTGCATTGACCATTTATCAGTATATCCAGTATTCAGTTTCAACATGTTATAAATTGGTCATTGTATTGAGTTATCTCAGTATTCAGTATCTATATCATGTTCAGATTATGTCATTGCTTATTTGCTTTATTCAGTTATATGTTATTTCAGCTGTATTCTAGCCTGCATGCTAAGTACCTTTCAAGTACTGACACAGACTCTGTGCTACATCTTCTCGTGATATAGGTTCAGGTTCTCAGCATCTAGATCACACTTAGATCGGTTCCCGATCTCCAATTCAGCAGAATCAGTGGTGAGTCCTTATTCTCCGAGGACAATAGTCATGAGTTTCTTTTCAGTATTTTTAGTCCTTTAGTTTCAGTTTTGCTAGACTTAGCTGGGGCCTGTCCTAGGATTTCTAGTCAGTTAGAGGCTATTTTCACATATAGTTAGATTCAACTTAGTAATGAGTTAATATCATTTTTGTATTAAACTCATCAGTTATCATTTATCTTAGTTATAGTATATAGGTATTCCCTATCTTTTCATTTTTATTTATGATTTAGCTTCTGCATCAGTTTATTATCTTTAGTATGCTCATGATCAGGCCAGTAGGGTTAGCTTGGGATCACTTGTGGTCCTAGGTCCCGTGTTCGCGTCTCGGGGGTAGTCGCAAGGCGTGACACAATCATACCTTGATTATAAAGCCTTACAAAGCTTGCAACAATGGAGTCTTAATTTGACCTAGCTTGATTTTGTCCTTCTTCTTCTTCCCTCTTTAGAAAGAGGATTTTTTTAGAGGGAATTGGGTTCTATTTGGTGAGTTGAAATAATGAACAGGATCAATGAATTGAGGGGTCTAAAAGCTTTATATAGGTGGTCATATTAAGGTTAAAACGACAACACTTAACCCCTAATTAATTCCAAAAAAGTTCCACTAACCCCTTACTTAACCGTCAAAGACAAGTTCCCTGCCTCACCAACGGGACCACGCCCACGGGCCATGAGTGGATTCACAGGGCGTGCTGGTCACTCATGGGTGGTGGTCTGAGAAAGTGTATTTGGGGCCCTGATCCAAGAATCTATCCACGATGCCTGGACCCCCTGGGTCCCTTCGTGGGTTCACTGCCTTGGGGAGCTATCTTAGGGAGTTTGCTAGGGTCCTCCTGAAGGACCCTTGGTTGGTTCTTGGGGAGTCGTACATTGACGTTCTAACCCGAAACCCTTCATTCTAAGTATGAGAAGCTAAATTCATGACTCTAACCCTCACATAAAGCTTTAGTTTAGCCTAGTAGTTTCTGGGTGTTACACTTGGAAAGGTACTTCAAAAGTGCGTCGAAACCAACCTAGTCATAAATTGGGGAAAATGCCATTTCATGATCAAGGAAGGCATAGTCTTAAGCCACAAGGTGTCACAGAAGGGATTGGAAGTAGATAAAGCAAAGGTGATGGAGAAGTTGCCACCACCAATCTGTGTAAAAGGTATTTGGATTTTCTTGGGTCATACACGGTTCTATCGGAGATTCATCAAAGACTTCTCAAAAATTGCACACCTATTGTGCAAACTATAGGATAAAGAGGAAAAATTTCTTTTTAATGATGCTTGCTCAAAAGTTTTTTAGTGTTTTAAAGGAAAGCTAATCTCTACCCTGGTGATGATTAGCCCTGATTGGTTTGAATCATTTGAGGTGATATGTGATTCAAGTGGTATCGCTCTAGGAGCCGTGATAGGGCAAAAGCTTAACAAAATATTTCATCCAATATATTACGCCAGCAAGTCGCTAAATTGAGCACAACGTAACTACACACTTACTGAACAAGAACTACTTGCTGTAGTATATGCATTTGAAAATTTCTGGGCATACTTGTTGGGCTCTAAAGTGATAGTTCATACTGATCATACAATGCTGCAGAAAGAAAGAGGGAAAGCAGAAGTTGATTAGGTGGGTCTTGTTGTTGCAAGAGTTTGATTTTGAAGTGAAAGATCAAAAGTGGTGTGAAAACCAAGTGGCAGATCATTTGTCGTGGTTAGAAACCAACATGATCGACTCCAAAGAAAGGGACATTGTGGCTGAATTCCCAGATGAAACTATGACGTGGGTAACCCAAAGCAACACCCCTTGGTATGTTGATCTTGCTAACTATGTAGTTTGTGGAATAATACTCGAAGGACTAAATTTTTACCAACAAAAGCGGTTCTTGTTCGATGTAAAGAAATATTTTTGGGATGAACCGTATCTTTTCAGAGAATGTGCAGATCATATAATGCGATGATGTGTACCAGAAGAGGAAGTCAATGAAATTCTCAATGCGTGTCATGCTTCACCTGTTGGCGGATATCATAGTGGGGTACGAAAAGCAGCAAAATTTCTTCAAAGTGGGTACTATTGGCCATCATTATACCGAGATACGCATGACTTTGTGAAAAAATGTGTACCTTGCCAATAGCGAGGATGGGTATCAAGAAAGCACGAACTACCTCTCAACCCCATCTTAGAAGTTGAGCTGTTCGATTTGTGGGGTATAGATTTCATGGGTCTGTTTGTGAGCTCTTTTGGAAAGAAGTACATTTTGTTGGCAGTTGATTACGCTTCCAAATAGGTGGAAGCTGTAGCATTACCCAACAAAGAGGGTAAGAGTGTGGTGGAATTCTTAAATCGATATATCTTCAAACGATTTGGTACCCCACGTGCTATTATATGTGATGGAAGGCTTCATTTTTGCAATCGTATGTTTACTCTATTGTTGAGCAAATACAGGGTCAAGCATAAAGTTGCAACACCATATCATCCACAAATGAGCAGCCAAGTTAAGTTTTCAAACCAAGAAATCAAAAGTATTTTGTCAAAACTGTGAATGCAAATCGGACGGATTGGTCTTGAAAGTTGGATGATGCGCTGTGGGCATATCAAACTGCGTTCAGAACACCAATTGGTATGTCACCCTATAAGTTAGTGTTTGGAAATTCGTGTCACCTGCCAATTGAGCTGGAACACAAGGCTCTATGGGTGTTGACGACATTAAATATGAATTCGAAGAAAACTTCGAAAGGAAGAATTAATCAACTTCATGAGTTGGAGGAATTTCGGTTGAAAGCATTATCCGTATAGGAAAGGAGGCATGTTTAGGGGAGGGTTCAAGGAGCGTGGAAGGCTCCACCACCCTTGGAAGTCCTTCGTGGAATTTGCCTTTGCCGTGTCGGCAAAAGGCTTTGTCGACGTGAGGTTTCACGAGGCGTGAAGAGCATTTACTGGCCGTGCAACTCCCTCGTTGACTTTGCCTTTAGCCAATTTAGGCGAAGGCAGTCCACGCAAAGGGGTTCATGAAGCGTGGAAGGACTCCACTGCCCGTGTAGACCTCACGTGAAGATTTCCTTAGACATTTTTGGCAAGAAGGCAGTCCATGCTTGGGTCCACGGCTAGTGGAAGCTTCCATGTCACGTGGAGACCCAAGGGGACTATGCCTTAGTTCCAAAATCCAAAAGGCACAAGTCCACGTGAGGGTACACGGCTGGTGGAGCAGTCCATTGCCCTTGAAGCCTCTAGTGCACTTTAACTTAGGCGTGGGGAAGTCCACTAGAGGTGAGGGGGAATTTTGTAATTTTATTTTTAAGTCCTATTTTAAATGGGTATATTTTATATTATTTTTAAATAAGTATATAAGGTATTTTAAGTCAATAAACTCCCAAACTAAATCACTTTCACAAAGACCCAAATCAAAATCAAAAGTTCATCCTCCTCACAATATTTCTCTCTCTAAAAACCCAAGAAGAAGAAGAGTAAAATTGAAGCTTGGGCTGCAAGAAATCAAGGGTTTTTCATCAAATTCCCCCAAGAACCCATAAATCCCCTCTCTTGCTAAATTGTGATCATGATGTGGGTTAATTGATTTTAGAAACATGTAAATGGGTCTTGTATGAATTAATTGAATTGATTGAATTATGTTATTACCCATATCTAATGTAGAAATTCAAGATGTTGGGATGAATATGATTCATGATTCTTGAAGGTTGAAATATGAGAACTGTACATGAATATGAGAATTATGCATGTACTTCAAGATTTATGTTTAGAATGAATATTCTATGATTATGGTGTAATTGTGGTATTGATTGAAGGATCATTCTCCCCTATACCCTTACACATTATTATGGATGAATTAATTATGACTATGATTATCTTGTTGTGTTGAATGAAAGACTATTCTCATGAACACACTATGAAAGGTTTACTCACATATTGATGATTCTAAGGTTGAAAGTACATTCTCACCTAATTGAATCCATGAGCTATTTTATGAGTTGTGTTTAATAAAAGGCTATTCTCATGAACACACTATGAATACGATGTGAAATATTTACTCATATATTGATGATTCTAAGGTTAAAAGTCCATTCTCACCTAATTGAATGCATGAGCTATTTTAGGAGTTGTGTTGAATGAAGGGTAATATACTCTTTCACACACATAAATACAATTCAAGACTAATTATGTAAATTTTGGGAAAATATTGCTTAGCACCGAGTGGATATGGAATGCGAGGTAGAGGCCCTCCCGTCAATTCGAAAAGTCAGGTCATCTAAACTAACCTCATGAGATGGAAGCTCCCCCAACAATACAATAGGTTTGGGGTTTGTAGTAGCAAT
This sequence comes from Solanum okadae, assembly GCA_036553675.1. Lineage (NCBI taxonomy): Eukaryota > Viridiplantae > Streptophyta > Magnoliopsida > Solanales > Solanaceae > Solanum > Solanum okadae. The sequence continues at coordinate 16,310,294 of CM071687.1, read as the reverse complement.
CTCCCTATCCCGAAACTATGTGCCCACATAGGTCTTTAGCTAGTGGATCCACCTAAAAGCTAATACATGTAGTTCTACCTTAGGCAAGTAGGACATCTTGTTTCAGTGTGGGACATGACACCAAATTCCATGTAGCTGATGCTTATCGTGATGAGCGACACTATTCTACGATATGAGTGTCTACGATCATCGATAATATAGTAACCCAACCGAGGGTTGGGGTCTGTCCCAAGGAAGCAGTTTTGAGAATTGATAGAAAAAATAAAATTTACATTCTAACTAGTCGTAGCTAAAGATATTAACGAACAAAAACATAGTAAGTAAAAGGGGGTGACACGAAAGTGTCAAATATCAAATGGGGGTTTTGTAACAAGTGACAAAGCAGAAAAATAAACACGAAAATCAAGTATGGGGAAAGGTTCTTGGGATGTGACCGCAATACAAGTTGAGATAAATTTTTGGGTACATGCTTTCGATAGGAAATTTGCAAAATAATAGTGACTAGGCTAAGTTTTAAATGGAAATAAGTTCCCTCTCGGGCAACTTACCCCGTTTCAAATGCGTTCCTCTTGGATACCCATTTGCCGCATGAAGTCCAGCCTACACCTTAACCCACTCACTCTCTCGAGCTTATTGTTAGGATATGGGACTAGGGTTCACTCTCTCGGGCTGAATCTCATGTCGACCCACTCCTTAGGCCATCAGTCTAGTGGTTTTGGTTTCGCGACCTCCCTCTTGGGCAAGCCAAAAACACATGGGTGGCTTTGTATTTGCAACTACAATCCTTTAGATTAAACTACAACCACTAGGTGAAATCACCATTAAAATACATCTAACTTATCAACAAGCAAGACCCAACAAGAATATCAACCCATATTTGCTAAATCACACCCCAAGAATGGGGTTTTTTAGCCACACATCAAGAAATAAGAAATTATACCTAACATGATAATGAAATCAACTGGGTATAAGAAATTAAACATTAAATTAAGCAAAGGAAAATGAATAGAGAAGACCAACTTCCAAACTTGGGGAAGAAGAACTCCTTTCTTCAAGTATCCACAAAACCCTCTCCAAACTTGAGAGAAAAATACCAGCTAAAGTATGTTCTAAAGTGAAAATAATAATAATTGGTCCACTCTGCCCCTCTCCTTACGACTACAATTCTAACTAGTATTTATAGTTTTCACAGATTGTGTTGCGGAGGATTGTTTGGCGACATTAGTCGAGATAGCCGATGAATTCGGCGATCCACCTTTTGATTAGCTCATTGCCTTCAGTATCTTGCCTTTAGCATCCTCGCATTCTAGATCATTGGGCGGTACAGTACTGCTTCGCAAAACTGATCGGTAACTCGCCGACTGCTCCTTTCCTCGCCTTTTGATCCACTTCCTTCAAGGCTTCGCGTACTGTAACGAAGGGCAGTTCATGTCATTTTGGCGACTCGCCAAGTTAAACTCGGTGATCCGCAGGATTCCAAATCTTGTTCTTTTCAACCCTATTTGCTCCATTTTGAGCCTAAGTGTCCATGTTTCCACTAAAACTTCAAATACCTGAAACTTCTACATTTTAGTTAGGTATTGAGATAAAACAAGCATTCAAGGACACTATTTCTATTAAAATAAAGCCCTAAATGAGTCAAATTTGTGGACTCATCAGTAGCTCACATGGTCTATGTCGGTTAAGGCTATATTTCCCTTCATGACAAGAATATGAACTATGACAAGAACATGAACATGAACTATGACTTATGACTTCTTAAGAAGTTCTACTTAGTATGAGTGGGGTTATGGGACTCCATTTATGCATTGCACAAGTAGGCTTGGTTGTAGTGTGGTTCTCTTATGCTATGAAGACTTATGAATTATGCATGTATGATATGTATTATTGCTAAGAGTGACTTTACTTGCTACAAGTTATGAACATGAAAGTTTCCTTGTCTATGAGTATTAACTATGAATGAGGTCAAGGTATGATAAGTAGGATGTTAGTGACCTAAAAGTGGTACTTACTATTAGGTAGGATTATGGGATCTTACCTATGCATTGGACAAGTATAGATTAAGGTTGCTTATGAGATGGTTTGACTTATGTTTCTTTACAAATGTGCATGATGACTTTTAAGCATGATAAAATGCATGATTTCAACTAAATATCCCTTGTGAGCATGTTTTAAGGATTTTTATGCATGGCTACCATACTTAGTGCATTTTGGTGGTAACCCATATTTTCTACATTTTTCTAAAGTATAGGTTCCGGTCGTTGAGGTGTACTTCTCCATTTGTGTAAATCTTGGATTGATTCTCTCCACGCTTTTGGTGAGTCCTCAAGATTCGAGGATGAAAGTTGTTCAATTCTAGTTTCTTTTACTTTTCCTTTTGAGACTATGTTGTAAAGGGCTTAGACCCTTATTGATATTTGATTGTAATAGATGTCTTGTTGAGATAGTGTCTAGACTTCCATTTGGTTTTGTGAAAAGACTTCGATTGTAAAAAGTTTTAATTTCGCATCATTTCTATTACTTATGTTTATGATATACTAAGGGCTTGTATGAGACCCCTTTGGGGTCAAGTACGCTGCGTTACATCTAGGGGGGTACCCCTGGGTCTTGACAAACTTGGTAATCATAGCACAAGGTTTAGAATGATTCTAGGATGATGTCTCAAAAGCCACGTCTAGTAGAGTATTGTTTATGAGTGTGAAGTGCGCCACATTTATAAATGAGAGGCTATAAGATGTTTAGGAAATCTCACTTCTTTCATTACTCTGTAGTCGTGCCTTAGAGTTTTAACTCTATAAAGTCCTTTTCCTAACCCTTCTGTTGTGTCTATAGGATATGAATACAAGAAGGGCGAACACAAGAAGAATGGAAGAGAAGAATGTAAATGAGGGAGTTCCTCCCCAAGCTCCCCAAGAGCCTCAAGTTCCTCAAGCTTCTAATGAGGTGAGGGCTATGAAAAATTTGGTAATAAGGTCGGCTCTCAAAATATTGACTCAAGCTGAGACGACCCAAGTCAATAGGGATACTAGAACTTATGTGAACCCCAATGTAAGTACAATCGCTTCAAGGATAAGAGATTTTACTAGGATGAATCCTCCTATGTTCTATGGCTCCGAAGTGGAGGAGGACCCACAAGGGTTTATTGATGAGATCTATAAGGTGCTTGATGCTATGGGAGTGTCTCCACAGAGAAGGCGGAATTAGCCACCTACCAATTGAAGGTGTGGCTCAAGTATGGTATGAGCAATGGAAGGGTGAATGACCCGTAGGAGCGGGACCGGTAGATTGGGATTTGTTCAAGTTGGTCTTCCTTGATAGGTTCTTTCCCCTAGAGTTGAGGGAATGAATAATGCAAGAGTTCATAAATCTTAGATAAAGAGGTTTGAGTGTGAAAGAGTATGCCCTTAAATTTACCCAATTGTCTAAGTATGCTCCAACCTTAGTGGCGGACTCTAGGGCCAAGATGAAAAAATTTGTGATGGGGGTATCCAACTTGGTAGTCAATGACTGTAGTTCGGCAATGCTCATCCCAAGTATGAATAATTCACGTCTTATGGTTCATGCCAAACAAATTGAGCAACAAAAGCTCAAGCAAGTGAATAGGGAAGTGAAAAGAGCAAGGACCGATGATGGGAATTCTTCCAAAGGTAAGTATGAAGGTCAAGGGAAACCAAGGTTCAAGAGAAGGTTCCCCAATCAAGGCTCCTCTAGTGTTCCAAGGGTCAACAAAGATAGCGTGTCTAACCCTAAGCCTCAAGGAGGCAATAGTGGTGGATCTTGTATGGTGAGACCTACTTATGCTAAGTGTGGTAAGAAATATGATGGTAAATTTTTGCCGGTATTGGTGTTTGCTATAGTTGTGGTAAGAGTGGGCATCAATTGAAGAATTTCCCAACACGTGCGGCCAAGGGGAGAGAAGATAAGCAAACTCCTCCTAGCGGTTAAAATTTTGATGCTCCCAAGAAGAACCGCTTCTATGTTCTTCAATCCCGAGGTGACCAAGAGAGCTCCCTGGATGTTGTTACCGGTATGTTACAAGTCTTTTCTATTGATGTATATGCATTGTTATATCCCGGTGCCACTTTGTCCTTTGTTACACCTTATGTGGCCATGAAGTTTGAAATATTCCCCGAAGTGTTAGTAGAGCCTTTTTCGGTTTCTACCCCGATTGGTGACTTGGTAGTGGCAAAAAGAGTCTATGGAAGTTGTCCTATTTCTTTGTTCCACAAGGTTACCTTGGTAGATTTGGTTGAGTTAGACATGATAGATTTCGATGTGATTTTGGGTATGGATTGGTTGCATGCATGTTATGCCTCTATTTATTGTAGGACTCGGGTGGTTAAGTTTCAATTTCCAAATGAGTCCTTTTAAGAGTGGAGTGGGGGAAATCCTATCCCTAGAGGTCAATTTGTTTCTTGTCTCAAGGCTAGGAAAATGATCTTCATGGGGTGTATTTACCATATTGTTAGGGTCATGGATGTTGAGTCCGTAACCCCTTCTCTAGAGTCAGTCCCCGTGGGGAATGAATTTTTGGAAGTCTTTCCCGATGACTTGCCCGGCATTCCTCCCGAACGGGAAATAGATTTTGGCATAGATATTTTACCGGATACACAACCTATCTCCATTCCTCCTTATATAATGGCTCCGGCCGAGTTGAACTAGTTGAAAGAGCAACTAAAGGATTTGCTAGACAGGGGTTTTATTCATCCGAGTATCTCTCCTTGGGGTGCTCCACTATTGTTTGTTAGAAAGAAGGATGGGTCTCTTAGAATGTGTCTCGACTATCGTCAATTTAACAAAGTGACCATAAAGAATAGGTATCCCCTTCCGAGGATTGACGACTTGTTTGATCAATTTCAAGGGGCTAACTATATCTCTAAAATAGATCTTCGTTTGGGTTACCATCAACTAAGGTTAAGAGGGGTTGACATTCCCAAGACGGCCTTTAGGACCTGGTACGGTCACTATGAATTTGTGGTTATGTCATTTGGGTTGACGAATGCCCCGGCGGCATTTATGGACCTAATGAATAGAGTGTTTAGACACTATCTTGATATGTTTGTGATCGTGTTTATTGATGATATTTTGATCTATTCAATGAGTGAAAATGAACATATGGACAACTTAAGGATTGTATTGCAAGTCCTTAAAGACCCACAATTATATGTGAAGCTTAATAAATATGAGTTTTGGCTAAGGTCCGTAGACTTCCTTGGTCAAATTGTGTCAATCAAGGGTATTGAGGTAGATTCGAAGAAGACGGATGCAGTCAAGAGTTAGCCTAGACCTCTAACTCCTACCGATATTAGAAGATTTTTGGGTTTGATCGGTTATTATAGGAGGTTTGTTGAGGATCTTTCCTCCAATGCTTCTCCGTTGACGACTTTGACTCAAAAGAAAGCTAAGTTTGTGTGGTCGGAGGCTTGTGAGAAAAACTTCCAAGAGTTGAAAGATAGACTTACTTCCGCTCCGATGTTGACCTTCCCGGAGGGTACCGATGTTTTTTTGTATATTGTGATGCCTCTAGAGTGGGTTTGGGATGTGTTCTTTGATTAGTCCACAAATTGGACTCATTTAAGGCTATATTTTGATAGAATTAGTGTCCTCAAATGCATATTTTATCTCAATAAATACTCATTGAGAGTTGTAGCTTAATATCAGATTTTTAATATAGAAATTTTTGACTTGGAATATTCTCTCTAAGCTTGGAGAGGGTTTTGAAGAACTTGAAGATTCAAAGGGTTTCAACTCTAAGATTTTGGACTTGGGTCTTGTGGATTCTTCAGTTTTGACTTGTTTTGAGACTTAATCTTGCATACCCATTGATGGAAACTGAGATTGGTATACATTTATACCTCTTTTACATGTGTAGCTAAAACCCCAATACTTGGGGTGTGATTTTGTGAATATGGGCTAGATTAATTGTTTGGTCTTGCTTGTTGATAGTTTATTTGTTGTTTAGATGTGATTTCATTTAGCAGTTGTGTTGGAACTTAATGAAATTGTAGTTGCAAATACGATTTCACTTTTGTGTTTTTGGCTTGCTCGAGAGATAGGTCATAAAACAAAGACTACTAAATTGATGGCCGGTGGGAGTGGGTCGACATGAGGTACAACTTGTGAGAGTGAGTGGGCTAAGGCGGAGGCTGTTCTTCATGCGGCAAGTGGGTGTCCGAGAGTAACCCATTTGATTCAGGGTAAGTTGTTCGTGAGAAATCTTACCCCCACTATAGTCTAGCCTAGTCACAATTATTCAAAGAAATTACTCTCAAAAGAATGTACCCAACGATCTAGTCTAACCCATATTCCTATCACATCCCAAGAATCCCCTCTCCTTGATTAATACTCTATGCATTTTTTGCTGTTTTTACTTACTTGTGACAAACACCCATTATCTTGATAATTGAAGCTTGCGTCACCCTTTAGATTTAACATGTTTAAATTCAATAATGTTTTTAAGTATGACTAATTAGAAGTTGATTTTATTTTTCTATTAATTCTCAAGCCCACTCCCTTGGGACTCGACCCCAACCCTTGGTTGGGTTACTTTACTATTGTACGATCGTAGACACTTGCATTGGAAATTGTGTCTTGATTACGCAAACATCAAAATAACGCCGCTGCCAGGGAGTGGTGTTATTTGACAATTCTTAGATTAGTAGTATTTTTGTTCTTCTTAGTTGTAGTTTTACTTACCTAATTTTTAGTTTTGTATTTTGCTTGTTTGAGCTTTGAAACAGAGAAGATGGGTATGTCAAGTAGTACTTGTGAGCATATGGAGTTTCCTCCATTAGAAGTAATGATGTTCAGGGATCGTATTCTAACTTTCAAACAATTGGAAGGTGAATGGATTCATGAGGCATGGGCAAGGTTTAAATTTCTTCTGATTCGATTCCCCACTCATGAAATTCCTGATATAGTCTTCCTAGACTAGTTCTACAGAAGTCTGGGTCTCGGAAACAAAGCATTGGCTGACCGACTCATTCCGGGTGGTATTACAAATCATCCCTATGCGATAGCAGCCCACCTATTTGGTCACATGGCTGAAGCAAACCAAGAACTAGAGAAGGACTTCATGCTGGCAGCATTGATGACTCACATGGATGAGTTGGCCAAAAATATAGTGGTGATTGAAGTCCAATGCAAAAGGAAGGATATATACGTTCTCCCTCATGAGCGAAGAAAGCCCAAGGACAATGAGGGTAAACGTTTTGAGGGAATGCGCTCAATCATTCTCAACAAGGTAAGTGAGCATGATAGGGTGCTGGAAAAAGTGAAGGAGAACATCAAATTGATGAAACATATGATTATTCTGGTTCCAGATCCCTTCAGCTGCTCGAAAACCTTACGGTTCATGTGATGCCTCATCTCCATCCCGCACAAAGCAGGGGGGTTGCCATGTGATGTTTTGGCTAACCCCAAAAGTGAAGTTTAGGTCTTAACCTGCATCGTGCCACGATGTTAACTAAGGCTCTATTTGGGAGGCAATACAAAACACTTTATTTCTTTATGTTACTTTGATAAAATAATGGTGTGCTAATTGTGTAGGAAGAAATGTGGGAAGCATTTGGAAACAAAGCGATTGGAGAGGGAAATGTCGGTTGGTGAGTCACCAAAGTATTAGGTGACCCGACTCACACCGCCGTTTGATCTAACCCAGCTTGGGTTTGGGGTCTGTAAAACTCGGCGGTCCCAAATAAATGATTGGCGAGTCGCCGATTAGCTCGGCGACCTCGATTTGTATCGTCGTTTGGCTCCCCACATTAACTGGGGGATTCTGTAAAACTCGGCGAGGAAGGTGATTGCTCGGCGTGACGCCGAATGGTTTGGCACTCATGACTAATGTCGCCGAGTGGATAAGAACTGGACGGTTTTTCAAGCCAAAGGTTTAAAAGTTTCAATTTCCTATGCTCTCCCTCATTTTCAAACTTTGTAAACTCGCATCTAGTTTTACTCCCAATATCACTGCATCTCTATTGTGTTTGGTTATTAAATTTTGCTTGGATCTGGATTGTGTTGCCGCCTAGCATCTCAGTAGCATCCAAATCAGCATCCAAGTTTGGTTTCCTAGCCCTACGTTCCTTTTATCAAAAGTTGTACTCAAATGCGATGACATTACTTTGATGATGTGTGCTGGTCCTCTCTGGTAGGATTAAAAATTTTGTTTACTTGCTTTGATTCGATAATATTGACCTACTGAGTTAAATAGTTGATTCCTAAAAATTGTGGGTTATGCATAAGTGTCGCTGGGTCTGAGCCTAATTTGGCTATTGCTATTTTGATTTTTCTTTCGGGGATTGCAGGGTTGAATTCGGGAAGTTGGGTCGAAAGTAGGCACGTTGGGTCATTTGGCAAGCTGGGTCGAGCTCACCGAACCACTGCGGTTCACCTAAAGTCCTCATCTCGCATTTAATTTAATGCTAAATGTGATGTTGAATTTTTTAACTTTTGGCGAGAAGCATGATGTCGACAAACGCATTCGGCGCCTCGCCGAAAGACTTCCTGTTTGCCCTTTGTCTGCATCCTTGTATTCTCTGTGCATTGCACTCGGTACACCGCCTAAGTAGTTGAGCGCTTTGCCAACTGGTTCATCGAAGTGATTCTTCAATTGAACGACCTTGCTTTTGTCTGAATACTTTCTAAATTTTTCTCAAAGCTTTACAACAATAGCTAGACCGGAAGTAGCTGGAAGAGATATGCCACCCCGACAAAGAAGAGCGAAAAATTTCAGGAAAAATACAAAGGCAATAGATCTTCCTACAATGATAATGAGGGCAAGAAGCCCAGTACAAGTAAGAGAACAAATCCCAGAGACCCCACTATTTCCTCGTGGAGATGTGGATTCTTCACAACTATCCACTCCTTTCAGGCGGCTCATGACTTGGACATTCTTAGTAAGTTAGCTGCTGCTGAATCTTCTGAAGAGGCTCCGGGGACCATTGTCAAACTCTAGGCTGACACATCAAGCACTGATCCCCGACAGATGGAGAGACTACATAGATAGGATTTCTCTTTACCTCCCTCTCTGTCTTACTTTGTTTTGACTTTTGGATTTTGTGTTAATTTCATTTGAGGACAAATTGCTTTTATTTGTGGTGGGGTGAGGCCCACCTTTGTGTGCTACTTCTGAATTATGTTTTGTTTATGTATTTGGGTTGTAAGCTATAATTGTGTTAAATACTGCTTTTTGTGAATGTCTGAGCTTGTGGCTCCTTTTATTTTAAATTGCAAAATGATTTTGACCCGTCCAAAATTTTTTGCCACCTCTCGTGTGTTGAATGTGGCTGTTCTTTTGCAAAATTTGAGTTTTGGTTCCGATCAATATTGATGACTTAAATAGTGCTCTCAATCGACCGAACATGAATGCGTGGCTACGATGAGGCCAAATGAAGGTGCATAGACAATATGTGAACTCTTTGCTTCTCGTTATGACTAGCTTAGTATCGAATTGAGTCTCTTGTGATGATCATTGCACACTAGCAAATGTGTGGAGTCTTGTTTGACTTATAGTGTCAATGCCTAGTGTGATGAGCTTACCTGTGAACTATGCATGATGGATCCTAGAATTTGCCCCGTTGGTCCAGTCAACTAAGTGATGCTACCTCTTGATATGATCTTAGTCAACTTCTAAGAGTGTGAGCCAATTTGACATATACCTCTTTTGTGACCTACCTTGTGAGTGTGTGAACCTCTTTGTAACACCCCTTGAGCCTTACCTTTCTTTGGAAGAAACTTGATGAAAACTAGACCTCTATTAATCCAGTACCTATAATCCATTTGATTTGTTATTGATTGAATAGCCAACTTAGGACAAAAGCCTAATTTGGGGGTGTGGTGAAAAGAAAAGGGAAAGTCAAGAAGTGCAAGGAAAGTCTCCTTTAACCCATGGTGTTGAGAAAAATGGAACCCTTCCATATAAAAAAAAAAAAGTGAAAGGAAACGTAAAAGAATGAAGAAGTTGAGGAATAAAGTGTGAAGATATAAAGAAAATGGGGTTTCCAAAAATCCATGATAAGTGAATAATGGGATGACTTATGAGCACTAAAGAAAATGATGAAGGAAGAGGAAAGGAAGTCTTGTGAGTACCACATATCATTAGGATAAAGTCACTGAGCCTAAATGAGCATACATTTGCACTCAGCCCCATTACAAGCCTTGAAAAGAGCTTCTTGATCTTGAGTGCGCTGAAGCAAGTGTTGATTGGAAAATACGGGCAAACCTATAGGTGAAATTATGCATTGTGTTCTTCTTTGTGAGTGTGAGCGTTGCATTTGATTCTGAAACTTTAAATGATTAAACCTTTGTATGTGAATATGGAATCATTCCTTATGTGAGACCATTTGAACACTTTGGTTTAGCTTGAACTTGCATTTGAAGCAAGTATTGTGAGCATGGGATTCTTTGATATTGGTGAGTCACAACTTGAATCTTTGAGTGCACATTTGATCTTTTGCATAAGTAAATTGAGTCTTGTTGTGTGCATTCATGATTGAGTCTTGTGTAGCACTGTTCGAGATACCCTTTTTTAATGGCTGAACTTGAGTTTGCTTGAGGACAAGCAAAAGTTTAAGTTGGGGGTGTTGATGAGTCCAAAAATTGGACTCATTTAGGGCTATATTTTGATAGAATTAGTGTCCTCAAAAGCATATTTTATCTCAATATCTGATGAAAACCCTTAACTTTCACGTATTTTGAGTTTGAGGGAAAGCATGGACACTACTTAGCGAAAAAGGAACAAAGGCAGCTAAAAGAACGAAGAAATGAAGATATGAGAATCGCCGAACCCATTCGGCGAGTCACCAAAAGGTCTTACCCTCGCCTTTTGTTCCAGTGTGCTGAGCCCTGAAAGAAAGGATCAAATCGACGGTGAAAAGGAGCAGTCGCTGAGCAGTTCCATGAAGTAGTACTATGTCACCCAATGATCCAAAACATGACGTTGTTGAAGGAAAGAGCAAGACGGTGATGAGACGTACCAAAGGGCGGATCGGTGAGTAGATTGGCGAGTAGATCGGCGATCTCGACTAATGACGCCGAATGATCCGCTGCAACATAGATTTTGAAAATAAATACTCGTTGAAAGTTGTAGCTTAATATCAGATTTTTAATATAGAAATTTTTGAATTAGAATATTCTCTCTAAGCTTGGAGAGGGTTTTAAAGAACTTGAAGATTCAAAGGGTTTCAACTCCAAGATTTTGGACTTGGGTCTTGTGGATTCTTCACTTTTGACTTGTTTTAAGACTTAATCTTTCATACCCATTGATGGAAACTGAGATTGGTATACATTTTTACCTCTTTTACATGTGTAGCCAAAACCCCAATTCTTAGGGTGTGATCTTGTGAATATGGGTTAGATTAATTGTTGGGTCTTGCTTGCTGATAGTTTATTTGTTGTTTAGATGTGATTTCATTTTGTAGTTGTATTAGAACTTAATGAAATTGTAGTTGCAAATACGATTTCACCTTTGTGTTTTCAGCTTTCTCGAGAGAGAGGTTGTAAAACAAATTGTACTAAATCGATGGTCGGTGGGAGTGGGTCGACATGAGGTTTAGCTCGAGAGAGATGAAACCTAGTCCTTCTCCCACACACTCAACTTGAGAGAGTGAGTGGGCTAAGGTGGAGGCTGTTCTTCATGCATCAAGTGGGTGTTCGAGAGGAACCCATTTGATTTGGGGTAAGTTGTTCGAGAGAAAGCTTACCCCCACTATAGTCTAGCCTAGTCACAAATATTCAACAAAATTACTATCAAAAGCATGTACCCAATGATCTAGTCTAACTCGTATTCTTATCACATCCCAAGAATCCCCTCTCCTTGATTAGTACTCTTTGCATTTTTGCTGTTTTTACTTACTTGTGACAAATCCCCATTGGTATTTGACGCTTGCGTCACCCCTTAGATTTAACATGTTTATATTCAATAATGTTTTTAGCTATGACTAATTAGAACTTGACTTTATTTTTCTATTAATTTTCAATCCCACTCCCTTGGGACTCGACCCCAACCCTTGGTTGGGTTACTTTACTATTGTACGATCGTAAACATTTGCATTGGAAGTTGTGTCTTGATTACACAAACATCATGATTATGCAATATGGTAAAGTGATTCCCTATGCTTCAAGGCAACTCAAGGGACATGAAAATAATTATTCGACCCATGATCTTGAATTAGTGGTGGTAGTATTTGCTTTAAAAATATGGAGACAATACTTGTATGGGGTCCATGTGGATGTTTTCACCGATCACAAAAGTCTTCAATATGTGTTTACCCAAAAACACTTGAATCTCTGACAAAGAAGGTGGTTAGAACTTTTGAAGGATTATGGCATGAGTGTCCTTTACCACTTTGGCAAAACCAATGTAGTTGCGGATGCCCTTAGTCGATTGTCCATGGGTAGTGTGGACCATGTAGAGGATGAGAAGAAGGAGTTAGTTCGTGGTATACATAGGTTGGCCCGGTTACGTGTCCAACTAGTGGATTCCACCAAGGGTGGTGTCAGGGTCCATAATGGTTCCGAATCATGCTTTGTGGTGGATGTTAAGTCCAAGAAAGATCTTGATCCTAGAATTGTTGAATTGAAAGAGTCGGTGCTCAGCAAGTCCGTTGAGGCTTTCTCCCAAGGGGGAGATGGAGTGCTTAGGTACCAAGGTTGATTATGTGTTCCGGATATTGATGGGTTGAGAGAGCAAATTATAGAAGAGGCTCATGGTTCTAGGTATTCTCTTCATCCGGGAGCCACCAAGATGTACCGTGACCTACAAGAAGTCTATTGGTGGAATGGTATGAAGAAAGTTATAGCGGGTTTTGTGACCAAGTGTCCGAATTGTCAACAAGTTAAAGTCGAACACCAAAGGCCCGAAGGCTTGTCCCAAGATATAGATATCCCCACTTGGAAGTGGGAGGATGTCAACATGGACTTTATAGTAGGTTTGCCTCGTACTCGAAGGCAACATGATTCTATTTGGGTCATTGTTGATAGAATGACAAAATCCACCTACTTTATTCCCGTCAAGGTTTCATTCTCGGTGGAAGACTATTTGATGCATGATTTAGAGAACCACATCAGTGCCCTTACAAGCACCCTTGAACATTGCCTTAGCCTTGTGGGCAAAAGGCATTGTTCAAGGGAGGATTCAAGGCGCGTGAAAGCCTTCACTTCCCTTGGAAGCCCTCATGAACCAATGCCTTAGCAGTATAGGCAAGGAGGCAGGTTCAAGGAGCGTGGAAGGGTCCACAACCTTGGAAGTCCCTCGTGGATTTTGCCTTAGCCGTGTGGGTAAAAGGCTTTGTCCACATGAGGGTTCACGAGACGTGAAGAGACTTCACTGCCCGTGCAAGTCCCTCATAGACTTTCCTTAGCCAATTTAGGCGAAGATGCAGTCCACGCGAAGGGGTCCATGAAGCGTGGAAGAACTCCATTGCCCGTGTAGACCTCACGTGAAGATTGCCTTAGCTATTTTTGGCAAGAAGGCAGTCCACGACTAGTGGAAGCCTCCACAACACATGGAGACTCAAGTGGACTATGCCTTAGCTCCAAATGCCAAAAGGCACAAGTCCACGTGAGGGTATACGACTGGTGGAGCAGTCCACTGCCCGTGAAACCTCTTGTGGACTTTGTCTTAAGCGTGGGGCAGTCCACTTGAGGTGAGGGGTAATTTTGTAATTTTATTTTTAAGACCTATTTAAATGGGTATATTTTATATAATTTTTAAGTAAGTATATAAGATATTTTAAATCATTAAACCCCCAAACTAAATTACTTTCACAAAGACCCAAATCAAAATCAAAAGTTCATCTTCCTCACAATATTTCTCTCTCTAAAAACCCAAGAAGAAGAAGAGTAAAATTGAAGCTTGGGCTGCAAGAAATCAAGGGTTTTTCATCAAATTCCTTCATCAAGTTATGGTAGTATTCATCTTTAGGTAGATTCCACCCATAGAGCCCCTTCAAAACTTGATTTGAAAACTTGCAATTTTCTCCAATTTCAAGGGTTTTGTTCGAGTGACATGGGTTCAATTTAAAAATGATTTCAATGTTTTAATTATATTGGGTTATGATTGAATTGATGATTTATGGCTAAATTTTGGTGAAATTCCCCCACGAACCCATGGATCTCCTCTATTGCTAAATTGTGATCATGACGTGGGTTAATTGATTTTAGAAACATGTAATGTCTTTTATGAATTAATTGAATTGATTGAATTATGTTATTACCCATATCTAATGTAAAAATTCTAGATGTTGGGATGAATGTGAATCATGATTTTTGAAGGTTGAAATATGAGAATTGTACATGAATATGAGAATTATGCATGTGCTTCAAGATTTATGTTTAGAATAAAGATTCTATGATTATGGTGTAATTGGGGTATTGATTGAAGGATCATTCTCCCCTATACCCTTAGACATTATTATGCATGAATTAATTATGACTATGATGATCTTGTTGTGTTGAATGAAAGGCTATTCTCATGAACACACTATGAATACGATGTGAAAGGTTTACTTACATATTGATGATTCTAAGGTTGAAAGTCCATTCTCACCTAATTGAATCCATGAACTATTTTATGATTTGTATTGAATGAAAGGCTATTCTCATGAACATACTATGAATATGATGTGAAAGCTTTACTAACATATTGATGATTCTAAGGTTGAAATTCCATTCTCACCTAATTTAATCCATGAGCTATTTTATGAGTTGTGTTGAATGAAGGGTAAGATACTCCTTCACACACATAAAAACAATTCAAGACCAATTATGTAAAATTTGGGAAAATAATGCTTAACACCGAGTGGATATGGAATGTGAGGTAGAGGCCCTCCCGTCAATTCAAAAGGCTGGGTCATCTAAAGTAACCTCATGAGATGGAAGCTACCCTGTCAATACAATAGATTTGGGGTTTCTAGTAGCAATCTTCATATCCCGTAACTATGTGCCCACATAGGTCTTTAGCTAATTGATCCACCTAAAAGCGAATACATGTAGTTCTACCTTAGGAAAGTAGGACATCTCTTTTCAGTGAGGGACATGACACAGTATTCTGTGTAGCTCACATAGTCTATGTCGGTTAAGGCTATATTTCCCTATATGAAAAGAATATGAACTATGAAAAGAACATGAACATGAACTATGACTTATGACTTCTTAAGAAGTTCTACTTAGTATGAGTGGGGGTATGGGACTCCATTTATGCATTGCACAAGTAGGCTTTCAGAGTGATTGTGGTGTGGTTCTCTTATGCTATCAAGACTTATGAATTATACATGTATGATATGTATTGTTGCTAAGAGTGACTTTACTTGCTACAAGTTATGAACATGAAAATTTCCTTGTCTATGAGTATTGGCTATGGATGAGGTCAAGGTATGATATTTATGATGTTGGTGACCTAAAAGTGGTACTTAGTATTAGGTAGGATTATGGGATATTACCTGTGCATTGCACAAGTATAGCGTAAGGTTGCTTATGAGATGGTTTGACTTATGTTTCTTTACAAATGTTCATGATGACTTTTAAACTTGATAAAATGCATGGTTTCAACTAAATTGTCCTTTTGAGCATGTTTTAAGGATTTTTATGCATAGCAACCATACTTAGTGCATTTTTGTGCTAACCCATATTTTCTACATTTTTCTATAAGTGTAGGTTCTGGTCATTGAGGTGTACTTCTCTATTTGTGTAAAGCATGGATTGATTCTCTCCACTCTTTTATTGAGTCCTCAAGATTCGAGGACAAAAGTTGTTCAATTCTAGTTTCTTCTACTTTTCCTTTTGAGACTATGTTGTAAAGGGCTTAGACCCTTATTAATCTTTAATTGTAATAGATGGCTTGTTGAGATAATGTCTAGACTTTCATTTGGTTTTATGAAAAGAATTCGATTGTAAATTTTTTTAATTCCGCATCATTTCTATGATTTATGTTTATGATATGCGAAGGGCTTGTATGAGACCACTTTGGGGTCAAGTACGCCGTGTTACATCTACGGGGTACCCCTGGGTTGTGATAGTGTTTCTTCTCAAATTAAGGGGAAAACTCCATTAAGGTATGGTGGCTTTTCATCTATGGGTAGCTTTCACCCATAGAGTCCCTTCAAAACTTCACTTTAATGCTTCCAATTTCCCCAAAAGTTAGGATTTCAATCTAAGTCATGGGTTCTCTTTCAAAACGTTTTCAATGGTTGATTTATGATGGATTATGATTGAATTGGTGTTTAATTGTTGATTTATGATTAAATCCCCCCTAAGAACCCATGAATTTCCTATATATTACTAAATTATGACTTCATGATGTGGGTTGATTGGTTATAGAAGCATGTGAAGAGATTATGACTATATTGATTTAGTTTATTGAATCATGATATTCTCCTTATCTAATGTAGTAATTCTAGATGTTGGGTTGAATGTGAATCATGTTACTTGAAGGGAAAATTATGAAGATTGTTGTATAATCATGATGCTTATGTACATGCTTTGTGATTTCAATGAAAGTAATATGATATGACTACAATGCAATTGTGATATTGTTGAAAGGTTATTCTCAATTATACACTTGTGAATGATGATGACATGTTGTGAAAAGTTTCTTCATTGTATTGATACACCTTGAATTGGTAGACTTAGGGCATCCACTTCTTGTGTAACTAAAGTAGCTTGACTTAATGAACATTGAATTGGTTGGCCAAATGGTAGCCCTTTCATAAATGACTAATGAAGTATCCTAGGCTATGTCTTGAATCGGTAGACCAATGGTAGCCCTTTCATTATGATTCTATGAACTACTATAATGATGAACCTTAAATCGGTAAACCTAATGGTAGCCCTTTCATGAGGATTAAATTAGCTATCCTAATAATGTACCTTGGGTCGGTAGGCCAATGACATCCCTCTCATGTGTGATAATGTTAAAAGAGAATGAACTACTCTATGGGAATGTAATGCTTATCACAGAGTGGATATTGTAAGGTGGAAGCTCTCCCCACGTTAGGGCGGGTTTCTATGAACACCTTACTTATCCCATAACTATGTCCCCACGTAGGTTATAGCTAGTGGATCCACCTAAGCTAAATTACCGGTTCTACCTTAGACAAGTAGACCAACTTTTTTCGGTGTGGGACATGACACCGGATTCCATGGTTTTCTCACATGGTCTATAACGGTTAGGGATTATTCCCATCATGTGAGTTATGTGCTTGGTTACTCAATAGGTTCTATAAATTGTGGGTGGTAGTATGGGATGCCATCCATGCATTGCACAAGTAGGCTTTGAGAGTTCTTATGGTGTATTTCTCGAATGTCATAATGTCTAATGAAATGAATGTACTCATAATGATGAATTGAATGTTGACTTAAAGGCTTAATGTAATGATGAATGCTTAACTTTGATTGTTATTATGAATTGCTTTCCTTGTCATGACTTATTGATTATTAACGTTCCTTGTCTTGGTGGCCTCAAAGGGGTACTTAGTATGAGTGGTATAACTTAGGGTTGCCTAAGATGATGATTCTATTATGTTATAATGATATATATGTTGAATATGCTTGTGTCCTATTCCTTTATACTAAAGTTCATGATGTTTCTCAAACTTGACATATAACATGGTTTTAAACCAAAGTGTCCTTTTTAGCATGGTTTTTGCATGACTATCATACTTAGTGCATTCTTGTACTAACCCATATTTTATACATTTTTCACATGAATGTAGGTTCTGGTTCTTAAGGTGACCTTCCTTCTTTACTAAGCTTGGATTGACTATTCTCCAAAGCTAGTGGTGAGTCCTCAAGATTCAAGGACATATTAGTCTTTAGTAGTTTCCTTTATTGATACTTTATGTTTCAGACTATGTTGAAGGGCTGCGACCATATTATTGATTCAAAGTTGTATTAAATGGTCATGTCAGACAAAGTTAGACTTCCGTTGTTTTTAAATAAAGATTTTGATTGTATGGATTAAAAGTTTTAAATTCCGTACATTTTTCTTATGTCTTATGTTATGAATGCTATGAGGCTTGTATGAGGCTTTTCGGAGTCTTGTACGCCGTCTCATGTCCTGGGTGTAGGCTCGAGTCATGACACATATGAAAGTTCAGCCCTGTAGAAAGAGAAAATGAGGAATTGGCATGACGAAAAAATCCTTCAACGTGAATTCTGAACTGGTTATTGTGTCCTACTTTACAACTCTCGTTCGAGACTGTTCCACAGAGAACTGAAATCGAAGTGGTCCGGTCCATTCAAGGTGACTTGAGTATTTACAAATGGGGCAGTCGATGTGGAAAGTAAAGATGCACCGGCCTTCAAGGTGAATAGACAACGTCTAAAACTTTACTTTGGAGAATGCCATGAGATATCATTAGTTGATGTGGTGTATTTGGAAGATTCTTGAGTGCATTTCAACATCGTGCCATGACATTAAATAAGGCACTTCTTGGGAGGCAACCCAAGTTTTAGTTGTTTTCAAATAATGTGTGCTGGATGTGGAGGGATAGATAATTATGCGATGCTCAAACCATTTCGGCTGTCGTGACTTGGTTCCCCCTTTTTCACATGACAGGAGGACCATTGTTTTTTATTATTTCGCAAAGTTATCAGTCTGATAGGTGCATAGGTTTGGCGAGCACGATTTACACCGCCCTTTGGTCACTCGTTATTGGTCGATGTTCTGGAACATTAGGCGATGATGGGACCCTGTTCGACGACTCGCCAATGGGATTTGTCTAGATCGACTTCAACCGCCCTTTGGTCACATTTGCAAGGCCAGTATTCTGTAATTTTGGGCAAGCCACAGGTAGTTCGGCGCTTCGCCTAGTAGTTCAGCATTCTCTCACAATCGTCGCCGGTGGGCTTCATATTGAAGAAATTTCCTAACCCTGTTCCTTTATTTCAGTACTTTTTCCTCTGTCTTTTTGTCTTTGTTTTTAATTTTTCATTGAGGACAATGTTAGGTCTATTTTGTAGGGGTGGAGGTTTGCTCTTATGCAATTTTGAGTGTTGGTTTTGATCAATACCGATGACTTGAATAGTACTCTCGATTGAAGGATATGAGTGTACGGCTCCAATGAGGCAAATTGAGTTTTGTAAGTCATATGTGAACTCTTAGCAACTCATTGTGACTAGCCGGTTGTTGAGTTGATCTCTTGTGATGATCATTGCACTCTAGCTGAAAATTGTAGAGTCTTGTTTGATGATTGTACCGAATGCCATGTGTGGTGAGGTTGTCTTGAACTCTGCGCTTGATGATACCTAGAACTTTCCCCGTTAGTCCAATTTATTAATGGAAGCAAGCAATTGAAATGATCTTAGTCAAAGCTTGTGAAGTATGAGCCAAAAATTGATAGTATACCTGTTTCTGGCCACATTATGAGAGTGTGAACATAGCTTGACACCCTTTAAGCCTACCCTTTTCTTTGAAAGAAACTTGAACAACTTTGGCCTCTTTGTCCCATCACCTTTAACCTTCATGAAGTATTGGTTCATTTGAATAGCCAAGTTAGGCGAAAAGCCTAAGTTGGTTGTGTGGTGAAAAAGAAGGAAAATCAAGAAATGTGAAAAATCCGCCTTTGTAAGATCATGCTGAAAAATATGGAACCCCTTCATGTAAAAAAAGGGAGAAAGAAAAGAAAAAGGTGAAAATGAAAAAGATTGAAAAAGAGAACTGTTTGTGAAATAAAGTTTGTGGAAGGAGCAAAAAATGGGATATCCAATGACTCATCCAATTATCGGGTGGATTGTGAACATCATAGAATGTGAAGGAGAAGGAGAAAAGGTGATTTGCAGGCCATACTTCATAAAGGTAGAAGTCAATAAATCAAAACGATCATACCTTTTTACTCAACCACGTTACAAGCCTTGAAAGACCTTTGTGATCTTGAGCGAGCTGAAAATAATGTTGATTAGAAAATAAGGGCAAACCTATGGGTAGAATCATGCTTCTATTCATCTTTGGGAGTGTGAGAGTTGTATTTGATTCCGAAATCTTAAATTGTTGATGAATTTTTTGTGAGCATGGAATCATCCTTGATGTGAGGGCATTTGAATGCTTTTATTGAGCTTGTACTTGCATTTGAAGCAAGCATTGTGAGCTTGACTCTATTTGATAATGGTTAGTCACAAGCTGAAATTTAGAGTGCACAATTGAACATTGCATGCAAAATTTGAATCTCTTGTGTCATTTGTGTTGAGTCTTGAGTACCACTGTTTGTAGACATCCTCGTTGAACTGATTAACCTTGAGTTTTACTAGAGGACAAGAAAAAGTTTAAGTTGGGGGTTTTGATGAGTCTGAGGTTTCAGCTTATTTAGGGCTTTGTTTTCATAGTTTTACTATCCTCAATGCCTAATTTATGTTCTAAACTGATGTTAAAGTGTTGATTTACAGTAATAGCTGCTAATGAGCAAAGCAAGAACATTAATGAGCAAAAAAGAGGGGAACAACAAAGCTGAAGATCGCCAATGCCACTCGGCGGTTCGCCGAGTGACCTAAGGCCTACCGAAAGCCACAGAGTATTACCCATTTGATGAGAGAAATTGGGAAAAGTACTATATCCATCGGCGAATCACTGATTGGGTTTGGCGAAGGAAACTCAGTCCGCTGAAAGTTACAGAACTATCAACGAAAGTGTAAGCAAAAACGATGATCAACGAGAGTAAATGGTACATTGTTGAACCCTTCGGTGACCCCGGCCTACACCGCTTAAAGTTACAATACAAAAGTGGTGAGAACTCAAGTTAAAAATGCAATGTATAGTGGCATTTTCTAACCTGTTTTACGATACGCGACTTACCTCGCCGATTGACCCCAAAGGCCAAATTCTAAAAATGTATAAATTGATTTTAAAAAAAAGATCGTGGTATCCTATCAATGTTAGACTCATATCCTTTCATTGAAACACTGTTCTTTGCTTAGTTTTGAAGGGTTCTCTAGTAATTTTTTAATTGGGTTTTGGAATTGAAGCTAAATTGAAGAATTGTAAAGTGTTAGAGATTAATACCCATCTATGGAGAAAGGAATCGGTATTGATTTCTTACTTTTTCTGATGTGTGGCTAAAACCCTCATTCTTCGGGGTGTGATTTTGTGATTAATTGTCTTAATTAATTGATGGGTGTTAGTAATTGTGGATTTTATTGCTGTTTCGAAGTGGGTTTGGTTTATAGTTGAGGTTCAATCTATGAATTGTAGTGGAAATTGCATTTTTGATATAGGATTCTATGCTTGTTTGAGAAAGAGATGTAGAGTTAAGGCTATAAATTGACGATTGTAGTAATTGGGTTGTTGTGGGTTCAGCTCAAGAGAGTGAATCTTAACTCGAGTCTACCGATCAAGCTCGAGAGAGTAGATAAATTAAGGTATTGGGCTGGTTTTAAAGATATGCTTGTCGAGGTTCAAGAGAACTCGCTGAATCGAAATAGATGTTTGAGAGAAAGCTATGGCATCTATAGTCTAGCCTACTCACTAATTTCGAGCGAATTTCAATGATTGGTAATCACCCATTTAGTGAAATTGATAATTAATCAATTACATCCCCAAGGATTCCTCTGTATTTGCTTACCCCATTGGTCTTTGTAATTTGAATTAAGTATGACTTGACAATTCTCTCTTTCCCCATTTGACATTCGTTGTCAAACCCCTTTAATTTGAATTGATATACTCTGATAATTTCTATTCATACAATCGATTAGAACACGTTTATAACTTCGTAACTGAATTCTCTACTGTATCACTCCCTGTGGGATCGCCTCAAACTTTTTATTAGGTTATACAAGATTACGATTGCCTACACCTAGTATCGGATAAGGTGTAGTTGAGCATTATCAATCACTCTGGTAGAAAAGATAGAATTGTCCCTTTAGCAACTCAAAGGTGTTTCTCAAGTGTGGTTTGAACAATGGAAGAATGAGAGGATGGTTGATGCAGGTCCTCTTGATTAGGAAAAATTTAAAGTTTCTTTTCTTGATAAATTCTTTCCCCTTGAGATGGGTGAGGCAAATGTACTTCAGTTCGTTAATCTTCGTCAAGAAAATATGAGTGTAAAAGAGTATGTGTGAAAGTAACATAATTGTCCAACTATGCTCCTTCTATGGTTGTCGATTGTAGGGAAATGATGAGTAAGGTAGTTTCGGGTATGTCTGAAATGGTGGTTAAGGAATGTCATACTGCCATGCTTATAAAGGATATATATTTCCTATTAATGACTCATTATCAACAAATTGAAGAGGAGAAGTTTGAGTAAAGGTATAGAGAGGCCATGAGGGCAAAGACCGGTAATGGTGATTTTCATATTCAAGGTCCGGTGGAGGTAATCATTCTCAAGGTAATGGTTCTAAGGAGAAAAGGTTGTCTGAGTGTCGAAAGCGTGGAAAAATACATAGGGGTGATTGTGTTGCCGGTTCTAATGCATATTTTGGATGTGGAATGATGGATCATAAGATAAGAGATTGTCCTTTTGTTGTTAGGAATGAGGGAGACAATCATCGATGGGCTCAACCTTACCCTCTCTCGGGTTCTAGAGGTGGTCAGAAACATAATAGGTTTTATGCTCTTTGAAGATCATGAGGGTTCCCTGAATGAAATAATTGGTAAGTTCTGGTCTTTTAGCTTGTGGTTATGCTTTGTTTGATGTTGGGTATTTCATTGGCTATGGTATGACTCTATGTATGGTTAGTGTGTTTAAGGTCGACATTGAAATCCTTGTGGAAACTTCTTAAGTGTTTACTTGTATCAAGGGTTCCATGGTTGTTAAAACTATGGTGTTATGCTTGGGTTAAAGGGGATGAATTTGAAAAGACTAGAGAGGTTTCCTTCCAAGGGGGAGATAGTGTGCTTCATGGTTTGTGTGTGTGTGGGACTATTTAGATTGTTGGAAAGGTTTCTTGCTTTGTGTTGGTATGTGAAAGGTCGGAAGCGATGTAATCTCTTAGTATCCCTATCTCTTTCCATTATCTTCAGGTCTAGCTTGAGGCACTAGTCCCTCATGGTTCAATAATTAGGATTCTTGTGTTTTAATTATTCCCATGTTTCCTCATGCATTAATGCTCATGAAATTTTTTATTTTCAAAGAGTATAATTTACATGTATGTCTTATGAATGGATGTTTAAAATATGTTTTATCTTGGAGTCAAGTTTTCTCCTTGGTTATGTGCATTTTGATGAAGTTGCATTCATTTTGGGTTGTTAAGTTTCTCTCCTACTCTTTTCATTCTAGTTTGAGTTCCATTTGAGGACGAATGTTTCCAAGGGGGAGATATT
The DNA here is from genome assembly GCA_036553675.1 of Solanum okadae. NCBI lineage: Eukaryota > Viridiplantae > Streptophyta > Magnoliopsida > Solanales > Solanaceae > Solanum > Solanum okadae. The sequence goes on along the minus strand of CM071687.1, from coordinate 16,287,049 downwards.
GTAACACCCCAAAATTTTTAAGTTAAGACTCGAATCATTCTTCATTCTTCTATAAGGTTGTACCGAGTGATTCTTAATTGTTCTTTGGTGTTAAGGTTAATTTTTTAGTGTGGGAATGATTTTGGATATGAATTAAGGTCACTAAAATCCCCTAACACAACCTTGAGTTGAAAGATTTCTTACAGATTGAGTTTCATTATGAGATTTTACTTGGGTCAACTTCAAATGACCATATCTCTTAGCACACAACGAATTAGGTGGCCCATGAACTAACAAATTAAAGGTCTATGAGTCCTCTTTCCAACACCACCAAGTTTGCACCATTTCGAATTCAAAGTCAAATATTATGCCCATTTTAGTAAATTCCTATAAGACAATTAAAGTTTTATGGATGGCATTATGGATGATGGATTGTTTCATGGACCGTGGACCCCTAAATGGTCCGTGTAACCTTCCTTTTAAGGCACTCCATCATGTTTTCAGATGGGGGTCATTTTGATCTTTCCCCTATGTGTTTGGTACCTAAGGTATGTCGTTTTAATCGTTATTTCAAGACCTATATAATTGAATTAAGTCCTAACACTACTCATTCTAAATCATTCTTCTAATTCCCAAAATTCGATATAAGGCTAAGGAAGAAAAAACTAGGGTTTTACATCAAGATCTTCAATTCACCATAGCTTTTGTGAATTGATCACTAAAGTATGTAACCTATGGAGACCTTTCCTCCATAGGATTCCTAAATTCTTTAACTTAAACAAGTTAGAATTCTCAATTCAAAGTTAGGGTTTTATTCAATCTTCATGGGTTCTTTTTAGTTATGTTCCAATTGATGATTTTCTATATTTTTGAGCACGAATTGAATTAATTACATATTTTCGAGTTGAAGCCATCTGAACCCATGCATGATCCATGATTTTTTACTATGAATTATGATTTATTGAAATTACGCATGTTTTTTTAAAGTAATGATTATGACTCAAGTAAGCTTGTAGATGAACGTATCTATATGTTCTATAAGGCTTGGCCACATGACATGAATAACATCTAAATTTTCCATCAATGACTTTGGACTATTTTCCTAAATTACGTCCTGATTAGTTTGGTATACGGATATGTCATCAATGATTATAGATCACACTTTTAAAACTATTTCGATTCGTAGCATAGCACTTTTAGTATGAAATTAATGAGTATGGGACTTATAAAGCTATTATGGAAAGATCATTGATGATGAAAGGTTTTCTCACGCATGGTCTAAGAAGCTACTCTATGATGTTTCTAGCTTGGATTAGTTTCTTAATTGTACTTTTCCATGTATGATAATATGAGTATGATAAACGATTATTTCGTGGAATCTTACTTCGCACTGAGAGGATATTGGGATGAAGGCTCTCCCTTTTTAGAGTCCGGATCTTTAGTAGAAATCTCCATGTCCCATAAACTATGTGCCACCATAAGATGTTGTCTCAGATAGATATTATCTAGTGGATCCATCAAAGCTTGAAGTTCATGGTCCTTACCTTGGCACGTAGGACACTCTCTTTTCGGTGTGGGAGGAGTATGCTGGATTCCATGATATAGCTCACATGGTCTAAGTCGGTTAATGGTAAGCTTCCCACAATAATGAACTAAGGTTTATTTTTTAAAGTATCTCACAAGTGTTTTAAAGATGTTAAGCTTGTATTGACCATGGTTATAACTTCTATTTTCTAACTTTTTTTCTTATGATTTAGCTTGGTCACTGCATGCTATATAAAGTCTTTTTAGTATGTTTCATAACTTTTATGCATTGCTATCATAGTTAGTACATTACATGTACTATGCATACTTGTGCCTATATTATTTCATAATGTAGGGTCTGGCGCTCCTACCTCTCACACTCGTGGCTAGTTGATCTTTTCAAATTTAAGATTGGTGAGTCCTCATCCTTCGAGGACCGAGACACTTTTATAGATGTATGTCATTTCAATTTTAACACTTTGTATGTCATGTATGCTATATGCCATGTTACACCTAGGGTATACTTTGGGTTGTGACAAATTATTTCTTTCCCAATTTGTGCATGGCTTGCTGTCACGATCCAAGGTAGCCCATAGGCGTAACATGGCATATGAGACCCCGAGAGGCCCCATACAAACAATTTAGAATACAACATACAAGATTATAGAAATCAGGAGATTTAAAAAGAGTTTCAAAATATAAAAGTTTTATAAAGAGAAGTGAAAGTTTAAACATCATCTCAAAGCCATCTAGTACATAAGAAGCAATCGGGACGTAGCCCGTACATCAAGTATAAAACTAAAATGAAATGAAAAAATGAAATAAAGGCTCGCTCCTCGAATGTATGAGGACTCCCAAATCTTCAAACTTTAACTACTAGATCCCTAGCCATGGAAGTGCGAGTCTAGAGAGTGGGACCCTATGTTTTGATAAGAAATGTAGGCAAGAGTATGTGTTACAACAAAGATGCACCAAGTATGAAAGGCATGCATAAAAATTTTGAAATCATGCTAAAAGGGACATTTTCATAAAAGGACATGACCAAGCTGAGGGATGAATGTAAGAGAACTAGAATACATAAGTCATAAAACTTGGTCTAAGCAAGTAAACATCATCTTAAGTCAGATGTTAGATATTTCTTGAAGTAACCTTAGTTCTTTATTGTGGGAGATTTACCTTTAACCGACATATAAGACCATGTGAGCTATCAACATGGAATTCGGTGTCTACCCTACACTGAAAAAAGGTGTCCTACTTGTAAAGGTAAGACCATGAACTTCTAGCTTATGTGGATCCACTATGTCTATCTAAGACAATCATCTTATAGAGACACATAAGTATGGGATAAAGATATTGCCACTAGCAACCCGACCTCTACTAACATGAGAGTTTCCATCTCGATATCCTCTCGGTGCTAAGAGTAAATCCCACGGAATAGTCATTTTCTTAACTTATCTTTATCATCCATGGAAGGGCACTTCATATTGCCAATCCAAGCTAAATCATATGTCATCCATGGAAAGGCACAATTAAGTAACCAATACAAGCTAGGTTTCATTAGAATAGCTCCTTATCTTGATTCATTTTAGGTGAGAAGACCTTTCAACCTTAAAATCATTTATGTGAGAAAACCTGTCGCAACAATTAACAACAACAACAACATCATATATGCTTTACTCTCACAGCAACTTACATCATAATTCATCAATTTCATAAGAACATCCATCATTTCATAATTCACCTTTCATAGTTCAAAACCAACTTTCAATCATCAATATCTAGAAAACTATAACATTTCGGAGAGCTAATGACCTAAGTTAGAGCCTAACGTGTAGTCTAGGAGCCTAATAAAGTTTAAACGTAAGGTTAAGGTCCTAAAATAATTTTCCTAACTTAATACTAGGGTTCTAATGACCAAAACGTCAAGACACGACCCCCTAGGACCCACCCCCCAAGGGTCCATGAGGAGGACCCAAGGGAGGTCCAAAAAGCTGTCAAAAATAGCCTGAACAACGCTTGGGCACCCACGCTCCGTGGGTGGAGCCACGCCCCGTGGATGGGAGTCGTGGTTCGAGACTTAGTCTCCCAATGGCTGGCCCCCAATTACCCCTCTCTGAACCAAACCACAGACAGCCAGGATGGTCCGTGGACCCATCCATGCTCCGTGGTTTGGGGTCCGTGGATCATGCCTGGAAAAATTTTCTAGGTTCGGCCTAAGTGGGGTTAGTTTGGTAAATTACTAATTTATTAAGTTAGGGTGGGGGACAGTTATTATTAGATATTTTAAGTATATTAAACTATTTTTAACTATTATACAAGTCTTTTAACTCTCATAACTCACAAACTCAAACTAAACCAACTTCCCTCCCAAAAATATTCTCTCTAAACTCCATTGAAGAACAAAGAAGAAGCTCAAGATTAGGGTTAAAATCCAATATTTTCACTCCAATTTCGTGGGAAAACATCAAGTAAGTTATGGGGACTTTGATTCATGGAACACTTTTCTCCATGTAGCCCTTCAACTCTTGATTTCTAAATTGGTAACTTGTTCAAAAACTAGGGTTTTCATTCCAACCATGGGTTCTTCCTTAAAATGATTTTATTATTTTAATTGCATTATATTTTGGATGATTTGATGTTTAATGGGGAATTTAATTGTAAAATTCCCCATGAACCCATGAACTACCCCATGACCCCAATTTCATGAATTGTGATGGGTGTAGTGATGCAAGATGATTTTTATTCATTCTTAATGTAGTATTTCTTAGTATGATTATGAGACATGATTCATGACCCTTGAAAGGGTAAATTGCCAGGGTTTGTATATATTGTTGAAAGTGATGTGTGAACTTACGATTCACTTGAAAGGTAAAGATGCTATGACTATTGTGTATATTGAGGTATTGTGTATAATGATATGTCTAGGATGATGATGATGTTATTGTATTGATTGAAAGACTATTTCTCATGAAAAGACTATGAACAATAATGTGAAAGGTTTACTCACATGTTAATGATGATTCTAAGTTGAAAGTTAGTTCTCACTTTATTGAATCTATGAGCTATTTTATTAGTTGTATTGAATGAAGGGAAGAGCATTCCTTCACAGATATAAATATAATTTAATGACTAATTATGTATAATTTTGGGAGATAATGCTTAGTACCAAGTCGATATGGACAATGAGGTAAAGGCCCTTCCGCCAATGCAATAGGGAGGGTCATCCAAAGTGAACCCACGAGATGGAAGCCCCTCCGCCAATGCAATAGGGTGGGTTTCTAGAAGCAATCTCCCTATCCCATAACTATGTGCTAACATAGGACTTAGCTAGTGGATCCACCTAGAAGCTAACACGTTTAGTCCTACCTTAGGCAAGTAGGACACCTTCTTTCGATGTGAGGTTACACGCACCGGATTCCATGTAGCTCACATGGTCTATGTCGGTTATGGCTATTATTCCCTTAATGAAAGATAATGAATGAGATATGAACTATTCTATGACTTCTTGGTGAGTTTACTTAGTAGGAGTGGGGGTATGGAACTTCAATTCCACATTGCACAAGTGGACTTAGTAGGGTGTTGTGGGATGGTTCCTTTATATTGTGATGAGATACAAATGCATACATGTGTGTTGAATGGTTAGTTGTTATGAATGATTTTCCTTGTATTCAAAGTAATGTCCATCACTATTTCCTTATTGGTGATTAATGATTATAATGAGGTTTAAAGGTGATATTCATGACCAGGGTTGGTATTTTGGTATTATGGTATGCCAACCTTACATTGCACAAGTGTTCCTTAGTGGTTGCTAAGGTGTTGATATTAACATGTATGAGTATAAATATGATTATGGCTTGTGTTGTATATTGTCAATGCATTTTGGTTTCCAAACTTGATAAATGCATACTTTGTAACAAAAATGTCCCCTTTATCATATTTAAAGGATTTTATGCATGTTTCCATACTTAGTACATATTTGTGCTAACCTCTTGTTCTTCTACATCTTAATGAGTGTAGGTTCCGGCTAGATGACTTTCACTCTCTTTTTGAAGAAGACTTGGATTGCTTTTCTCCAAGTTGTGGTGAGTCCTCAAGTTCGAGCACATATTATCCATTTCTTAGTTTCTATTGTACTTCTCATGTTGAGACTTTTATTGATGTAAAGGACTAAGTCGCAGACTTTGTATTCCTATGTTTTAGATGGTGTATGAGACAAAGTCTAGATTTCCTATGATTTTCCTTTAGTAAAAGTGAAGTTTGATTTCTATTGTAAAAGTTTTAAATTTTCCGCATTATTTTTTATGTCTTATGTAATGATGATGCTAGAGGCTTGTGTGAGACCCCTTCGAGGTCAAGTACGCCGTGTTACGTCTAGCGGGTACTCCCGGGTCATGACAAGCTTTGTATCATAGCATAAGGTTTTGGGAATAATATTTAGGTTGATGTCTCATGCACCACGTCTAGTATAGTCTTGTTCATGAGTGTGAAGCATTCCACACTTATGAATGAGAGGCTATAAGATGTTTAAGAACTTTCACTTCTTTCATTACTCTTTAGTTGTGCTTACTTACTCTATGAAGTCATTTTCTCTAACCCTTCTCTTGTGATTATAGGAGATGAATACAAGAAAGGCAAATTTAAGAAGAAGGGTAGAAGTGTTGGCGAATGAAGGAGTTTCTCCCCAAGGTCCTCAAGATCCTCAAGGGCCTCAAGTTCCTCAAGTTCCTAATGATGAAGGAGTTATGACGAATGTGGAGATAAGGGCGGCTCTCCAAACCTTGACTCAACTTATGATGGTTTAAACTCAATTCGTCACCATTTAAGCCCAAGCTATAGTGGCTCAAACAAATAGGGAAGGCGGGGCCCGAGTGAATCCTAATGCGAGCACCATGGTTTCAAGGTTAAGAAACTTTACTAGGATGAACCCTTCTATCTTCTTGGGTTCCAAGGTGAATGAATACCTACATGAGTTTTTGAAGAGGTCTACAAGATAGTGGATGCTATGGGGGTGACCTCTATAGAGAAGGCCGAACTAGCATGGTATCAATTGAAGGATGTGGCCCAAGTATGGCTTACTCAATGGAAGGATAATAGGGTTATAAGAGCGGGTCCCATAACTTGGGAAGCATTCAAGAAGGCATTACTTGATAGGTTCTTTCCATGGGAAAAGATAGAAGCAAAGGTGGAGGAATTTATCAACCTTCGCCAAGGGGGTATGCGTGTCCAAGAATACTCCTTCAAATTTACTAAGTTTTCTAACTATGCCCCATCTTTGGTATCTAACCCAAGAGATGAGATGAGTTACTTTGTCACCGGTGTGTCTGATGCTATTGAAGAAGAGTGTCGAGCGGCAATGCTCCATGACAACATGGATATCTCACGGTTAATGGTCTATGGTCAACAAGTTGAGAAGACAAGGCTTAGGAAGAAGAATAGAGAGGTAAAGAGGACAAGGTCCGAGGATGGTAATTCTTCTAAGGGTAAGTTTGAGGGTCAAAGTGGACCAAGGTTCAAGAAGAGGTTTTCCAACCAAGGCTTCTCCAATGATCCAAGACCCAACAAAGATATGGTGTGTAACCTTAAGCCTCAAGGAGGCAATAGGTATGGATCTTCCATGGAGAGACCTACATGTGCCAAGTGTGGTAAGAAACATAAGGGGAAATGTCTTGTCGGAATGGGTGTGTGCTATGGATGTGGCAAAAGTGGACATCAATTTAAAGATTGTCCAACTCGTGCGGTCAAGGGGAAAGTGGGTAACCAAGCTCCTCCAAGTGGTTCAAATTCCGATGCGCCCAAGAAAAATCGCTTCTATGCTCTCCAATCCCGAAGTGATCAAGAGGGGTCCCCGGATGTTGTTACTGGTATGTTGCAAGTATTTTCAATTGATGTTTATGCATTATTAGACCTCGATGCCACTTTATTTTTTGTTACTCCTTTTGTGGCTATGAAATTTGAAATACCTCCCGAAGAGTTAAAAGTACCTTTTTCTGTGTCTACCCCGGTTGGTGACTCGGTTGTAGCTAAAAGAGTATATAGGAGTTGTCCTATTTCTTTGTCTCACAAAGTCACTTTGGTAGATTTGGGTGAATTAGACATGCTTGATTTTAATGTAATCTTGGGGATGGATTGGTTGCATGCTTATTTTGCTTCCATTGATTGTAGATTTCGAGTAGTAAAGTTTCAATTTCCAAATGAGCCCATTTTGGAATGGAAGAGGGGAAATTCAATCCCTAGAGGTCAATTCATTTAACGTCTAAAGGCTTGTAAAATGATTTCTAAGGGTTGTATCTATCATATTGTAAGAGTTAAGGACATCGACTTCGAGACTCCTCCTTTAGAGTTGGTCACCGTAGTAAGGGAATTTCTAGAAGTCTTTCCCGATGACTTGCCCAGAATTCTTCCCGAACGGGAAATAGACTTCGGCATCGATATTTTGCGGATACTCAACCCATATCAATTCACTCTGACCGGATGGCTCCGACCGAATTAAAAGAATTAAAGGCACAACTCAAATATTTTGTAGACAAGGGTTTCATTCAACCAAGCATATCTCCATGGGTTGCTCCAGTATTATTTGTGACAAAGAAAGATGGGTCCATTAGGATGTGTATTTATTATCGCCAATTGAACAAGGTCACTATAAAGAATAAGTACCCTCTTCCTAGAATTGACAATTTGTTTGACCAACTCCAAGAGGCGAGATACTTTTCAAAGATTGTCTGAAGGTGTCTCTACCACCAACTTAGGGTGAGAGAGGTTGACATTTCTAAGACGGCCTTCCGAACAAGATATGGTCACTATGAATTCCTAGTCATGTCTTTTGGTCTAACAAATGCCCCGGCGACGTTCATGGATCTAATGAATAGGGTATTTAGGCAATCTCTTGATTCGTTCGTGATTGTGTTTAATTGATGATATTTTGATCTATTCAAGGAATGAGGGTGATCATATGAAGCATTTGAGGATAGTATTGCAAGTCCTTAAAGAACACCAATTATATGCTAAGTTTAGCAAGTGTGAGTTTTGGCTAAGGTTGGTTGCTTTCCTTGGTCATATTGTGTCGGGCATGGGTATAGAGGTTGACCCTAAGAAGACGGATGCGGTCAAGAGTTGGCCTAGACCTCTAGCTCCTACCGATATTAGAAGATTTTTGGGTTTGGCCGGTTACAATAGGAGGTTTGTTGAGAGTTTTTCCTCTATTGCCTCTCCATTAACGACCTTAACTTAAAAGAAAGTAAAGTTTGTGTGGTCGGAGGCTTGTGAGAAAAGCTTCCAAGAATTGAAGGATAACCTTACGTCCGCTCCGGTGTTGATCTTACCAGAGGGTACCGATGGGTTTGTGGTATATTGTGACGTTGCTCTAGTGGGTTTGGGATGTGTCCACATGCAATGGGGTAAAGTGATTGCCTATGCTTCAAGGCAACTCTTGGTACATGAAAAGAATTACCTGACCTATGATCTCGAACTAGCGGCGGTGGTGTTTGCTTTGAAAATATGAAGACACTATCTCTATGGGGTGCATGTAGATGTGTTTACCGACCACAAGTGCCTTCAATATGTGTTTAGCCAAAAAGATTTGAATCTCCGACAAAGAAGGTGGTTAGAGCTTTTAAAGGATTATGACATGAGTGTCCTTTACCACCCCAACAAAGCCAATGTAGTTGCGGATGCTTTAAGTAGATTGTCCATGGATAGTATGGCTTATGTAAAAGATGAGAAGAAGGAATTGGTTCGTGATGTGCATAGGTTGGCCCGTCTAGGTGTCCAACTTGTGGATTCCAGCTAGGGTGGAGTTATGGTTCATCATAGTTCCTAATCGTCCTTTGTGGTTGATGTAAAGTTTAAGCAACATCTTGATCCTATTTTGATGAAATTGAAAGAGTCGGTTCTCAATAAGTCAGTTGAGGTTTTCTCCCAAGGGGGAGATGGGGTGCTTAGGTACCAAGGTAGGTTATGTTTTCAGAATGTTGATGGTTTGAGGGAGAAAATATTAGAAGAGGCTCATGGCTCACGATATTCTATTCATCCGGGAGCCACGAAGATGTACCGTGACCTAGGGGAAATCTATTGGTGGAATGGTATGAAGAAGGATATAACGGGTTTTGTGGCCAAATGTCCTAATAATCAACAAGTCAAGGCCGAGCATATGAAACTGGGAGGTTTTCTCCAAGATATAAATATTCCCACTTGGAAGTGGGAGGAGGTGAATATGGATTTTGTAATTGGGTTGCCTCGTGCTCGAATGCAACACGATTCTATTTCGGTCATTGTTGATAGGATAACGAAATCAGCCCATTTCCTGCCTATCAAGACTGCTTTCTCAGCGGAAAACTATTCTAAGTTGTACATCAAGGAGGTAGTGAAGTTGCATAGGATTCCTTTGTCCATCATATCGGATAGAGGTACTCAATTTACTTCACATTTTTGGAAGGCGTTTCAACAAGGACTTGGTACCAATGTTGAACTTAGTACCACCTTCCACCCTCAAATGGATGGTCAAGCTGAACGCACCAGTCATACCTTAGACGACATGTTGAGCGCGTGTGTGATTGATTTCAAGGGTAATTGGGATGATCATCTTCCTTTGATAGAATTTGCCTACAACAATAGTTACCACTCTAGCATTGCCATGTCTCCGTTTGAAGCACTATATGGTAGAAGGTGTAGATCTCCGATTGGGTGGTTTGAGGTAGGTGAGTTTGCTCTAATTGGTCCTGAAATAGTCTATGGCCAAATTATGAAAAGAAGTGTAAACTTCATATTGTTGATCGCCTAGCAACAAAGGTGTATCGCCCAATGAGTATGACCTTTCCCAAATTGACAGTGCACAACACTTCAATTTATTGAGGTAGGTCGGTGAAAAAAGAAGGAAATGGTGATGAACTGAATGAAAAAGGTGAACATGCTGACCATCATCGATGGTGACAGTACAAGGAGAAAATTGAAGGCTTGAAACATGAAAAAAGGTGGTACTCAGGGATTTACCAAGTGTTAAAGGAAGACCCAAATGATCTTTCTAACTATGGTTCAAATAATTGAATTTTAGAGCAAGAGAAAGGTGAGTTGAGGAACAGTTGGCGATCCACCTAACGTGATCGGCGAACCCGACTAATGTCACCAAATTGTTCATGCCTTGAGTTTTGGGCCAAATTTTAGGGAAATTATAAATAGCCCAAAGGAGAGAGAGAAAAAATAGAGTTCAAAAATTCTGAACTATAACATAAGAGTTAGAGAGAGAAACACTGTACTTTGTGAATAACACTTTCTATTTTTTCGGGGGGGGGGGGGGGGTGTTCAATTTTGTTCTTGAAATTGATAAATTGAAGTTGAAATCAAAGTGTGTTTATTTGTATTTTTTTTAATTTCATGTTACCCATGGTTGCTTTCATGAAAGGTATAATTTCTTTACTCTTTATGATAGGTGGCTAAAACTCCAAGATATAGGGGTGCAATTATGGGGTTGGGCGTTGATTTAATATAGTGGGTATTATGTTATTCTCTATTTTACTATTGTTCATACATGGATTTGGACTAATTTGCATGGGGTTAACTTATGGGTTAATGTTGTAAGCTTATTTCCTACTTACAATAATCTGATTGATGCTCCAAAGAGATTGATTGGAGTGCATAATTTGTCCAATATTTGCAATGTAGGTTTGATGTCTGTAACTTACTTGAAAATAGAGGTTATGGGTGGGATCTATTTTCCCTATTGATGCATCAAAAGAGAGAATAGTGTAAGGTATTGGGTTGTTCAATATAGCACATAGATGAGATCTAAAGGAGATTCTATAAAATGATTCTATGAGATCAAAAGAAGATTAGTGTCAATGAAGATGACTGGTGAGTGGTAGATATTCACTCATTTGAGGCCTATTTAGCTCAGTAATTAGTGTCCTCAATGCCTAATTTTTTCCTATTCTGATGATATTTCTATGATTTGTAGCTATGAAGGCTAATGGAAAAGGCAAGGATGAATGTTTAATAGAATGGCCGAAAATGCTAAAGGAAGTGCAAACTATACATTTGTGTCTATTGAGATAGGTCAGCAAACTCCAAAAGAAAAAGTGACTCGCCGATTGAGAAAGAGGACTTAGGTGGCCATCGATAAATGCGATAGTACAAGGAGGAAAATTGAATTCTCGAAAGGTGAACAAAGTTGTTACCCAAAGATACGCCAAATGTGTAAGGTAGACTCAAACGAGCTAGCCTATTGAGGTTCAAACACCTGAAGCATAGAGCAAGAAAAAGAGTTGAAACACGATTGGCGATTCACCAAATGAGCTCGGCGAGTCCGACCAACATTGCCCAAAAGGTAACATGTTGAGTTTTGGGCAAAATTTTAATAAACTATACATAGCCCATAGCCCAAAGAAAAAAAAGTTCTTTTCAGAATAGAGTTTTAGTTTTTAAGAAGCTGGAGAGAAACACTTTTCTTTGTAAAGAATACTTTCTAGTTTTTGAGATTTTTCAACTTTGCTCGTGTTGCTTGTAATTGCTTAATTTCATGTTACCCATGACTGCTTTCATGGAAGGTATAATCTCTTTACCTTTTGTGAGAGGTGGTTAAAACCCTAAGATCTAAGGGTGCAATTATGGGTTTGTGTTGATTTAATGTAGTGGGTATTGTGTTATGCTATTTTTGTTGTTGCTCATAAATTAATTTGGGCTAATTATCATGGGGATAATTTATGGGTTAAGGGTATAAACTTATTTTCTTCTTCAGATCTCCGGTCGTGCTCGAAAGAGATTGATTGGAGTGACTAATTAGTCTGATACTAGAAATTTAGATTTGATGTCTATAACGTGCTTGAAAATAGAGGTTATGGGTCAGATATTTTTCCCTATTTCTCATCGAAAGAGAGAATAAAGTAAGGTATCGTATTGTTTAGATTGGCATATAGATGAGAACAAAAGGGGATTCTATGCAAGGATGATATTAAATCGAAAGAAGATTAGTGTCATTGAAGATAACCTAGCCTAGTCATGAATGTTCATCACTATAGAGTAGTACAATTACTCCTATATGACATTGATTTCCAATCCCCGCACCTCTAGATTTCTTGTTACTTCTTGAATTTCTCGTAATTTTAGTTTAATTGTGAGAATTGATAACCAAACCCTTTCATTAAATTAGTGGAATCATCCATCCAGTTGTTTTTACTACTACAAATGAATGATTTTATAATCCAAATTCCTTGATAAAATTATCTATGATATACCATTCCTTGTGGGATTCGACCTCGACTCTTCGTTGGGTATTTTTATTGACTACAACTGTTGTACCTTTTAATTGGTTTTAAAGAGGGTATTTGAGCATTATCAAAAATGGTGTCGTTGTCGCAGAGTGGCTGTTGAGAATTCTGTTTGAGAAACTAGTTTGTAAATTTATTTGTAGCAGATTGTTATTTTGTTTTGTTGTTGGCTAATTTGAAGGTCTGACACAATAAGTGATCATGGTAGTGACAAAGATAGTCACTATGGTAAAACTGACAACATGGGTGATTTGAATGATATGCATGTTAATACTGTTCAAACTACGGGAGCCATTCGGATACCTCCTACAACCGGATGGGCTCTGTTTCACGTAACCAAAAAAATGTTATAGTTGCTCCAACTAAAGGGAATGTTTGGGGGTTTATCTCACGAAGATCCCCATGAACACCTTAGGAATTTTGTGGAGGTGTGTGGGCCATTTGTGTTCAAGCAAATCTCTCAAGAGTTCATGAGGTTGAGGTTTTTTTCATTCTCTTTGACAGGTGAAGCTTTAAGATGGTTGGCAGAATTGCCAAATGACTCTATCACTTCTTGTGAGGAATTGACTAACGCTTTCTTGGAGAGATTCTTACCCCCCTCAAAGATGGTGAAACTTAGAACCCAAATAACAAATTCAAGCACATTGAAGATGAACCTTTACATGAAACTTTGCTGCGGCACAAGAAACTACTTTTGCAATGTCCAACACATGGTGTTTCGAGTGATTTGTTGCTGCAATACTTCTATTGTAATCTTGATTTAGCAAATAAAGGTGTGGTTGATTAGTTAGTCCAAAGAGGATTAATGAGATAACCGTATCATATGGTTGCTTTGTTGCTAGATGACATGACCAAAGTGAACCGAGCATATCATACTAACAAGAATGGCAATATGTCGAAGGAGTTGTGCGGACTCATTCTTGTCTACCATTTGAGCTTGAAAATGCTAGTGTAAAAGTGTACTATCTATTTCGGTGATCTGAGCTCCAAAAGGCAATCCGGTGAAGTGCACTATGCGGACTCCATCAGGTCCACGAATCAACCTTCAGGTTTGGCGTTCGTTGAGGCATGTTCGGTGAGCTGAAGCTCTAATCGATGATTCACTTAAAACATTTGGTGTTATTAGTTGTGACCGCCGAATGCGCCTGATATAAAACGTCCAAGGATCTTTTCAAATTCAAAAAGAAAAACCTTTGATATCTTTGAGCCCTTTACTTTCCTTTCTTTTGCAATACCTTAGTTGAGTTTTTGTGAGTCCTGATTGTGTGATTTGTGAGTGCGTGGAGTGCCTTTTCTTCCTAGAGCAGTCAACCCAACCCCATTCTTCTGTTATTTTTTAGTTTTGCTTTTTATTGGGGTTGGTTTTCGATATTTATTATGCATTTCGATCTTTAAATTGTTCATTGTATATGGGCTTGAAGCCATTTGATGTATGTGTCTACTGGATTTCATTGGGTAGCAATGTAATGTGCATATTACATTGTGCCCAGGAACTAATTGCTGATGTGTTGCCTGTAAATTGCTAATCTTGAATGTGTTGGTTAAATATTGCAATCGAACTTGTAAATTTGATAGGTCTTGATTGAATTTGAAGTGGGTGAAGTCTGAGTACCCAAGTGTTGACCCGATTGCATGATTTCGCCAAATGATAGATGGAGTGATGACTTTCTTAAGGGGAAACTGTCAATTTGAGAAATACTTTGCAATATTTGGGGGAAGTGTGAGTGCCCATGGGTAGATAACATGTAGGTGGATGTAATGATGTTGAGCAACAAATTTTGTTGTGTATGTTGGGTGTAGCTATGAAAATTAGGCATTGGGCTGAACATCTCATGTTCGGCAGACTTGTCTTAGCTCGCCAAGGAGGTTAGGAAAATCATTAAGTAAGCCTCAGCTCACCTTCTTGAGTAAATATGTGACCTTGGGCGTTGTCCCATTCGGCGAGATTGTCTTAGTTCTCCGAACCTACTTGGTGAATCGCCGAGTGGGAGTGGACATCGCCCTTGATGCTTGTTTCTTTTCATTTTGCACTATCAGTTTTGGCGGACTTATCTTAGGTAGCCGAAACTAACTGAGGCGAATTGATGAGTTGGAATTAACTCCACCTTTTGTGCATGTTCCCTTTTATAATTACCACTGTTCATTTTGGCGAGCTCATCGGAGCTCGCTTATCTTGTTAGGCGATTTGCCTTCCCAGTCGGCGAGCCTTAGTGTGTTTTTGAATTGTGTCTTCAATTGTGGTTGATTTCAACTAACCTTCACCAATTTTATGTTTGAATTGTATGCTTTGCATGTTATTGTTAAAACAAAAATAAAGTAGATAGTAACTTGAGATATAGGATCCGACAAAGAGTCTCTTCCTCCTCTTTCCCTATCAAAAAAAAAGGGATAGTTATCAACGAGCCAACTGAGGCTCCTCGACGATCACATCCTACCACTCTACAAGCATCTATCCAAGAGATAGTGTAAAAGGGGGGTTGCAAGGAAGAGAACGGACATCTGGTCTAAACTGGTGCAACCCTTCTCCACCCAAGAACCAACCTCCAGAGTTCTCCGGTTATTGCTCCAAGAGCCCTTAATAGACTCAAGGTAGCTGGAGAACGTACCATTCTTGAGGAGAGATGGCTCTCCATAGATGGATTTATGAGCGCTCACTAAGCAATTTGGGAAACTATTAAGTTCTATCAGTTTGAGGGGTTCACAAGGCCCAGAAACCCTATATTCCTATTGTCGCACCCTATTTGGAACTAGCCGAAACAGTTCACAACATAATATGGTTGTCACTCTAATTTCAAATTTTGTTTTAGAGTCGCCACTTAATTTTAAGAAAATATTAGCAAAACTATTTTTAATATGTAAATGTAAACTCTGTTTTAATTTGCAAAACTGGTGAGATTCTGATTAAGGGTTTTGGTTACTCGAGGGGAAGGTATTAAGCATCCCTCAGAGCCTATCCGAAGATATTCCTTAAACTCAATTTAGGAAAAAAAATTAGGAAAAATTATTCATTTATTTGCTTTAAAATCTATGATAAGTAAATTTTATTAGTTTAAGAAAAAAAGAGTAAAATATAAGGTATGATATATATACATCTATAAAATAAATTTAATAGTAGTATGTTTATCTTATAGTAAAATAAATAAATGTACTTAAATGTATGATAAATTAATATGTTAAAAAATATTGAGTTTAAAGAAATAAATGTACTTAAATGTATCTTATATAAAGTTATCCTAAATATATAAATGTTGAGTTTAAAGAATAAGAAAATTTATCGTTTTATTTATATATATAAAATTAAAATGTAAAAGAAAATAAAATAAAATAAGGTAGTAGTCGGGTGTAAATATACTGTATGTGTGATATAATTTGATCAAATAAAATAAATAATAATGATACTAAATGATAAAATATTATATAAAGTTTGCGATCTTAAATATATGTACATGTAGGGACAAATTGACAATAGATTATATGTAGTAAAATAATATGTATATTAAAGTGTAGGGATTTATAAATTATAAAAATAAATAACATTTGTAAAAGGGATAGTAGATATGAGAAAAATAATATAAAGTGTAATTAATAGGTCATATATAGAGAAAACTAGATATAAAAATATAGAATTTATACCGTTATGTGCATGACATATATATGTATGTACCTTGTATTTTCTTTTGAATCTGTCGGCATATCTAAAATCTTGAAATAATATGTTAAGAATTAAAATATTTTAACTATCTCTGATTTGAAAGATAATAATAATGATAAATATAATTTTTATAAAGAAGATGATTTAAATAATATAAAATAGGCCTAGATATTGGTGTCCCAACCCAAATCATTATTCTTCTACCTTAGTTTTAAAAAAGGGTCTAAAAATCGCCTAATTATTTCAAAGATAATGAATTAGGACATCTAAACATTGAACTAATAATGCTAAAGTAACTCCTATTAATGGTCTACTTAACTTATGTAATTCTAGGCCAGAGATTTTGATTATCCTAAAGGGAAATGTTAAGCATCCTTTAAAGAATTGCTAAGATAATTAGCATCAAACATAGGATAATAAAGATAACAAAATGAATAAATTTGTATGATTTTTTTTTTATAAAGAAAACACGCTATGAGATTTCTAATAGAGTGAGGAGCGATAGGGCAATAAAATATGAAAATGAATAGCAACAAATATGTATAAGTGAGAAAAATATTTTTTGCAAATTTGAACTCAAAATATTTTGTTCCTACTTGGAAAAAATAAGTTAAGCATCCTTTAAGACTAATAAAAGGTAATAATTCTAACAAAACTTATAACATTTGTTTTGGCCTACTAAAATAATGTTTTTTCTTCCTTTTGAAAGTACTATTTTAAAAGAACCTTTGAATCCAAACTACTGCAGTATTGAATTCTCAAAGTAAGCATTTTAAGTTATTAAACTTAAACTTTTGACACTTAGTTTATATTTTTAAAAAAACCAGAAAAATAGGTACATAACATTTGAAAACATCACTCCAAGTTAAACTTCTTTGAAAAGTTATACTTTTATAAATGAGGAAAAAAAGTGTTAACCTAATTAGAAGGTATCGTCTTAATTAAATAATTATCAAATGTATAAAGGGACATGGGTGATTTAAAGGACATGAAATAGATCTAACTAATGGGACTTAGCTTACAACTTACATTCTATTTTTTGTTTATAAAATATAATGTCCTACTTTCCTGCTTGTTTTCTAAAAAATATGTATCTCTAAAGGTAATTATTTTAGCTTTTAAACTAGTTTTAAATTTATTTGGGAGTCCTAAATGAATATTATTTTAGCCCTTTGAAGCTTCTTTGGAAATTCAAAACTATAAGTTTTACTTTTCCTTAACTTAGAAAGACTAAATGAAAGGGCAAAATGAATATGAATTTCCTTTTCCTCAAATAAAGGCCTAAGTAGACTTAAGATGTTAAATTGTTTCCAAGAAAAAAAAAATCAATCATTTGCTCTAAAAGTATTTCCAAGGGTTTGTGACACACTACTAAATTCAAGAACAACTAATATTATATTGCGCAAGTAAACTTAAATAAAAAAGAGACAAGAGACTAATATATCACAACTTGAGAGTTATATCAATATGTATAAGAGTTAGTCAACATATCAAAAAACAATATAATCAAAGTCGTAAAAGGAAAGGTTAAGAAACGTTAGACTCCTATTTATGAGACTCCATACCTTGTGATGATCCTAATAGTTATTGGGCCAAGAATGAGTTTTAAAGTAGAAACTCCAGCTCTCTGGTTGTACATGAAACAAGAAGAAAGAAAAAAAATGAGAAACAAATCAGAAACATAAGAAAAATAAAAATAGAAAGGGATAAGGGTAAGTATGATTACAAGTTTAGAAAAACAGACTAAGTAATTGATGAGAACATTCATGTTACTTTTATGAGACTTTGTGTAAAAAATATCACATAAGACTCAAATTCTGGCAAGATGGAACTTAACTCACAAGAATAAACTAAATTTACATGGCCAGTAACAATAACTAGAAATTATGATTCCAAAATCAAGTTTATTCGGTTAAACTTTAAACCAGTATTGCAGCCTCAATGCCTCGAGATAACTCACTCAAACTTTCAGATGCTTGTACCTATTTGAAGACAATACTAACGGAATAATAAGTAACGAGGGATTCGATGCTGAAAACAAAAGCGGCAGGTACAAAACAGATTCAATAACTATTAAAATAACTAGTTTTAAGACGAGAAATAGCCAAGACAACAGAACAAATATTCTAGCTAGAAAGGGAATTAAGATCAGTAACCTATCCTTGTCAAATTTATTTTTTTTAATAAAAAGAAACTAACACATATTATGCAATCTGGGGGAAATCATATGTGAAGGAGAGATCCTTTAAGTTTGATTAGATTAGTTTACAAAAAAAATAGATTTTCGAAGATGCTCTTGGTGGTTCCATTTCAGCGACAAATTGATTGAGGACTCATAACTAGCACACACATAATATCACGTGGATTGCAAGTCTAATAACATAAGAGGCAGCAAGGGCAAGTTCATAGAATTATTCTTAAATGAGAATAAACTTTAAGCTGATGAACCTTTTATGAACATAATAAAACAGTTTCTCTTTTAGTTGATAAAAATAAGAAAAAGAACTTGAAGGAGACGAATGTTTCAATGTTATTTTTTGTGAGAACTATCATTTATAGAGAAAGGTTAGTAGGAGAAGAAGAATCCTACAATGATGTCAAAGGAACAATGGATATCAACATTCCACAAGATTTGATTATGTTACTAGAACACCATCATCCATAAAAGATAAACATAAGAGAGAAAGCTAATTCCATAGTAAAAAAATATTAGTCAGTATAAGGTCAAAAACTGATCTTAAGAACTAGTTCATTCATAAATCAAAAATACTTTTTTACACAAAAAAAAAATTAGTTACAGGTGAAGTGGTAAGCAGAGTTTGGAGTGTAGATAATTCAAAAACCTTAAACGAAATTGGAATTTCGAAACAAAGAGATAGCATATACAACTTCTAAGTTGTAACACATTGATCCAAACATCAATGGTACTTAGGAGCCAAAAGCAACACAAATCAAGCTGCACAACTCACGAAATTATATTGTGAAACTCAAGATCAGTAACATAAACATGCCTAATGTTTTCTAGGCTGACTTCAACTTGAATTTACATTGACGACGTGAGCAGTTGTGGATTTTCATAGACTACAAACTTGTGGCTTTCTTAAAAAAAGTAACTCTAAAGAGGAATCATAACAAGCAGCCCCAAAGTAATAAAAACTTTCAAAATATTCAACTAAAATGTAGGCATGTATGAATAGATAGATAAAAATCAGCAAGACCCACTTCTAAGCTTAGAACAGTCCTAAAACTCCATCAGATATAAGCCTGAAATGATCGCAAGTCTTGAGTTTGAAACTTAGGCCAATACAACGTTAGATTTAAAACGAAGATGAACAGGATGATATATAAACGTCAAGAGGTTTAAGTTAGGCTAGAAGAATAGAGGTTCATATATTTCTGAAATAGTAATAAGAATATATAATCAAATCATGCTAGACGAGGAAACCACAAAAGCTAAATTTTACAAGTAATAACATAAGAAGTCATGGCTAAGTACAAATGAATTAAGACGCAAATCACAATTCTCAACAAAGGGTTCAAACACAACAACATCCTTAGTAGATACACATATTTACTGCAATTAAAGCAAGATGGGCACTCTCTAAGTTATATTTTAAAAAAGAAGATTAAACTAATATCCACCAGTGAACGAAAATATCAACTAAAAAAAAGAATTGATGTTTGAAAAAAATATTGCACCTTTTGTTGAGCAGCAAACAAGAGCTTTGGCATCAAAAGAGTTGAACTTCGAACTTCCTCGAACTCGAATTCAACACCAAAAACAGAAGGGCAGAAAGAGAGATAATTTCCAAACTCTAAAGCTTCGAAGTGCTGCGATTTTACTCTCTTTTAGTAGTTCTTAGATCGGTTTTTTTATGCCCTTGGATGAGAACCAAAGTCCTCTTTTTATAGCTGATTTTGGGTAAAACCAACCAAAATCTTATGGTCTTTCGCATTCCTCAGCTTTTTAAGCATAGTAATGGTGATGGTCGAGATTTCTAGGCTTGCTTTGGGTTAGAAAATATGTTGGAAAAGATATAAAGTTGATAGAAAGGAGGTTGTGATTGACGGGGATGGAGGAACATGGTTGAAAACCACCAGAAATTATCTTTTTCCGGTGGTTCGACATTGGCAAAAGTGGAAAAGGTCGAAGGAAGAGGGGGTCGTCTGGGCACAGGGAAGGAGAATGTCTGGGAAAGTAGAGTCGTGGGAAAGGAAAACGTCCTTTTCTGAAAAAAAGAAAAAGATACAGCGTTGGGTCCTTTTTGTTTTAGGAAGAAATCTTGATTTAATATATATATATATATATAATGGTTAAATTCATAATTAATTAAGGCCCTTAGATTAAATAGAAAGTTGAGATTAAAACTTAAGAAGCACAATCCATGTGCTCGCCTATGTGGCAGAAGGCAATTGGACATTACAAAGTGTCACGCCTCAAGGCTACCCCATTGATGTAACACTGGACCTAGGATCACAATGACCCCAAGCAAACCATGAGTCTGGCATAACATAAGCATACTGAAAATACCTAAGTAAAGCATGAACTATGTGGAAGCTTAAAATAATGAATATCTTAAAATGGGGAAAAAAACCACCTAGTATGAATATGTAAAACATACTAAGAGTTTAGTGATAACTGAAACAATAACTTAACAACTCAAGTTGAATCTACTACTATGTCTGAAAAGCCTCTAACTCAGTTGAGTTGCTGGGACATGCCCCCAACCAACTCTAACAAAACTGAAAAACTAAAAGCATAAAATGAAAGCATGTCTATTGTCCTCGGAATATGAGGACTCGCCACTAAAGCTTCTCGATGCAGACCGAGAATCGATCTAAGTGTGATCTGAATGCTGAGTACCTGAACCTACATCATAAAAAGATGTAGCGCAAACTATGCGTCAGTACTTGGAATATACTGAGCATGCAGGATATAGATATTAAGCTGAACAAATATATGATTTGAACAAAACATAACTGAGTAATGACATAATCTGAACAAGAATATAAATATTGAAAAATAACTTAAAAGCTAAGCTGAATGCAATAACCAAGTACTAATCATGAAGATAACATGATGAACTGTATACTGATATAAATGCTTAAAACCTGGTCAAATGCACTAATAGTCTAACTGTGGGAGCTACTATTAACCGACATAAACTACGTGAGCTAAACGTGGAGTCCAATGTATACGCCCTGTTGAGAGGACCCAATATACCTTGACAGGGGTATAAAGGCATAACTAGCGTAATCACTAAATCTGATATCCAACAGAGGAGACTTATAATCCTACGTGGGCACGTAGTTCTGGGACTATGAGGGTACACTGAACCCTAGTCCAACTCAGTTCTAAGTCTACTCCCAACTGAATACATGTGAAATTAAAATGTACTAAATACTGAATAGCTCAAAATACTAACATGTTAAATGAGAATACAACATTTATATACTGAGAATGTGACATTCGAAATCTGAAGCATGATTTTCTATTAGACTGACCTCGCAAGTATAATTCATAAACTAATAGAATGTATACAAACTAGGGTTCTGAGTTTTATATAAGAAATTATGCAACGTTTCTGAGAAAACATGATATTTGGACTATGGATTCTATAGAATCTGAAATCATAACAATTCTCCAAGATTTTACAACCCTAGGTCTAAACAACCTATGTAGAATTAAGGATATGAATAAATTCTAAAGACCTAGTGGATGAAAGGAACCCCTATTGAAATCCCACATACCTAGTTATGAAATCTACGAAGAAATCCTTTAGATTTCGGGGATGAAACTTGAAGAACATTGTTGCCTGTTCTTGGAAGGATCTGGCGCCTCTTCCTCTTTTTTTCGTTTTAATTGGATGATTTTTGGAGAATGAGGGTTCTAGGTATGTCTGATTAGGTTATTAGACTCATTCTGAGTAAAACGACGTAGTTTAAGGGCCACAGCGCATACGAAAAAGACCAAAATGACCCTAACATAAAAGATGAAGAAGGCTATCCACGGAGGGATCAACGGACCTTCGTTTGGACTACCAACCGTCGACTATGGTCGTGGTTTGTGGTCTGCCCGACAATGCTTCACTAAAATGAGAATAACTTCTTACTTTGAGCTTGGATTTTAGCAAACTCGGTGGCACTGGAAAGAGGATTCAATTATTTCAAATTTGATAGGTCATGGGCCACCTACTTCATTTTGTGCTAAAATATATGAATTTTTGAAGTTAACCCAATAATAATTTCCCTCTAATTGGCTGTTGACCCTCACCTACGGTCCGTAGGTCCAACCACGGACCATACTAGTTGACCGTAGGTGGGATCAGATATCAACAAAATTTGGACCCCAGCAACAGACCTTACCTACGGTCTATGGGTCCATTGACGGACTGTGGACCACGACCATAGGTCTCACCTTTGGATCTTGAAATTCCCCTAAGTCTAGGAATGAACCACATGACCCCACCTACGCTCTGTGGTTCTAGCTACGGTCCGTGGGTGGTTTCTGTTGGTTCTGACACCAAATCCTGGACAACTGTATTTTTCCATATTCTCAAATTAGAGGTGTTACAATATCTCCCCCATGGGAACATTCATCCTCGAATGAAGTCTAAACAAGCTAAGTTTGGAGGGAAGCACCTACAATCCCTACCATTATGTACTAGAAACTATTATCTTACTGAACTGAGTTCCAAGAACATGCAAATATGTTGAATGCAAGAATAACTGAGGGAACAAGATATTGAGACTGAATTACTCAAGAGTAAACTGAGAGACCAGAGAGGAACTATTACCTCAAGCTAAAACAGAATCGGAAGGGAAGTGGTGAGGCTATTTGGTTATCATGGTTGCTTCTGCTTCCAAAGTAGCTCCCTCTACAGACTAACTCCTCCACAAAATCTTTACTAAAGCGACTTCCTAATTTCTCAACCTACGAACCTAACGGTCAAGAATTTCATCTAGCACCTCTTCATAAGTGAGACTATCCTTCGCAACCACACTCTTTAATGGTACTATTGATGTCGGATCACCTACACACTTCTTCAATGGGGAAATATGAAAGATTGGATGAACCGCTACTAGTTCTGCTGGGAATTCTAACTCATAATCCATATTACCAACCCTTTTCAAGATTCTGTAAGGACCTACATATATAGGACTGAGCTTCCTTTTCTTGCAAAACCTCATCACCCTCTTCATAGGTGACACCTTTAGGAAAACCCAATCATCGATTTCGAACTATTAAGTCCCTTATGACATCTACATAAAACTTCTGACGACTCTGAGTTGTGTTTAGTCAATCTTTGATGAGCTAAACTTTTTCTATAAACTTATGAACCGAATCTGGCCCAATCAAGGCTACTTTACCTACGACAAACCAACTAATCGAAGACCTGCATCTACGCCCATATAGTGCCTCATACAGGGCCATCTGAATACTAGAATGGAAGCTATTATTATATGCAAACTTTATGAGAGGTAGGTGATCATCCCAACCACCTTTGAAATTTGTCACGCAAGCTCTCAACATGTCCTCTAAGGTCTGAATTGTATGTTCTGCCTGACCATCTGTTTGTGGATGAAATGTTGTACTGAGATTTACCTGAGTACTAAGACCTTTCTGAAACGATTTCCAGAAATGAAAGTTAAACTGAGGACCTCTATCTGAGATAATAGACAAGGGAACCACATGTAACCTGCGTATCCCATTGATGTAAAGTTTGGTGTAGTCCTCTGATGAATCTGTAGTCTTATTAGCCAAGAAGTGAGCGGACTTAGTAACTCTGTCCACTAACATCCAAATGGAGTCATACTGTCTGCGAGTACGAGGTGAACCCGTAATGAAGTCCATGTTTATCACTTCCCATTTCCATGTAGGAATTTTAATCTCGAGTCATACCTCATGGTTTCTGATGCTCTACCTTAACCTGTTGACAGTTAGGACAGTTAGCCACAAAGTCTTCTATGTCCCTCTTCATGTAGTTTCCACCAAAAGACTTCCCGTAGATCATGGTACATCTTAGTGGAACCTGGATGAATGAAATACTTGGAGTTATGAGCTTCGGTAAGGATCTGCTGCCTCAACTCACCCACATTAGGAACATATAAGAGACCCTGGTAACGAAGCACACCATCTCCCCCTTGGGAGAAAACCTCAACTTTCTGCTGATGAACTGCACCTTTCAACTGAAGTAATACACGATCACTATCTTGTTTTTCCTTAACCTCCACTACCAATGAAGATTCCGACCCATTCTTAACTATCACACCACAATCTGATGTGTCCATAAGGAAAACTCCTAAGCGAGTAAACCGGTTAACATCTTTGGCTAACTCTTTCTTTTCTTCCTCAACATGTGCTACACTACCCATAGACAGTCTGCTGAGAGCATCAACCACTACATTGGTCTTACCGGGATGGTAAAGCACTTTCATGTCACTGTCCTTGAGGAATCCAAGTCATCTCCTCTGACGAAGATTCAACTCTTTATGGGTGAACACATACTGGAAGCTCTTATGATTTGTGAACACATCAACATGAACACCATACAGGTAATGTCTCCAAATCTTTAGGGCAAATAATATGGCTCCAAGCTCGAGGTGATGAGTTGAGTAGTTCTTCTCATGGACCTTAAGCTATCTAGAAGCATAAATTATGACCTTACCTCGGTGTATCAACACACAACCTAGGTCGACCCTGCATGCATAACAATAAATCGCATAACTGTTTGTACCATCAGGTAGAGTAATGACGGGAGCTGTAGTTAACCCAATCTTCAGTTCTGAGAAACTTTTCTCACAGTCATATGACCACTGAAATTTGACCTTCTTCTGAGTCAACTTGGTCAATGGGGAAGATATAGACGAAAATCATTCAACAAATCTCCCCTAATCACGGACAAACCTAAGAAACTTCTGATATTTGTTGGAGAGGTGGGTCTGGCCCAGTGTTGTACTGCCTCAACTTTATGAGAATCCACTCGGATCTCTTCACTAGATACAACATGACCAAGTAAAGCGACCGACTATAACCAGAATTCACATTTGCTGAACTTAGCGAATATCTTGCAATCTTTAAGAGTTTGTAGAACAAATCTCAGATGAGTCGCATGCTTCTCTTCACTCCGAGAATAAATGAGGATGTCATCAATAAAGACGATGATGAACAAGTCCAAATACTGTTTGAACACCTTGTTAATTAAGTCCATGAAAGGTGCAGGAGCATTTGTCAGTCCAAAAGACATAACTACAAATTCATAATTACCATACCGAGTTCTGAAGGCTGTCTTCGGAATGTCACTATCTCTGACTCTGAGCTGATGATAGTGGGATCTGAGGTTTATCTTAGAAAAGTAATTAGCACCCTAAAGTTGGTTGAAAAAGTCATCAACCATGGGGATGGGATACTTATTCTTGATGGTGACTTTGCTCAACTAATGATAGTCAATGCACATTCTGAGAGAACCATCTTTCTTGAGTACGAACAACAATGGAGCACCCTATGGAGATATACTAGGTATGATGAAGACCTTATCTAGAAGGTCTTCCAAATGCTCTTTCAATTCCTTAAGCTCAACTAGAGCCATTCTGTAAGGAGGAATCGAAATAGGCTGGGTATCTTGAAGATCTTCTGGGAACATAATTTTGGAAACTCATTGACCACTAGACTGACTCAAGATTTGGGGTTTCAAAGTTTGAATCCTTAACCCGAACAAGAAGATAGATATACCTTTTAAAGATCATCTCCATGGACTAAAGGCAAAAGATAAATCGATCTATAGGCACTGAGCTACTACCCTTCCATTCTAAGACTGGCTCGTTTGGAAACTGAAATTGAACAATCCTAGTTCTACAATCGACTGAGGCATAACTAGATGTAACATATTCATGCCTAGAATGATATCAAAATCTACCATTTCTAACTCTACAAGATCTACTGAGGTGACTTTCTGAGAGACTGTGACAAGGCAATTTTTGTATACCCATTTAGCTATAACTGGGTCGCCAACTGGAGTAGAGACTGAGAAGGGTTCTGAGAGAATTTCTAGACTAACACGGAAGTTTACTATTATATAGGGGGTTACAAAAGACAGTGTAGCCCCTGGATCTAACAATGTATTAACATCTAAATGAAAGAATCATAACGTACCAATGACCACATCAGGAGAATCTTCCTGGTCTTGGCGAGCCTGGAGAACATACAACCTATTCTAGCATTGACCGCCACCTGTACCAAACGAAGCACCCTACTGATGCTGCTAGAGCTATAGATTGAGCCCTATTGTTGATACCTCCTTGCCCCTGTCTGGTAGAAGCGCAATCCTTCAACCTATGTTCATACTGACCACACCCAAAGCACCCTTCTTTGCGTGCAAGACATTCGCTCGATGGTTCTTACCACACTTTTGACAAGTTTGGAAAATCATGTTACCTGAAGCACTTCCCTGAGTCTTAGAGCTTGATGCCCTACCTTTTTGATCCTGTCTAAACCTAGGGTGTGGAGAACTAGCTGATGAAGGTGCTAGGGTTGTAGTCCTTTGCTGAAACTGTGAGCGATTCCCACCGCCCAACTTTTCCTTTGGGTATTCATAATTTCCTTGCCTTTTTGTTATCCTTAGCCATTTCTCTAAACTTATCTCCCTCAACCTGCTGAGCAATGAATCATTAGTCTGGATATATCCATATCGCCTAGATGCATATTATTTTTGCACTCGGTCTTCACTAGATCAGATACCCCAAACAATAACTTACTCATTTATGCCCTTGGATCAGCAACCATGTGTGGAGCATACCTGGAGAGTTGGGTGAACTTCAGCCCGTACTCTTGGACCAATATTTAACCCTGCTTCAATTTCATAAACTTTTGTGCCTTAGCTTCTCTAAACTCCCTTAGGAAGAACCTATCCAGAAAAGCTCCAGTAAAACAATCTCATGTTACAGAAGTTGCAGTTGCACCCCTATTTTCCTTCCACTGTGTGAACCAAATATGAGCTACATCCTTGAATTGATAAGATGCTAACTCAACACTCTCAGTACCAGTCACATTCATTACTCCAAGTATCTTCTTAACCTCATCAATGAAGTTCGGTGGGTCCTCACAAACCTTTGACCCTAGAAACTCAGGTGGATTCATTCGAACAAAGTCTCGGATCCTAGCTGCAGTCGATCCACCTTTTGGGTTTATACGAACTGGAGTCTGCTGATTGTTCTGATGGGCCACACTCTGAGCTAAGAGCTGGATCGCATTCCAAAATTCTACATTCGTAACCTCATGGTTCGGGACCAGAGGAACTACGTTAGCATTGCGTGCATTAGCTTTCCGTGTGTAGCTCTATGAGGAGGCATGGTCTGAATCACGTAACAATGGATTAGAAAGGAGAATTTAAATCATACCTCACGCACGATAAGAATAGAAAAGGAAATGAAGCGTTTTCTTAAAACACTTTGTAGCATCCCCGCATAGGTGTGACGCGCTTCACACCAATGAAAGAGACTCTACTTAGTGCGAGTTTTAGACATCCTAGGACTCTTGAACCTAATAATCTGATACCAAGTTTGTCACACCCTGAGGCTACCCCCTTGACATAACATGAGACCTAAGGTCACGAGTAATCCCAAGCTAATCCTAAGTTTGGCATATCATAAGCATACTGAATATAACAAAGTCAAGCATGAACTATCCAAAAGCTACAAATAGTGGATATCTAAAAATGGGGAAAAACCCAACGAGTCTGAATATGTAAAACTTACTAAGATTTAAGTGATAACTGAAACAATCACTTAACAACTCATGATGAATCTACTACTATGACTGAAAAGCCTCTAACTAAGTTGAGTTGCTAGGAAATGGCCCCCAGCTAACTCTAACAAAACTAAAAACTAAAAGAAAATACTAAAATGAAAGCATGTTTATTGTCCGCGGAGTATGAGGACTCACCACTAAAGCTGCTGGATGCGGACCGAGAATCGATCTAAGCGTTATTTGGATGTTGTGTACCTCAACCTACATCATAAAAGGATGTAGCGCAGAGTATGCGTCAGTACTTAGAATGTACTTAGCATGCAGGATATAGATATTAAGCTGAACAAATATATATGAGTTGAACAAAGCATAACTGAGCAATGACATAATCTGAACAAGAATATAAATAAAGAAACATAACTGAAAATCTAAGCTAAATGCAATGACCATGTACTAATCATAAAGATAACATGTTGAACTATATACTGACATAAATGCTGAAAACCTGGTCAAATGCACTACGAGTCTGACTGTGGGAGCTACTATTAACCAACATAAACCACGTGAGCTAAACATGGAGTCTGATGTATACCCCCCATCGAGAGGACCCAATATACATTGCCAGGAGTATAAAGGTATGACTAACGTGATCACTAAATCTGATGCCAAAAGAGTGGACTTATAATCCTACGCGGGCACGTTGTTATGGGACTATGAGGGTACACTGAACCCCAGTCCAACTCAGTGCTAAGTCTACTCCCAACTGAATATATATGAAGTTAAAATGCACTAAATACTGAATAGATCAAAATACTGACATGCTAACTGAGAATGCAACATTTATATACTAAGAATGTGATATTCAAAATCTGAAGCATGAGTATAAAGGTATGACTAACGTGATCACTAAATCTGATGCCAAAAGAGTGGACTTATAATCCTACGCGGGCACGTTGTTATGGGACTATGAGGGTACACTGAACCCCAGTCCAACTTAGTGCTAAGTCTACTCCCAACAGAATATATATGAAGTTAAAATGCACTAAATACTGAATAGATCAAAATACTGACATGCTAACTGAGAATGCAACATTTATATACTAAGAATGTGATATTCAAAATCTGAAGCATGATTTTCTGTTAGACTGACCTAGCAAGTATAATTCATTAACTTAGAGAATGTATACAAACTAGGGTTCTGAGTTTTATGCAAGGAATTATGCAACGTTTTCAAGTAAACATGATATTTAGACTGTGGATTCTATAGCAACTGGAATCATAACAATACAACAAGATTTTACAACCTTAAGTCTAAACAAGTTATGCAAATCAAGGATCTGACTGAATTTTAGGGACTTAGTGGATGAAAGGAACCCTAGTAAAATCCCACATACATGGTGAAGAAATCTACGGAGAAATCCTTTGGATTTCGGGGCTGAAACTTGAAGAGCATACTGCTTGTTCTTGGAAGGAATTGGTGCCTCTTACTCTTCTTTTCGTTGTAATTTTGATAATTTTTGGAGAATGAGGGTTCTAGGTATGTCTGACTAGGTTATTAGACTCATTCTGAGTAAAACGACGTAGTTTAGGCATCAAACGACGTAGTTTAAGGGCCACAACGCATAAGGAAAAGACCAAAATGACCCTAACTTAAAAGCTGATGAAAGCCACCCACTGAGGGATCAACGGACCATCGTTTGGACTACCAACCGTCGACTATGGTCGTGGTTCATGGTCTGCCTGAAAGTGCTTCACTAAAACAAGCATAACTTCTTACTTTTAGCTTGGATTTTAGCAAACTTTGTGGCATTGGAAAGAGGATTCAATTATCCTTAATTTGATAGGTCATGGGCCATCTAATTCATTTTGTGCTAAAAGATATGATCGTTTGAAGTTCAACCAACAGCAATTTCCCTCTAATTGGCTGCTAACCTTACCTACGGTCAGTAGGTCCAACCACGGACCGTACTGGTTAATTGTGAGTTGTATCAGAGACCATGAAAATACGGACCCCAAGATGGACCCCACCTATGGTTTGTGGGTCCATCGACGGACCGTCGACCACGCCTGTAGGTCTCATCGTTGGATCCTGAAATTCCGCTAAGCCTAGGGCTGAACCACGGGACCCCACATACGGTCCGTGGGTGGTTTCCGTTAGTTCTAACATAAGATCCTAGACAATTGTATTTTTCCATCTTCTCGAATCAAAGGTGTTACCTAAAGGGACTTATATTGCAAAGTTTTTCATTAATTAAACCTATTTAAAATATATCCCCTTTCTTTATTAAATATCCATAATTTATTAAATTAAAAATAATTAGTTTGCAAGATTAGCTTATTTGATAAAATTAGTCATTCTAGAAAAATAAAATTAGTATAAATTAGTAACACATTAATTATTTAAGCTTCCTAATTTTGAATAATGTACGAAAAATGTTTATTGCAACAATAAAAAATATATTTAGTTAGAAAAATTGACGTAACCCTTAAAAACAATATTTATTTGACGCAAAAAATTAAAAAATGAGAAAGTAAGTAGTAATATTTATATAATTATTTAATTTTCATAAAAAATATTTATGAAATAAAATTTATCGCATAAGATAAAAAAAACTATATTTTTAAAATGTTTTCGTATTCCTACAAATTTTCTAAACATATATATTACTATTATTATGGAAGCTTAATTAATTAAATATGGAGAGCCAGCATTGGGTGTCAATAGCTTGTCCCTTTCTTTGTCCATGAAGGAGAGTAGAGAATATGTGGATAAAGAAATATTGACACAATCCAATTTTGGGAAACCACCAAAATATACTTTGAGCAACAAGTTGACAAGAAATATTTATGGGATTATGGCCGAGCTCTGGCTTCTGAGCTGCCTACATATCTCAGGTTTCATGAGAAATCAGGTCATATGTAGTTTGAGAGTGTAGGAACATAGCAAATTTTGATTAAAATTTGTCATAGTATCAAATTATGGTAATACGGAAATTTTGGGTGGTGAGGTACGAAAAGATTTAGCACAATAGAGGGACGGGATATAGTCCTTAAGAATCTTGAACGAGAAATGTTCCGTAGTAATTTGTACTGAAGACCTATGGTAGGGAGATGAACTTTCAAAAAATAATGCCCTAGTCTTAAGTTATAATGAACTTAGACATGAAAGAGTTAAGTAAGATTTAAATCTGAACTTCTGAAAATCGAGTCCAGTTGAGTTTTGAAAGTGAATCTTTGACGTAGCTAGCGATGCTTGACATTGCACTAACTTGCCCTAGTTTGCATCTTAGAGGGAGTTCCTCGTTGTAATGCATTGTCCTACAAAGCATATAAAAGGGTGAAAAGTACATGTTGCGGTTCAAAAATTATAAACTGAAGTAGTAATGTAAAGAGTAGAGTGTAGATGATCAAATGATTGTGGATGTCTCTTTTTGTGTTGTGAATGTGATGTAGGTAAAGTAACTTGTAATGTAGAGGCCTCATACTGGCGAGGCTATTGTAATGTAAAAGCATATATCTGGCTAGGTAAAGTTTGTAATGTAAAGCATCCAACTGGGGGGTTTGTTGTAATGTAAAAGCCTGCATCTAGCTGTGTAAAGCTTGTAATGTAGACCTCCGACTAGCGGGGACAAACTGGTAATGTAAAGCCCTTTAAAGGTGGGCGACTTGTAATGTAACGCCTTCATCTGGTGGGGTGAAACTTGTAATGTGACATTTAATTATTGGTGTATGACAGCGTTGCTATGCGTGCATGTCCCCAATCAATGGAGCTTCAGTGATATCACTACGATATAGTCTCCGATTGGCGGAGTGCTGCTTCTTTTTCTTAAATACAGGCTCTGATTGGCGAAGTTCAGACGATGTTTGCTATGTACAACCTCCAATTGGCAGAGTTTAACAATGTTTCCTATGTACAATCTCCAATTGGTGGAGTTTGGCTTATATTTGCTATGTACAACCTCTGATCAGTGGAGTTTGAGTGACATTTGTTATGTACAACCCTAGACTTGTGGAGTTTGACACTGTAAGACGTTGGTCTCCGATCGACGGAGTTGTTGATGAGGTTAGATTACAAGCTCCAGTTGGTAGAGTTATTTTGACAAAAATGAAACTATCCTATTTATCCTATAGAGGGGCCCCTTTCTTCGGTATTTGGTGTGGATCTTGAGTGTACCTGCAAAGATTTAAATGAAATATTCTTAGACATAAGATGTAGGTTGAAGTACTTCCAAGAAATAAAGTAGGGGAAAGAGTAGTTTGGCTCATGATTGTGAGAAGTCGAATGGCGTTTCTGGTCATGCCCCGAGACTTGATGTTATTTTCTTGATTCCTATGTTCTTGCACTCAAAGAAAATTTTTAGTTTGGGAGGGACTATTGATTTGTATCTACTCGCAGACTGAAACCTCGTCACTGGAATCCTTCGGCACCTTCTTAGCTCGTACGTAGTTTCTTAACTTAAGACTTGGTAGGTGGAAGAGCAGAAAATCTCTTTGAAAAGAAATACCTTGTTTTCTAGTAAATAAGTATATTACATATCCCCAAAATAGGAATCAATAGTAACGTAGTTCAAATACAAGTGGGAGAATTAAAAGTATGTAATACAATGACTGAGCTTGACTCAAGCTGCCTACGTATCCAAGTGGAATTAGGTCAGGACATAGTTCAATACAATAGGAAAGTAAAAAAAATATGAAATGTAATAACCGAGCCTGACTCAGGCTTCCTACGTATCCAAGCGGAATCAGGTCAAGACGTAGTTCAAATACAATAGGAGATTGAAAGACATGAAATGAAAACATCGGGCCTGACTCGGGCTACCTACATATCCAAGTGGAATCAGGTCAGGACGTAGTTCAAATACGGTAAGAAAAGTGAAAAATGCAAGGGACCAAATCCGACAAGGATTGCCTACGTATCCCACCGAGGGAATTCAGATCGAGCGTAGTTCTAAATACATGGAAATGGTGTTCTTGGGTTTTCTAAGGGAGACCGGATCCGATGTGGGTTGCCTAAGTACCCCACCATGAGAAGTCAGGTCCAAGCGTAGTTCTACTACATTGAAAAATGCGAAAGTACAAGAAATAAGCACTAATCTTGAGCTCTTCAAATGAAGTATTTCTTGATGGCATCTGAATTGATTGGCTTTGTGCGCACTCGGCCGTCCATTTCTGTTAAGATTACTGCTCCTCCAAAGAGTACTCTATTAACCATGTAGGGTCATTGCCAATTTGGTGTGAATTTCCCTTTGGCTTCTCCTTGATGAGGGAAGATCTTCTTCAATACTAATACCCCGATGTGAACTGTCGAGGTTTTACTTTCTTGTTGAATTCTTTGATCATTATATTCTGATAGAATTGCCCGTGACAAATTGCATACATCCTCTTTTCATCGATGAGCATCAATTGTTCATGCCTGCTACATATCCATTTTGCATCATCTAGACCAATCTCTTGGATAATCCTTAAAGATGGTATTACCACCTCGGCGGGTATTACTGCCTCTGAACCATAAACCAACATATAAGGAGTTACCCCGGTGGATGTTCTAATTGTGGTGCGATAACCGAGTAAAGCATATGGTAGCTTTTCATGCCATTGCCTGTGACTGTCCACTATTTTCCTTAAAATATTCTTGATATTCTTATTTGCGGCCTTAACTGCTCCGTTCATCTGTGGTCGGTAAACTCTGGAATTTCGATGAGCAATCTTGAACCTTTCACAAGTTTCCTTCATAAGATCGTTGTTGAGGTTTGTTGCATTATATGTTATGATTGATTCTGGAATTCCAAACCGACTAACTATATTCTTGCAAACAAAGTTTGCTACTACCTTCTTAGTGGCCTTGTATGTTGAAGCTTCAACCCACTTCGTGAAATAATCGATAGCCACTAGGATGAAACGATGCCCATTTTATGCGGGAGGCTCTATAGGTCCAATAACATCCATGCCCCAAGAAGAAAATGGAAAAGGGGAACCCATCACATTGAGCTCATTCAGTGGAACCCGTATAAAATCTCCATGCACTTGCCTTTGATGACACTTTTGCACATAGCGGATGCTATCTCTCTCCATGGTCATCAAAAAATATCCAAACTCTTAAAATCTTCTCTGCCAAAGGTTGGTGAACTCATTCATGTGAGGTCCACATGTTCCTGCATGTATTTCTCCCAAAAGCCTTGTCGCTTTTGTGGCGTCGACACACCTCAACAATCCTAAATCTGAAGTTCTCCTATATAAGATTTCTCCGTTAAGGAAGAAATGATTGGTCATCTTCCTCAAAGTCCTTTATTTCTTGCTTATGTCATTTTCAGGATATTCTTGTGCTTCTATCAACCTTCTGATGTCAAAGTACCGTGGTTTTAATTCCAGTTCCTCATCTACATGAAAATAATATGCATGTTGATCATGCATCTCTACATCACTACGGTCGATGTAATTTTTGGTTAGATGCTGAATCATCAAGGACAATGTTGCCAAAGCATCGGCAAAGTCATTTTGAGCTCGAGGGACATGCTTGAACTTAATCCTTGTGAATCTCCTTTTCAACTCTTTTAAGTTATGCAAATAAGGTAGGATCTTGACATTCTTAGAGGTCCATTCTCCTTGCACCTGATGAACCAATAAGTTGAAATCTCCAATCACTAAGAGTTCTTTGATGTTCATATCGATGGCCATCTTGAGTCCAAGAATAGAGGCGTCATATTCCTCCATATTGTTGGTAGAATAAAACCTAATCTTGGCTGAAATTGGGTAATAGTGACCTGTTTCCTAAATTAAGACTGCTCATATTTCAACTTTAATTGCCATGACCCAAGGGTATCCCCTAGATGTAACAAGGAGTACAAGACCCCGAGAGGCCTCATATAAGCCACTTAGCATATCATAACATAGTGTAATAGAAAATGGTGCGGAAATTTAAAACATTTCAAATACAATCAAAGTATTTTATAAAACGAAGCGGAAGTCTATTACACTTGTCTAAAACCATCTAAAACATGAACAATAGAATATCCTTGGGACACATCCCGTACAATAGTCCAAAAGATAAAGGAAAGGCAAAAGGGAAACTGCTGGTCAAATCCTCGAATGCTATGAGGACTCACCAAATCATCACTCTTTGATCAACTATGGACCTAGACATGAGTGTGATAACCAATGTCGCCGTACCCTACATTTTGATAAGAAATGTAGGCAAGAGTATGCGTTAGTACAAACATGTACTATGATAGCTAGCATAAACAACAAAAACATGATGGTTAGTCAATGTAAACCATAAGCATAATCAATAAACAAAAATCATCATACTAATAAGAAAGGAACACTTCTCAAGCAACCTCACTTCTCCTTAGTCAAGACTTGGGTCATCCGCCTCTAGTCAAGCTTACCTCATGGAAGGCATCTCAAGCAACAATCCAAGCTATTCATTGTTCATAACATAGTTCACATTATTCATACTTACTTTTAAAGACTTGGGGATTCACCTCTTTGCCTAACTTACAAAGGCTAATAGGTATTCGCCTCTTGCCTTACTTACTTTAAGATTATGGGTACTCGCCTCCACAATCACATCAAATGACACGGGTACTCACCTCCACATCATTTCATAAGGATCATGGGTACTTGCCTCCATATCCATTCATCATAATAGGAACGTAGGGTATCACCTCTTGTTCAAATCTAAGGAGTATGGGAAATCACCTCATATCCTTCTCATATGGAGGTCAAGGGTATTCACCACTAGCCTTCTCAATTATAGTCTTTTACTCTAGATTCATTTTAGGTGAGAAATCCTTTCAACCTAGAATCATTTATGTGAGAAATCCTTTCGCATTCATACATTCAAAATAAGCAATTCATATGGGAAGTATCTCTTCCACCACACTAACATCAATTACCAATAATTCATATCATAAGCTTTACTCTCAAAGCACTACATCTCATGATCATCATCTATGCTTTATTCTCAATCAATTTACATCATAATTCATCAATCCTATAAGGACAAGCCTAAACCCATAAAGCTTCCCTTCATGGCATCAACCTAATTATATCAACTTTTAGGTTAGAATCATAG
The DNA here is from genome assembly GCA_036553675.1 of Solanum okadae. NCBI lineage: Eukaryota > Viridiplantae > Streptophyta > Magnoliopsida > Solanales > Solanaceae > Solanum > Solanum okadae. The sequence continues at coordinate 16,250,819 of CM071687.1, read as the reverse complement.
AATAGGCATGGGTATATGTAATTTCATCCTAAAAGCATGTAATTTTATCAATGTAATGATAAACAATCATAATCCACTCAATTGGATCAACATTCATCATAACCCACGGCATTGGAACAAATCCTAACTAGAATTGTGAAATTCTTCTTCAAATTGGGGGAATTCTAGGGGACTCCATGGGAGGAACGATCCTATGGATGAAAATCCATCATACCTTAATCACAAAGCCCTCACAAGCTTGAAGATTGGAGACTTCACTTGACCTTAGCTTCAATTTCTTCCTTCTTCTTCGAACTTCTAGAGAGAGAATATTTGAGAACAGTTTTGGGTTTACTATCGGGATTTGAGAGAATGACTTGAATAGAGGATTTTGGGGGTTAAAAATACTTACATAGGTGTCCTAGGCTTGGGTAAAACGACACCACTTCAATTTAATTAAAACCAAAAAAGACCCATAAGCCCCTAAAAGTAACTGCCATTCACGATCGACGGACCGTCGATCGACCGACAGTCTGTCCTGGTCGATCGTCACTAAGTTCAGAGAGTTTAGAACTTTTGGGCCTGAATCATGGACCGTGTTCTGACCTACGGTCCATTGGTCAGGTGGTGTTCCTGGTCTGTTTTGAATCCCTGAGGTGCCCAACCACGAACCTACCTACGATCCGTGGTTGGCAACCGTCGGTTGGCACCTGTAACTTTCCAAAAATCTGCTATTTTGCCTTGTCCGAATCTGGGGTGTTACATTATCTCTCCCTTGGGATCATTCGTCCTCGAATGAGATTCTAGGCACATTTCTAAACGAAAAGACTCAAGACTAGCAGTCCATCATGCATGCAACACATCAAAATGCACACAATCAAGGAGGAAACATCAACTCCTAGCTAAACATACTCAATGCACCATAAGGGAGTAGGAACTACATCTAACAACCCAAAACACATGAAAATTTCAGATTTCTTTCATTCAAGGGGAAACTACCATCTCCAAACTAAAAGCATGCTCAACACAATCTCATGGAGCCTATATGCAATCAATACTCAAAGCACATGCTCAAGGAGGAAATCTCCACTCCAAGTTAAGGCATATTCAACAATTCATCTCATGAAGTCTATAAGCAACTCATACTCAATGCACAACAACATGAGGAAAATAAATTACATAAGTCATTTCTTTCAAAACTTAAGCTTTATCATGGACATGCATATAAGGAAATCATGGGAACTCATAAAACACACATGACTTCAAATCATAGAACAAACCAAGAGGAAGTTTATTACCTCAAGCTAGAGTAGAGTAGAAGGAAAAACATGAGGTTATCGGGACTTCATATCGACCTCAACCTCCCAAGTAGCACCCTCAATTAGTTGATTCCTCCACAAAACCTTCACGGAAGCTATTTCCTTGTTTCTCAATTTGTTAACTTGCCGGTAAAAAATCTGAACTGAAACTTTCTCATATGAAAGGTTCTCATCAACTCCCAACCCTTCTAGGTAAACTATGGATGTCGGATCTCCAACACACTTTTTAAGCATAGAGACATGGAAAACGGGATGCACGGTTGCCAACTCATTTGGTAAATCTAACTCATAAGTAACCTTACCCACATGCCTCAAAATCTTATATGGGCCTACATATCGGGAACTAAGCTTACATTTCTTGCCGAACCTCATGACACCCTTCATGGGTGAGAATTTGAAGTTAACCCAATCGTTAACTTCAAACTCTAGATCCCTTATCCTCACATTGGCATAAAACTTTTGCCAACTTCGAGCCATTTTCAACCTCTCTCTAATGAGTCGAACTTTCTCAATGGATTCATGAACTAGCTCAAGACCTATTAGGGAAACTTCACCCACCTCAAACCAGCCTATGGGAGATCTACACCTCATACCATACAAGGACTCAAATGGAGCCATACCGATACTTGATTGATAGTTATTATTATAGGCAAATTCAATCAAAGGCAAATGGTCATCCCAATTTCCCTTGAAGTCAATCACGCAAACCCTTAACATATCTTCCAACGTTTGTATAGTACGCTCCGCTTGCCCATCGATTTGAGGATGAAAAGTTGTTCTAAGCTTAACCTTAGTGCCAAGCCCCTTTTGTAATGACTTCCAAAACTGAGAAGTGAATTGGGTACCACGATCGAAAATAATGGACAAAGGAACTCCATGTAGTCTTACCATCTCTCTCAAATACAACTTGTCATAGTCCTCCACTGAATAAGAAACCTTAACAGGAAGGAAATGAGCCAATTTCGTCATCCGATCTACTACCACCCAAATAGAGTAGTGTTGTCGCTGGGTGCGAGACAAACCAACAATAAAATCCATATTCAAGTCTTCCCAATTCAAAGTAGGAATGCCAATATCTTGGGAGAAGCCTCCCAATTTCTGATGCTCAACCTTTACTTGTTGGCAATTTATACATTTGTCCACAAATCCCGTAATATCCTTCTTTATCCCATTCCACCAATAGATCTCCCAAAAATCACAGTACATCTTGGTGGCTCCCGGGTGAATGGAATATCGAGAACTATGGTCTTCTGTCAAGATCTGTTCTCTCAAATCATCAATATTTGGAACACATAACCGACCTTGAAATCTAAGGACACCATCTCCTCCTTGGGAGAAAGCCTCAACAGACTTTCTAAGTACCACTTCTTTTAATTCTACCAAAGTCGGATCAAGACATTGCTTTGCTTTAACATCCACCACAAAAGATGATTCTGACCCTTTATAAACCATAACACCACCCTTGGCGGAGTCTACCAATTGAAAACCCAATCGAGCCAATCTATGAACATCCCGAGCTAACTCTCTTCTATCATCATCAACATGGGCAACACTACCCATTGATAGTCGACTAAGAGAATCCGCTACAACATTCACCTTATTAGGGTGATAAAGAACACTCATATCATAGTCTTTCAACAATTCTAGCCACCTCCTTTGGCGAAGATTTAGATCTTTTTGGCTAAACACATATTATAAACTCTTATGGTCGGTGAAAACATCCACATGAACCCCATACAAATAATGCCTCCAAATATTTAAGGCAAATACCACCGCCGCTAATTCAAGGTCGTGGGCAGGATAGTTCTTCTCATGAACCTTAACTTGCCTTGAAGCATAGGAAATAACCTTACTATTTTGTATAAGCACACATCCCAACCCAACTCTAGAGACGTCACAATATACCACAAAGCCATCCGTACCTTCCGGTAAAGTTAACACCGGAGCGAAAGTGAGTCTATCTTTCAACTCTTTGAAACTTTTCTCACAATCATCCGACCATAAGAACTTGGCTTTCTTTTGTATCAAAATCGTCAATGGAGGGGAAATTGAAGAGAAACCTTCAACAAACCTTCTATAATAACCGGTCAAACCCAAAAAACTTCTAATATCTGAAGGAGTTAGAGGTCTAGGCAACTCTTGACCACATTCGTCTTCTCAGGATATACCTCAATACCCTTGCTTGACACAATATGAACAAGGGAGCTATGGACATTAACCAAAATTCACATTTGCTAAACTTTGCAAAAAGTTATTGGTCCTTGAGGGTTTGAAATACGATCCTCAAATGATCAATATTGTAACACCCCGTATTTTACGTGTACAAGTCCTACACATATGGAACTTGATTTATCTTGGGGGTATAAGTAATGAAATTGAATTCCTATATGAATGGTGACAATAAATAAGCTTTAAGGGTAACTCCCGTACATTGCAATATTGCACGATCGAGTGAACGTCAAATTTTAGAAGTATTTCAATTCTAGATTGAAGGGCTATATATGTAAGTCTAAAAGTTAAGGTGATCAAGTGTATATAATTTTTGAGTTAAACTAAGGAGATTACGCTCGAAAATGAATAAAAGAATTGAGGTGCTTGTTGGACTTTATAAATCTAGCAGGTGTCACTTACCTGCTTAGCTCAAATGGGCTAGGTAGATGGGGAAGATTAGTTCATGTATTAGTGGGCTCACTTGAGGCCCAAATTAAATAAAAAGGAAAAGGGAATGGAGATGAGGCCTCACACCAATCTGTCCAAGTCCAACTACTTGAGCCCAATAAAGAATAAATCCCAAATTAAGGGTCTAATTCTGGCCAATCTCTTAATATTAGAAAGGGGAAAGATTGCAGCCCAAGATGTGTACAAAAAGGGCCCATTTTGTGTATATATAATTCCAAGAAGATGCATCACTTACTTGGACCAATTTGACAAATTAGTGGCTGATATTAAAACTTAAGAGGTGGGGAAAAGTAAGACCTTTATAATCCCCAAGTTGCTGGCCATTTCGTCACTTTTGAGAATAAATAAAAATTAGATTTCTCTCTAAGCTTCTCCTCTCTCTTTCAAAGCATAGCAGCAGCCACAAGTTTCCTAGGGTTCTTGGATAAACCCAAGCCCTTGCAAGGTAAGATAAGTGGAATTACTAATGGATTTAGCCTAATTCTCTCATGGAATGCTAGATAAACATGTTAATTAGTTAAGAACAAGCAGAGGACTGAATTTGTCAAAAGATTAATTGCTCACTTTCCTTTGTTATTGAGAGGCTTTTCTCTTTTTCTTTGGCCTATGTGAAGGGAAGCTCAAGTTATTGAAGAGTTAAAATTAAAAGAAAACGAGTTATAGGAATTAAGGTAAAGTGACTGCCCTATCTTTGTCTTCCTTAAACACGAGTCTAAGTATGATATTTTAAGTGTATTGTGGATAAGAACTCGTGGGATGATGATGGGAAACTATGGTTTCACGTCCTCTATTATAGGTTGGATTGTTAGGACTATTTTTGGGACAGGTTGATGTATAAACATATTGGGGACAGCTTGGTTGATATCTGGAAAGGGTGTAAATTGCTGATATTGAAATATAGTTGTGTAGTGTACAAATGCAAGAAAAGAAGGAGGAGATTGAAAGAACAACCTTAGTTTGGTAATTACGGGTTTGCTGCCCGAGCATTATTGTTGAGTGAGATTGGACTGCCTAAGCATGTTTAGTAACTACTAATACTAGTTTATCACCTACTCTATTGTAGATAAGTAGTTGAAAAGAAAGGAAGGTACTTCAAGGTAACTACAAGGTGGTACAGCAAGGTATGTAAGGCTTTTCGATTTCCTACTAATTGGCATGAAATCTAGACTCGTCCTCGACACATAGAAGCAGCCTACCAGCTCCAACACGACTTATGACCTTGTTCTCACTCTTTAACATATCTGCACGTTCCAATACATGTTCAATGTCAAAACTGTACATATGCATTGAATACCCTGCATGAGTTCTCCTTTTAACTAAATAAGGTCCATATGTTATTTCAGCTCCTATGCATTTCACTAATTGTGTAACTACTCTCTACTTTGTTGTTCTTACATTATATGATTATTACATGTCACTTGTTGACTACATAGTCCCACAACTCAAAAATGATATGACCACCAAAAGAATCATCTCAAATGTTAATGGAAAGATACTAAATGAATCTTCTTATTGATGGTTGGTATTCCAGGGGTGGAAGAATCACCTAGCATGGGTCGATCCCAATATTATGGGTGGTATCGCAGGGGTTAAAGGAAAGCCTAGCATGGGTCGATCCCGATTTATATGTCTACCACTAATCAGCTGGTCATTTGGATTATATGTTGTGCAGAGTGTAAAGTAAAGAATGATAAAGTAAAGAAAAGAATGTAAAGTACCTGATTCCATAATATGAGAAAAGGTGGTCTTGTATTCTTACATTGGTATATGATTTCATTTGAGTTCTTATTTCACATACAGTACTTTATGCCTTATATACTCAGTACATTCTCCCGTACTAACGTCTCTCTCGGGGGACCTGCAATTCATGTTGTAGGTACAGGAGCTAGTAGACCTCCCCAGTAGGAGAACAGGACATCCAGCGGTTATTGGTGAGCTCCAGGTTGATTCGGGGTTTTTCGAGTCTATAGCATGTATTTTGGTATTGTATAGTAGCTGAGTGTAAGGCGAGGCCTTTCCCGACCTTAACCCCATAATGTTTTATCATTTAGAGGCTTTGTAGACTATGTATAGTGAAGTGTGGTTGTGCCTCGTGTCTTAGACATCATGGTCCCAACGGCCAAGTCATGTGCACTTTCTTTTGGCTTGTTAATACTGTCTACTTTCATGAAAACAAGTTATCCACTATGGCAGAACCTTTAAATGTTCATAGATAGAGCATGATTACAGGTTGGTCCTCCCGAGCCTTCTCGACAATGGGTGCCGGTCCGCCTTAATGGGATTTTGGGAGTGACAAAAATGGTATCAAGCAGGTCATCCTAGGGAGTCTACAAAGTCGTGTTTATGTAGAGTCTTGCTTATGGATTTGTTGTGCACCACATTTATAAGTAGGAGGCTACATGGCATTTAGGAGTTGTCCCTTTCTTTTCATTCTTTAGATCGTGCCATAGCGCCAAATGTTGTAGGTCGACCATGCTTAACCTCTTAATTGTTTTGTTATAGTACAAATGCCGCAGAGAAGGAAAAGTAAAAGCAAAGGAAAGCAAGTAGAAGTGACGGCTGGAGAGGCCAGCCAGACTACCCCAGGTGAGTCCCAAGATGAGTCTCCATCACAAACATTCCCAACTCCTCCACTTCCTGAAGAGTTGAGAAGGTATGGAGTTCCCCCAAAACCACCTACAGATGCTACCGTGCAAGATTTGAGGAATGCGGTTCAATTATTGACTCGTATAGTTGCTGGCCAAGGTCAAAGGCAAGAAGGCCCAATTGCGGGTATTGGTGGTGCAGATAGGGTAGCTAGCACACGGATACGTGATTTCCTTAATTTGGACCCTCCATCATTCACTGGGTCAGATCCTAATGAAGATCCGCAAGACTTTATTGATCAAATCCAACAAACTTTGGATGTTATGCACGTGAGTGGTAAAGAAGCTGTTGAGCTAGCAACATATAGATTAAAGGGTATGGCTATAGTATGGTATGAAGCTTGGAAGCAATCTAAGAGTACAGATGCACCTCCAGCTACTTGGAAAGAATTTAAAAAGGCGTTTCTTGATCATTATTTGCCATTGGAGATTCGAGAGGCCCGCGCATATCAGTTCTTAAATCTTCACCAAGGGGGTATGAGCGTGAGAGAGTACAGTCTCCAATTTAATTCCTTGTCCAGGTATGCTCCAAATGTAGTTGCTATTATGGAGGATAGAGTTCATCGATATGTGGATAGATTGGATTTGTATCTGGTTAGAGATTGTACTATTGCTTCTTTAAATAAAGACATGGATATAGCAAGGATGCAAGCTTTTGCACAGAAATTGGAGGATCAAAAGCAGAGAAAAAGGGCACAAGAGACAGAAAGGGGGCAGTCCAAGAGGGCTAGGTCTACCGGGCAGTTTACACCACCTCAAGGTGAGTTTAAGCCTTGGTTTTCTAATAGACCAGCTAGGCTGTCATTTCCCTACTCTACAGCTAGCGCTCCACCCCAATTTCAAGGGCAGAGAGGCAATCAATTTAGGCAAAAGATTGAGAGCCAAGGTTCACGGACAGCAGGATAACCAGAGTAGGGCAGTACAAGCCAATCAATGACTCCTAGGTAGCCTTGTAAACAATGTGGGAGGAGTCATCTAGGTATATGTCATACTGGAACAGATGCCTGTTATTGGTGTGGTATGCCAGGGCACCTAATGAGAGATTGCCCTAAAAGGCGCATGGGTGATATAGCACAACCTACTGGATCAGCTATTGCATTGTCATCATTGGTGCCTCATTTAGGTAGAGGTCTACAGGTTCCTACAGGTCATGGTAGAGATGTTAGAGGAGCAGCTAGTTCTAGCAGAGTCCAAAATCACGCATATGCTCTAGGGAGTTGACAGAACTTGGAGGCTTCACCTGACGTAGTAACAGGTACATTGTTCATCTTTTCACATAATGTATATGCTTTAATTGATCCTAGTTCCACACTATCGTATATCACTCCACTAGTTGCTGGGAAACTTAAAAGAACACCAAAATTATTGAATAAACCATTTGAAGTGTCTACACCAACCGACGAGTCTATTATAGATAGAAGGGTCCATCGTAACTGCATAGTAACTGTTTCTGATCATGATACATTGGCTGACCTAATTGAACTAGAAATGGTTGAATTTGATGTTATAATGGGTATGGATTGGTTGGCTTCTTGTTATGCCACGGTGGATTGCCGAACTAAGAGAGTGCACTTTCACTTTCCAAACGAGGAAGTCCTTGAATGGGAAGGCAATGTTGTAGCGCCAAGGGGTAAGTTTATTTCTTATTTGAAGGTGAGGAAGATGATTTCAAAAGGGTATATATGTCATCTAGTTAGAGTGAGAGATGTGGAGGCAGAACCACCGATTCTTCAATCTGTTCCGGTAGTAAATGAATTTATTGATCTGTTTCTTGAAGAGCTTCCAGGTTTACCCCTAGAACGAGAAGTAGGGTTTGGTATCAATTTAATTCCAGGCACTCAACCTATCTCTATTCCTCCATATAGAATGGCCCCGGCAGAATTACGTGAATTAAAGAAACAATTAAAGGACTTGTTAGAAAAGGGGTTTATAAGGCCTAGTGTGTCCCCATGGGGTGAACCAGTGTTATTTGTACATAAGAAGGACGGCACGTTGAGAATGTGTATCGACTACCGACAATTGAATAAAGTCACAATTAAGAATAAATACCCCCTCCCAGAATTGATAATTTGTTTGATCAGTTACAAGGTGCCAAATGCTTTTCAAAAATTGACTTGAGATCAGGTTATCACCAAGTGAGGGTGAAGGAGAAGGATATACCCAAGACAGCTTTTCGAACACGATATGGTCATTTCGAATTTCTCGTTATGTTATTTGGGCTAATAAATGCACCAGCAATTTTTATGGATTTGATGAATAGGGTGTTCAAGCCATTCTTGGATGTATTTGTGATAGTATTTATAGATGATATCTTGGTGTATTCAAGATCAGAAGAGGACCATGCAAATCACTTACGACAGGTATTACAAGTTCTTCGTGATCGGCGGTTGTATGCCAAGTTCTCCAAATGTGAATTTTGGTTAAAATCAGTGGCGTTCTTGGGTCATATTGTATCTGATGAAGGAATAAGGGTTGATTCACAAAAGATAGAGGTCGTGAAAGACTGGCCAAGACCAACAACACCCACACAGGTTCGTAGCTTCCTAGGGTTGGTAAGTTATTATAGAAGGTTCGTTGAAGGATTTTCTTTTATTTCTGCACCTTTAACTAAGCTAACACACAAGGCAGATAAGTTTTAGTGGAATGATGCATGTGAAAGAAGCTTACAAGAGTTGAAAAGTAGGCTAACTTCCGCACATGTATTAGTACTTCCGGAAGGCACAGAGGGGTATGCAGTATATTGTGATGCTTCAGAGGTTGGTTTAGGATGTGTACTCACGCAGTATGGTAGAGTAATAGCTTATGCCTCAAGACAACTGCGGCCACATGAGAGAAACTACCCAACACATGATCTTGAACTAGCAGCGGTTGTATGTGCTTTAAAGATATGGCGCCACTATTTATATGGGGTTCACGTTGACATATATACATACCATAAAAGTTTGCAATACATCTTCAAGCAGAAGGATCTGAATTTGAGGCAGCGAAGATGGTTAGAGCTAATAAAAGATTATGACGTTGATATACTATACCATCCACAGAAAGCAAACGTAGCAGCCGATGCTCTCAGTCGCAAGACAATATCAAGTATTAATGAGCAAACCGTGGAAAAAGAAGGGATGGCAAAGGATCTACGTCAACTAGCAAGTTTGGGAGTTCATTTTCTTGAAACCCCAAAAGAAGGGATTGTAGTGCATAATGCAGCAGAATCTTCATTAGTAGTTAAGGTAAAAGAGAAGCAGTTCAAAGATCCTACTCTACAACGACTTAAGGAGAAGGTAAATCAAGGTACGATAAAGGAGTTTGAGCTTACACAAGATGGAGTACTTTGTTGTCAAAACAGATTGTGTGTACCTAATGTTAATGGGCTAAGAAAGAGGATAATGACAGAAGCACATCATTCAAGATATTCCATCCATCCGGGATCAACTAAAATGTACCATGACTTGAAAGGAGTGTATTGGTAGGGGGACATGAAGAAGGACATTGCAGAATTTGTGGCTCAATGTCCAAATTGTCAGCGAGTCAAAGTAGAGCACCAAAAGCCGGGAGGTTATATGCAGTGTATGGAGCTTCCAACTTGGAAGTGGGACATGATCAACATGGATTTTGTCACTGGTTTGCCTCGCTCGTTTCGTAAGTTTGACTCCATATGGGTAATAGTTGATAGACTCACCAAGTCAGCACATTTCTTGCAAGTTAAGACCGATTATACAACTGAAGAGTATGCAAAGTTATATATTAAGGAGATAGTTTGGCTACACGGGGTTCCAATCTCTATTATATCTAATCGAGGAGCTCAATTCACTGCAAAGTTTTGGAAATCATTCCAAAAGAGTTTGGGAACACAAGTGAATTTAAGTACAGCCTTCCACCCTCAAACGGATGGTCAAGCAGAATGCACAATCCAAACACTTGAGGATATGCTTTGAGCTTGTGTCTTAGACTTCAAAGGTAGCTGGTATGATCATTTGCCACTTATTGAGTTTGCCTACAATAATAGTTATCATTCTAGTATCAAAATGGCACCTTATGAAGCTTTATATGGAAGGAAGTGCAGATCACCAATTGGCTGGTTTGAAGTAGGCGAAACTGCTTTATTTGGACCAGACCTTGTTCTTCAAGCTATGGAAAAAATTAAGGTGATACAACAACGGCTATCAATAGCTCAAAGCTGACACAAATCATATGCAGATGTTAGAAGAAGAGGATTAGAGTTTTCTATAGGAGATTGGGTGTTCTTGAAAGTATCACCAATGAAAGGGGTAATGAGATTCGGTAAAAAGGGAAAGTTAAGTCCACGCTACGTAGGGCCTTATAAGATTATTTGAAGAGTTGGCCAAGTTGCATATGAGTTAGAGCTACCTCAGGAGCTTTCAGCAGTTCATTCGGTGTTTCATGTCTCAATGCTTCGGAAGTGCGTAGGTGACCCATTATATATCACTCATATTGAAGATGTACAAGTTACAGGGGATCTCACCTATGAAGAAGTACCTATTTCTATTATGGATCGTCAAGTTAAAAATCTAAGGAATAAATAAATGGCTTCAGTAAAGGTGCTTTGGAGGAACCAACAGGTGGAAGAAGTAACGTGGGAAGCTGAGGAAGCGATGAAATCCAAGTACCCTTATTTTTTTGAACCTAAAGGGGAAGTCCAAGGTGCAGAATGGGTGCATTAATAGGTACGCATGAAAGGGGTATTTCTTATGTGGTTAACAGTTGATTTAAACTAAGGTTTGAACTTATTTAAGATATCTGATTATGCTAGCATTCGAGGACGAATGTTTCTAAGGGGGGAGGATGTAAGACCCCGTATTTTACGTGTACAAGTCCTACACATATGGAACTTGATTTAGCTTGGTGGTATAAGTAATGAACTTGATTTCCTAGATGAATGGTGATAATAAAGAAGCTATAAGAGTAACTCTTGTACACTGCAATATTGCACGATCGAGTGAACGTCAAATTTTAAAAGTATTTAAATTCTAGATCGAAGGGCTATAAGTAAGTCTAAAAGTTAAGGTGATCAACTGTATATAATTTTTGAGTTAAACTAAGGAGATTACGCTCGGAAAAAGAATAAAAGAATTGAGGTGCTTGTTGGACTTTATAAAGCTAGCAAGTGTCACTTACTTGCTTAGCTCAAATGGGCTAGGTAGATGGGGAAGATTAGTTCATGCATTAGTGGGCTCACTTGAGGCCCAAATTAAATAAAAAGGAAAAGGTAATGGAGATGAGGCCTCACACCAATCTGTCCAAGTCCAACTACTTGAGCCCAATAAAGACTAAGGCCCAAATTAAGGGTATAATTCTGGCCCGTGGCTTAATATTAGGAAGGGGAAAGATTGCAGCCCAAGATGAGTACATAAAGGGCCCATTGTGTGTATATATAATTCCAAGAAGATGCATCACCTACTCGGACCAATTTGACAAATTAGTGGCTGATATTAAAATTTAAGAGATGGGGAAAAGTAAGACCTTTATAATCCCCAAGTTGCTGGCCATTTCCTCACTATTAAGAATAGAAAAAAATTAGATTTCTCTCTGAGCTTCTCCTCTCTCTTTCAAAGCATAGTAGCAGCCACAAGTTTCCTAGGGTTCTTGGATAAACCCAAGCCCTTGCAACGTAAGATAAGTGGAATTACTAAAGGATTTAGTCCCATTCTCTCATGGAATGCTAGATAAACATGTTAATTAGTTAAGAACAAGCATAGGACTGAATCTGTCAAAAGTTTAATTGCTCACTTTCCTTTGCTTTTGAGAGGCTTTTCTCTTTTTCTTTGGCCTATGTGAAGGGAAGCTCAAGTTATTGAAGAGTTAAAATTAAAAGAAAAATGAGTTATAGGAATTAAGGTAAAGTGACTGCCTTATCTTTGTCTTCCTTAAACATGAGTCTAAGTATGATATTTTAAGTGTATTGTTGATAAGAACTCATGGGATGATGATGGGAAACTATGGTTTCACGTCCTCTATTATAGGTTGGATTGTTAGGACTATCTTTAGGACAGGTTGATGTATAAACATATTGGGGACAGCTTGGTTGATATCTGGAAAGGGTGTAAATTGCTGATATTGAAATATAGTTGTGTAGTGTACAAATGCAAGAAAAGAAGGAGGGGATTGAAAGAACAACCTTAGTTTGGTAATTACGGGTTTGCTGCCCGAGCATTATTGTTGAGTGAGATTGGACGCTAAGCATGTTTAGTAACTACTAATACTAGTTTATCACCTACTCTATTGTAGATAAGTAGTTGAAAAGAAAGGAAGGTACTTCAAGGTAACTACAAGGTGGTACAACAACGTATGTAAGGCTTTGCGATTTCCTACTAATTGGCATGAAATCTAGACTCGTCCTCGACACATAGAGGCAGCCTACCAGCTCCAACACTACTTATGACCTTGTTCTCACTCTTTAACATGTCTGCACGCTCCAACACATGTTCATTGTCAAATCTGTACATATGCATTGAATACCCTGCATGAGTTCTCCTTTTACCTAAATAAAGTCCATATGTTATTTCAGCTCCTATGCATTTCACTAATTGTGTAACTACTCTCTACTTTGTTGTTCTTACATTATATGATTATTACATGTCACTTGTTGACTACATAGTCCCACAACTCAAAAATGTTGTGACCACCAAAAGAATCATCTCAAATGTTAATGGAAAGCTATTAAATGAATCTGCTTATTGGTGGGTGGTATCCCAGGGGTGGAAGAATCACCTAGCGTGGGTCGATCCCAATATTACGGGTGGTATCCCAGGGGTTAAAGGAAAGCCTAGCATGGGTCGATCCCAATTTATATGTCTACCACTGATCAGCTGGTCATTTGTATTATATGTCGTGCAGAGTGTAAAGTAAAGAATGATAAAGTAAAGAAAAGAATGTAAAGTACCTGATTCCATAATATGAGAAAATGTGGTCTTGTATTCTTACATTGGTATATGATTTCATTTGAGTTCTGATTTCACATACAGTACTTTATGCCTTACATACTCAGTACATTCTCCCGTACTGACATCTCTCTCGGGGGACCTGCAATTCATGTTGCAGGTACAGGAGCTAGTAGACCTCTCCAGTAGGAGAATAGGACATCCAGCGGCTATTGGTGAGCTCCAAGTTGATTCTGGGCTTTCCGAGTCTATAGCATGTATTTTGGTATTGTATAGTAGCTGAGTGTAAGGCGGGGCCTATCCCGACCTTAACCCCATAATGTTTTATCATTTAGAGGCTTTGTAGACTATGTATAGTGAAGTGTGGTTGTGCCTCGTGTCTTAGACATCATGGTCCCAACGGCCAAGTCATGTGCACTTTCCTTTGGCTTGTTAATACTGTCTACTTTCATGAAAACATGTTATCCACTATGGCAGCACCTTTTAATGTTCATAGATAGAGCATGATTACAGGTTGGTCCTCCCGAGCCTTCTCGGCAACGGGTGCCGATCCGCCTTAATAGGATTTTGGGCGTGACAAATATGCTCATTCTCACTTCTTGAATAGATCAAAATATCATCGATAAACAGAATCACAAACATGTCAAGATATTGTTTGAATACTCTAGTCATCAAGTCCATAAATGCCGACGGGGCATTAGTCAAACCGAATGACATTACTAGAAATTCATAGTGTCCATATTGGGTTCTAAAAGCCGTATTTTGAATTTCATCATCTTTCACTCTCAATTGGTGGTAACCCGATCGGAGATCAATCATAGAGAAATAACTTTCCCCTTGAAGTTGGTAAAATAAATTATCTATCCTTGGGAGAGGATACTTATTCTTAATGGTCACTTTGTTCAATTGTCGATAGTCAATACACATACAGAGTGAACCATCATTTTTCCTAACAAACGAAACATGAGAACCCCATAGAGAGATACGTGGTCGAATGAAACCCTTATCCAACAAATCTCTTAATTGTTCTTTCAACTCCTTAAGTTCTGTCGGAGCCATTCTATAAGGTGGAATAGAAATAGGTTGCGTTTCTGGGAGAAGGTCAATACCGAAATCTATTTCACTTTCGGGATAAATATCAGGTAGATCATCTGGGAACACTTTCGAAAACTCATTGACAACAGGGACCAACTCAAGACTAGGGGTTTCGGAATCCGTATCTCTCACTATAACTATATGATAAATGTAGAGATCATCTTTATAGCTTTAAGATAGGAAACAAACTGACCCTTAAGTATAGAATTTCCCCCCTTCCATTCTAGGATAGGCTCATTTGGAAATTGAAATTTGACTACACGGGTCCTACAATTAATAGAAGCATGACAAGAGTGCAACCAATCCATACCAAGGATAACATCAAAGTCTAACATATCAAGCTCTACCAAGTCAACAAGAGTAACTATATGCCATAAGGAGACGGGACATCTTCTATAGACCATTTTAGCCATCACAGAATCACCAACAGGAGTAGAGACAGAAAAAGGTTCTATCACCACATCGGGGAGCATATCAAACCTCATGGCCACATAAGGTGTCACAAAGGACAAAGTGGCATCGGGATCAAGTAAAGCATACACATCTAATTGAATAAATTTTAACATACCGGTCACCACATCTAGGGAATTCTCCTGATTACCTATAGTCTGGAGTGCATAGAATCGGTTTTGCTTAGGAGAATTTGCACCCGAACCATTTGGACCAAATGAAGGGTAGGGTTGATCCCTACGACGAGTATCTCTATCATTCTTAGCAACCAAAGGACAATTCCTTATCTTGTGATCCGTCTTTCCACAACTAGATCAGGCATTGGAACCCGCTAGACACTTACCCTCATGGTTTCTTCCACACTTAGCGCAAGTAGGCATCAAGGACCTACTACGATATCCTTGAGGTTTAGGGTTGGACACCATTTCATTGTTAGAACTTGGAGGAGAATTAGAAGAACCTTTCCCGGAGAACTTTTTGCCGGAACCTTGAACGACCCCATCCACTGAACCTAGAATGTGAAAAGTTACCATCATCCGTTCTGGCCCTTTTTACCTCTCAAGATCTTTCCTCAAGGTTTTGCTCTTCCATTTGTTGGGCATGCACCATAAGATAAGAAATGTCGATGTCATGGACAAGCATAGCGATGCGGCATTCTTCGACTACCATGTCAGACACACCCGACACAAACTTACTCATCTTAGCCCTACGATCCGCCACAATAGAAGAAGCATATTTAGACAGTTGAGTGAACCTCAAATCATACTCCCTTACACACATATTTCCTTGCTAGAGGTTAATGAACTCAAGCACATTGGCCTCTATCATCTCAAGAGGGAAGAATCTATCAAGAAAAGCACTTTTGAACCTTTCCCAATCTATGGGACCCGCTTCTTTCGGCCTTGCCTCCTTCCATTAATTGAACCAAATTTGAGCAACACCTTTGAGTTGATAAGCGGACAATTTTGCCTTCTCTACTGGAGTCACTCCCATAATAGCAAGTATCTTATATACCTCATCAATAAACTCTTGAGGATCCTTCTCAACTTTGGAGCCATAAAATCTAGAGGGTTCATCCTTGTAAAGTCCCTCACTCCTGTCGCCGTCGTACCTACATTTCGATTCATGGGGATTATGACCTCTCTATTGGCTTGAGTCATCACGGCTTGAGTCATCACGGCTTGAGCCAACACTTGGAAAGCCAACTTAAACTCCACAATTGTCACAATTTCAGCCAAAGGATCAATCGAAGCTTGAAGAAGGGGTTGGGGAGGAACTTCTTGACCCACATTGTCTCCCGCATTCCTTCTAGCATTAGCCCTTCTAGTAGTCATATCCTGAAATACATCAAGTAAGGATTAGGCAAAAGACTTAATAGAGGTAAACTCCATGGCACGACTTAGAGAATGAAGAAGGGAAGTTTCCTAGCATCTAGTAGCCTCTCATTCATAAGTGGTGCGCTTCACACCTATGAACAAGACTCTACTTGACATGGCTTGAGACATCCTAGAACTATTCTAAACCTTATGCTCTGATTACCCGTCATGACCTAGGGGTACCCCCTAGATGTAACAAGGCGACTTAGCATATCATAACATAAAGTAATAGAAAATGGTGCAGAAATTTAAAACATTACAAATACAATCAAAGTATTTTATAAAACAAAATGGAAGTTTATTACACTTATCTCAAACCATCTAAAGCATGAGCAATAGAATATCCTTGGGACACAACCCATACAATAGTCTGAAACGTAAAGGAAACACATAAGCGAAAGTGGTGGTCAAATCCTCGAATGCTATGAGGACTCCCCAAATCTTCACTCTTTGATCAAGTATGGACCTAACCACGAATGTGAGAACCAATTTTGTTTGACCCTACATTTTGATAAGAAATGTAGGCAAGAGTATGTGTTAGTGCAAACATGTACTAAATATGATAGCTAGCATAAACAACTAAAACATGATAGTTAGTCAATGTAAACCATAAGCATAATCAATGCACATAAATCATCATACTAATAAGAAGGAACCTTTCTCAAGAAACCTTACTTCTCCATAGTCAAGACTTGGGTCATCCGCCTCTAGTCAAGTTTACCTCATGGAAGGCATCTCAAGCAATAATCAAAGCTATTCGTTCTTCATAACAGAGTTCACATTATTCATACTTACTTTTAAAGATATGGGGATTCGCCTCTTTGCCTAACTTACAAAGGCTAATGGGTATTCACCACTTTCCTTACTTACTTTAAGATCATGGGTACTTTCCTCCACAATCACATAATATGACACGAGTACTCACCTCCACATCATTTCATAAGGATCATGGGTACTAGACTCCATGTCCATTCACCATAATAGGAACGTGGGAAATCACCTCTTGTTCAAATCTAAAAGGTATGGGAAATCACCTCATATCCTTCTCATATGGAGGTCAAGGGTAGTCGCCTCTAGCCTCCTCAATTACATAGTCTTTTAGTCTAGATTCATTTTAGGTGAGCAAATATTTCAACCTAGAATCATTCATGTGAGAAAGCCTATCATATTCATACATTCATATTAAGCAATTGATGAGGGAAATATCACTTCCACCACACTAATATCAATTACCAATAATTTATATCATAAGCTTTACTCTAAAAGCACTACATCTCATGATCATCATCTATGTTTTATTCTCAAGCAATTTACATCATAATTCATCAATCCTATAATGATAAGCCTAAACCCATAAAGTTTCCCTTCATGGCATCAACCCAATTATATCAACTTCTAGGTTAGAATCATGGAATAGGCATGGGTACATGTAATTTCATCCTAGAAAAATGTAATTCTATCAATTCAATCATAAACAATCATAATCCACTCAATTGGATCAACATTCATCATAACCCACAACATTGGAAGAAACCCTAACTAGAATTGCAGAATTCTTCTTCAAATTGGGGGAAATCTAAGGGACTCCATGGTAGGAAGGATCCCATGGATGAAAATTCATCATACCTTAATCACAAATCCCTCACAAGCTTGAAGATTGGAGACTTGACTTGACCCTAGCTTCAATTTCTTCCTTCTTTTTCCAACTTCTAGAGAGAGAATATTTGAGAGGAGTTTGGGGTTTTCTTTTGGGATTTGAGAGAATGACTTGAAGGGGGATTTTGGGGGTTAAAAATACTTATATAGGTGTCCTTGACTTGTGTAAAATGACACCACTTCAATTTAATTAAAACTGCAAAAGACCCATAAGCCCCTAAAAGTAACTGCCAGTCACGACTGATAGACCCCCGATCGACGGACCGTCAATCGACCCACGGTCCATCTTGGTCGATCGTCACTAAGTTCAGAGAGCTTGGAACTTTTGGGCATGAACCACAGACCCCCAAGCCACGGACCGTGGTCTGACCTACGGTCTGTTGGTCAGGCAGTGGTCCTGGTCTGTCTAAATCCCTGAGGTGCCCAACAAAAAACCCACCTACGGTCTGTGGTCCCAACCATTATCCATGATTGGCCACCGTCGGTTGGCACCTACAACTTTCCAAAAGCTGTTATTTTTCCTTGTCCGAATCTGGGGTGTTACACCAACAAAGTTTGATGCTCCATCAAAGAACATCCTTCATCCATCAAACGACTCTTATATGTCTTGTCCTACAAACAAAACCTCTTCATCAAGGAAGTAGGTTGTGAGAGGCTTGTAATCCTGGTCCACCGAGTTTTCTGCGAGGTGATCATCCAGAGCTTGTCCTTTGATAGCCTTCTATTTCACGCACACAATATCAAACTCGCTCAACAAAATTTGCCACTTTGTCAATTTAGTTTACCTGTAGGCATTGTAATCTGAAAGATGTACTTGAGTGGATCCATTTTTGAGATCAAGTACATGGTGTATGCAGACAAATAATGTCTAAATTTTTGCGCGATCCAAGTCAGAGCACAATACGTTCTTTCTAAGAAGGTGTATCTTATCTCGTATGGGTTGAACTTCTTACTCAAATAGTAAATGGCTTGCTCTCTTCTACCTGTCTTATCATCCTGCCCCAATACATATCTGAATGCTTTATCCATGACAGATAGATACAATAGCAAAGGCTTTCCAGGTTCCAGTGGGACTAATACTTGTGGGTTGGACAAGTATTTTTTTATTCTATCAAAACCCTTTTGGCATTCCTCTATCCATTTCGTGGAAGCATCCTTCTTCAGTAATTTGAATATGGGTTCACAAATCACTGTGGATTAAGCTATGAACCGACTGATGTAATTTGGTCTTCCTAAGAAACTCATCACGTCCTTCTGGGTCTTAGGGGAGGTAGCTCTTGGATTGCCTTTATCTTTGATGGATCAAACTCTATGTCTTTCCTACTAATGATGAATCCTAGTAGCTTTTCCATGGGTACTCCAAATGCACATTTTGTTGGATTCAAGTTTAGATTATACTTCCGCAACCTCTCAAAGAACTTATGTAAGTCATCCAGGTGATATGAACTTCTTTTGGATTTGATAACAACATCATCCACATACACTTCAATTTCTTTGTGGATCATATCGTGAAAAAGGGTAGTCATGGCCCTCATGTAGGTTGTACCAGCATTTTTTAGACAAAAAGGCATTACTCTATAGCAATACAGCCCCCATAGAGTGATAAACGCTGTCTTTTCTGCATCATCTTCATCCATCAGGATTTAGTGATATCCTGCAAAGCAATCAACAAATGATTGCAACTCATGTTTTGCATAATTATCGATGAGTATATGAATATTTGGAAGAGGGAAATCATCCTGAGGACTGGCTCTATTGAGATCTCGTAGTCCACACATGTTCTAATTTTTCCATCCTTTTTCGGCACAGGCACAATGTTGGCTAACCATGTGGGGTAGTTTGTAACCCTCACAACGTTTGCCTCAAATTTGGCTTGAATTTTCTTATCTTTGTTTAACTGGTAGACAAGTGGAATAAGTTGGTAATTTGTGCGAGACAATATCAGTGCTTAATCCTGGCATGTCATCATAAGACCAAGCAAATAAATCAACATATTGCTTAAGCAACTCTATTAACTCTTACTTTATTTCATCCTCCAAATGTATGATGACTCATGTTTCCTTCATGATTTCCTCTCATCTCCTAAGTTCACAACCTCTATTTCATCCATATTGGGTTTTTTCTAACTTTCAACTTGCTCGATCTCATGTGGTAGATTTTCAGGCATCATACTCTCATCGTACTCTTCGTGATCTTGTTCATCGCTTTCACCATGCTCGATGGATTTATTACATGTCATAACTGTTGAACGAGGATTTTTATTAATATGAGTGTTAAAGAGTGCAAAAGGTAAGTAAAAATAAATAGATATTTAAAATGACGAGGCACTTTATTAAGAAAATAAAGACTTTTTATTTAAAAGCATTCTAGCTTTTAGAAGAGGCAAGCACCAAAATATTAGGCATGATTCAAGCCTCAATTTGATCATGCAAATTTTGGAAATTTAAACTACTTTTTCACACTACTAGAACTCTGGTTGAAACAAGGATGGACTGATGGTCTAGTTCTTGAAGATTTCCCCAGGTTCAACGTCACGAATAATCAATTTTCTGAGATGTATCTCTTCCTCTTCTCCAACCATGGCCACGAACAAATTGCCTATTCCTTCAATGATGTCATCATCACTTGCTTGATATGGAATCGAAGTTTGTTCTAGTACAAAGATTGGCTTGCTTGACCCGTGATAGTCTCTTCCTGAGGTAGGCTCATGTCTGAGTCTGTTGGTACCTATCTGATGCTTCAGCTGGATTGGCTCAACTATGCCATTGGACTTGGGTACAAGTCCACTCTTAGGCTGATACCCATACTTCAACATCTCTGACGCAACCATTTTTGTTGCACTTTACAATTTTGTATCATCTGGCTCTGCTTCCTTATTGACCCTTACAGCTTGCATGATTTCCAAAGTGTGAAAAGTGGCTTCGTCTAACTCGTCGGTGACTGGGATAGAATTGATAGAATGAATGGGGTGATTGAGCTCTCCGTGGATGGTAACTTCTGTGCGACCCCACTCAAACTATACACATTGGTGAAGAGTGGAAGGAACCGCTCTCGCCATGTGAACCCATGGTCTTCCCAACAACAGGTTGTAGTTGGATGACACATCCATCACTTGAAATAGTATGGGGAATTAAGCCAGTTCTACTTGCAATATGAGATAGATCTCTCCAATCACACTTCTTTGCACTCCATCAAAAGCTTTAACATTCATACGACTTTCCCTTTATCTCTTCCATATTCACATCTAAATCTCTCATAGTGGTGAAAGGACTGATGTTGCATCCAGAATCACCATCTATTAGAGCTCGAGTCACAATCTTATCATAACATTTTACTGTGATGTGAAGCACTTTGTTGTGCCCAGCCTCTTCCGCAAGCAGCTCATCATCATGGAAAGAGATCTTGTTAGCTTCCACTATTTGTCCAATCGTTGAAGCTAAGGTTTCACTTGTGGTCTCTTTTGGAATGTTCACACTGTTTAACACTTCCATTAAAGCATTCCTATGAGCTTCAGAACTCATAAGCAGAGACAAAATGGATATGTGGGTTGGCATCTTTTTCAGCTGCTCTTCAACTGAATAGTCTTTAGGCTACATCTTGTTCTAAAATTTTGCGGCTTCAGTATCAGTAACATTATTCTTTAGGTTCTGTTCTTTTCCAAGAACTCTTTGATTTGGATCGTCTGGGGTATACCACCTTCCCGACCTAGTCATCCTTTGAACCACGGCACTGTCGATCATCTTGCACTTGGTGCCTGCTCGATAGTCCCATGGGACTGCTTTTGATACTGAGGCTTTTTAGCAATTAGAGTTATCACTACAACTCTTGGGATATATGCTTGGACAGTTAGAGGTTCCCTTAGTTGAACAGTGATAACAGGCTGCTCCGAAGATGTAATGGCATCTACTTCATCTATGTTTGAATAGTCGAGGCCCTCATATTCGTCATCTAGAGTAACCAATGTTGACTTCCCAATTCTCATGGTTTAGCAAGGGGGTGTTGTTTACATTAGGAGGTGCTGGAATGCATTTGATTACTCCTCTTTTTCTCAAAAACTCTATTTGGTTCTTCAAACCATAACAATTTTCTGTGTCATGTCCTTGGATTCTCAAGTGGTAAGCGCATCACTTGTTTCCATCGAAGTTACGAGTGATTGGATCGGGAAGCTTTTCTTTAACTGGTTGTAGCACTACCACTATCCTCAACCTCTCAAACAATTGGGCATAGGGTTTGGCAATCGGACTGTAAGCGCGAGCATTTCTAGCTTCGAGATTTGGTCGTGGTCTCAGTGCATATGTTGGTCTATTTTGGTGGATTAGTGCTTGGATAGGGACATATGATCTTGGTGGATTTTGGTATGCTGGTGCTCGGGGTGGATTATAGTGTGGTTGGGTATTATGTACTTGGTATGGGACGTAGGAAGTATGTGCAACAATTTGAGGATTGTTGGGGTATCAGTGGGATGGTCTTCCTTGTTGGTAAGTGACAGCTGAAACATCCTCCATTTTCTTCTTGATACCACAAATGGAACCAGATTTGACACCTTTCTCTATGAAGTCTCCCATCTTGACTAATTCTGCAAATTTCTGGACCATCATTGACATTATCTTGTCAAAGTAGATACCTTTGTCAGCTCGAATGAAGTACTTCGAGAGCTCACTCTTATCTAGTGGTGGTTGCACCCTTGCGGCTTCAGTTCTCCAACGTCGTGGGTACTCTTGGAAATTTTCAGATGGCTTCTTCTGCATGTTGGCTAATGAGAATCTGTCAATTGTAATTTCAGTATTGAATCTGAAATGAGTCATGAAATCCTCAGCCATTTCCTACCAGTCATGCCATTTACGAGGGTCCTGGCGTTTATACCAGGTTAATGCTTCTCCTGAAAAACTCCGAATGAACAAATTCATCCTCAGCTTCTCATTTCTCCCTACACCGACTAACTTGTCACAATATGCCCTTAAATGTTCGTGAGGGTCACCTTTTCCATCAAACATGTCAAACTTCGGTGGTTTGTACCCTATCGATAGGTCAATGTCTGGATGGATGCACAAGTCATCGTAATCAAGGCTCTTTGTTCCCCTAGTGACTTGCAAGATTTTCAATCCCTTTCTTAGATCTAGAAGTTGTGTATTTATCGATGCATCCTCTTTCAACCGAGCATATTTCTCCATTTTTGCATATTGATCGACCTCGTACGGGACATTAACCATAGCTGGCGTTGTGAGCGTAGGATCTCCCGGAGCATATACAGGTAGAACAAGTGGCTCATAGGGAGTGACAACATGTGCCCCAAGTATCTCCTGCATTGTAGGTATGGTAGGGTCGTGATTAGAGAGGTTAGAATGGTCTTGTTGTGGTTGGAGAAGCTGGTAGGATTCGACTGTGAGCGGGAGCGTGTTGAGTTAGTTCTGGCTGATTTGGTAAGTCGGTAGAAGGCAAGTTAGCCTTTGGGAAGTAGATAGGTGTCTTAAAAGTTAGGAAAGTGGTAGCCGACAATTTGGCCAAGTCTCACACTTGACGTAACTCTTCCCTCAAGATCTCAAGTTCTTGTTCCATGTGAGCCATTTTCTCTTTGTTTTGAATGTCTGTTATATTTCAAGAAATTTTGGGATTCTCAATAAGTTCTATTATGTTTGCGGCAGCGTTAAACTCGTCTTTATCAATCATCTTTCCTTTTGATCAAAGTTTGTATCGTGAGTAAGCCAGTTTGCAAGTTGACACAAATCAACATACTTTTGGGGATAAATGATGAAAAGAAAAGAAAACAAAGAAAAAGGGAAACTATGTTAGTTTGGAAGATATTGAAAGATGTAACAAATATGTAAGTGTAACACATATATATGCCAATTTAGCGACATTCAAAACGCGTCCTAATATAGAACCTCTTTTTGCCCTAGGTAGGCCTACGTTGCAATTAGTTTTATAATAAATGATCCATTTAAACCCATTTTTTATTTGGAGCAAACATAACTTCATTGATCAAAGTAGTCTAGCTATTACAATGAGGCAGTCGATCAGAGGCCTATGAAATGAAAGTACAATGGTGGCCACAAGGCATACAAGAAGGATAGGCCACATGGCACTTTGAGGAGATATGAAAGAGTATAATGAAGAAAGACAATCTAAGGCCAGGTTGGGGCATCATCATCGTCATCGTCCATATCATAATATGGCCCTGGGTGGTACTCTAGAGACTCTTCTATCTTCCATCCCTGGTGGTTTAAATCTTCCCCTTCATCACACCCTGTGGAACCATCCTTAGAGTGAGCGTCCTCTGCTATTTGAACAGGTTCATTCTCTATATGCATCAATATTCATCTCTAGGGTCATATAAGTTAGGGTAATGCGCTAAATATTCTGGATTCTCTTCCATCTCCTTCGTTGGCTCTTTAGAATCCTCTTCTAGGTCTTCCTCCATCTCTTCCTCTGGTTCATCATCAACTGCCTGTATGAGATGATCGACAGACTGTGGGGTCACCTGATGATACATGGTTGTGGTGATGGGCGTGAGGTTCAATAGTTCCATGCCAATTTGATTTGATCTTTGGGTGTCCATGACCCCCAAGATTCCATAATAGCTAGGCCTTGCGAGGATTCCTCCCATCATAAACATAGTATAATATTCAGGGGTGCACCACGACTCAACCCCTATGCCTGAGTCAAGAATACCATACCATCCTTGTACCACAGCAGCGATCCTTTCGATCGGGATTCTTCCTTCATATTCGACCTCTACTAGTGCCATATTTAACTCATAGAGGAACACCTTGGGTAATCCCAAACTGTCGAAGGACTCTTAGAGGTGCATCAGGATGGCAGGCTTCCAACCCAATCAACTCAATGAAATAGACGTGGTTGGTTCTC
Source organism: Solanum okadae (assembly GCA_036553675.1). NCBI lineage: Eukaryota > Viridiplantae > Streptophyta > Magnoliopsida > Solanales > Solanaceae > Solanum > Solanum okadae. Next base: position 16,225,860 of record CM071687.1, on the reverse strand, counting down.
ATCAAATCTCGACCATGGACCCATGGTACTCACCACTGAATACGATTCCCTCAGAGGTGGGTTGGGAAAAGGCGCCAACCTTCTTCATTACTTGGAGTGTTCCATATGCTCAGTCTCATCGCATGGCTTCTAATTTTGTTGCATAAGTCTACTTCAGTGCCATTTTCTACTTCTCTTTGATAGAATTGTTCCAACACCCAAATCTATAGCAACAAGTTACTGCCCCTCAAGTGATCATATCCTCTAGAGCAAAGGGATAATGATCGAAATATTTCTGCCAAGATTATAGGTACGATGGTCACTCTAATAGGTCCTCTAAAAATGTAAATGACCATAGACAGTAGGTTAATGTCGACACAACCTCTTTTCTTTAGGAAGATCATAATACCCAAAAAGGCTACCACAAAAACAATAGCCCTGTGCCTCTCCCAATCAACTCTAGAGATGAAGAATTATTGCTGGAACCTAACATAGCTCTCTCGACGACCGAACCTTTTAAAGAGATGATCCAAGTTGACCCATCCCTCGTCAACAGTTCGCAAACCTGTGCCTACTCTCAACCCCAAAGACTGGAGAAAACCAATTCCCAATGTAGTGCACGGGATCAAGGGTGCTCTGCCAGCTAATGGTAAATCAACAATTTGACTTATATCCTCCAGTGTTGGTGTGATTTCAAAATTTGTGAACTAGAAAGTCATTGTTGCTGGTTGCCAGAATTCAATCATTAGAGTAATGAGCGACTTGTTTGCCTCCACTTTCAGATATCAATTAATGACCCCAAGTGTGACATAATTTCATTTCCGTATGCCACTCGGATGTTTCCCCATCAATCTTTCAAAATTTGGGGGACCTCAGTCATCATCATGATATTAGGGAGGTTTTGGTTGATTTGCATCTGAAAGAAAGGTAAAGGGTAGGATGAGTTTATTTGCTCCAAATATGTTACATGGTTTAGTTTGGATCATTCAAATCAATTCACACGAAAATGTATATCGTCAAGTTTTAAAGAAGAAACTTATTGACATGTGGGTAGTTTCCTAAACGCAACGACAATACCTTATATTATCTTGCATAAGGCTATGCAACATGACCTATTTGTAGAGTAGGATTTTTTTCCTGGACGATTGAGAGTGGGATTGAGTAATTGCGAGAAGGCGGACTATCTTAAGTGCAACAACTCTGAAATTATGGAATCCAAAGAAAGTTTTAGAGGAGCGCAGAACACCCCTCGAGTGTTCAGTGTTTGTTTGTGTAAGACCAAAGACTCGATAGAAAGTGCAAATAACAGCGTGAGAAAAGCAGTTGCAGATAGTGTCTCAAAAATAAATAAGGAACACAATTTTGGATTTGACTTGCGACCTTTCAATCAAAGCAATATATCATTTCGATGAGGCTTAAAATAAGCTGAAAATAAAAAAATAATCACAAACCTCATTCCTAAATAAAGTTTACTAAGGTTAAAACCTAGAGCTGTCAAAATGGGCTGATCCAACCCAACCCTAACGAGCTAAAGAGTTAAATGGATTGGGACGGGCTAACTCTTTAATTAAAGGGCCTATAAAAAGCAGCCCAACCCAACCCTAAGCAGGCCACGGGTTGCGACGAGTTGGCCCTTCAACAAAAAAATGGACAACATTTTCCTCTTAGAAAGAATACGAATGTTGATGTCCGATGAACACGACATCAATACATACATAAATTCATTCATGAATTACACATACTTCAGATATATAATAGCCAAGATACAACATTCATAAGATTCATTCGAGCAAAAAACATTACATGATCACTATTTTCATAAACAAGACAATAAAGGAGAAGTAAAAAAATTGGCATAAAACAAAAGTAAAAGAGGTCAATGATTCATAGTTATAATGGAGTAATGGACTTGGGCTGATAAGAAAATTTAGTGTCCTAATGACCCTAAAATGTAAAAGATATGTAAAAAATATAGTCTTGATTTTATATTGATATTTTAAAAATATTTATTGACAAAATCTTAACAAGTAAAACACTACTTAAAATATATATATAATAAATATTTTTAAAATTCACAGCCCGTAGGCTGGCCTCTGAGGCCTGCGGGTTGGGCTTATGAGGCCAGCGGGCCAAATGAGGCTGGGCCAAAAAGTCTCGTTCCTAAATGGGCTGAAAAAATTGAGCCCAACCCCATTTAATTCAAGGGTTGGGTTGGGTTGGGCCGGCCTAGCGGGCCAAGCCTATTTTGACAGCTCTATTAAAACCTAAGTAAGTCCCCAGCATAGTCGCCAAGTTGTCGCACCCTATTTCGAACTAGCCTAAACAGTTCACAACATAATATGATTGTCACTCTGATTTTGAAAATTGTTTTTTGTTTTAGAGTTGCCACCTAATTTTAAGGAAATATTAGGAAACCCATTTTTTAATATGTAAATGTAAAATTTGTTTTAATTTGCGAAACCACTGAGATTTTGAGTAAGGGTTTTGGTTACTCGAAGTGAATGTATTAAGCATCCCTCAGAGACTATTCGAAGATAGTCCTTAAACTCAATTTAGGAAAAAACCAACTAGGAAAATTTATTCATTTATTTGTTTTAAAATCAATGATAAGTAAATTTATTAGTTTAAGAAAAAAAGAGTAAAATACAAGGTATGACATATATACATCTATAAAATAAATTTAATAGTAGTATCAAACTATTAATTCAAATTAAATGCTATAAATATAGTTTGATTTAATTATACCACATAGCAAACTATTGTTATTTAACCTCTCTCCTGGTGAATCTCGCTCGCCACTCTCGTTCTCTTCCTCGCCTCTCTCGTTTTTTATACAAACGCAAGTGTATAAAGTGTGTTTGTGTTTGTATAAAGCGAGAGAAAATTGTATATATGCATATATTTTCATTCCCCTCTCTCCCCTCTCCCAGATCTCGCTCGCCACTCTCCCAGATCTCGTCTCTCTCACTTTATATAAAAACCGCAAATTGTATAAAATGCGCTTGTGTTTGTATAAAGCGAGAGAAAATTGTATATATACATATATTTTCATTCCCCTCTCTCCCCTCTCCTAGATCTCACTCGCCACTCTCCCAGATCTCGCTCTCTCACTTCCCTCTCTCACTTTATACAAAAAACGCAAATGTATAAAATGAGTGAAAATTGTATATATACATATATTTTCGTTCTCCTCTCTCCCCTCTCCCAGATCTCACTCTCCACTCTCCCAAATCTCACTCGCCACTCTCCCAGATCTCGCTCGCTCACTCACCTATCTCACTTTATACAATTGATCTTTTTGTATATGTATACCAAAGCAGATTATACAACTGCTTTCTTTTGTATATGTATAGCGAAATATACATATTTATGTTTGCTATGGAGCGCAATTATGCAAAGTTTGCTATAACATACAAATATGAATTTTGTGTTTGCTATATGTGAAAGTTGCTCTTTATCATATAGTAAAATAAATAAATAAATGTACTTAAATGTATGATAAATTTATATGTTGAAAAATATATATATGTATCTTATATAAACTTATCCTAAATATATAAATGGTGAGTTTAAAGGATATGAAAAATTGTCGTATTATTTATATATATATATATAGAATTAAAACGTAAAAAAAATAAGGTAGTAGTCGGGTGTAAATATATAGTAGTATGTGTGATATAATTTGAACAAATAAAATAAATAATAATGATACTAAATATTAAAATATTATATAAAATTTGTGATCTTAAATATATTTATTATGAAGTATAGTATGTACAAGTAGGTTGTTTAAAACACATCAACATTTATTATTTTATTTACATGTAGGGACAAATTGACAATAGATTATATGTAGTAAAATAATATGTATATTAAAGTGTAGAGATTTACAAATTATAAAAATAAATAACATTCGTAAAAGAGATAGTATATATGAGAAAAATAATATAAAGTGTAACAAAACTATAGGTCATATATAGAGAAAACTAACTATAAAAATATAGAATTTATACATTTATGTGCATGACATATATATGTATGTACCTTGTATTTTCTGTTGAATTTGTAGGCATATCTAAAATCTTGAAATAACATATTAAGAAATTGAAATATTTTAACTATATTTGATTTGAAAGATAACCATAATGATAAACATAATTTTTATAAAGGACATGATTTAAAAAATATAAAATAGGCCTAGTTATTGGTGTCTCACCCCAAATCATTATTCTTCTACCTTTAGTTTTTTTTTAAAATGGTCTAAAAATGGCCTAATTATTTCAAAGATAATGAATTAGGACATCTAAACATTGAACTAAATAATGCTAAAGTAACTCCTATTAATGGTCTGCTTAACTTATGTAATTCTAGGCAAGAGATTTTGATTATCCCAAAGAATTGCTAAGATACTTATAATCAAACATAGTCTAATAAAGATAACAAAATGAATGAATTTGTATGAGTTATTTTTTTTCATAAAGAAAACACGCTATGATATTTATAATAGCGTGAGGAGCATCTGGGCTAAAAAAATATGAAAATGAATAGCAAAAAATATGTATAAGTGAGAAAATAGTTTTTGCAAATTTGAACTCAAAATATTTTGTTCCTACTTAGAAAAAATAAGTTAAGCATCTTTTAAGAATAAAAAAAGTTTATAATTCTAGCAAAACTTATAACATTTAATTTGTTTTGGCCTTCTAAAATAATGTTTATTCTTCCTTTTGAAAGTACTATTTTAAAAGAACCTTTGGACCCAAACTACTGCACTATTGAATCTCAAAGTATGCATTTTAAGTTATTAAACTTAAACTTTAGACGCTTAAATTATTATTTTTTAAAATCAGAAAAACATGTACATAACATTTGAAAATATCACTCCAAGTTAAACTTCTTTAAAAAGTTATACTTTTATAAATGAGAAAAAAAAGTGTTAACCTAATTAGAAAGTATCGTCTAGGTTAAATAAATATCAAATGTCTAAAGGGACATGGGTGATTTAAAGGACATGAAATAGGCCTAACTAATGGGACTTAACTTATAACTTACATTTTATTTTTTGTTAATAAAATATAAGGGTCTTCTTTCCTACTTGTTTTCTAAAAAATATGTACCTCTAAAGGTAATTATTTTAGCTTTTAAACTAGTTTCAAATTTATTTGGGAGTCCTAAATGAATATTATTTTAGCCCTTTGAAGCTTCATTTGGAAATTCTAAACTACAAGTTTACTTTTCCTCAACTTGAAAGCCCTAAATGAATATGAATCTCCTTTGCCTCAACTTAGAAAGGCTAAATGAAAGGGCTAAATAAATATGAATTTCCTTTTCCTCAACTTAAAGCCTAAGTAAACTTAAGACGTTAACCTATTTTTATGAAAACAAATATTTTTTCTATCATTTTCTCTAAAAGTGTTTCCAAGGGTTTGTGGCACACTACTAAATTCAAGAACAACTAATATTATATCGCGCCATTAACTTGAATAAAAAAAGAGACAAGAGATTAATATATCACAACTTGAGAGTTATATCAATATGTATAAGAGTTAGTCAACATATCAAAAAATAATATAATCAAAGTCGCAAAAGGAAAGGCTAAGAAAGGGTAAGACTCTTATTTATGAGACTCCAAGCCTTGCGATGATCCTAATAGCTATTGGCCCAATATTATGGTCCAAGAATGAGTTTTAAAGTAGAAACTACAGCTCTCTGGTTGTACATGAAACAAGAAGAAATTTAAAAAATGAGAAATAAATTAGAAACATAAGAAAATTAAAAAAAAAAAAAAAAAAAAAGGGATAAGGGTAACTATGATTACCAGTTTAGAAAAACAGACTAAGTAATTGATGAGAACATTCATGTTGCTGTTTTGAGACTTTGAGTAACAAATATTACATCAGACTCAAATTATGGCAATATGGAACTTAACTCACAAGAATAAACTAAATTTACATGGCAAGTAACAATAACTACAAATCATGATTTCAAAATCAAGTTTATTCAGTTAAACTTTACACCACTACTGATGCCTAAATGCCTCGAGATAACTCACTCAAACTTTAAGATGCTTGTACCTATTTGAAGATAATACTAACGGAATAATAAGTAACGAGGGATTCGATGCTGAAAACAAAAGTGGCAGGTACAAAACAGATTCAATAACTATTCAACTAATTAGTTTTAAGACGAGAAATAGCCGAGACAACACAACAAATAGTCTAGCTAGAAAGGGAATTAAGATGAATAACCTATTCTGGTCAGATTTATTTATTTTTAATAAAAAACAACTAACACATATTATGCAATACGGGGGGGGGGGGGGGGGGGGGGGGGGGGGAATCATAGGTGAAGGAGAGATCCTTTAAGTTTGATTAGATTAGTTTAGAAAAAAAAATAGATTTTCGAAGATGCTCGTGGTGGTTCCATTTCAGCGAGAAATTAATTGAGGACTCATAACTAGCACACACTTAATATCACATGGATTGCGAGTCTAATAACATAAGAGGCAGCAAGGGCAAGTTTATAGAATTATTTTTAAATGAGAATAAACTTAAAGTTGATGAACCTTTTATGAACATATTAAAACAGTTTATTTTTTTGTTGATAAAACTAAGAAAAAGAACTTGAAGGAGACAAATGTTTCAATGCTATTTTTCCATGAGAACTATCATTTACAGAGAAAGGCTAGTAGGAGAAGAAGAATCCTACGGTGATGTCAAAGGAACGATGGATATCAGCATTTCACAAGATTTGAGTATGTTATTAGAACACTATCATCCATAAAAGATCAACATAAGAGAGAAAGCTAATTCATAGTAAAAAAAATTAGTCAGTATAAGATCAAAAACTAATCTTAAGAACAAGTTCATTCATAATTCAAGAATACTTTTTTACACAAAAAAAAACTTAGTTACAGGTGGAGGGGTAAGCAGAGTTTGGAGTAGAGAATTCACAAACCTTAAACGAAGTTTGAATTTCGAAACAAAGAGATAACATATACAACTTCTAACCTGTAACACATTGACCCAAACACCAATCGTACTTAGGAGCCAAAAGCAACACATATCAAGCTGAACATTTAACGAAATTATATTGTAAAACTCAAGATCAGTAACATACATGTGCCTTATGTTTTCTAGGACAACTTCACCTCGAATTTACATTGATGACATGAGCAGATGTCGATTTCCATAGACTACAAACTTGTGGCTTTCTTAAAAAAGTAACTCTAAAGAGGAATCATAGTGAGCAGCCCCAAATTAATTAAAACTTTCAAAATACTCAACTAAAATGTAGGCATGTATGAATAGATAGATACAAATCAGCAAGACCCTCTTCTAAGCTTAGAATAATCCTTAAAATCCATCAACTATAATCTTGAAATGATCGCAAGTCTTGAGTTTGAAACTTAGGCTAATACAACGTTAGATTTAAAACGAAGACGAACAAGATGATATCAAAACGTCAAGAGGTTTAAGTTAGGCTAGAAGAACAGAGATTCATATCATTCTGAAACAGTAATAAAAAAATATAATCACATCATGCTAGACGAGGAAACCACTAAAGCTCAATTTTACAAGTAATTACATAAGAAGTTATGGCTAAGTACAGATGAATTAAGACGCAAATCACAATTCTCAACAAAGGTTCAAACACAACAACATCCCTAGTAGATACACATATTTACTGCAACTGAAGCAAGAAAGGCACTCTCTAAGTTATATTTTAAAAGAGAGTATTAAATTAATTTTCACCAGTAAACGAACATATCAACTGAAAAAAGAATTGATCTTAAAAAAAGATTTTACCTTATGTTAAGCAGCAAACAAGAGCTTTGGTGTCAAAAGATTTCAACTTCGAACTTCCTTGAACTCGAATTCAACACAAAAAATAAAAGGACAAAAAGAGAGATAAATTTCAAACTCTAAAGATTCGAAGTGCTACGATTTTACACTCTTTTTAGTAGTTCTTCGGTCATGTTTTTTTGGATTCCCTTGGATGAGAACCAAAGTCCTTTTTTTATAGCTGATTGTTTACAGGACAATGCGACTTGGAGGAAGCTGCCACCACCAGATTCCTATGTGTGTAGTGTCTATGGGGTCAGCACACTAATGAGTCTTAGATTTTGACTCATTTAGCATTTGGTTTTCATAGTTTATTGTCCTCAAATGCTTAATTCATGCTCTAAACTGATGTTAAAGTGTTGATTTGAAGTAATGAAGGCAAAAGAACAAGGCAGGGACATTATCAGACAAAAAGGAGCGAAAAAGATGAAAAGGTTGAAGATAGCAAAAGCTGAGAATCGTCAAAGCCACTCGACGACTCACCAAGTGGCACTTCAGCTCACCTAAAGTTCCAGGCTACTAGCCCTAGGAAGAATCCAACTTGGCGATGGATTTGGACCTTCGGCGAACCGCTGAATTGATTGGCGACACAAACTTGGATCGCCTAAAGTCACAGAACCCCGAGGATAAAGAGCCAAGGAAGACCGACGATGGAATGGAGCGATTGGCGCATTGCCGACTTGGTCGGCGATGCTCGACTTACTTCACCTAATGTCCCTGAAAGCCAAAATTTGGAAAACTATAAATTGAATTTCAAAAAAGAGAGAAAAGAACTTTTGGAAACGAATTCTAATTTTCTTCTGAGTTTATTGGTTCTCTGAGAATTTTTCTCCATTGTAGAACCTTGTTGAAAGAGTTTTCAAGTATATTTGAAGTTGAGTTTTTGATTTTAAGGATTTTGTACCATTGTAAAGACTTGGATTGCAATACCCAAATTATGGAGAACGTAATTGGTATTGAATTCTTCCTTTTTATGATGTTGTGTGGCTAAAACCCCAATTCTTGGGGTGTGATCATGTGATTATTTGTCTAATTATCTTATGGGTATTGTTGTTTAATGATTTAAATGTTGTTTTAAAGTGGGTTTAATTGATAGTTGTATGTTGATTTATGATTGTAGTTGCAAATGTGATTTTAGCTTAGTGTTTTAGGCTTGTTCGAGAGAGAGGTTCTAAAACCAAGGTTATCGATTGATGATTTTAGTGTGTAGGTTGTAGGGGGTTCTGCTCAAGAGAGTGAATCCTAACTCATTCCTACCTATCTAGCTTGAGAGAGTAGATAAATTAAGGTTTTGGGATGTTTATAGTGTTAAGCTTGTCGAGGTTCGAGAGAACTCGCTTGAATCGTAATAGTTGTTCAAGAGAAAGCTATTGCATCTATAGTCTAGCCTACCCACTGAGATTCAGAAATTTATTAATAAACTTCGATTACCCATATAGTTAAATTAGCCCAAAATTGATCATATCCCCAAGAATCCTCTTTTACTTGTCTACTCCCTTGTTTTCATGATTATCGTAGTTGCTAATTGACACTTTTAAACCCCCCATCTGATATTCATTGTCAAACCTTTACCTTACTTTGTTTGATTTCGACAATGTCTACTTTTATAACCGATTAGAATCACAAATTCTACTTCTTCATTGAATTTCGTACTGTACCACTCCCTATGGGTTCGACCCCAGCTCTTCATTGGGTTTTATACTAGATAACGATCGCTTACACCTAGTATTGGATGAGGTGTAGTTTGAGCGTTTATCACACACCTTTTCCTTCTGTGGAGCAGGTAGGTATATCTTCCTCTCATGTTGTGCCCTCATCTCTTTCTAATGTTGATGCTGTTGATGATGTGCCTACCCCCACTCCTATTACCCGTCCCCCTTGATCTAGGCCTTGATATATCAAATGGGTAGTCTTGCCCAGTCTGTGGATGTCATAGCCGCAAGGATTAAGAAGGACGTGCCCGGGCTAATTAATAGGGCTATTAAGCAGGTTTTGATTCCTTTCGAGGACATGGTGAATATGTATGAGGAGATGTTTGAGGACCATAGTGTGAGGTTGGACAACCTCCGCCATATTAGAGGCCCGAGAGAAGGATGAGGGTAGTCCTGGTGCACTAGATGCCATGATAGGTGAGCTTTCTACCTTGCGAGCAGATGTAGACCATGTTTGTTCTAATGATAATTTGATGCTATGAGGTGAGGCTACCCTACCAAATGCACCAGCCTCTATGCCACCATCAATTCTCAGTAGTGATCCTCCTTCTAGTGTGCAGTCTGAGTTAACTGTGAGTATTGATGATTTTGTTGTTGATACATAAAGGGTTGATGATGATATGGTTGAGTAGATAGATGAGGAGGACTTGAGGAGTGAGGAGGATGAGCATGGGATTGCACAGACACTCATAGAGTTGGAGGAGACTAAGGAAGTGATTGTGCAGGCCATCCTAGAGAGATCCCTTTGGGAGACTTCAACAGTTGCCACTAGTGGAGTCTCTTTGCATTGAAGACACTGTATATTTATTAGTTTACTTTTGATTATATTAGAGTGTTTCATTTGGTTTAGTGTATCTCTTTTACATTTTTGGTTTTCTCTCAATTTTACAACCCCCCATGAGTTTTGAAAATTGTGAAATACTTGAGTTTTCATTGATAATGATTCAAGGATCAATTATGTTCAATATCAATGTCTAGAATAGTACTCATGATTAGCATGGTGTATAGTGTTGGTGTTGCAAGAATGAAATCGAAGTGGTTGCGCTTTTGAGCGATCTCTTTGAATCTTTGTTGACTAGTTATGTTTTGATGTGAGCCTTACAATGAACATCGCACATACGCTTGTGTGGAATACTAGAATATTCCTTGATAGTCTAACTGTCTAAACCTTGGTAAATATAATGCGTGATCTAGGGTAATAATTCAAAGAGGGAACCCAAATTTCCTTAATTCTTTGTGACTACGTTGTGAGGGTGTGCATCCATTTTGGCACCGCTTGAGCCTAAACCATTTGTTGAATAAATCAAATAAAAACCTCTTGAGCAAAATTGTCCCTACCTTCTCACCAAAAAGCTTTTTTGAAGCATTGTTATGTTTGAATAGCCAACTTAGTCCAAAAGCCTAAATTGGGGTGTGGAAAGGAAGAAGGAAATACAAAAAGAAGAAACCTCTCCAAAAAAAGAGAGAAAAGATCATTGTGATGAAAATTCCTTGAATATGGAAATGAAAAATATGAGTGATGAAATAAAAGATTCCAAATAAAATGAGTGAAAAGTCAAAGTTTGAGTTCTCAAATGAAAAAGAATGAAAAGAACTTGAGAAGGGGTGAAGATGATTGCAACAATTCTTTGAAAATGTGAAGTCACCGAGAAAAATTGGTCATGCTTTGACCCTCACCCCCATTACATTGCATGAACTAGGTTGTGTGATGATTGAAAAATATGGCCAAACCTATGGGAAGAAGCTTGCATGTATTTCTATTTTGAGAGAGTAAGAGTTGTATTGATTCCTTATTTCTTGGTTGATTTGCTTTATGAGAGCATAAAATTGTTCTTGATGTGAGAGCAATTGAATGCATTTATTAAAACATGGTCTTGCATTAGAAAATATGTTAAAGTGAGTTTGACCTTGTGTTGAAATCGGCTAGTCATCATTTGATTTTTTTTTATCAAGATTGAGTGTAGCATATTCTTGAGAATAGTCTTGTAATTGAACTTGCATGTTAGCTCTCATTGAATACTATTGTAGACACTCCTATTGGACTAAATGTGTTCTTAATTTACTTGAGGACAAGTAAAAGTTTAAGTTGGGGTGTTGATGAGTGCTAAATTTGCACTCATTTGAGGCCTATTTAGCTCAATAATAAGTGTCCTCAATGTCTAATTATATCCTATGGCTCAGAATGCTACGAGCTTCCGGAATAGAATGGGATCTTCGTAAAGTTGATCATTATGAGTCTTACGACGAATTTGATTGGCAGGTTCAATGGCAACGAGAAGGGGATTCATTAGCTCGTTATTTAGTACGAATCGGTGAAATGACAGAATCCATAAAGATTATTCAACAGGCTCTGGAAGGAATTCCAGGAGGGCCTTACGAAAATTTAGAAATGCGACGTTTTGACAGATTAAAAGATCCTGAATGGAATGATTTTGAATATCGGTTTATTAGTAAAAAGCCTTCTCCAACTTTTGAATTGTCGAAACAAGAACTTTATGTGAGAGTTGAAGCCCCAAAAGGAGAATTGGGGATTTTTCTGATAGGAGACCAAAGCGTTTTTCCTTGGAGATGGAAAATTCGCCCACCTGGTTTTATCAATTTGCAAATTCTTCCTCAGTTAGTTAAAAGAATGAAATTGGCTGATATTATGACAATACTAGGTAGCATAGATATCATTATGGGAGAAGTTGATCGTTGAAATGATAATTGATACAACAGAAATAGAGACTATCAATTCTTTTTCCAAATTGGAATCCTTAAGAGAAGTCTATGGGATCATATGGATGCTTGTCCCTATTGTGACTCTTGTATTAGGAATCACAATAGGTGTACTAGTAATTGTTTGGTTAGAAAGAGAAATATCTGCAGGAATACAACAACGTATCGGGCCTGAATATGCCGGCCCTTTAGGAATTCTTCAAGCTCTAGCAGATGGGACAAAACTACTTTTGAAAGAGAACCTTATTCCATCTACAGGAGATACTCGTTTATTCAGTATTGGGCCATCCATAGCAGTAATATCTATCTTTCTAAGTTATTCAATAATTCCTTTTGGTGATCACCTTGTTCTAGCCGATCTTAGTATTGGTGTTTTTATTTGGATTGCCATTTCAAGTATTGCTCCCGTTGGACTTCTTATGTCGGGGTATGGATCAAATAATAAATATTCCTTTTTAGGTGGTCTACGGGCAGCTGCTCAATCAATTAGTTATGAAATACCATTAGCTCTATGTGTGTTATCAATATCTCTACGTGTGATTCGGTGAGACCTAAAATTTATCAAAATTCTTTTCTTTCTAGAAACAAGGATAAAAAGATTTGATTGACTATATATATTTTTATTTTTCTTCAGCATTTGAGTTGATGAACTAAACCAGATAGTTATATGAGTGAAAGAAAACGGCTTCTAAATTTTCAGTAAAAAAGTTGAGTCTCATTTCCTATGTACAAGAATCAAATGGTAAAAAAGTAAACATAAGCAAGAGAGATTGTTTACCCCAAGATTCGTGAATTGTCATGATAGCTTGAAGCGGGTTCAAAAGACCAACTCTATGGAGTTTTTACTGTCTATTACCATAGATGGATTTCCACAACAGGAGGTTTTTGAAACAAAAAATGAGTGGATGGTTAGGAAGACCAAGATACACAAAGGATTAGTAATTGAGATTATGTAAGTTATCCAAGAGGATATTTCTGTACATAAAAGGAATTCAAATTGGGGCTTTACGTTCGTAGAAATGATCAAGAAGTACTCCCCATGATTCTGATCCAGAGTATGTTCCTATCCACTGAGTAAGTAACTAACTATCAAGAACGAAGTAATCTTTTACTTTGGTTAAAGGCCCTTTTTCTGAGAAAGGAGAATAGGAATGAAATAAAAAAATCGAAATAGAAAGAAAAGAATCTAATTGCAAAAGCAAAAAGAAGTGCAAACTATACTTTGATGATCGCCAAACAAGAAAGGTGAATCGCCTAGTGAGCATGACCTCGCTCAAAGTGACAGTGCACAACACTTATGTCTATCAAGACAGGTTGGTGAACTCCAAAAGAAAATGTGACTCGCTAAATGAGAAAGGTGACCTTGCTGACCATCGCCAAAGTGAAAGTACAAGGAAGAAAATTGATGGCTCGAAAGGCAAACTAAGGTAGTACTCGGTGATACGCTGAATGTGAAAGACAGACTCAAACGAGCTCGCCGACTGAGGCTAAAACACCTGAAGCCTAGAGCAAGAGAAGGCGAGTTGATGCACGATTGGTGATTCACTGAATGAGCTCGGCGAGCCCAACTAATTTCACCCAAAGGGCAGCATGTTGAGTTTTGGGCCAAAATTTGGGAAACTATAAATAGCCCAATGAGAGAGAAAGAAAAAATTCTTTTCGAAATAGAGTTTTAGTTTCTGAGAAGTTGGAGAGAAACACTTTGCTTTGTGTAGAACACTTTCTAGTTTTTGGAGTTTTTGAACTTTGCTCGTGAAATTGACAAATTGAAGTTGAATTCAAAGTGGGTTTGATTGTAATTGCTTAATTTCATGCTTCCCATGGTTACTTTTATAAAAGGTATAATTTCTTTACTTTTTGTGATGGGTTGCTAGAACCCCAAGATCTAGAGGTGCAATTATGAGGTTGGGTGTTGATTTAATGTAGTGGGTATTGTGTTGTGCTCTATTTTGTTGTTGTTCATACATGAATTTGGGCTAATTAGCATGGGGTTAATTTATGGGTTAAGTTTTCACACTTAATTCCTACTACCGATCTCCGATCGATGCTCGAAAGAGAGATTGGAGTGGGTAATTAGTCTGATACTAGCAATTTAGGTTTGATGTATGTAACTTGCTTGAAAATAGAGGGTATAGGTCAGATCTGTTTGCCCTATTTCTCATCGGAAAAGATAATAGAGTAAGGTATTGGGTTGTTTAGATTGACATATAGATGAGAGCGAAAGGAGATTCTATTCAAGGATGCTATGAGACCGAAAGAAGATTAGTGTCATTGAAGATGACCTAGTCTATCCATGAATGTTCATCACTATAGAGCAGCACAATTACCCCTATGTGACATAATTTTCAATCCCTGCACCCCTAGATTGCTTGTTTCTTCTTGAATTTCCCATAATTTTAGTTTGATTGTGACAATTGATATCCAAATCCTTTTTATTAAATTGGTGGAATCATCCACCCACTTATTTTTACTACTAAAATGAATAATTTTACAATTCCAATTTCTTGATGAAATTCTCTATGATATACCATTTTCTGTGGTATTCAACCCCGACTCTTCGTTGGGTATTTTTATTGACTACGATCATTGTCTCTTTTAATTGATTTAAAAAGGACATTTGAGCGTTATCAATGACCCAACCTATTCATGAACGTTCATCACTATAGAGAAACACAATTACCCCTATGTGACATCGATTTTCAATCCATGCACCCCTAGATTACTTCTTACTTATTCAAATTTATGAAATCTTGGTTCAATTGCGACTTTTGATTACAAAATCCTTTTATTAAATTTGATGGAATAATCCACCTACTTGCTTTATTGCTGCAAATACATGAATTTATATTAAAAAATTCTTGATAAAATTACTAGCCCTCTATCATTCTCTGTGGGATTCGACACCGACTCTTCGTTGAATATTTTTATTGACTACCATCGGTTACTATTTTAATTGGTTTTGAAGATTATTTTGAGTGTTATCAACCTTTCATTTGCTTCAGGTCAGGTTTCAGGTGTTTGAACCTCAATTGACGAACTCGTTTGAGTGTGCCTTTCACATTCGATGGATCGCTGATTACTACATTTGTTCACCTTTTATGACTTCATTTTGCGTCCAAGTCCTATCACCTCGGGCGA
This sequence comes from Solanum okadae, assembly GCA_036553675.1. Classification (NCBI taxonomy): domain Eukaryota; kingdom Viridiplantae; phylum Streptophyta; class Magnoliopsida; order Solanales; family Solanaceae; genus Solanum; species Solanum okadae. The sequence goes on along the minus strand of CM071687.1, from coordinate 16,210,472 downwards.
TGATCATCTAGTTCGCCTTTCAATTTAGGTAAATTACCATTTAACTTTTGGTTCACCAACCTGCCTTGAGTATCTTCAATTATGAGCACTGTTATTTTGGGCGAGGTCATGCCATTGGAATATCTGCCCTTTTGGTTAGGCGAATTCTAATGTGGAGTTTAACTTCTTTCAATGGTTTTGGCCTTTCTTTCAAGTATTCATCGTCGCCTTTTTCTTAGCTTTAAAATTTCTTTTGTCCCGTCTTCTTTGATTTATTTCAAAACTTGTTTCAAACTATCTTATTTTATTAGTGTGTTGTGTATTGGTAGCAACATTTTCCAACCTTGCCAAAAATTATTAATTTATTTGTTTATCGCACCTAAATTTGCGTAATGCACTAAAATCGTAAAGTTTGTTTATTATTTTATCGGTCTAATCATGTTCCTAATGTTTCAATTTATTAAAAAAAAAATTAAAAAAAGATCAATATAAACCAGTTAATTGAAAACTCTGATTAAGATTCATCATTCAAAAAGAATGCAAAGAAAGTTGAAGATTTTATTTTAATTTTCTCAAAAATAAAAAAATATAAATAGAAGTTGATTCTATTAAGTATACAAGAATTTTAGAGTTTGAGTAATTTTTGAATTGCATTTTTTGAGTTGGATTTATAATAGGGGATAAAGTTTTATGGGATTTGGAATTGATTTTTTTGGGTGAAAGATCTAAATGGATTAAGACTAATTTTTATTTAAAAAATCCACTTTATTCTCTCCTAGTACCGTGTGATTTTCTTTCTCTTTTTTTATTATTACTAGTATATGTATCCACGCGTTGCACGGATATATTAATTTTTTGATTATTTTAATTTCAGAAAATATAAAATAGTTCAAATATTTTTACACGTTTGTCATGTATTATTTTTATGTTGTATTAATAAATTATTATTTTTTCATATTAACAATTTATTAGTTCAAAATTTTCACATGAAATGTTATTAAATGACTTGTTGGTTTATTTTGCATATGTTTTTCTTTGAATAAAAAAGGTTCAAAATATTTTTTACATCCTTAAATTAGTATAAGATTAGAATTGAAAAATAATAGGTCTTTTTTGTACCATTTTCTTTAAGAATCTATGGACATTTTATAGGTTTCTATATTCTAAAAGTTAAAGACAGTTCATTTATCTTAAGTATACTAATAGTTTAAAAAAATTACTTTTCAAATAAATAACATATAATATGATTTCATCACTTCGTACTATAATTATTTTTTTAAAAGAAAATATTTAACCATAGCTTATTATTTTCTTCCCATTAATATTTCTGTTATTTATAAAAAAAGATATGGTTATTATTTTTATCAACACAAAATTTAGGCCATAAACATAATATTTTTTTGTAGTGCTTTATTATACTAAAAATTAATGAGGTTATTTAATTATTTGTATGCAGTTTATATAACTGTAGTTATCCATTTTTTAAAAATTAATATATTTAACTAATACGTACTATTCATATTCATAATTGAATAACCCAACATATATGTTGCATGCCTTATTTTCTTTAGCCTTTACTTTTTGAAGAAAAACATATCTATCTTTATTTTTATAATTATTTTTAAAAAAAACTATCCATATTTATTTTTATAATTATTTAAGTTTGAAAAAAGAGATTTAATTTTTCATGTTTATTATTTTTTTTTCTATTGCATGTCTGTTATTTTGGGTTGGAGATAAATGGTTTATTGTGCACCTATGATTTAGGAGCATATTTTTCTGGATAAGTTATTTAAAAAAATTGTAATTTTTAATATGGATAAGTTAAGCATGTGAAATTTTTTGATTATCTATTGTTAATAATAAATACTTTCAAAATTTACTTTGAATTTTTTTTTCATGATAAAGGTATGATCCAAAATACATTAGCCATTAGTCAAAGAAGTTCTTAATCAGTTACCTTAATTTTAGGATTCCATCATAAAACTACCGTACGTAAATTTAAAATTGTGCTTAATAATTAAAAAAAATAACTGCAATAATAATTGGAGATAAATTAATTATTTTAATCATCACAGGAGACAAAAGCTTGCCTTGTAGTTGCTATTCAAAGGGGTAAAAAAAATGGGGAACTTTCGCATATAGCCACTCAAAATAATTTAATTACGCTTCATAGCTAAGTTTGTTAATTACAAGCTATAGCTATATTTTAAATGGTAGCATTTGTATATTCGGTATTATATCTGTATTTATACAAAATTTGAAATTTTGATTATTTTTTTTAAAAAAGGAAGGACGATAATTTTGGTTGTGGAAAGGAAAACAATCACTTAATTGACGTGATTATATCTCTTTACCAAATAGGACTCATTCATACGAACAACACCAAGAGTTCATGCTATCATTACCGCTCTACAACTCAAATAAATATTCAAACAATTTCATCATTATACAAGCAAGCAAGTAATACAATGGATTCAACTCATCTGTATGTATGTCGAATTTTCGTGCAGAAACGTATATTTGATTTGCATTGATTCGTGTTTTTGATTTGCATTCATCTAGATGAAGAACTTGAAAAAAAAGAGCAATTGAATAGATTTGTATATGTAATTGTATAAATTCTCCATTAATAATTGGAGTTTCATTCGAACAGTTATTTGCAATTGTATTCTAATAGATCGAGAATTAACTAATTACTCGTGATTGTATAATTGCTCCATTGATAATTGGAGTTTTGGTTGAAGAATTTGTTTTCAATTGTATTTGAATTGATCGAGAGAGACGACTTGATATCTGCAATTTGAGTACGTAAATGTATAAAAGTAGAAATCAATGGTATAATCTACTGTAGTTTATGTCCAATTGTATGCGTCCACAATTGTATAAATCAGTTGAATATGTACAACACTTCAAATATAAAATCAGTTGAATACGTATAACACTTCAAATACAAACACTTCATAAACAAAATCAGTTGAGTACGTATAAATGTTTCATATACAAAATTAGTTGAATACGTATAACACTTCAAATACAAACACTTCATATACAAAATCAGATGAATACATATAACACTTCAAATACAAACACTTCATATACAAAATCAGTTGAATATGTAAAGCACTTCAAATACAAACACTTCATATACAAAATCAGTTGAATACGTATAACACTTCAAATACAAAAACTTCATATACAAAATCAGTTGAATACATATAAGCAGTTGAATATGTATAAACAATTGAATACGTATAAACAGTTTTATACAAAACCTGTTGGTTGTATATATATAAAAGATGAAAAAAATGTTGGGAAATCGTCCATTTTTGTTTGATTAAATTATATACCTCTCGTGACTCTCCTAAAGGATGTATATTCATCCATAATCCAACTGAAAATCTGAAAAATCAAAAGAAATCTCAGTGATATACAAATACAAATCGGAAAATGATGAAATCGCAAAAAAAAAATGTAAAGAGAATTTAACTGTAAAAAACTTACCTATAAATCAGGAATCACGATTGAGAGGGAATGAGTGGAAAATTTCAAAATTTGAAATCAATTTTAATTGAGAGAATAAAGAAGAAAATAAGGAAAAGTGTGATTGAAGAGAGAGAATGGGCTCATCTGTATTTAAGGAAAATAGTACACGGTTATACAAATAAGAAGAATTGAAAAGCGTAATTACCAAGATTAAATGGCTGCGAATGGTAATATAAACAAACATTTGCTATGGTAGATAATTAAGTAGTTTAAGTTTGTTTAACTATGTAATTTTCCCAAAAAAAAATAATGATTTACACTTTTCTAGTAGCCATATTTAGTGAATTTGCAAATAAATAAATTTATTTTTATTCTTAACAAAAAATTTATTTTTTTAATTAATTTTTTGTTAATCAGTTTTAAGAGTTCGTGTATAGGTGGAAATGTAATGGAAAGTTGTAAAACTGACTATTTAAATTCTAATTGTAAATAAAAGTTTAATATTAGAAAAAAAAAACATGATAACATTTAGTTAGTAACTCAGTTTTATATTCACATTTTATTTAAATAAATTTTTAAAATTTTAAAGCGGATCATTTAAATTTTAAATTTTTTAATCGTTATGTTTATATAAATATAAATTTTATATATTTTTTAAAATGGTTATATCACGATAAATTTAAGTAATTCTTTAATAAAACTAAATTTTTAAAATTTAAGTTTAGAATTTAATATGATTACAAATTACAAATAATTAATTTTAATAAGGAAAATATTTTCTATGATGCAATAAGATTTTAGGAATTCTATTTTGTGACTTTTGTCTTATAAATCATAAGTTATAAATCTATCCAAACATGCTCTAATAAAAAAAATAGAATTATCAAAGATATCCCATCTATAAGACAAATATTAGTTTTATCGAACTTTATAGGAAAACATAAATAACATATGTTTAAACATCATACTCTTCACAACAATACTACTTAAAGGCTATGAAATAAAAACTTAACTAAATAAACAGAAGGCTTAAAAGACTGGATATTGCGTGATCCTTAAAACTAATTAGGCCAACTAATTAATTAGTCTAAATAGAAATGTTAAAATTTAAGATTATAATAAATATTATCCTTAAACGGTTATGATTAGTTTTAAAACTACATATTTTGTTTCTAATTTTAAACTTATATTTTTAAAATTAATTAACCACTCTCAATTCAAAATTCAAAATTAAAAATTTAAAACTATAAATTAAAAATATTATGTAACTCTTTAAAAAAATATTTTTTTATAATTTCTAAATAGTTTCTTACTTCCTTATTAGAAAGTATCAAAAACAAAATCAACACACTAATTATTCGACTAATTAAAACTTAAGCATCAAACCAACAAACTCAAAATATACTACTAAAATAGTATAGAATCTTAGATAACTTTAACAAAATATTGAGATCATTTCATGATTGTTTATATAATAATAAAATAAAAACATATGTTAAAATTTTGTATTAAATTTATTATCATGACTAATTTATCTTGCGCTAAGATTAAAAATATATATTAAAAAAAGAGACATGAATTAATACGGTGAACAAACTTGTTAAATTCTAAAATAAAAAATTATAAATACTTACCTCTAGTGTTGATTTTATACTTCAAGAATCTTCCAAATATTAAATTGTCACATTTTGAAGTGACACACAAATGCACTAAAAAAATATCGAAATTTAACATTTGGATCGAACAATTTTAGCAAAAATGAAGAACAATGAATATGAATATATATATATATATACATATTAATAAGACAAAGATAAAAGAAGAACAAAAACTGATACAAAGAAAGTTGAAAGAATGGTTTGCCAACATCACTGTAGTATTAATATATATATATATATATATATATATATATATATATTCTATTCTGTAACCGTTTTTTTAACTCATTTATTAGAGAGATTTGCAAACCGTGTGTTTGAATTCTTTTGAAATTTAAAATTTATTTTTAAAACTTTTTTAAGAATTTAAACTGTTTATGTACTTTTTAGAAATCTGCTAAACAAATTCAGTTTTTTTTTTTCAATACTACTTTTTTTTAAAAAAAAAAATCAGCATTCAAAAAAATAAAAAGCAGATTTAAAAGTTTTTTAAAAAACCGCTTTTTACGATATTAAAAAGTAATTTTTTTATACGATATTAAAAATAAAATAGACTTTTTTTTTGTGATGACATTTGTCAGCGTTTTTATATAAAAATAGATGACATTTTGTCCGTGTTTATATAAATGCATTTTTTATAAAAAAAAAAGAAGGTATAAATTAGTTTTTTCTAAAATATTTAAATCTGTCCTAGATATAATTTTTTTTAAATTGAATTTTTATTTTTTTAACTGATTTGAAGTGGAGTTTTATAACCAATTGATCTTTATTTGACATGTGTGTTTTTATTTCAAATTTTGAATTATAATATTTAATTATTTATAATTTAAAATTCTGAATTTTGTGGTGCTGCCATGTGTCCTTTTTTCTTCTAGATAGATTTTTTCTTTGTTTTTATCTTCTTTGTTTACATTTCTCCTTGTTTTTCTTCTTTATTGTTATTTTTTTTTACTATTTTCTTCTTATTCTTTAAAATATAAAATAATTAGACTATAAAAATATTGAATAATAAAATTTAAACTAAATTAAAATTACTAGCTTATTTATTAAGATATAATTAAGCAACATATCTTTTTGGGGTTCTCTTCTTTTGAAATTTCTTTTAAAACAAAACTTATCCTTAAATGTGATTTTATTTTTGTAGTTTTCAAATCTTTTAAAATAATTCCCTAGAAGTAAATTTTAAAATAATTAAATTCTAAACCTACAAGAAATAATTTTAAATGGTGTAAAGTCTTCGGATTCGGTTAAAAATTAGATGTCCGATCACAACCATAATATTTCTCTCTCTTCTCTTTTTTAGAACACATAAATTCCTCATATTCCAATGCTTATTGAAAGTAATACAAAGAATATGATGATGGTTGAGACAAAAATATATTCTTCTAGAGTTCTTCGAGAGAACTTTGTATAGCGTATTATTATACTACTTGTTCAATCCTTAATTGTACTTTGATAGGATCTTGTGTGGAGAAATCAATCCAAGGGATTTGATCCTCGTAAAGATACGAATATACTTTCCATGAACAAGGTTTGAGCATTTGCTGGTTTTCCTGCCTTTATGTCTTTCCTTAATTGACATTTCTTTCTTTTACTTGACTCATGATTGATCGCCAAAACAACTCTTGTTCGTTGATCACGGTTACTGCTTTTTTCGATTATTGTGAGATCTTCATTGTACTTTGTAAACTGGTAGTAGATTGTCCTAATTTATTGTTTATGAAAGTAATAACTTATTTTCTTCCTTACGTTGCACGCCGAAGTCTTTTTCATTAATTGTCACGACCTGATTTCATGAATCATGATGACACCTATTATAATCCACCAGTAAGTAAGTCAATCTTTGACCCAAAACAACAAATAATGGATACAAGAGTAGAACATTTGCGGAATCAGCAATTTAATATATATATAAAGATCTCTCCCAGAACCTGGAAATCAGTAGTATAAAATTGTTCTAAATAAAAAAGAGTACAAGTCCCAAAAGTGGACCAAAATACAAGCTTGTCTCAAAAAGTACACGACTAGCTATACAAAATACAAGAAGCAAACGACTACCCATACAAAATACAGAAGGAGACAGGTAAGTCCAGGATGCCATGTGCTTACCCTCGCCTCCAATAACCCGCTGCAACAAGCTCAAACGATCACCCTGGTATCTGGTACCAGGACCTGCATCACGAAATAGATGTAGAGTGAAACATGAGTATCAAAACAACATGTACTCAGTAGGCATCAAAGGTCGACTGAGTAAGAAAGGTACATACGATATGAAAGATAGAATCTAGACACACACGGAGGTCAAAACAGATTTTAAAGAAAAGCACATGAGCATACTAAAAAATAAAGAACGAAGTACAGCTAAACTAAACCTAACTTGATCTCCTATAAGCCCAGAAGGTACATTTGGGTGCAAGTTTAAGTAAAACTCAAAGTACAGCGAGTCCACATCCAAGAAGGGTAAGTCGGGCTTCCAACCACACGTAACGGACTCTAAGCGCAGGCACCCAAATAAGGGGCCGCCCACTCGTAAACTCCCAGGAGAACCCGCCTAGCTCGCAAGATTAAATCTAGGGGCCGCCTAACCAGACAGTAAACTCCCAGCGTCACCTGCCTAGCTAGCAAAAGTGAACCCCGGGGCATCAACAAGACCATTCGCGTAGCTAGAAGGTAAGCTCACATAGGCACCTGTCTGGCTAGCAAGAGTGAACTCAGGGGCATCAACAAGACCATCAAAGAACCTTATATCAACCATCAACAATACCACTATGGAACGACGTCCACTCCCAAGTAAACGGTATAATGTTTCAAGCTCAAACCAACTCCAATCCTAAGTTGCATAGCCAAGCGTGTAACCTCAACTATCACAATAGGGTCGTAGAAGAGGGAGAGTGGATCGAAGGTCTCCAAAGTAGGGAAAACACCTAAACTAAGGCTAATTCTATCATACTCAAGTCTGCTACACACTCTACAAGGAACTAAGCCATTTGAATCAATGTCAGAGAAGAAACAAGGCCTTAAGCCTAAAAATATTGAAAGTCTATGGAAAGCACTATTATAAGCCTAGACTAAGGCCAATCATGCTCAATTATACAACAATAACAACATACAAGCCACACCACAAGATAAGGATGATCATATAAAACCAACTAGCATGGTTCTAATCCCAAGAATACCGAATCAAGCCTAAAACATGGATTCTAAGCAATGTAGTATGAATACTAGGTACCCGCCCCCAATTTACTCAATTCAATCATGAATTTACACATTCAGGCTCAGTCTAGGAGAAGGAAAGTTGTAGCATATCTTTAAGCCGACCACACCCGCTCCAAAATCATGTCTCTAGAGATTTTTATTTTTGAACTGCCTCAGAACGCTGCTACACTATCAAAATAGGATCATAAAATTAATATGGTCATTTAGAGACCAAAACACATAAAATGAAGACGCATCAATTTTGGAGTCAAAATGAAAATTGTGGGACCTTTGTCGGAATTTCTGAAAACAACTCCATAAAAAGGTCCAATACAGTACCCCCAAACTTGTGTTCCAAAATGGAACACAATTCGGAGCTGCAAATAGTGGGTAAAACTACATGAAAATAATTCACTTCTACAGGACAATAAAGAAGCAATGCATTCCCAAAAACACAAGAATTGCCTCAAAAGGATGTCGCTCAACAACTTCGGATCACTCATACACGTAGCCACAACTTCCATAAGCCCACAAGTCTTTGAATCACTCAAATCGGAGCTCTAACAGAGCAGAAATTGCAATTATAATATTCCAACTCGAGTTGGTCGCGTATGGTCTTTAAATAAAAGACTAGATAAAATAACCCATCACGATCGCAAAGGCTAAGGCCCATGATTGTGACAAAATTGGGCATCGCGAATGTGGAGGAATCTCCCACGAACACGGAGGGTCAACAAGTTTGACCCTCGCAAACGTGGCGGGCTCCTCGCGAAAGTGAATGCCTGGAAAGGTGAGCTTTGCAAACGCGACTCCAACGCTTGCGTATGCGAAGGGCATTTCTAGGTTGCACTAACTGATGCACATCAGCTGGTTTTGGCAACTTTTAAATCTCTAATAGGACAGAGGCGTATCTATAGCCACCCCAAGGTGTCACTGGACATCTTTCGTTGGAAAATTACATTGTATATATATGTCAAATTCTACATTTTAAGGATTTATATTTAAAGTTGGAAATCCTTTACAAAAGTTATACCTTTAGCGTACTAGTAATGGGTGTCCATTTGAATGAAGGAGTTCTAGGTACAAACCCCAAATAGCACAATATTTTTTTTATTTTGACAACCACACACTATTATTCTTGGACAGCCTTAATAAAAATTTTGGCTCCATCATTATTATTCGAAATACATTCGAAACCCCGTACACGCAAGTGAGATATGATACCCTACCAAATTCAATATTTTGAACTCAATGGAGAAGTCTAAACTTCCAACCGAGGTAATCTGATAAAAAGTGAGTTCCACGCCCAAACTTTATTGTAAGCAAAAATTCACAAGGCGGCTCGAAATTAGCCGAGGAACCCCGAAATCCACACGAAGGGTCATTCTAGACCAAATTCGACATTTCGCAGCAAAACGCTAAAGAAAATTTAATCTGGTCACGTTTACCAAGAATGTTGATCAAGGTCAAATTTAGGCCAAAATTTAAAGTTAAAACACCGAATCGCACAAACTCAAATCGAAATTTGCGGGAGCCATGTCGATCATGTTGCTAGCCAAAATGACCTTTTTGGAGCTGATGAAACGGTCAGAATTAGATTTTGAGTTCGTGAACTTGAACTTTTGATCGAAACCAACCGTTCAAGGTTCAAAAGCTCCAAAACACAGAAATTTGCATAAAATCAAACGGACGACCAGGTGACCGATCTGTCAGTCTCAGCAAGTCATAAATGACTTGGGTTCGCTATAGGAATGCTCTAAACTAAGAACGGAAGGCATTAACAAAGAAATGACATGTAGGGTCATTACACTAATGCTCATTTTTAGGTCACATGTTTTCGGAGGGTCGTTTGTTAGAGCGTATTAAAAATAATAATGTATGTTAGAGGAGCTTTGTTATTATTAATACATTATTTGATACACTTTCTTTAACCTATGTAAAACTAATATTTGTGCATTATATAGCTATACATTCTATTATGTATTGAAATGTGTATTATTAATACCATGAATTTTCATGTGTTAGTAATACAAATGATTTCATTACATGCATTAGATTGATTATTGACATAACTATCATCAAATCCCTCACAAGATACTTTCCATTTCACAAAGATAAAGAGTGTGAGGAGTGTTTTTGTTATCAAACATTTTTTATAGAAGTTATGCAATGCATTTCATTTTTAATTCATCAAACTAAACACTGCATAAGAAATTATTTTAGGATAATTAATGCAAGCAATACTAGTACATGCATTACTAATACACTTTATTTGATATTATTCTTATACTCCGTACCAAACATTCGATAGTCCACTTAGTCACCACCTTTTGTGAAGAGACACTTGAACCTTTTTTTTAAACTAAAAATAGGGGTAGGGAAAGGGAATGAATTATAAAGTGGAAAATCAAATCCTCATCAATAAAGTGAAATTTTAGATAAAGAATCCACTAAGATAGATAACATGTATTTCATGTGAAGTGATGCATTCAAGATTCCGTCTATGAACGTCTACTTATAACTTACTCTTGGTTCTGGAAAAACAAAATTACTGGGATAATTTCAGAGACCTCCCTCGGATTTCACTCTCTAACACTCACTTTCCCTGTGGTTTACGAGATTACGCCTACCTCTCTTATTTTAATTTTTTTGTTACCATTCTTTAAATTTATTTAAAATTAATATAAATTAGATTTGACAAATTTGTCCCTCTTTAAACTAATTTCTTCATATTAATAAAAATGATTTATTTAATAAATATTTTAAAAATAAATTAATATGAAGAAATGTGTATCTTTGTTTGGTAAAAAGGACGCGCGCGCGCGTCTCTCTCTCTCTCTCTCTCTCTCTCTCTCTATATATATATATATATATATATATATATATATATATATATATTAGTAACTACATAATTATAAAATGAATTTACCTTTATGGTATTTAGAAGGAAAAACCTCAATAACAATAATAAAGGTAATTAGTAAATTAAATAGAGACTTAAAAGAAAAAGTCATACAAATTATTGTACAACAAATAGCTCATGAAGAATTCGAAATGTCTCAATCTAGAATGGATAAAAGAAAATTTACAAAAATCATATGGTGAGAAAAGAATCAAGAAAGAGCCAATTTAACTCTTAAAGACCCCAGCGTCATCATCAGAGTAAGACCAATGCTCTACAATGAAGAAGACAAAATTGAGTTTAAAACTCAAATCAAAGAATATATATATATATATATATATATATATATATATATATATATATATATATATATTATAATATTAATTTATTTGTGTTTATTATTTATTTTTAAAGTATTTATTAAATAAGTCATGTTTTTAATAATATGAATCAATATCAAGAAATTAAAATAAAGAAGTATATATATATATATATATATATATATATATTATAATATTAATTTATTTGTGTTTATTATTTATTTTAAAAGTATTTATTAAATAAGTCATGATTTTAATAATATGAATCAATATCAAGAAATTAAAATAAAGAAGGGCAAATTTGTCAAGCCATAATTATTTATATTAATAGGTTTAAAGAACGGTTACAAGAAAATTAAAATAAGAGAGGTAGACATAATATCGTAAACTACAGAGGAGGTGAGTGTTATAGAACGAAACCCAAAGGGAGGTCTCCCAATTATTTTTCTTACTGCCTAAAATCTAACAAGAGTCTATTGGGATTCATAAAATACAATTATCCCTAATAATTAGCCATGGTTAGTGTACCAATTCTCACTAGTAATGTCTCTCTCAAAAACACATAGTTAAGAGATAAATATCATTAACGTTGGTAACCTATAATTAGTAACAAGTGATTATTTTATGATTTATCATCCAAAGAGGGTGCTATCTTCAAAGTTTGTGTGCATATATAAAATTCACTTTATTATTATTTGTAATAAGAAAATGTGTGGTTGATCAACCAAAGAAGGAGCTCTTCTATTCTTGTATTTGGTGATCAGCTTCCCAATTTTTTACATAAAACTATAATGGCATCTATAACCAATCGAGATATTTACTGTGTCTAATTATGTAACCATCACAAAGAGTCATCGCATGTGATGTGCAATTAATTGTAGTCACTAGTCAGCATTCAAATTTAGGAATATTAAAGTAACTCTTCTCCCAGCTACTAGCTATCTGTCACCATACAAAATTTAGGAATTGTAGACCTTTTTTATAGTTTAAAATAAGTGATTTTTTCTAAAATTTAAAGAAAATTGATGAGACTCTTTTTTTTTCCTACTTATTCTTTTTTTTTTTTTATTGAGGTTCTTAACTATTTTACATTTTTTAGGAGAATAGTTTAAGAATAATCAAAAGGATAATGGAAAGATACCGTTTAAATTATTTAATGATATCGTTTAAATTAGTACGTATCCAGTTTCAATAAGTAACTCATATGTACACTGTTCCAGTTTCTTTCTATTTTTTATTACAACCTAAACAATTTGAAATTAATGAGAGACGTATGGGCTACTAATTTAAACGGTATCTTTAAATAATTTAAATAAAAAAGAAAACATTTAAAGAGCTAATTTGTTATCTTATTTAATTATTTAATAATTTAACTAATATCTTTTTTATTTTTTTAAAATTTTAGTTTTAAATAAAAATTTCATGTTAATAAATTTTATTGGAAAAATCAATTAAATAATATGTATTTTTAAAAAAAAAATTCAAAATTTTTAATTTTTTTTATCAGCCCCTATCACTCCCCTCCGCGCGATAGCCCCAATTTTTTTTTTTATAATACCCCCTTTCCCATACCACCTAGCTACGGTCCAAAAAAACTATTAATGTAGTTTTTCTTTCTTTTATGAATAAACTTCTGTTACCCATTAAACTATCCATTTTTTAATTAATAATATAGATTTTATTCATTTTTAGTCCATCTTAAATAGGTTAAACACCTAATTCATTCATGTTAAGATTTTGCCTTAATTTTCTTACCTTATTTTAAGTTTATTTTTTTCTAAAAGAAAAGACAATAACATCCACAGTTTAGTCGTTTAAGAGTTTAGTTTATGGGGAGATTTATTCTCTCATCAGTTTTAATATTTTTTTATATTAGTTTTCATATAATAACATTATGTTTTTAGTATAAGTTTTTGTCATCTAATTTATTATCATAGGATTTGCAATTGTAAGCTTCCGTATGATGCCCTAATAACTTTCGAACCCAACAAGTGCTATCAGAGCACATAATTCAATGATCCAATGGTTGAACAAGATTGAAAACATGTTCAAGTGGTTTCAAATCAATTTGGAATCAACGTGATGATAATGAAGATTTTTGTGATACTACATGTGGAGAAAATTTTCAAATATATTTTCAACAATATCCAGTTGCTTCATCTTTGAAAACAAAATCAATTTTCAACTCATAGTCATTCTTTAGAGCATGAGCTCCAACTTTCAACCCCTTCAAACTTTAATGTTCGGGCTCCACTTTTAACTCATGTATCTTTACTTTTAACACATGCGCTTCACTTTTAACTCATACATCTTACTTTAAATTAACGCATGAACTCCTCTTTCAACTCATGCATATTACTTTTAACGCATGAGCTCCACTTTTAACCCTGCTAATAACTTTTAACACATGACTCCAATTTTTAACCCATATCAATTTTTAAATCATGATAAGCAACAGTGATACATGAAAAATTTGTGAAGAACAAGATTATCAAGCATATGAAGAAGGCGGATCAAGGTTTGTCAAGAAAATTCAGCAAAAAGGGGAGATTTGTTAGGGTTTCGCCCTGATTTTCTTACCTTATTTGAAGTTTATTTTTTTCCTCAAAGAAAAGACAATAACATCCACAATGTAGATGTTTAATAATTTAGTTTATGGGGAGATTTATTCTCTCATCAATTTTAATATTTTTCTTTTATATTAGTTTTCATATAATAATATTATGTTTTTAGTATAAGTTTTTTGTCATCTAATTTATTATTATATGATTTACAATTGTAATCTTCTGCATGACGGCCTAATCAGTTTCTAACCCAACAATTCATTTAAGATGGACTAATTTTAATAGGTATTCATCCATATAGATTATTAAGGATAGAGTTAGAGATATAGTTGGAATATTACTGATAGTTGGCCAAAAATGTAAATGGAGAGGAGTATTAATTAGACACTCTGAATATAGTTCCCCATGTTAGAGTACAATGCGCCGGAAGTATAAATATTTCTAGTTAGTTGATTATAAGATCTGACCAACAAAAATAGTAACTTCACTTATCTAAAATAAGAAGAAAAAATCAATGTCTGGTTAATTTTGTGAAATACCACTACTTTTGAAATGAAATAAAAAGATAAAAACATCATTTATTTTAAAATGGAGGTAGTATAACTTATATTTTAAAGTAAAATAATAGAAAGTTTGAGAAGATTGGTAAATAGAGAAGAATGACGACAAGAAATAGTTACGTTTTTTTTTAATTAATGAAATAAAAGTTTGTCACCTAATATACCAAACATAGAGTTTTCTCAATTGAAGCGTCTGTCTATAAATTGCTCATCATCTTGCATTAAGCTAATTAGAGAAACAATAATGGCTACTACTCCTGGATTTCTCACTGATTGGCCTTGGAAGCACCTCGGTAACTTCAAGGTATCAATCATAATTTATTTATTTTCGTTATCATTATTTTCAATTATGAAACATATGAATTAAACTAATTGGGAGTGATGAGAATATATACTAACATGAATATTGGTTGTTTTTGTGATAATAAAAGTACGTGATTTTGGGTCCATGGATTTGTGAGAGTGTGTATTGTTTTGTAAGGAAAGAGGAGTATGAGAGAGATTGGACAAACTTTCTCATATTGCCTTTTTTAGTATCAAGAATGGTTCACAATCAGGTGTGGATTAGCTTCTCCCGTTATCGAACTGCGAAAGGCAATAACCGCATTGTTGACAAAGGCATTGAATTTGATCAAGTTGACCGAGAAAACAACTGGGACGATCAGATTATATTGAGCGGGATTTTGTTATATGTTTTCAATACATTGACTTATGGAGCTTCAAATTTGGCATTATGGAGATCAGATGGTGTGTTGATATCAATATTCCTTCATGCGGGTCCTGTTGAATTTCTCTATTATTGGCTTCACAGAGCATTGCACCATCATTATCTCTATTCTCGCTATCATTCTCATCATCACTCTTCCATTGTTACCCAGCCCATCACATGTACGTATTGTATTCTAATAATATAAAATCTCTCTCTTTACCGTTTCACATATAACGTGTTGATAATGCATAAAACTTTCTTCTTTTGCAGCTGTGATTCATCCATTTGCTGAGCATATAGCATATTTCCTCCTATTTGCTATTCCAACCTTAACAACAGTGTTTACTGGGACTGCTTCTCTGGTTTCTCTCTTTGGATACATTACTTATATTGATCTCATGAATAACATGGGACACTGCAACTTTGAGTTCATTCCCAACTGGATTTTCTCCATATTTCCACCTCTCAAATACACTATGTATACACCCTCGTAAGTCACTTCTCCTTCACCCCACTAATACAACCAGAGCGCGCAGATGGATCTTATATATTGCTTCAACAAAATTATATTCAATGGTTTCCAACACCATGCATAGAAAATATGTATTATTTGCTAATTATATATGTTACTTGGATCCTCAAATAAAACATCGTACATGTGTATTTTTATAGAAGTCTGATATTAACTGCTTATTTTATTGGAGGATTTGCGCTAGCAAGACATAAAATTAGATATTGTTAGAACAATCTATACAAAAATAAAAAGGGGGCAACGCCCATACAAGAGAAAGTCCCCTAATAAAAGAAGCAACATATTATTTACTTAGTTTATTCATCTCTAAGCATGTTAGCATCTTATAATTGACAACTGCATGCATTTTGACATTGAATTATCAGGTTTCACTCCTTGCATCATACTCAATTTCGTACAAATTATTCTCTATTTATGCCAATTTATGACTATATCTATGGGACGATGGACAAGTCTACTGATTCGTTATATGAAAAGTCACTAAAGAGACAAGAAGATGCACCTGATGTGGTACATTTGACACATTTGACTACCCCAGAATCCATCTACCATATCAGGCTAGGATTTTCGTCATTGGCTTCAATGCCTGAAAACCATAAATGGTACATCTGGTTCATGTGGCCACTGACTTTGTGGACTATGATCATCAATTGTATCTACGGACGCATTTTCATTTTGGAGAGAAATAGCTTCGAAAAATTTAATTTCCAATCTTGGGCCATACCAAGATACAATTTACAGGTTATGATAAGAAGATCTTCAACTTCAGATTCTTTTTTTTCCTTTTAATATTAATTCATTAAAATTAAAATAGTGCTGAAAATTATTTTAATGTGCAGTACTTGTTGAAATGGCAATCACAAGCTATTAATAGCTTCATAGAGGATGCTATACTACGAGCAGAAGAAAAAGGTTCCAAGGTCTTGAGTCTTGGCCTTTTAAACCAGGCAAGTACTTAATTGGCGAGTCGGGTAATTTGTTAATTTCTATACAGGAATTGATGTCGGGTAATTTGTTAATTTCTATACAGGAATTGATAGCGTAAAATTAATAAAGTGTGATCACACGAAAAAATAATCACGGGTAAGAGATATTAGTAACACGGAAAAAAAGACATGTTATGGTTTTTTTGTGCTTAATCTACAGGATGAGGAACTTAACAGAAATGGAGAAGTTTACATAGAAAGGCACCCTAAACTAAAGATGAAGGTGGTGGATGGAAGCAGCTTGGCAGTTGCTGTTGTGCTAAACAGCATTCCAAAAGGAACGACACAAGTTCTTCTCAGAGGAAATCTTACTAAAGTTGCCTTTTCTCTTGCCTCTGCTCTCTCTCAAAGGGGCATCCAGGTTTTACTTACGCTTTTAACCATTTTCTCTTGCCATACTATAGAAATATACCCTTTAACTATTATTTATGCTTTTCAATTTTGAGTGTGTACAAGTAAACAATTAAACTTGCATTAAATTGAATAAGTAAACATATGTTTCCTATGTGATGTCCTACATGTATTATGTCACTTTTGTTTGGAGAACATAATGTTAACTGAGACCAAGTTAATCTTCAGATTGGATATGGCCAGGTTCACTTAAAAGCTCATGAGTTGGCTAACCAATTCTTGATTGAAGAATTTTTATATTGAGTTGGCTAACCAATTTTTGTATTCTATGATCTATAAAATGTTAATTAATTCATCTTGCTTGATAATTTATACACTAATTCTTACTTATTTAGGAGATTAAATTATACATGAGTTGCTTTCCCAATTAAAATATTCTGTCCTTGTATCAGTTCCTCATTTTTAGTTGATCTTCTTATTCTTAAAATTTCAGGTAGCTACTTTGTACAAAAGTGACTACGAGAAACTAAAACTTGCTACTACGAGTAATTTCGTGTTGTCAAACACATTCGATCAAAAGGTAAAATTTCCCTTTTCATTCTTCTTTCCATTTCTTCATCATGAGTTTGAAATCATAATTGAAGCAAGAAAAAAGTAAAAATAATTTAGTTTAATCTTTTCTTATTTTATATATTAAGAATTGTTGGTAATAGATATGGGTAGTTGGAGATGGGTTAACAGAAGAAGAACAAATGAAGGCAGTAAAAGGGACACATTTCTTCCCATTCTCACAGTTGCCTCCAAAGAAAGCTCGCCACGACTGCTTCTACCATCACCCTCCTGCAATGCTAGCTCCACCTTCTCTTCAAAACATGCATGCTTGTGAGGTTTGTCAACATTTATGTATTTATTCTTCTATATTACTCTCAGAGAAGGCAAACTGGTGGGTCGAGTAGGATATGGGTTCGTTAAAAATGTGAAAATAGAAATATGAATATTCATATTATCCCTTGCTTCTTATTTTGTAAAGAATAAGTAGTTCCACATTCTAAGTTTTTTTTTCTTATTATTTTATCCTTTTAGGCTGGGTTTGTAGGAAATAAAATATTTATTTTTTCTTTTTAATGTATTAATTCTTCTATATCACTCATAACATTTTAATAGGTTTGATTTCTTCTTTTAAGTAATAATTTCAGGTATAGTTACTAACTATAACAATAAAATGAGATAACGATTGTCTTATGAATCCTTAGGGAAGGATCAATTTACAAGATGATATCTAAATCAGCTCGTTTAAGGGAGGCTGAAACCTTAGATTTCATTAAAAGAGAGAACTCTAATAACTTCAGCTTTTCAAAGGGAGACTGAAACCGTAGAGTTCAATTGAAGAGAAAACTCTAATCTATTGTTTTTTGCTAAAAAATGACTTGCTTTTATTCATCAAAACCCCTTTAAATAGGAGTCTTATTACAACAATAGAAAGTCTAATTCTTATGAAAGTAGGAGACCTAAATCCTATTCCAAACTAAAAACTATAACTTAACCTAATCGGTATTAAATTATGAAACATAAAATCCTATTCTAGAATAATATATAAAGCTACTTAAATTATAAATAAAAATAAATAAATAAATCTACTCAAAAATATAATTAAATACTTAAATTAGTTGACTTCCTGGCATCCACAATATATTGTATATCAAGTAAAGTTAAGATAACCAAACTATATATATGCATTTGTTAGAAAACAGAAGGTCAACTTTCTGACTGAAAAATATGAGGTAAAAGAAAATTAGACACCGAAAATTTTACATTCCGGGCCTTTATAGTTTCTGAACTATACACATAATTTAGTTACTTTAATTTAGTGTAAAAAATAAAATAAAATTGTAATGTTACTCGTATGGTGGGTGAACTTTAGATACTTTAAACATTTTGTGACTAAACTATTACTACTATGATTATATGTGGACAGAATTGGCTTCCAAGAAGAGCAATGAGTGCGCCAAGAGTGGCAGGAATTGTGCATGCCTTAGAAGGATGGAATGTACATGAGTGTGGAGATAAGATGATTGATGTTCACCAGATTTGGGAAGCCAGCATCAACCATGGATTCAAACCTTTAGCTTTTGCTGAATGAGATTACAAATATATAATGCCCTTAATTAATTAGAAATCATCCAAAACTAAGACCTAAGGCCCTGTGTATTGCATATGTCTTTGGCCAATTATATTATTACACTATCAAATTTACTTTGACTGCTCCTTTTTTATAGATCAAATTGGATGGTGATTTCGTGTTGAAAAACATTTGTTGAATGTTGGCCTTAAAAAAATTTGGTTTATTGTTTGCCATAAATGAGCAAAGCATGTTAGTGTAATTTGAAGAGAATATATAATAGTGAATGAAGGAAATTAACTAAGCAATATATATATATATATATATATATATATATATATATATATATATATATATATAAAATTAGATACATCAAATCCCCCTGAACTTGGCAACAAAACTTACTTTAGCATTTTAACTACACGGCCGTTTAAATATACACTTAACAATGTATGCGACTAAAGTTTCGTTCCTGAAATACAGCTATCAAGAAGAAAAAATACCAAGCAAACAATGATATTTATATCTAAATTTGTGCGAAAGTTGCAATCTTTGTAAATCTTTAAAAAAAGAGATGTAATTCCCTGATTCTTCTCTTCACAATTGTTTTTTTTATTTGATGAAATACTTGCGGCTCAACACTTGGAGCGAAGACTTCATTGTATGTGGAAGACTTGCAGATCACCAGTGAAGAGCAAGGATTCTCTATGTATTTCTGTGTGTCCTTCTGATCTTATGAAGACCCCTTTATATAGGCGTGGGCTAGGGTGGGTATTTTGGTCCAAGTAGTTTAGAGGACCTTGGGCTTGAAGAATGTGAGTTGGGCTCGCCTTGTTAACTTAATATGAATTTATCGATAAGACTACAATATCTACAAATGTCCCTGCTTCAAGGCTTGTAGGGGTGCTCGATATGCCTAACTTGTAAAGACAAGACTTGGAGTAATTGTGAAGTAAATATTTTTTACGTAGTTGATCTTTCATGAAATATTTGAAACTTCATTAAAAGTGACTACGCCGATACATTGAGGTTATCCAAATCAACATATACAAGAGTCTTTCTGACAACATTCTCTAATTTGTAAGAGATTACTTGACTTATAACTCATTTTTAATTTGAACTGTTTTCAGCTCATGAAGACTTATCGCATGGTATTTCTTTGTAGCTTAATGATTTTGTTCATCAACTAAAAAAATTGTTGTTAATTCGATGAATGAGAGTTGCGTCTGCAAGCTTGATCTGGTGATATCCCACTTATAATTTCAACACAAATTTTAGGTGTCGCTTTTCTTGATGTTGAAGCCCTCACGGTAGGTCCTCCTTTGGTTTTGCGTGATCACTTGAACAAAATGTAAGGACTTAAAATCCTCATTTCGGTATGCAAACACACGTGTATCTGTAGGAGGTGTTTTATTTATCAAACATCTTCATAGTTGCCATATTTATTCGTGCAACTTGAAGTGAAAAGAAAAAACTTTTATAGTTGACATATGCAACTTGAAGTAAAAAAACATGTTGAAGCCCCGCTTTTCCTTCTTTTTTTTCTTAAGACTTCTCATGTTGGTATCAAGAAAAAAAAAATTCACACATTATTAATTCTTTGGTTTTCTAGATTTTTCATATTTGATTTCAATGAAATTTCTATAACTCGATGCGACTCCTATGGAAATTTCCATAATTTGAATCCTATGAAAACTTGCCATAATTTTCATAATTTGTAGGAACTAAACTTTTCATCATTATAATTTTTCATAATTAATAGGAATCAAATTGATGTCTCCATATTTTGAAATATATATATACCCACATTCCCTTGGTGATTGTATATCGATTTGTCGCATCTTCAAGTTCAATTGAGCCCCCCCTCTCAAGTACGTCCTTTTCCCAACTCTGATTTTCGTCACTTTTTCTTCAGCTTAGCACGACTGTGGTAGAAAATTCATATATCGTCTTAGGAATATCTAAATCATGATCTGTTTAATTTTTCAGAAACTAGACTAATAGAGCTACAACATATCTGAAAATCATGATCAGAAAACTCCCGGGTTCTCTCAGGTGATTTTTTGAAATCAGCGTACAGTTCTAATGAACTGACTGCACCAGCTTTGTGCAGCTTCAAAAAAATCACATCTCAGCGTAGGAATAACGAACTCACAAGTAGTTTGCGGTGTTGAAAGAAAACTGGTAGGGATACATCATATACGAACACCATGATTAGATTGAATCTGTACTCATTCAGTTTTCTATTCCAAATCAGCCTTCCGACAACCACAAACATTTGGGGTTAACATATTTACTTCGGACATGTTCTTACAAATATGACCTTTTCCTTTTAATTAATTTAGTAGATTTTGGATAGAGCAATACAACTTCGATCCCGCAACACGATGCACTTCTGTGACCAAGATTGGGCGCATCCTCTTTTTGAAGTAGTGGGCAACCAACAAAATCTACATGTCAAAGTCCTACTTTTGGAGGTTCAACCTTTGGCTATCGGCGCCTTCTCCCTTGTTAGTGGGACGTATGATGAATATCTTCTCCTTAAAGAATGGTAAAAAATCACTATCAAAGACACCATGAGAAACTTCTAGAGCAAGGCTACACGTATGAAAGTTCCTTTATTGAAATATGTTATTCATCATGACATATCATCTTCCAAATTTTCTCATCCTGATGGATGTTTAGCAATTGAAGTGTTTTCTCTTCTAATTTTGGCAATGTATGCTACACACTCCTAGGTACTGGAATGAGTAGAGGATGTGATGCACCGCTACAAGAAGACTTTGGATCTTATCAAGGTTTATGATGTTGTATATACTTCTTTGTTCACATATGACTATGACAACAACGTGCTCCATACTTTTTGTGAGCTTTAGTGTGTAACGACCCTAAAAATGAAATAGGAAGAACTAGAGCCTCACATGTGTATTGAAGTTGGTAACTTGATTAAATAATGTAAATCGGCTTTTTGAGTTTAGTTCAAAGAGATTTGGGGTTCGTAGATGCTGCCAGTTTTTGACATTTTAATTTTTAGTTGGGGCTTTGGGAATTAATTAGTTATTAGATTAAGGGCTTAGGGGGTCGGTTAGGAGTTAATTAAATGACTTATATAAGGTTTTAAGTCTTTTAACAAGTCATTTACTCTCTTTTCTCAAAATCAAAATCCCAAAGTCTTCCCTCTCTCTATATTTCTCTCTAACTCAAAGAAGAAGATGAAGTGGGAGCTAGGGTTGAGGATTTCATGGTGTTTCTTCTTCAATTTTCGTGGGATTCATGAAGGTTAAGGTATGAGAATCCTTTATCCTTGATTCCTTTTCCATTCAAGGAGCCAAATCAAACTGTTTTGAAAGCTCTTCAAAAACTCAATAAAGTCCTAATTTCGGTTCTAGCATGGGTTCTTGCATTAAATGATTTTTAATGATGATTTATGTTATTATTGATGTTTATTGATGGTTTTAAGAAAGAAAAGTCCATGAACCCATGTCTTTCCAAGTTTCCTAAATTTGGCTTATGAAGTGGGTTGAATGTTTATGATTGAATGATGATGGATAAATGCTTAGGTTGAGTTGAGTAGTTGATTTCTATTATTATCTATGTTTATCTATTGAGAATTGTTGAAGAATTGAGGAATGGTGATTGTGGCTTTGGAAAAGGGTAAGTTGACCTAACTTCATTGTTAATGTAGAATTGATATAGAATTGTGATAGATTGATGTGTGATCCACTTATGGTGGAGGTGTTTACTTATTGAATGTATTAAGATTATGGCCTTGAAGGCATTATATGAGGAATTGAAGTGTTGACATGATATCATATATGTGAATGTGATGTAAAGGATTTGAATGAGAATCTAATGAAGTAAAGGTAATCATGTAGTGAATATAAATGTGTTCACACTACACCATTTTTGGCCTAGGGCCACACTAATTCTGGACAACGATTGTAAAGTGTTGCCTAAAATATTTTTGGGGACGCTTTCAAAGCGTAGCCCAAGTTTTTAACTTTTAGCTACACTTTATATTGGCAACATTTAAAAAGTGTACTCTTTAATGGTTTAAGCTACACTTTATAAGTGTTGTTACAATATGATAAAATTAGCAACAACTATTAACATATATGGCTACACTTTTAAAGTGTCTATTTTAATAATTGTAAAAACAACACATTAAAAGTGTGGCCTTAAAATTTTCACTAAAATTTTCCCTCCAACATTATTTTAAGTCTCCCTCCCATTTTATTGGCCAAGAAAAATAATTCATAAAACATTAATTTTAATAAAATACATAATACATATGTGGGAAAAACATGTGTGAGTTCTCTCTTTCTCGGAGTGAAGAGTTGAAGAACTAATCTGAAGAACTGAATAGATGAAGAACTAAAGTCGAAGAACTAATTTCGTCAAGCGTGAGTTCGATTCTCTTCTCTGATAACAATTTCGTCAAGAGTGAGTTCGATTCACTTTTCCATAAGTACTAAAAATAGTCTTCTTGTTATTGATTGATTTTTTGTTTTGTGTTTAGAAGAAGATAATAAGAAGGAATTGATAACTTTGGGGTTGTTGGCTAAGAACACGATTTCAGACAGAACGGAAGCTAGGAACACGATTTCAGACCGAACTGAAGACCTCAACAGTTGAAGAGATTCTCGCTGAAGGACACGATTTACATCATAGTTCTTGCTGAAAATAGGATTTTGTTGGAATAGGGTTTATCAGGTAACAAATTCTATCTTTGAATGTCTAAATTTTAGCTTTAGGGTTTTGATATGCTTGTATTTTTTATACAATTTTTGGGAGTGTAGCTTATATTTTAGCTTCATAAGTTGATTTTTGATGATCAAGATCTCAAAAAATCTTTGCTTGATTGAGACCTTTGGACTCGGCTCAATCTGTTCATCGCGTCCTTGTTGTTGTTGTACTTATTAGTTCGGTTTCTTCTAGCATTTGGCAATGGAGGTATATTCTTGATGTTCGTAGTGGAATTATGATATGATTCAGTACTTCTCGGAGAACTCTGAGGACTCTGAGATTTTTCAGTTGGCTTTGAAGTACTTGAAAATGTGATTGTAGTAGTTGTAGTAGTAATAGTAGTACTGCTACTTCCTGGCTCTAGTAGTTTAAAGACTGTTGAAAGTCAACTCTTTATTGGCTCTTGCAACATACAATTCTTGGCTTTGAAGTACTTGATCTTAGTGTTTGATAGGAGCAAAAACTGAGAAATGTACCTCATTAGAGCTAATATCGTCTGGTTTAGTATCCTCTTCGTCTATTACTTTCTTTTTGCATTTCTTTTGTGATTGAGAGCGTTGTCGAGTCTTGTGCCTACATGAAAGGGAAACAGAATAACATGAACATGAATGTCGAATCACTTCAATAGAGACTTAAGTGTGGGTTTAGATGATTTAGGCAATGTAACAGGACATGAAACTTTATTGGCAAAGTCATTATTATTGTTTTGTTAGTGTAGTGTGTTTTGCTGCAATTTTGTATTTTTCTTCTTGTTCACCAAAAACAAGGCAATCTTAAACTAAGCTCAAGCTTGACATATTCTTCGAAAATGGACTTGGGACCTAATTCAAATGCAAAAGCTAACTTTTGAGGTGCGGATTGTCCAAGATCATATGAAGAGGATCTAACAACCCTAAAAAAGAATTCAGACATTTCAAGAAAACAATATTAGACGTATATACGAGTTCACTTACCTTCTCTTCTCAAGCTTTAATGCTGCCACATGATCCTCCTTATAGACTACAAGCAGTTCGGAGAGTTCACATGCCAACGGGCTTGTACTAAAGAACTGTATTGAAAAAATTTCCGAAATCAAGAGACAAATTTCTCTGCTTGTCTTACTTTATTCTTATTTGTTGGGATTCTGTGATAGCATTTTATGTTAGACGTCACGTTCTTCATTCCTGCACCTCAAGTTGGATGAGTGGATCAAGACGTCAAGGTTTTAGATTTCATCTTGTGTCTCTAGTGCTTTCATTTTAAATCTTATACTTGTGAGGATCGATTTTGTCCAGTTTTTTCTGTTCCGCTTTCTCTTTTATGTTTACTATGTCTTTTAAGTTCTGTTTAACAGTTGGTTTTCATAGGTTTGTTAAATTTTTTTCAAATAAATGCAGAATGATGTATCGAGTTCTTTCCCTGTTGTGGTTGCTTCATTAACTCTATTTTCGAATCCCTTTGCATCGTGTTATATATATGTTAGCTTCTTTTTTTTCTCTTTCAATTTGATCACGAGTTGAGGAAACATGTGTGAGTCAATTTGTTGCAGCTTCTGATTGTTTAAATACCTTTGAGATAACAGGTCCTTTTGTGAGAAAATGGGTCTGTTCATTTGGTTTATGAAGAAGTGCAGTAATCTTGATCTTATTGAGACTCATTGTATTCATCAAGTTAGTTCTTTTGCTACATGTCCTAAAAAAAATCAATGATTGTATTTGTGAGTAAATCGATTTGTTCCTCTCTTTGTTAAAACTGGTGGTGTAAATCGAATGCAGGTAATGGTAAAAAAATGTGTTTATTATGCTAAAAATGATCTCATATCTTTGTTCTTCATTACTATATATGACACACCTTCCTGCTAAGAAAATGCAGCTGCTTCTTCCAATTCATGCAAGAATTAATTTTCATACTATAATTATAAGCTTTTACATTAGTGATATATAAACATCTATGGCTATGTTTTTATTTGAGTAGAAAGACTGAGGAGCTTGAATAGAAGAAGACGCAACAAGAAACCAAAGCTATTGAAACTTCAAGAAAAGCTATTCCATCAATGGTATTTATTTCCAAAAGCCAAAAGTTTGTCATTTGAGTGGTTTACAAATTAAGACTTAACCCTTTTGGTAATTATACTTCATGTTCTGTTTAAGTGGCAGGAAATGTGCAAGAAACAATTAATGATAGACAATTCAGATTTCATGGAAAATATGGAGGTATTCTAATTAATCAGCCTATATGTATGTTATTGCCTTGCATGTGGAATTAGATGCAACTCACACTTCCATAATTTCATATTATGCTGTAACTCACATTTGAGATACACAACTCAATCATTTTTGATGTCTCTAATGTAATCCATAAAAAATGCACTATTTCCCCTCTATAGTTCTCTGAGTTTTTATTTCTAGTTAGGGTGAAGGGGAAAGGGAGAGGTGGGGCTGAATTATGGTTGATTAGCGAGGAAGTTGAGAGATTCATGGTACTGTAAGATATGCATGTTACAGTAGGAGTCGTGATATTTTTAGTACTAGTAATTTCTGTCGATTGTTAAATGTTAATTGGGTGATGAATACAGAAAAAGTTTCTGAACCTTGTGTCTAAACTGGAAAAAAAAGATAACGCGATCACAACATTTATGTTGTCGGATGAACAATTTGCTGAAGTTAAGAGAAAGGAAATGGAACAAGGAAGTGAGAAATAGGGAGTGCAAGCAGTAGATGTAGCAATGGAGAGATCAAATGATCAAGGCAAGGAGCTAACAACAATTACACTAATAATTTGGTCCAAACACCACCCGCAGTCTCTTCTTCTACTGCCATAGCTCCTC
The DNA here is from genome assembly GCA_036553675.1 of Solanum okadae. Taxonomy (NCBI): domain Eukaryota; kingdom Viridiplantae; phylum Streptophyta; class Magnoliopsida; order Solanales; family Solanaceae; genus Solanum; species Solanum okadae. The sequence goes on along the minus strand of CM071687.1, from coordinate 16,183,559 downwards.
TTTCATTGCTGCCTTACACGAATAATTTTCATAACAACAACCTAGCATTCCATGTCAAGCCTGTCCCTGAAAGATGACTAGTCATTGTTACTGTCTCCACCATATCTGGTGAAACATGCTATGAAGCTGGGGATAACATGATGAACTACTCAACTGGAAATAAGACAACAACTCTCATCAGCATAAATGATATCCCTCATAACGTTGGTGAAGGATTTCTCCATGCCTGAACATCAAGACAAACTATAACCACAACGACTACCGTCATACCTCATGTGAGTATCATGTATCCTATCTCCATATCTGTCTCAGTCTGCACTCAATCTAATTAAATATTTTTTGTTCTTGATAATTGAATGCCACTTTAATTCTTTGGGTATGTTACTCAAGATGAGTAAAGCACGACAAGTTTTAGGTGATAATAGGGATAGCAAGGTTAGTATCAACAGGAAGGAGTACAGTCATCAACAAGCAAGCAAATATTGTTCTTCTTAAGAAATGTTTGTTTAACAAGTAACACTATGCTCCACTTCCAAGTTCCATACACAATTTATACCAACTAAAACCCCTGAGGACAGTGGAATATTTAACACGACTGAAATTCCATCAACTACATCTGATAAAACACAAGAAAGATGCCAATCCAGTCCATCTGAGTGTTTTTCAACTTTTTTTAACTATTTGAATGTGTAACTGAAAGCTGCAATCTGGAATTAATCTAGAACTGGAACTGTAATCTGCAATCTGCAATTTGACTGGTAATTTAAACAAGTTTTTAGCATTCATTCTACTTAAGCACTATAAACTAGTTAGTTTATTTATTGGACAGGTATCATATAATTTTTTAAAACGACTAATAGTAGTTGACTGGGAGGACAATGGTGTTTTAATTCTATTTTGATTGATTGTATGTTTACAAGAAGTTTACAGAATATAATGTGTTGAGCAGCGCCTTTGCAAGGAGTCTTCTCTCGGCATCACACATACTCATCTTTCCCCATTCTTTTTTGTAGAACTGCCTGATCGCACTAGTGCCTTGTTGCAACCAGTGACTAAGGATAGCATGTCCAAAGAGAGAATCACAAATTGCTGAATGAAAATTCAGGAGAACCAGAAAAATGGGTATAGAGATTTATGCATTTTCCATCCTAGGGATTATAGCTTTTCTGTCACTATTGTATAAGTTTGAATACATTATATTTGATTTTGTGAAATATATTCATTGCTAGAATATATTGAACTATAATTGTAAGAGTACTTTTTGAACTATTGTGTAAACATATTTAGAATATTGCTTTATAAGCATGTGTATGTACACAAGACATGCTATCTTTTGAAGTTTATTGCAAATATATATATTTGAATTACTTATTAGCTAATTTAATGCTTGAGATTATTTATTGCGAAACAATATTGGTGTTTTTTAATTAGAAATCGTGGCATATAAATATTTTATAGCCTAAATAATATTACCACACTTAAAAGTGTAGCCAAAGGATTTTAAATTGGTGTATGCAGATGGGCAAGGACTACACTTTAAAGTGTTGTCATACATAAGATAGAAAAGGCAACACTTTGAAATTGTGGGCAATAAGGAAGCAAAGGCCACGCTTGAAAGTGTAGTTGTATGAGATAGAAATGTTGCTATATGAGGTACTGGAAAGTGTGGCCTTTTTGCCTTTTAGGCTACGCTTTTAAGTGTAGCTGATAAGGCGACACTTCAAAAGTGTTGCCTAAACTCTAAGGTTACGCTCCCTTTGGGCACCCCTGAAAAAGTGTTGCTTAAAGTCCAAAAGTGTGGCCTTTTATCAAAGGCCACACTTTTTCATAGTTTAGGCCACACTTTTCTAGGGTGGTTGTAGGCCTAAAATGTTGTAGTGTCATGGGATCCCAAGGTGAGCTTGAATAAAGTATTATTGTTTTGTGATTAAAAGTATGTTCTCTCTTAACACTTATGAATGAAGATGATGGAATGTGAAGTGCCTTATATTGTTGAATGTCATGTCTTGACTTGGTAGATTTAGGTGCTCTTCTTGATAAATGAAAAGCTATGTTGAAAATAAATCGATAGGCTATGGCATTCCTTTCATATGTAATTGATGAACTCTGTTTCTGAGCTGGGTAGTGCTTGGTAATTTATGCATATCTTGTTCTCTAGAACTTCGTTTACAATGAATAAATATGATTTGGAAAGCAAACTCGTATACCTACAACTCTTATGTTTATGTAAAACTCTAATTTAACTGTTATGAACACGAAATATGGGACGCAACATAGGGCAAGTTCTGCCCAGATTTCGGAAATCGAAATCTTGCATGATCAGCTGTAGTGTTTTGAATATATCTTTTTGTATAAAATATATTTTGCGGTGATTCTTGTTTATTTGCAACCTTTAGAGATGTACCTACATCTTTCATGAAGGTTATAAAGTTTAGTTTTGTCGTTTTCCTTTTCAAATCTAACTTGCAACTTGAGGTACCAGGCTGGACAGATTCACTGTTTTGGGAGCATAGTTGTATTTGTACATGCTAGGCTTACTTGTGATGATGATCCTATTTTACGTCAACATTACTGAGCTAATAGAAGTTAAAGAAGTTATTTAATTGTATTTTTAAGGTTGTATATACTCATGAACAAGTTGAGAACCTTGAAACGTTGGTTGGTCTACAGTCTAAACTCGCAAAATTGTGTTAGACTGGTTCTTTGCTAAAGCACTGAGTTTGTGTATAAACTTGTACTTGCACTCTTTTAACTGCGGAAATATTTGAAAGTTGATCTTGGTATCTTGGCTACCTCTTGTCACTTTGCATTGTCATGTTGGTATCATTTAAGACGTTAAAGACACTCATGTAACTCGCCCACTTGTACGGACTGTTTGATCACTTGGCATGCCTCTTGATTCGAATCACTTGCCATCTTGACTCTGGATTTTTAGTCCGTCTTATGAATGGAAGTTGTCCATTTTAAGTACGAATTAGAAAGCCATTTTTAATATGGTTCTTGGTTCCTTGATTATTGGGCTTTGACCCTTCTTGATACCGGGCGTCGGGCCATCTTGATACTTGCTTGTGCTTGGTGTGACGACATGATGTATATATTGGGCGAGTCTTGTTATTGAATCTCTTGGAAATTTGTGCTATGAGCATTCTTGACACTTGGATCTTTAAATGTAGAACTTGATATCCTTAGTGTGAACTCTAGTTACTTGATAGGTTCTACAACGTGTAGATAGTAGTATGGGATGCTATCTACACATGGCACGAGTAGGCTTTGAAGGTGCCAAAATGAGTTCCCTAAGTCTATATGACTATAGTGTGAAGTCCCCTAAATGCATGAATGTGTCCTAAATGACTTTAAAAAAGAATGTTGACTTATTGTCTAAATGATTTGTTGAATGAATAGCTTATGTTAATGAAGTGAGTTATTTAGTATGCTATCTTGAAGCATGATGGTTCTTGTCTATAGTAGCCTTGAGGAACACTTAGGTGGGTATGAAGAGGTTGTATGGACGGCCACTTCATGTCTCACTCAAGTGTGTCTTAGGGTAACTTTAGATAAGGGTTCCTGGATGATAAAATGAGTTACATGGTGAAAATGTTGAGTATGTCTATAATGTGGTTAATGTCTTATATGTTGGTTATGTTCTATAATATGTCAATATTCATGAAGTTTTACTAAAATGGCATTGGGCATGACTTTCAACCAAATGTCCTTTTTAGCATGTTTTTGCATGGTTTCCATACTTAGTACTTAATTGTGCTAACCCCTTTCTTTTCCTTTTGACTAAAGTGTAGGGATTTTTGGAGATGTTGATATTCCATGGTTGATGGATAGGTTTCTAAGGTGTTTGAAGATGAAGACTTCACTACTAAAAAAATAGTGAATACCGACCTACAAATACCGACCTCCGGAGGTTGGTATTCCCTGAAATATCGACCTAAAACCGACATCCCAGCTTAGGTCGGAAAAAGCTTGGTCGCTATTCAATACCGACCTCCAGAGGTCGGTATTTACTGACCTCTCGAGGTCAGTTTTTATTTTATGTCGGAATATTCATTTTTTTAAATTTCGACCTCTGGAGGTCGGTATTTTTATTTTTGCATTTTTAGATTCTGACCTCCGGAGGTCGGTATTTTTATTTTTGTAATGTTGAAATTCTGACCTCCGGAGGTCGGTATTTTTATTTTTGTAATGTTGAAATTCTGACCTCCGGAGGTCGGTATTTTTATTTTTGTAATGTTGAAATTCCGACCTCCGAAGGTCGGTATTTTTATTTTTGTATTTTTGAAATTCTGACCTCCGGAGGTCGGTATTTTTATTTTTGTAATGTTGAAATTCTGACCTCCGGAGGTCGGTATTTTTATTTTTTGTATTTTTGAAATTCTGACCTCCGTAGGTCGGTATTTTTATTTTTATAATGTTGAAATTCTGACCTCTGGAGGTCGATATTTTTATTTTTTGTATTTTTGAAATTCTGACCTCCGGAGGTCGGTATTTTTATTTTTATAATGTTGAAATTCCGACCTCAGGAGGTCGGTATTTTTATTTTTTGTATTTTTGAAATTCTGACCTCCGGAGGTCGATATTTTTATTTTTGTAATGTTGAAATTCCGACCTCCGGAGGTCGGTATTTTTATTTTTGTATTTTTGAAATTCTGACCTCTGGAGGTCGGTATCTTTATTTTTGTAATGTTGAAATTCTGACCTCCGGAGGTCGGTATTTTTATTTTTGTATTTTAAAAATTCTGACCTCCGGAGGTCGGTATTTTTATTTTTGTATTTTAAAAATTCTGACCTCCGGAGGTTTGTATTTTTATTTTTGTATTTTTAAAATTCTGACCTCCGGAGGTCGGTATTTTTATTTTTTAGTTTTGGAATTCTGACCTCCGGAGGTCGATATTTTTATTTTTTATTTTTGAAATTCCGACCTCAATAGGTCGGTTTTCTGCTACAAAATAGGCAGCAAATTGCTGCAATTTTTAGTTGCCCACCTGCATATTTATACCAAAACAACCCAAAGCCAAATAAACTTCATCCAACCAAAACAACCCAAAGCCAAATAAAATTCATCCAACCAAGACAACCCAAAGCCAAATAAACTTCATCCAACCAAAACAACACAATATTTTCAACATATACATTAAACTATTTCAAAGTAAACTTCATCCAACTTCAAAATAAACTAAAATACGATCAAATTAAACAATTCCAAAAATATAGAAGTCTAAAATGTCAAATAGATACAACTACTCCTCATCACCCTCACTCTCCTTATCAGACTTACCATTCTCATCACCCTCACTTTCCTTATCAGACTTATCATTCTCATCACCCTCCTGATCAGATCCATCACTGCTGGCCGGACATGGAAGAAGAATATTTCCTGATTCAAAAAGAAAAGTTAGTTGGGCCTGAAGCGTTGCATACCTCTAATTCTCTACCTCCTTTGCTGCTGCAAGCTCCTCCTCTCTCTTCTTCTCTCTTGAAGTTAAAAAATCATCAAGTGTCTTTGCATGATTTATAAATCTAGTGACACCTTCTGCGAATTCTGGAATCATACCCGCTCGATCAGGATTGTTTCTATTATACATCCAACTACGATCAGGATCCATCTACACAAACAATATGTCACGACCCAAAAAAGGACGTGATGGCACTCGTTTTATCCCAACAAGACAAGTCAGCCTAACACTCACCCATTATAATAAAAAGCAGAAATTTCATAATTAACTCAAAATACCCCCAAAATCTGGTTGTCACGTGTACAAGCATCTAAAGTATTACAATAGATTGAAAGAAAACGTAAGTCTCAAATGATGTTGTCTCTAAAATAGAACAATATCATAAATGGGAGTAAGAAGGTCCGCTGAGATGACAAACAGCTACCTCACAAGTCTCCAAGAAGCCTTGGAAAATAAGAGAATGAAAAATACCACAAAATCCAGGTTCGTAACCTACAAAAAAAATTGTAGAAGCAAGGGGTGAGTACCAAACCACACGGTACTCAGCAAGTATACCTCTAAACACAAGCTAAGGGAATAGAATACGGATACTCCTTACACCCCAACCGAACCTCCACAACTACAACCTGCATAAAACCATCCCAACCTAACAGTTCACAGTTTACATAGCACCCAGCTCAACAACAATCACTTTAAACAATTACATATCCTCAACAACAAACTCAATATTCATCAATCACAACCTTCACAAGAAGGCACTTACAAAAATCAACAACACAGAAGATCAAGTTCATCAAATAGAGGTAATCAAACATCAAGTACTTTTCAACCACCAATAAAACACATAATCATCAACAATGAATGATGCCATGGGATGCAATGTAATATGACACCATGAAATGATATGCCTCAGAACACCAAGTACTCTCTCAATCGTATATACATGATACTCCTCGGAAATACATCGAGAGTTCATGACCCATGGGGGACTCGCGAGGTCCATATACCGACACGGACGATCTCCATGTGTCTGTGCGGACGATCTCAACGCACTATCATAAATCAAACAAATTTCGCACGGACGATCTCCACGTGCCCAACTTATACTCAATCTCATGTCAATGCATGTGCAGAATATGATTTCAATAAAACGGATGATGCATCTCAATCAAATATCAATATGATATGTAATCACCTCAGCTATCACCAGTATACAGGTTCAATAAAGAATACAATCACACATAATAAATCAAGTCAGTTAATCACATTGCCTTGTATTACCCCTTTTTCATCATTAGAATTAATCAATGTGGACAATTCAACCCATCACCAAATCTCATTACCCCAAACACATATTACAAGGATATACACGAATTCCACACACTTAACAATGGTTTAGAAATCCACTTGCCTCAAATAATCGAACAATCACTCCGGTACTTGAGTCTTCCATTTTTGTTGTACTTCCAACTCGAAGCAATCTATTCACATAAATAATCACTATAAGATTTCAAAACTAATAAGACCATAGTACTATAGGTTTTGCCTAGACCTAAAAATTCACCCAAACCTAAAATCAAGTTCTTATATCTGGGTGCCAATTAACATGTCAACTCTCATGTTTTCTCAAATTCAAGCCTAAGGTTAAGACTACAACTTTAATTTCTTTCATATAATATAATCCACCCGATATTTAATTACATATCAAAACTTGGAATTATAATGTGATGACAAAAACGTTTTTTCTAAAGAAAAAGAACCGAACCAAAGTAGTGACCGGAAACAATTTGTAGAGTCAAATTTGCCATTACACTCATCATTATCACATAAACCTCATAACTACCCTATCGTAAGGCTATTAGTGGCCAATCACGTGTCATAGTTCTCCACTAACATCTTTATATAAAAAAGAAAGCACCATTGACAATTAATCTGAAACAATTCCAACTTTCCAGATTGTTACTCTAACCCACTGCATATACCAATCTCACTCTCTCTTCCTCGCCTTATGACTACCTTATAATCATTCCAATAATTACCTAAAACAATTACCCACTAAAACTTGTCCCCCAAATTCAAAGAACCCACGTGTAGCAACATTAATTGAAAGCAGCAATAGCTTCTAAAATCAGTATGCTACTCCTTATCCTCCCCTTGAAAACATATTAATTGATTCATGAATTTACAATTCATTACGTATTTAAAGAGTTCCAATTTGAAATCTCACCTGGATGCAGTTCGCAACTTGCGATGCCGAAACCCTTGTCCACTCCTTCTTCCCGTTTTTACTTCCTTTCTCAATTAATTATGTACTAAAAGTGATAAATTTAACTCACTTATTTTATTAAATATAGGCTAAATGGTATAGGGTCTTAAATAATTTATCACTTTAGCCCATTAACTATCGATTAAGTCATTTATCTACAATTATCCATCAATTAATTAACTCAAGCTAAACAAATAGTTTAAAATTCTCAAAAATGCCATACCGGGTTGTTACACAATAATGATAATTTTAATTAACTTTAACTACATTAGTTTTGACTTAATTCCAACAACTAAATTCACTAACTAACCCACATTATTTATTTTAACTTATTTAAACAACTTAACAACTTTTAACTTTAACTAGTTTAGTTTTGACTTAATTCCAACAACTAAATTCACTAACTAACCCACATTATTTATTTTAACTTATTTAAACAACTTAACAACTTCTTAACGTTAACTAGTTTAGTTTTGACTTAATTCCAACAACTAAATTCACTAACTAACCCACATTATTTATTTTAACTTATTTAAACAACTTAACAAGTTTTTAACGTTAACTAGTTTAGTTTTAACTTAATTTCAACAACATAATTCACTAACTAACCCACATTATTTATTTTAACATATTTAAACAACTTAACAACTTTTTAACTTTAACTAGTTTAGTTTTGACTTAATTCCAACAACTAAATTCACTAACTAACCCACATTATTTATTTTAACTTATTTAAACAACTTAACAACTTTTAACATTAACTAGTTTACTTTTGACTTAATTACAACAACTAAATTCACTAACTAACCCACATTATTTATTTTAACTTATTTAAACAACTTAACTACTTTTTAACGTTAACTAGTTTAGTTTTGACTTAATTCCAACAACTAAATTCACTAACTAATCCACATTATTTATTCTAACTTATTTAAACAATTTAACAGCTTTTTAACTTGAACTAGTTTAGTTTTGACTTAATTCCAACAACTAAATTCACTAACTAACCCACATTACTTATTTTAAGTTATGTAAACAACTTTTTAACGTTAACTAGTTTAGTTTTGACTTAATTCCAACAACTAAATTCACTAACTAAACCACATTATTTATTTCAACTTATTTAAACAACTTAACAACTTTTTAAGTTTAACTACAATAGTTTTGACTTAATTCCAACAACTAAATCCACTAACAAAACGACATTATTTATTTTAACTTATTTAAACAACTTAACAACTTTTTAACTTTAACTACAATAGTTTTGACTTAATTCCAACAACTAAATTCACTAACTAAACCACGTTATTTATTTTAACTTATTTAAACAACATAACAACTTTTTAACTTTACCTAGTTTAGTTTTGACTTAATTCCAACAACTAAATCCACCAACTAAATCAATTTTATCATCTACAGGATCAAATAGTGTTGGTACTTATGTTTAACAAATATATTATTTCTAAATTTAAAGCTAAGTGTCAACACTAGATAGACAGAAATCGATCTTGCAAGAAAATCAATTTTGTCATCAATAGGATCAACTAGTGTTGGTACTTATGCTTAACAAACACATTATTCCTAAATTAAAGCTTAATATCAACACTAGATGGACACAAATCGATCTTGCAAGAAAATCAATTTTGTCATCAATAGGATCAACTAGTGTTGGTACTTATGCTCAACAAATATATTATTTCTAAATTTAAAGCTCAAGTGTCAACACTAGATGGACACAAATCGATCTTGCAAGAAAATCAATTTTGTCATCAATAGGATCAACTAGTGTTGATACTTATGCTTAACAAATATATTATTTCTAAATTTAAAGCTAAGTGTCAACAATAGATGGACACAAATCGATCTTGCAAGAAAATCAATTTTGTCATCAATAGGATCAACTAGTGTTGGTACTTATGCGTAACAAATATATTATTTCTAAATTTAAAGCTAAGTGTCAACACTAGATGGACATAAATCGATCTTGCAAGAAAATCAATTTTGTCATCAACAGGATCAACTAGTGTTGGTATTTATGCTTAACAAATATATTATTTCTAAATTTAAAGCTAAGTGTCAACACTAGATGGACAGAAATCGATCTTGCAAGAAAATCAATTTTGTCATCAATAGGATCAACTAGTGTTGGTACTTATACTTAACAAATATATTATTTCTAAATTTAAAGCTAAGTGCCAACACTAGATGGACACAAATCGATCTTGCAAGAAAATCAATTTTGTCATCAATAGGATCAACTAGTGTTGGTACTTATGCTTAACAAACAATCGATGGACACAATAAAATTATCACAAAATTAAAGCTAAGTATCAATACTAGATGGACACAAACACATTATTGAAAACAATTGTACTTGAACTTTAGAAATTTAGAAGCACCAACCTTATTTCCTACTTTGATGAAAGAAGCAATATAGTCTTGTATCAACTTTTTTAGATGTTGAGCTTCCTCAGTTGCCTATCACGAAAAGTTTTAAAATTAGTTATATATAAACTTCAAATTCAAGAATATTAGTTTTATATATATATATATATATATATATATATATATATATATATTCAAGTTTTAATAAGTTCAAGTTTTCAATTCAAGTTCATATCTAATTTCTAAAATTAATTAGTTATATATTCAAGCTAATTAGTTCCAAGTTCAAGTTCTAATTTTAAGTTCAAGCCTAAGTTCAACTTCAAATTTTAAGTTCATGTTCTAAGTTCAAGTTCAAGTTCTAAGTTCAAGTTCAAATTATAATTTCAAGTTCAAGTTCTAAGTTCAAGTTCAAATTCTAAGTTCAATTTCTAATTTCAAGTTCAAGTTCAAGTTCTAAGTTCTAAGTTCTAAGTTCAAGTTCAAGTTCAAGTTCAAGTTCAAGTTGTAAGTTCAAGTTCAAGTTCAAGTTCTAAATTCAAGTTCAAGTTCTAATTTCAAGTTCAAGTTCTAAGTTCAAGTTCAAGTTCAAGTTCAAGTTCAAGTTCAAGTTCAAGTTCAAGTTCAAGTTCAAGTTCTAATTTCAAGTTCAAGTTCTAAGTTCTAAGTTCAAGTTCAAGTTCTAATTTCAAGTTCAAGTTCTAAGTTCAAGTTCAAGTTCTAATTTCAAGTTCAAGTTCTAAGTTCAAGTTCTAATTTCAAGTTCAAGTTCTAAGTTTAACTTCAAATTCTAAGTTCAAGTTCAAGTTCAAGTTCTAATTTCAAGTTCAAGTTCCAAGTTCTAAATTCATGTTCAAGTTCTAAGTTCAAGTTCAAGTTCTAAGTTCAAATTCTAATTCAAGTTCAAATTCTAAGTTCAAGTTCTAAGTTCAAGTTCAAGTTCTAATTTCAAGTTCAAGTTCTAAGTTCAAGTTCTAAGTTCAAGTTCAAGTTCTAAGTTCAAGTTCAAGTTCAAGTTTTAAATTCATGTTCAAGTTCTAATTTCAAGTTCAAGTTCTAAGTTCAAGTTCAAATTCTAAGTTCAAGTTCAAGTTCTAAGTTCAAGTTCAAGTTCTAAGTTCAAATTCTAATTTCAAGTTCAAATTCTAAGTTTAACTTCAAATTCTAAGTTCAAGTTTAAGTTCAAGTTCAAGTTCAAGTTCAAGTTCTAATTTCAAGTTCAAGTTCAAGTTCAAGTTCTAATTTCAAGTTCAAGTTCAAGTTCTAAATTCATGTTCAAGTTCTAATTTCAAGTTCAAGTTGAAGTTCTAAGTTCAATATCTAATTTCAAGTTCAAATTCTACGTTCAAGTTCAAGTTGTAAGTTCAAGTTCAAGTTCAAGTTCTAAGTTCAAGTTCAAGTTCAAGTTCTAAATTCAAGTTCAAGTTCTAATTTCAAGGTCAAGTTCTAAGTTCAAGTTCAAGTTCTAATTTCAAGTTCAAGTTCTAAGTTCTAAGTTCTAAGTTCTAAGTTCAAGTTCAAGTTCTAATTTCAAGTTCAAGTTCTAAGTTCAAGTTCAAATTCTAAGTTCAAGTTCAAGTTCTAAGTTCAAGTTCAAATTCTAAGTTCAAGTTCAAGTTCTAAGTTCAAGTTCTACTTTCAAGTTCAAGTTCTAAGTTTAACTTCAAATTCTAAGTTCAAGTTCAAGTTCTAAGTTTAAGTTCAAGTTCTAATTTCAAGTTCAAGTTCCAAGTTCACATTCAAGTTCAAGTTCTAAGTTCAAATTCTAATTTCAAGTTCAAATTCTAAGTTTAACTTCAAATTCTAAGTTCAAGTTCAAGTTCTAATTTCAAGTTCAAGTTCAAGTTCTAAGTTCAAGTTCTAAGTTCTAAGTTCAAGTTCTAAATTCATGTTCAATTTCTAATTTCAAGTTCAAGTTCTAAGTTCAAGTTCAAATTCTAAGTTCAAGTTCAAGTTCTAAGTTCAAATTCTAATTTCAAGTTCAAATTCTAGGTTTAACTTCTCATTCTAAGTTCAAGTTCAAGTTCTAATTTCAAGTTCATGTTCTAAGTTCAAGTTCAAGTTCTAAGTTCAAGTTCAATTTCTAAATTCATGTTCAAGTTCTAATTTCAAGTTCAAGTTTAAGTTCTAAGCTCAAGTTCAAATTCTAAGTTCAAGTTCAAATTCTAAGTTCAAGTTCAAGTTCTAAGTTCAAGTTCAAATTCTAAGTTCAAGTTCAAGTTCAAGTTCTAAGTTTAACTTCAAATTCTAAGTTCAAGTTCAAGTTCTAATTTCAAGTTCAAGTTCTAAGTTCACGTTCAAATTCTAAGTTCAACTTCAAATTCTAATTAAGTTCATGACATTCAAACATTCATCATCTAAATTCATGACATTCAAATATTCATCTTCTACTCATAACACTTCAATTACTAATTTCTAACTTCAAATTAACACTTTACTAACTAGTCCTAAAATCAAATCCAAAAAAATCCCAATTCAACCTCAAATTACATATTCTCAAGTTTAAACTAGTCCTAAAATATTAAAAATGCTAATTCTTCACTAACTAACAATGCCCAATTTAAAAATGCCTAATTTCTTTTTTAAAAAAACCTTAAAATAAAAATCTTCAATTATCTATACCTAACTAACAATAATCAAATCAAATTAACAATTGAATAACACAACCAACAAACAAAAACAATAATATACTAACAAACAATCAATTATAATCACTAGAATTAAAGCTAAGTATTAATACTAGATGGACACAAACACATTATTGAAAACAATTGTACTGGAACTTGAGAAATTTAAAAGCACCAACCTTATCTCCAACTTTGATGAAAGAAGCAAATATAGTCATGTATCAACTTTTTTACATGTTGAGCTTCCTCAGTTGCCTAGCACGAAAAGTTCTTAAATTAGTTAAATATAAACTTCATATCCAAGAATATTAGTTATATATATATATATATATATATATATATATATATATTCAAGTTTTAATAAGTTCAAGTTTCAATTCAAGTTCATATCTAATTTCTAAACTTAATTAGTTATATATTCAAGCTAATTTCAAATTCTAATTTCAAGTTCATATTCCTAATTAAGTTCAATTTATAGTAAATTCAAGTTATAATTAATTATAAGTTCTAATTAAGTTGTAATTCAAATCCCTAAAATTTTAATTCAAACTAGCTAGCTAGTGTCCCAACTTCAAACTATTAATTAGTCCTAAAATATCAAATATAATTCAAACTATTAGTCCTAAATTCCAAATTCAAACTAGCCTTAAAATCACAAATTGAAAGTACTCCTAGAATTCAAAAATCAAACTATAGTGCTAAAATCCCAAATTCAAACTATTAAAAGTCCTAAAATCTCAATAATAATTCAAACTAGTCCTAAATTCAAAATTCAAACTAGTCTTAAAATCACAAATTCAAACTAGCCCTAAAATCCCAAAATCTAACTAGTGCTAAAATCCTAAATTCAAATTAGCTAGCTATTCCTAATCCCAAATTCAAACTATTAGTCCTAAAATCTCAATAATAATTCAAACTAACTCAAATAATACCCAAATTCAAACAACTCCTTAAATACCCTAATTCAATCTAATCTTACAATTTCAAAATCAAACTAATTAACTCAAGAAATACCAAATTTCAAACAAATCCTAAGATACCCTAATTCAAACTAGCTAACCCTAACATTAAAATATTCAATTCACAAGCAACAAACACAAACTAACAATCAAACAATCCCTAATTCAAACTAACAATCAAAAACCCTAAATCATTCACTTACTAACTAACAATCAATCAAACTAACAATCAATAAAACTAAGTATATTAGTACTCTAATTTTGAGATACTTCAACTAAATAGAAACAAAAGTAATCTTTTATGGAGGTTCTAAAAATTCACCTTGAGTAAGAAGGTCGGGGATGGTGGTGCGAACTGAGAAAACTGACATGGAGGTGGCGTCGGTCGGGATGGAGGCGACGCGACCTCCTGCTGCTGGGTGCGACCTTCCTCTACCTCTGCAGCTGCGCGCGACGGTCCTCTGCTGCTGCGATTGTGGCGTGGCGTGGTGCTGGTCAGAGATGGTGGCGTGGCGCCGGTCGGGGAGGGTGGGGATGGGCGCCAATGGGGGTGGGGCGGGGGTGAGGAGTGAGACTTCACTTAGGTTCACTTAGGACTTAGGAGTGAGACTTGATATTATCCTTCTTTTTATAAGAGAATCGTTTAATTTACCGACCACGGAATGTCGGTATTTTTAAAAATAATTATCTATGTTTAAAAATATTTAATAAATACCGACATCGTGAAGTCGATATTATTTAAATAAAATAATAATTTAAATGTACCGACCTCTTTAGGTCGGTATTTATTAATTTATTTTAATATAAACTCCGCTCTTGAGGTTTATTTTATTAATTAAACACACACACACACACAATATATATATATATGATCAACATAATTTTAATTTAATAAATTTAATTTATCGATCAAGTTAATGTTATAAATTTAAATTATATAACTCCTAATTATATAAATTTATTAATTTTATTGATCAACAAAGTTTATCAATATCAAATATATATATATATAATTTAACTACACATCAACAGAAGTTTAACTTAATAAATTTAATTTATCGATCAAGTTAATTTTATAAATTTAAATTATATAACTCCTAATTATATAAATTTATTAATTTTATTGATCAACAAAGTTTATCAATATCAAATATGTATATATATATATATATATATATATATATATATATATATATATATATATATATATAATTTAACTACACATCAACAGAAGTATAATTTAACAAATTTAATTTATCGATCAAGTTAATTTTATAGATCAATAAAAGTTTATTAATATCAAATTTAATATATAAATCTCCTTGAATTGATCATCGGTATTTCTTTAATTGATAATGTATTTCATATCTAAACCACTAGTATATAAGACTTGATTTGTTAAACTACTCGAGGATTATATATTTATTAAATTAAACTTCTGTTGATGAGTAGTTAAATTATATATATATATATAATTTAACTACACATCAACAGAAGTTTAACTTAATAAATTTAATTTATCGATCAAGTTAATTTTATAAATTTAAATTATATAACTCCTAATTATATAAATTTATTAATTTTATTGATCAACAAAGTTTATCAATATCAAATATATATATATATATATATATATATAATTTGATTACACATCAACAGAAGTATAATTTAACAAATTTAATTTATCGATCAAGTTAATTTTATAAATTTAAATTATATAACTCCTAATTATATAAGTTTAATTTTATTGATCAACAAAAGTTTATCAATATCAAATTTAATATATAAATCTCCTTGAATTGATCATCGGTATTTCTTTAATTGATAATGCATTTCATATCTAAACCACTAGTATATAAGACTTGATTTGTTAAACTACTCAAGGATTATATATTTATTAAATTAAACATCTGTTGATGTGTAGTTAAATTATATATATATATATATATATATATAATTTAACTACACATCAACATAAGTTTAATTTAATAAATTTAATTTATTTATCAAGTTAATTTTATAAATTTAAATTATATAACTCCTAATTATATAAATTTGATTTTATTGATCAAAAAAAGTTTATCAATATAAAAATAATAATAACAATAATATATATATATATAAATTTAACTACACATCAACAGAAATTTAATTTAATAAATTTAATTTATCGATCAAGTTAATTTAATAAATTTAATTTATCGATCAGGTTAATTTTATAAATTTAAATTATATAACTCCTAATTATATAAATTTAATTTTATTGATCAACAAAAGTTTATCAATATCAAATTTAATATATAAACTCCTTGAATTGATCCTCGGTATTTCTTTAATTGATAATGTATTTCATATCTAAACCACTAGTATATAAAACTTGATTTGTTAAACTACTCGAGGAGTATATAATTAATCAACGTATTTCATACTCCGATAAGGTATTGTTTACATGTCATCATAATTAGGAGGTGATCACTACACTTAACATCCATTCAATTAGATCGAACGTATATAATAATACTATCTCGCATTTCATACTCGAATGGATTATATGTTAGCTCTTCACCTCTACATCATGACATGAGATATTATGTTCATGATTAGACGACGGACTGATAGAATTTGTACATTACTCTAGAAATATAAGTATAATTATCTCCTAATTCATATCAACGTAGTTTCATACTCTAAATATGGATTATAGATATTTTTTTTATTTATTCCTTGAATTCTAACTTTTTATTTATAAAAGTATACAAAATTGTTACACTTTTTGAACAATTAATTGTAGGTGTAAAATGAAATTTTAGTATTATGCACAATAGCAAAATTATGAGTATTAATAGGAATATTTTAAACAAATCGACCTCCGGATGTTGCTTTTATTGAAAGTAATTAGATTTAATAAAAAATACTGACGTCATGAGGTCGGTATCACATTAAATTTTAAGATAAATAAAAGTAATCATGTTAATTAAATAATATTGACATCGGGAGGTTGGTATTTTATATTAAATTATTTTTTAACTTGTATAAAACCGTCATTCGGAGGACAATTTATTTAAAGTTAATTGAAAATATTAATTTATTACATAACACAAATCGTCCTCTGGAAGACGATTTAAATAAAATTAAATCAAAATAGAAAATAATACCGATATCAAGAGGTCGGTTTTTATTGTAATTCATTTTCTGGGAAAAATTCCGACCTCTTGAGGTCGGAATTTAGTTTTCCCGCTTTCCGCAAACCGACCTCCGGATGTCGCTTTTAAAAGTAATTAGATGAAATAAAAATACCGACCTCATGAGGTCGGTATTTTAATTACATACTATTTAATTTTATCGACATTCGGAAGTCGGTATTATAAAATATTTAATTGGGAAAAAATTCTGACCTCAGGAGGTCGGAATTTTTAATGAATTACAATAAAAACCGACCTCTTGATGTCAGTATTTTATATTAATTTATTTTTACTATTTAATTTTACCGACATACGGAAGTCGGTATTATAATTTTTTTTGTTTTTTATTTTACACAAAACCTATTGAGAAAAAAATAAAATATTGTTATTTATTTATTTGTGTAATACCGACATCAAGAGGTCGGTTTTTATTGTAATTCATTTTTTCCCGGAAAAATTTCGACCTCCAGAGATCGGAATTTGGTTTTCCCGCTTTCCGCAAACCGACCTCTGGATGTCGCTTTTAAAAGTAATTAGATGAAATAAAAATACCGACCTCCGGATGTCGCTTTAATTAATAGTAATTAGATGAAATAAAAATACAAACCTCATGAGGTCGGTATTTTAATTACATACTATTTAATTTTACCGACATTCGGAAGTCGGTATTATAAAATATTTAATTGAGAAAAAATTCTGATCTCAGGAGGTTGGAATTTTTAATGAATTACAATAAAAACCGACCTCTTGATGTCGGTATTATTTTCTCAATTAAATATAAAAAATACCGACCTCATGAAGTCGGTATTTTATATTAATTTATTTTTACTATTTAATTTTACCGACATACGGAAGTCGGTATTATAATTTTTTTTGTTTTTTATTTTACACAAAACCTATTGAGAAAAAATAAAATATTGTTATTTATTTATTTGTTTAATACCGACATCAAGAGGTCGGTTTTTATTGTAATTCATTTTTTCTGGGAAAAATTCCGACCTTCAGAGGTCGAAATTTGGTTTTCCCGCTTTATTTTGCATAAAAACCGACTACTTGTAAATACCGACCTCTGGTGGTCGGAAATTACAGACCTCCATTTGAGGTCGGAAATTTTTTAGGTCGGTATTCACTGTTTTTTTAGTAGTGCTTGGTGAGTCCTCATATATTCGAGGACAATAACCAACATGTTCCTTTATGTCTTGTAGTTTTGTTATAGTTTTTAGTGGGCTTAGTCCCATTGTTGTATTCAAGTATTAGATGGTTTTGAGACATCTTGGATAAAGTCTCGAAAGTCTTCCGCTTGCTTTTTATTTAAAAGGTGTTCTTTCGATTGTAAAGGAAGCTTTAAATTTCTCCTCTATATTTTTTTTTGTATCGTATTTTAATGAATGATCCATGAGGCTTGTATTTGACCTCTTCGAGGTCGAATACGCCGGTTACGACTAGAGGGTGCTCTCGGGTCGTGACATAGCGCTCATCTACCAACACCCTTTCATTCATCGGAGAAATGTCCATATCAATTTGGGACTTACAAGCAGTTGGAGGTCCTCTATACAACGGTACTTTTATGAAAAAGTCATTTCTCAGCGAAAGAATTGATGCAGATTGATACTCAAGGAGAATAGTTTCTTCCCAAAAATTATCTATATTTATTTTCATCCTTCTATAGATTAGCGAAAGGTGATCTCCATGAGGTGTCCATCTTTAAAATTTTAGTTTTAAATAAAAAGTTCATGTCAACAAATTTTATTAAAAAATTAATTAAATAGATTGAGTGACTTTGTAAGTAAAACATTTATAGTTGAGTGAATTTATATGAAAAGAGCTCAGAGTTGAGTGTCTTTTGAGTTAAAAAAATCAAAGTTGAGACTTTATGTGAAAAAAACACATAATTGAGTGACTTTTGAGTTAAAAATTAAAGTTGAGTGACTTTCTGTGAAAAAATTCATGGTCGAGTGATCATCTGAAATATTATCTTTTTTTTTTGTTGGGGTGGGGCCGTGAGGGGGGAGGGTGCAGCTCGGGGTGGTTGGGGTCAGGGTTGGGGATAATAAAAATAAAATAAATTTATTTTTAAAACTAAAATAAAATTAAGGGTTGGGGGTGTGGGGAGAAGGTGAGCTGGCAGGGTACAGGGGTTGCCGGGTTGGGTTGGGACTGATAAAAAAATTAATTTTCTTAAAAAAAATAAAATTTGTGGGGTTAAGGGTTCAGTTGTGTATCGATCGGTTCAGTTTCTGTATTTGAAATTTATCGATCTGACTTATTAGTTATCAATTTGTAGATTATGTTAAATCGTTATAGAACCATTAAGATATTGGCTTAACGGTTATTGGTTTATCGGTTATTGATCGTTATCAGTCCAGTTATCAGTTTAACTGTTAAGATTAAACACAAAAAAATATCATCAAAAAATCACTTAAAAACATGGTGACAAAACAAATGAATCATGCACATAGTTGACAGATTGCATCTTAGGTAAAAAGAAACATTGACACATTGTAGAATAACTAAGATTTTGAGACAACAAAAAATAAAAGTATGAAACTAAGCTCTAAGTCAATGACTTTATACATTGAATAGTATAAATATAATTATTAATTTGCTATCAGATTATCGATTAACCCGTTAAGAAAAAACTTCAAACAGTTAAAAACTGATAACCCGATAATAAAAAAAATTAAAATCATTAACGAAACTACTAAATCAATAATCCATTATTGATAAACCAATAATTTTTTTAAAGTTCGAATTATCGGTTTCGTTTTGATTTTGAACAGTCCTAGAGTGGAGTGGGATAATTTATTTTTTGTTTTTTAAGCATTTAACAGGATCCCTAGTCCCTATGATAATATGAGTATCCATTGAGTAACTTGTTTTTATCTGCTTAAATATGAGCCAAATTAAATATTTCCTTTATTTTTATCTAATTTTTTTCGATTAAAGATATGTCAGTCATATCAAAATGCATTTTAATCTTGTGGTCTTAAATATGTCATGTAAAAGTTAGATTTAGAGAAATTGTTAAATAGAGAAATAGCCATTCTTTTTAAATAGAGAAAAAAAATCAAACAAATTAAAACAAAGAGATTAGTACATCAGTGCGCAACACAGTAAAGCTCTAATATTTTTTCTTTGGTGTTTATTAACATCGACTAAATAAAAGTGATATTTTTTTCATCAAATTTGTCCATTAATTGTTACTCCCCTTAGCCATATTATTTATCCATTTTTCTCTTTAAATATCCCTTAAGAAATTATAAACAAAAAGAGCATTTTCACTAATTTACCTTCAACTATTTTTGGTAAAAGTAAATTGACAGGTTAGAAAAGTGGGAAGTACTAATTGCAAAAGTGTGTGTTCTATCTTCTAATTCTTCTAATGCCTTTACTCCCAGTTCATCTGGAGCACTCAAATTATGTGGACCAGACTCAATAGTATAATTGTCACCTTAGATTACTTTAAAATATTTTTTGGATATATTATTTTCAGGACATGACTTATTCGCATTTTATTGTTGAACTTTTATTTGGTCTCAACCTAGATGCTTAACCGCATTCTTGGTTTTGATATTCAATAGCTTCGAAGCATAACTGTTTTATTCTCTCGAATGCGTTACGTAATATTCTATGTCTCACATCTTGTTTTAAATTAAATAAAATATTTGTTAGAATAATTTTACCAAGGTGTGTCACCACATCCTTGAATTTCTTTTAAATGTTTCAAAAAAGATGTGTAACCACATTCTTAATCGAAATAATTTCCTTTTTAATGTGTCTAAAATTTTGTCTAACGTTAAAAAAAAGATTTATTCCTTACAAAGACAAAATTAAATAAAGTAAAATAAATCTACACTTCTAGAATATAATATGAAATTTTGGATTATTTCTATATATATATTTTTTATTACTTTACAAGTTAATGTCGAAATTAGACATCAACTTTTCTAATCTCATAAAATAATAATGAATGGTTAAAATAAATTTCATTTTTTGTTTGATAAAATAATATAAAAATAATTTATTTATTTTTGAGCCTAACAATCTTTACTTTTTCATTATTGCATCTCACTCAAACAAGAATAACACGATGACCTGTTCAGTTTTAAGAGATCACCACTAACAAATAAAATTGAGTAAATAAAATAATCACCAATTAAAGCTACCTTCATTCATTATACAAAAATATAACACTTAACCCATTCTTCATTTCAATCAAATTATGAATAAAATAAAAATATAAGAAAAAGTATTATAGAATTACATCAAATTCCATAAATAAATTAAAGAGATAAGGTAAAGTTGAACCTTAAACGAAAAGAATAAGTACCATAAAATCTTGACCGAACCACGATTAGAATGTTCACAATTTTCGATGTGGATGTGTGTTGTGTTTATATAAAAGTAATGAAAAAAGGAAATAAAGAGATGAATATATTTGTGGGTATGTTACCGATAGTTTTTTTTCCGTAGGTGTGTGTATTTGGGGAGAAAAGAATGTTTTTTTTTTTTTCTGTGTGTTGCTTTTCTTGGTATTGCTGGTCGTATTTTGGAGCGTTGTTGGTGTGTATATTGTGTTTAGGAGTAGTGTATGTGTGTGTTTAGGATAGTTTTTGGATTGTTTTTTTTTTTTGTTGCTATATAGGGTGTGTTGCTAATTAGTAGTAGTGTGTGGTCCGTGTGTGTGTGTTGTAGTGGTGTATATAGTGTAGGGGTGAGTTGATGTGCTGTGGGTGTAAGTGGGGAGTGTACGAGAGGTATGGGATATGGGGGAGTGGGGAGTGGAAGAGAGGTTTAAGGGGTGGGTAATGGGTAGTTTAGGTTATTTTTTATTTTATTTTATAAATTACATATATATAAAAATCAAATTAATTATTTTGAACTAGAAAGTTAAATAACCAATTTGAAAAAGATAATTAAGAAATACTAGCTTATTTATTAATCTAAATTAAAAGAACACATATATTTTTGTAAATTTTCATTTCTTTTTAAAAAACTGAAAATAAATTTTTATCTAAAACGTGATTCTATTTTTGTTGTTTTCAAATCTTTTAAAATAAAGTTAATAAAATAAGGTAGAAGTCAAAATATTTAATTTATATTTTTATAAAATATTTAAGCTGTAAAAAGGGTGTAAAACTTAAGTTCGGTCAAAAATTACGTGTCTACAACGAGCCTCCGTAAAAGGTGTCAATGGTACGAGCCACAAAGCCAAGATTGAACCATTATCCTTATGGACATGTTGATTTGGACTTCTTACCGCAAACTGACGAGGAGAATGCCCCCTTTGTTGAGCTAGATGTAGAAGAATCACTTAGAGATGAGACTAATTTCATAGGCTTCTTTACTCGTTGGCTTTGCAAATACGTGCTTCCGAACAAGAAAGTCAACTATGTGCCTGCTAGCGTTTTTAAAGTTGTGAGCTTCACTACTAAGAAACTATGAAAAAAGACGGAAAAAAGCGACGGACTACATCAATTTTTTGGTCAAAATCGATGAAAAAGCAAGGTAGTCCAGTTTATTGCTTTTTTTCTTGATGCTTTTCAAAAAGCGACGGACAGCGTCGCAAAAAAGCGACGGACAATATCCTTTTTGTTTTTTCTTTAAATTTACTTTCTTGAATAATAAGACATCGTTCATCACTTTTATTGATTTTTAATTATTTTTAAATTCCAAAAAGCGACGAACAAAACGACTTTGTCCGTCGCTTTTTTTTGATTTTTTTTTAAATGCAGAAAAGTGACAGACAAAGAGAAACCGTCCATCACTTTTCTAGAATTTTACTTTTTTAAAAATGTAGAAAAGTGACACAGTCCTTCCCTTTTCTAGAATTCTTTTTTTTTTTAAAAGAAAAAAAACTATTGAAAAGCAACGAACAAAACCTTCCTGTCCATCGCCTTTTCTGCAATTTTTTTGACAACATAAACTGTCAGCTTTTGCTGCCCACCCATAAATTCAATTCAACCTATTCATATATATCATACAACAAACATACTACACAAAATATATAATAACAAACTTAATTAAACCATAAAAAATAATTGAATCACAATTTAAAGAATCATAAAGTCTTTCAAAATTTATTTAAAAAATCTAAAATGTTCATAAATTAGAGATGCAAGCTAAGGGGTGGAATATATGTATTCATCCACATCAGTACTGCCATCGGTGTCCTCGGTATAAGATGATGTAGTAGGCCGACGAGCGAAGTTGAATACTAGTTCTTTGATTTACTGAACGGTCTCATTCATGCTTTGTTGTTCAACAATCTTTTTTAGAACAGACTCTAAAAATGCTTCTGTAAACTTTTCTATTTGATACGACATATCAACTATCTGAACATCGTCAAGTGTCTCAGCTTGATGTGACAATTCAATACCTTCGTAACCTGTTTGAAGTCGTTGTACATCATTCCGAGAGCCTAGACCATAGATTCTTCCCTTGCGTGTCCTCCTACCACTTTTTTTTTGTCCAAATTTGCGTGGACACTTCAGACGTGATCTAGAGCGAATTGTCTATATTCTCATGCACCTACTGCTGATACTGTCCCTGCATATTAAAAATAAAAATTAGATCAGAAAATAAAAAAAAAAAAAATAAAAAAAAAAATATATATATTATATATATATTCTGATTGGGTTGGTGTTCCGATAGGCGAGAGGTGTGAAGCCAGATCATACTAAAGACAATGATTTTTTTTGGAAAATGATGGATTTCCAAAAAATAAGTAAAAGCAGAATAAAAGACAGTCCTATACTGAAAAGGATGAGCTTTTTCTCGAAGAAATATTCGCGCCCAATTGCTTAAATATCAATCGGAATGAAGCAACTGCAAATGCTATCAGTGGTTCTTCCTTCCTATCCCATCTGTCTATAAGAGTTGCTTGATTCGCCCCTATCTTTAATAGGACTGGACTAAGTTCGGGCAGATCTCTGTTCCATTTTACGGATGCATCGCATTGAGAATTGACTCGTCGAATTAACAACTTAGACGGAGAGTGTGTGTGTGTGTATATATATATATATATATATATTATCTTACAAATTTTTGTTCGACCCTTTCCTCCATTCACACATTCGGAACAACTCATTTAATTTCTTCTTCACATGAGTCCTCTTGAAAACCTCCACTTTAAGGGGAGTGTGATAACGCTCAAATGTACTCTTCAAAGCCAATTAAAAGAGACAACAGTCCTCGTCAATAAAAAATACCCAACTAAGAGTCGGGTCGAATCCCACGGAAAAAGGTATATCGTAGAAAATTCTATCAAGAAATTTAGATTGTAAAATCATTCATTTGTAGTAGTAAAATAAGTGGGTGGATGATTCACCAATTTAATAAAAGGGTTTGGTTATCAATGGTCACAAATACACTATAAATTCAGAAAATTTAAGAAGTAACACGCAATCTAGGGGTGCGGGGATTGAAAATCAATGTCACATAGGGATAACTGTGTTGCTCTATCGTGATGAACATTCATGAATATGCTGGGTCATCTTCAATAACAACAATATTCTTTCGATCTCATAGCATCCTTGCATATAATCTCCTTTCGGTCTCATCTATATGCTATACTAAACAACCCAATACCTCACTCTATTCTCTCTTTTGATGTAGAAATAGGGCAAATAGATCTGACCCATAACCTCTATTTTAAATCAAGTTACAAACATCAACCCTAAATTGCTAGTATCAGACTAAGTACTTGTTGACACCCAATTTTGTCCCTCTTTTTTTCAAATTTATTTTCGCGAGCTTCTAAAATTACTAATATGTCGAATATTTTATACTTCACAACTATTTGTGATTTATTACTAATGTTATCCTAATTTTCTATTAGACATTATTAAGACTATTACTTTAACCTTTATTATTTTTATTATCCTTTTATTATTATTGTTATTATTGTTTTTAAAAATTACAGATTTTTCTTATCAACATATATTACTATTACTTATTGTCGTCTTTCTTTAAAATGATTGTCGTTACTTTATTTCAAGTTTCTTATGTATTAAATTTTTTGTATTATATATATTGTGCTAGTTATTATATAAGAAGCTCAAAGGAAACTAATTTGAAGAAGGAAAGACTACAAAATTCGGCCTAATAATAGCCCAAACAAAGTGCAATTCATCTCAATTAATTCAACCCATTTGAAATCCAAAAGGCAGTCCAATAGGCCCATACGTTTCAGCCAAGTTCCCTAAACATAATCCAAATTTGCAGCCCTAATCTGAAATTGATAAGCACTGCTAGACTTCTCTTCCTCTTTCAAGCAAAATTCCAAATCGCTTCAACCATGACAAAATTTCTTCAACATTTTCGTGCAAGTTTTCTACACCTACTTTAACATATCATCAAGATGTGCATAAGTCCAATACACAACAGATACGACTTCAGAAAAGTGATCACCATTTCGAGCATAAATCTAAAAGTATCACATGAAGGCCATGTCCATCCAAGAACACAACGTTCAAACTTAAAATTCATCTTTTTCAACTCAAAATCCTGACCAAAAAAAGGAGTTGGAGCTTAAAATTTTTATATAAAAACAAGCCCTGTTAACCATGAATAGGGGACGAGTTTCGGCTTGCAAAATAAATCACGAAAAAGACTTGAACACTCGAGGAACACCACTCTTTTACATTTCAATATATTCTACTTTACTTTCTGTTTTGCATGATTTTGTTGGAGGAAAGAGCGTAGATCCTTGATTGAGATGACTCAGTTTACTGCCCCAAAACAGGTGATTACCATTCTCTTTTGTTTTTTATCTGTTCGAAGTAACCTTGATATTTCGTTTAACTTTCTTTTTAATCTTGTGTTTAAATGCTATGAAATAGCTACTGCTTCTGTATCTCTTTATTTGTTTCCTACCATATTTTTTTAGTATGAAATCCTTCTTTTGTCTAAAATATTTGTTGGTTATGGACTATGTATTCATCATAGTTTATTTTTAATAGCTAATTGTCATAGTCTGAGAAATCATGTTTTAAGTTCATATAGAACATTTCCAGTTGAGTATAAAGTATATAGTAGTTTTCTGCTTTTAGCCATATTTAAGTTGGGTTATTAAGACCCCAAGGCCTAGCTCAAGTGGCAAAAGGTGGAGGATTTGTGGCTTAGGTCGCAGGTTCATGCCCCCAGTGGCGGATCCAGGATTTAGAGTTCGTGGGTGCCAAATAAATTTATCGATTAAATTAATTTTATATTTGATTAAATTATTCGTCTTTTCGATATATATCATAAAGCAATCAATAAAATATAAATAATAAGATATTACAAATCCACACTCCACACTAAAAGCATGAAGTTAACAAATTTAAAACTTTCAATAATAGTACTATTTACTAATATTATAAATTTTCAACATTCATTTACAATTGTCCTCGACGAGTTTTCATATTCTGAAAACGATCGATAATGACATCATTACTAACATTTATAAACACATCACGCTCTATGTAACACACTAGACAATTATTTAATTATTGATTACCAATACTATTCCACACTTCATTTTTTATGTGCTTCATTGACGAAAATGCTCTCTCCACAGTTGTCGTAGCAACAGGTAAAATCAAAGTCAACTTTACAAGTAAATAAACAAGTGAATAAGTCTCCGCAAGATTTGCTTCAACCTATGCCTTCGCCAAATCACGAATTCCTTGCAAGTTGGAGAACTTGGGATTACCACTTCGCATATGAATAATGAAAGTATCGAGTTGATAGCTCAAATCTCGAATTTTTCCATCATCAAACTCACTTGGATAACACTTTGCTAAAGTCATGATTTTACCTTTGTCAAAATTAGAGAAAGAATTGACCGGATTCAAGCTACCCATCCCAAGAAGCAAATCACTACTCACTACATCAAAACGGTCATTAAGTTCTTGAAGTTGCACATCAATGACAGCAAAAAAGACTTCAACACGCAAGTGATGCGCATAACTAACACCCGAAGACTTACGTTTTGACTTTCCGGGAAAATAAGACTCATCCAACTTGGGAATCAAGATATCATGCACATCACAAAATGAGGAAACATCATCCAACAAAGATTCCCATCCATTTTCCCTCATATCTTGCAATCTTTTCTTTGTAATATTAAGAAACTCCACGGCATTAACAGTATCTTGATCTTTTTTTTGTAAAATCTTACTCAACTCATTTGACATTGCCAACACTTTCAACATCAAGTGAAGCACAAAAATAAATTTAAATGTTTTAATCTTTGTCAAAAGATACTCCGCTTGATTTCTATCACTTGATGTGGACCCTTCAAGTTCAATCACTTCAAGAACATGAACAATAGATGAGAAAATAACAATAAAGTTATCTAAAGTTTTGAAATGTGATCCCCAACGAGTATCACCTGGTCTTTGAAGCCCACGTTCTTGATGTAATCCTTGGCCTTTTTGAACTTCACCGGATTCAAATAATTGCTCTAACTTTTTGGCTTGGTGATCACGAAGTAAGTCTCTACGCTTGAAAGATCCTCCAACAACATTCAACACATTACTAACATGATCAAAAAAGTCTTCAACATCCAAATGTTTTTTAGCAATAGCCGCTAGTGTTAGTTGCAATTGATGAGCAAAACAATGAATGTAATATGCCGATGGACTATCTTTCATAATCAAAGTTTTGAGCCCATTTATCTCTCCTTTCATATTACTTGCCCCATCATAACCTTGTCCACGTATTTTGGATGGACTTAGTGAGTGAACGGAAAGCAAAAAATAAATCGCTTTCTTCAATGAACATGCCGATGTATCACTAACATGGACAAGACCGATAAATCGTTCAACTACTTCACCATTCTTATTAACAAAACACAAAACAAGAGCCATTTGTTCTTTGTGAGAGATGTCTTTTGACTCATCAACTAATATACCAAAGTAATCTCCATTCAAGTCCCCAATTATTGCTTTCAATGTTTCTTTTGCACAAGCATTGGCAATATCTTTTTGAATCATAGGACAAGTCAACATATCATTTTGTGGGGCATTTTCCAATATCACTTTTCCAACATCTGGATGTTTGTCCCTGTGCCATCGCAAAAATCCTAGAAAGAAGCCTTGATTAATTGAAGATTCACTTTCATCGTGACCTCGAAAAGGTAATCCATATTGCAAAAGAAGTCTTGACACATCAATTGAGGCTTCCAAACGCATTCGATACTCATTTTTTAACTTTTGAGAATGCTTATCAATAACAACTTGAATTGATTGATGATGATTTGACAAATCTAGCATCTTGTTGAAACATTTGTCATGAATACTATTAACATCACCAACATGTTTACAGAATCTTTCAAGTGCCCTATTCCAACTCCTAAAACCCGTTTTTGTGTAAAACTCACTTGTACTTCCATGGAAAAAATCATCTTTGAATAAATAACAACATAAACAATAGACAGAATCTTTCTCCACGCTATACTCCAACCATTTAGAATATGGACCTTCAAACCAAATTTTACAAAATTGACGCATTCTTTTTCCAATTTCAGTTGGAGGATATGAATCCATTTTTGGTTGACAAGGCCCTTTTTGAATATAATGTTTCCTCACTTCATCCTTTATTTGAGGGTTATAGTGAGCAATTGGTACCCATTTTCCTGGATCGGCTTCAAGTGAATCTAAATTAAGGTCATCTATAAGACTAGAAGGATTGACATTCGTACTAGAACTTGCTTGAGAATGGTTAAATTTCACAAGAAACTTCTCCATCTCAATTCACAAAACTAGAACACTTTCCTACAAAAATTAAAATTCAATTCAACTCACAATTAATTCAAATTTAATAGTGTAAGGCATAGTTAATTCAAATTAACATGATTCATATCACACAATTTTTAACCACTAATGTCTTACAATGTTCATTAGAAATTTAGAATATCAAAGTAAAATCAAAACTCTTGTCTAATATGAAATCAATCATCACTGATTAAAACTTAAAAGAACTCAAGAAATAGAAATAAAAAAAATCTTACAAAAATAGAATTGCAAACTTACAATCTATAAAAAGTTGTGGATGGATGGAGAAAAGTGAAAACAATAACACCCAAATGAGGCTTAGCCGCTGAACGGAATGCTAAGACGGGCGGGGGACGGCAACGACAAGAAGTGATTTGGATTCGGAATGGGGTAATGAAAATTTTGGAAAAGTTGAAACTTGGAGGAAGAAGGGTTTGGAAATAGTTGAAGAGAAAGAGAACACTTTTAAGTCAAAGGAGTAATGTAATTAATTTAATTTAAGTCAATAACAATTATAAAAAAATAAAAATAATGTGCAGCTGTTTTCCTTAAAAAAAGGGGCTTGGGGCCTTTTTTTTTTTTACTTAAAAACGTCAATAACAATTATAAAAAAATAAAATAATGTGCAGCTGTTTTCCTTAAAAAAAGGGGCTTGGGGCCTTTTTTTTTTACTTAAAAACGTCAGCAGCATTTTTTCAAAAAAATAGGTTCAAATGGGATTCGAACCCGCAACCTCAACCTTCTAAAGTTGCCCTCCTACCATGGCACCACAAGCCAATTTTGTTCTGTGGGTGACACGCTTTATATTTATATAAATATTATGTATTTATACCTATGTATATATAGAGTTTCCGTCGAAGTTCGGGGGTGGCGTGGCACCCCCAAGGCCCTTCATAGATCCGCCCCTGCATGCCCCACACCATGCAAAGCGAAGCCCGGTATTTAAGTGGAGAAGGGTAGGGGGGGGGGCATTATCCATCGAGTTTAGAAGACTGTGATTGGTCCAAAGGGTGGGTCACATATGGATTTCTCGATTATAAAAAAATAAATAAAATGTTGGCTTATTAACTTGTGAACAAATCATGTTGGCAACTGTAATTTTCTTTTTCTTTTACATTTACGGAAAGTTTGGACAAACATGTCATCCTGATCATCTTTAGTGCTAGCATAATAAAATTTCTAAAGAATACGTTAGTTTCTTAGTTTCTACTTAGAGTCTTTCTTTGGGTTTGCTTTACAAAAATAGAATGAACTAAAAATATTACTACTACTACTACTACTACTACTATTTTTATTTTAGTTTGAATTGACAGTCATAAGTTCACTTAAATTGCTTAGCTAACCTATGTCTTTGTCTATTTTTTCACATGAACATTGGAGGATATGGAGTTTCGAGGGAGACTCCCATCTCTGCTCATAACAAATTGGGTCACCCGATGCATACTTCCCCATTTCAACGTTCTTTTTAGTGAGTAGAAATGCCTTAATATTGGAGTCATTTGATTTTCTTTAAGCTCACTTGTTTGGAATGTTAGGAATTGTTTATTCTGCTCTAGTCCTTCCCATATATTTTATTTGTTACTTGATTTGTTTTTGGTAGTATTTCAATACATGCTTCACGTGATCACTAAGGTATAAGCATCTAATTGGCTTCAAACTTACACCACTTCTTAAGTCTTTAAAGATCTTTTTTTTTTGTGTCTAAAGTAAAGGTTTCCCTTTTTGCTTATATACCCTTTTGAAGGTTGGTTTATTAGTTATTTTTTAGTTTGCTAATGTAATCTAGTTAGTGGGACTTTGCCTATTTCTAAAATTTTAAACTTAAAATTTATCTACGCTCATCTTTTTAATTATTTCGTGAACTCTAATCACCTAATTTTTGACTAACTCATAGCCTAATTAATTAATTTAAGTTCGATCGGTTAACCATTTTTAATGGATCTTAAAGGATGCCTTACCCCTTCCCTCTAGATTAGTTGAACCCTTACCTAGATTCTGATGTTTAGTCAGACCTTAAAATGGAGTTAACTTAGACATGAATTTAATCAATTTTAGGTGCCCTAATTCACCGTAAATAATTAGGTGGCGACTTCTTAAATAGTTAATTAATTTAGGAATCACCAAATGTTGTACACTATTTGACCCGATTAAAATGGGGTGTAACAACTTGGTGACTTCACTAGGGACTTTTTAGATTCTAACCATAGCAGACTTAGTTTAATGAGGCTTTATGTGCTTACTTTTATTACTTTACATGTTATAAACTTGTTTTTACATGCTAATCAATTGTTAGTTTGACATAAATTATTTTAATATCTTGGCAATTATTTGTTTACTAAAACTTATTTTTTCTTGTTATACATTGTTTGTTTGCTATAAATGGTTTATGTGTTACTGTTTTTCTTAACCGTCATTCCGTTCATATTTCTCCACTTTTTGGAAATTCACACTATCACACGTACATGCGAGGTGTGTTTTGCGCACCCATAATTTTTTTTCAAAATCCAAAATTTAGGAGAGTTTGCATATGCGCGCGGTGTTCGGATATTTTTCTATGTGACTGTGTAGCCTTCTCACTCAAGTAGTTCACTCGGGATCCTTGTGTCTAGTAAATCCGCTCCTAGTTTACCTAGAATAGAGCTAAACCAACAAACTTTATAAGGAACATACATCATTTCATGACCTAAGAGGCTTTATACCCTTAGTGTATTAAGTCCATTAGTTGACTTTACCTTAAATATTCAAGTGGGTTTTCGACCCCAAGTGACGACCTATCATTATTTATGTGCATATTTGAGGAATATTTATGCCTAAATATGGACCATTTGCTCTAATTAATTAAATTTTAGGGGGTGGTATGACTAAACTTCCACGACAGGTACGAAGACTTGACGTTGGAGTACAAGAAGTGGCGTTATCACCAAAAGGAACCAAGAAGGACGGACATAACAAAATTTCTTTTACTTTATTTTAAAATACTTTATGTTGTATTCATTCAACATGTAATACATTTTTCACTACTTTTGTACCTTATTTTGAAAAAAAATTGTTTAATTAATCAAGAGTAATGAGATGACATATTATGGAAAATATATTCTTCAGATTTACGTTAGGCCTACCTCCGGCACAAAGAGGTCACAAGCATATTAAGACACGCTTACATGCTATCTTTACAGTATATTTGACTTTAGATGACTTGTTTACATGTTATTCTTACAACTTATTTGACTCTACTTGATGGCTTGCATGCTATGTGATTTATTTGAATTTCGTGGGCATATCTTTACTTTTTCATTTAAAACTAACATTATTTGCATTTTATTTTCTATCTTTTATTTTTATTCCCAACCAAAAGTTGATTTGTATTGACAATTGAGCTGGCTGACCATCCTTACTTCACAAGGTCCAAATCATCGGCATTACCTCGACGTAATTGGGATATTCAAGGAAGAAAAATCACTATGACTAATTCAACTGTGTCTGATCCAATTGGTCCAAGACATATCATGGATTCTAATGACTCTCCCGATACTTTCGAAGATAGAACTACTATTCAACATGATGAACACATCGCCCGCTTGACTCAAGAGATTGAAGATCTACGTAGTGAACTAACTCGGGTTAGGGACTTGACCAATTTATCCATCACACTCCAAAGTCCACTTCCTAAACCTAGAAGTACCGCACCAAACCCACCTCTTTTTCCATCACTTGATTTACCAGTTCCTGAACACTTTCCTCCACAACAACCTTGACCCACCAACAATAACCTTTCTCTAACAACTCCCGCAAATCCACCAAATTTGCCACCCATATACACTCATCCACAAAGTCAACCACCTACGTACACTACCAATGTTACTATTCCTAATCCACCACATGTCAACCCACAAATGCAATCTCCAACTCATACTCCTTACAATTCTCTACCCACTAACACCTATCCACTGCCTACAACTACTCCTGTAAACCCATCGAATCAACCAACTCCAATCCAACCCAGCATATACAAGGGGCACATGTGGCCACGCCTTTTGCGTAACATGTTCCTCTGGTATATGCAATGGAAACTCAAACCTATACCAATCGAATATCGGTCAAGTTTCAACCCGAGGTAGATAAATATGAGGAAATGGAGAAGGATATCAAGGCAAAGGCATCGATGTGTTAGTTAGAGAGATTCATGATCTTAAGGAAGCAATGAGAAATTTCCAAACTACTAGGGGAAACAAAAGGTTAGAATATGAGGATTTGTGTGTGCAACCCGACATTGACTTGCCTGTAGGATACGAACCACCGAAGTTTGATATATTCAATGGAATCGGTGACCCACACACACATTTAAGGGCATATTGTGACAAACTAGTAGGAGTGGGGAGAGACGAGAGGGTTAGAATGAAGTTATTCATAAGAAGTTTATCTGGTGAAGCTCTTCCTTGGTATACACAACAAGATCTCCATAAATGGCGTGGTTGGAGTGATATGGCACAAGACTTTATGGATCGATTCAAGTTCAATACCGATATCACACTAGATAAGTTCTACCTGACTAAGTTAAAGAAGAAGTTAACTGAGACATTTCGTGAGTATACTCTACATTAAAGGTCAGAAGCAGCTAGAGTCCAACCAGCGATGAGTGAAAGTGAAATGACTGCTACCTTCATTGAATGTCAAGATAGTAGTCTTTACTATGAGAAAATGATAATCATGATGGGACAAAAGTTCACAAAAATCATTAGAATGGGTGAGATCTTGGAAGAAGGAATCAAATCAGGAAGAATCTAAGACTTTACAGCCTTGCAAGTTGAAAGCAAAGTGATTCAATATGGTTTTATCAATGTGAATAAAAAGAAGAAAGAAGATGTATCTGCTGTCATGATCGATAAGGACGCATGTCAGGTCAAGTTCCTCCCTACCTAAATCAACCACATCAATCCCATTTACCCTTACCAATATGGTGAAGCCTCACAGACTATCTACCATCCTCCATCAACTCCTTATCATGTCTACAACACCCATGCAAACTACTATCAATCTTGAATGCCTACTTACCATAAACCACATCCGTACCAACCCGTCCAGGCTTCAACTTTTCGAAATCGATCACATGCTGCACCTAGAGCTCATCCAAATAAAATCAAAACCACTCGCAACTATACCAAAATAAATGAACCATTGGCTCAGTTGTTTGAGAGGTTGAAAGCTGCATGTATGATACAACCAATTGAAGGGGAAATTCCTGATCCTATTCCAAAATGGTTTGATGGTTCCAAGCATTGTGCCTATCATTTTGGAGTTTTTGGGCACGACACCGAAGATTACTATGGTCTCAAAAACAGGATTGAAGCTTTGATCAAAGAAAGAGCAATCCAACTTACTGGACCTCATCCCAAAGTGAACAACCCTTTGCCTAAACTTCTACTTCCTTCAAGAGATGCTTGGGTTGACTATTTCCTAGGCTTGGTTAGTCCTCAAGTTTGAGAACAAGATGTTATCATTTCCTAGTTTCTATTGTATTTTCTACTTTTGAGACTATATTGATGTAAAGAGCTTTTGACCCTATTTGTACTCCCTATTGTACTAGATGGTGATTGAGACAAGTCTAGATTCGTATTTTCGTCTAGATCATGCTAAGGACTTGTATGCGACCCCTTCGGGTCAAATACGTCGTGTTACGTCTAGGGGGTACCCCTGGGTCGTGACATAGCCACACAACTTTATTTTCTCACTTATCTTTATTTTATTTTACTTTATCATGACTTTATTATAATTTTACTCTACAATTTTACAATTTCACAAAATGGACATCTAGCCCCAAAACAACTGGAGGCGTCATTACAATTAGTCACCGAAGACAATCGGAGGACATGAGTTCATCCACCCTAAAATAGGACATATCGAGTTCGTCCACCCTAATATAGGACATAGGTTCGTCCACCCAAGACTAGGACACATGTCCATCCACCCTAAAATAGGATACATGGGTTTGTCCACCCTAAAATAGGACAAGAAAGGTCCATCCACCCTAAAATAGGATATACACACATTTGGGTTCATCCACCCTAAAATATGAGACACACATATTAAACTCATACGTTATGACGTCATTAACAACTCTTTTTTACCAACATCATTTATCATTAAGACCCCGAAGACAGACGGAGACCTCATTCATCATTCAAGTCCCCGAAGACAACCGGTGACTTCATTTATCATTCAAGTCCCCAAATACAACCGGTGAACTCATTTATCATTCAAGTCTCTGAAGACAATTGGAGACATTATCACATCAACTGCATAAGCCAGACGGCTACACTCTTACTTTATTCATTACTTTACCAATTACTTTTATCTACTTTACCTACTTTAACGACTTTTCCTTAAACTTTACGGACATCATTATCATCAAGTCTCTGAAAACAGCCAGAGACGTCATTTGTCAATATGTCTTTGAGGAAAACTGGAGACACCAATTGGTCATGCGACCCTATCATCATAAGCCAGACGGCTCCAACTCTCAATATGAAGTCCCCATAGACAATCTGAGATATCTTTATTCATCAAGTCTCTAAAGACAACTAGAGACAACATTTGACCACATGCCTTTGTCATCATTCTCACACATATATATTAGAATTATATTTATTTAAACATTCTTATACTTAAGTTACTATATCTCACTTTTATGACAGTTTTAACATGAGTTTCAGGAAACATAGTTTAAAGTAACTAAAGATGCATCACAAAGTGGAACTCTCTCTTAACATTGAACTGGAGAAATTTTTTAAAGAGGAATATCAAACTCGCTAGCAGAGGTCAATGATCTACTCTCGAACTCATTTCGTCCCACAACCCACGAATACGTGATATGTAGGTTATCCAAACTTTGCTCCCATTCCCACTGATAAACCTTGACTCAATTAACTCATTTCATGACCCTCTAGACTAAAAATCCTCTAGTATCAATATTCTCAACTCTTTCCATGGCTATATTTGTTGGCTGAGACAAAATTGGCTACTAAGTCAACTTCTTTATTCGAAAACTATTTCATCGTCTCCGGTCAAAGAGGGGAAAGCTGTTGCCACCCAATTTTGTCCCTCCTTTCTTCAAATTTATTTTCGCGAGCTTCTAAAATTAAGAATAAGTCGAATACTTTATACTTCACAACTGTTTGATTTATTACTAATGTTATCATAATTTTCTTTTAGACATTATTAAGACTATTACTTTAACTTTATTACTTTTACTATTCTTTTATTATTATTGTTATTATTGTTTTAAAAAATTACATATTTTTCTTATTAACATTTATTACTATTACTTATTGTCGTCTTTCTTTAAAATGATTGTCGTTACTTTATTTCAAGTTTCTTATGTATTAAATTTTTTGTATTATATATATTGCGCTAGTTATTATATAAGAAGCTCAAAGGAAAATAATTTAAAGAAGGAAAGACTACAAAATTCAACCTAATAATAGCCCAAAGAAAGTGCAATTCCTCTCAATTAATTCAACCCATTTGAAATCCGAACCAATAAGCCCATACGTTTCAGCCAAGTTCCCAAAACATAATCCAAATTTGCATCCCTAATCTGAAATTAATAAGCGCCACTAGAGGTCTCTCTCATCTCTTCCTCTTTCAAGCAAAATTCCATATCACTTCAACCATGACAAAATTTCTTCACCATTTTCGTGCAAGTTTTCTACAGCTACTTTAGCATATCATCAAGATGTGCATAAGTCCAATACATAACAACTATGACTTCAGAAAAGGGCTCACCTTTTCGAGCATAAATCTAAAAGTATCACGTGAAGGCCATGTCCATCGAAGAACAAAACGTTTAAATTTCAAACTCATCTTTATCAACTCAAAATCTCGCCCAAAAAGAGGAGCTGGAACTTAAATTTTTATATAAAAACAAGCCGTGTTAACTGAGAATAAGGGACGAGTTTTGGCTTGCAAAATAAATCACGAAACACACTTGAACACTTGGAAGAGCACCACTCTTTTTAATTTCAATATATTCTACTTTACTTTCTGTTTTGCTTGATTTTGTTGGAGGAACGAGCGTAGATCCTTGATCGAAGATGACTCAGTTCACTGCCCCAAAACAGGTGATTACTATTCTCTTTTGATTTTTATCTGTTCAAAGTGACCTTCATATTTCGTTTAGCTTTCCTTTTAATCTGGTGTTTAAATGCTATGAAATAGCTACTGCTTCTGTATCTCTTTGTTTGTTTTCTACCATGTTTTTCTTAGTATGAAATCCTTATTTTGTCTAAAACATTTGTTGGCTATGGAATATGTATTCATCATAGTTTATTTTTAAGAGCTAATTGTCATTGACCGAGAAATTGTGTTTTAAGTTCATATTAATCATTTCCAGTTGAGTATAAAGTAAACAATATTTTTCTGCTTTTAGCCATAATTAAGTTGGCTTATTAACTTGTAACACCTCAGATCTCAAAATGAAGAAAAAACCTAGTTTTCAAAAAATTGTTTCTAGTACCGACGGAACCTCCCATGGACCATAGGTGGGACAACGGACCGTTGGTGGGGTTCCGTCGTTAAGGCCCAAATCTTTTTAGCCTCTGATCCCTCCCACGATCGACCAGTATGGTCCCTGGTTGGATGATGTTTAAGGACGTAATCAACTGACACTATTTCAGTACAAGTGCCATACGATCGCGTATAGTGATATAACCCAACCAAGGGTTGGGATCGTTCCCACAGGGAGTGGTTTTGAGAATTAATAGAAAAATAAAATCTAGTTCTTATTCATCATAACTATAAACATTATCAAATATAAACATATTAAATATAATGGGTTGACGCAAGCGTCAAATATCAATGGGGGTTTGTATTAATTAACAACTAAAAGCAGCAAAAATATAAGGAAACGAGATATGGAGACATGATTCTTGGGATGTGAAAGGAATACGGGATAAACTAGACTATCGGGTACATGCTTTTGATGGTAGATTGTTGAACATGTATGACTAGGCTAGACTATAGTGGGGGTAAATTCTCTCTCGATCAACTTACCCCAAATCAACTCGATTTCTCTCGAACACCGAGTTTCCGCATTAATCACAACCTTTGTCTTAGCCCATTCACTCTCTCGAGCTGAATGTGTGGGGAAAGGACTAGGATTCACTCTCTTGAGCTGAATCCATGTCGACCCAATACCACCGGCTATCAATTTAGTAGTCTTAGTTTTACGACCTCTCTCTCTCGAGCAAGCCAAAAACACTAAGATGAAATCGTATTTGCAACTACAATCCCATTAAGTTCATACACAAATACTAAACGAAATCACATTTAAACAACAAATAAACCATCAACAAGAAAGACCCAACAGATAATCTAACCCATATTCACAAAATCACACCCCAAGAATTGGAGTTTTAGCTAGACATGTAAAAGAGATAAATATTTATACCAATATTAGTTTCCATCAATTGGGTATGAAGAATTAAGTCTTAAAACACGTCAAGAGTGAAGAATCTTTGAGACCCAAGTCCAATTTCTTGGAGATGAAACCCTTTGAATCTTCAAGGTCTAAGAACAAAGTCTCCAAAACCCTCTAACACTTGAAACTAAAAATATTCTAAGTCTGAATAATAATTGTCTATGACTTGATACTAAGTTAACAATTTAAATAAGTATTTATAGTGTTTGAAAATTTGTGCTGTAGCGGATCACTCGGCGCAGTTAGTCGGGATCGCCGATGCACTCGGCGATCCACCTTTTGGTCTATTTAATCGACTTCTTGCTTTAGCCTTCAATATCTTTGCGCTTTGAGTCGGTGGGCGATATAGTACTGCTTCGCGAAACTACTCGGCGACACGCCGACTACTCCATTTCATCGCCAACTTGATCTTTCCCTTCAGGGCTCAGCAGACTGGAACAAAAGACGATCTCTAGGCCGATTGGCAACTCGCCAACTAGGCTCAGCGATCTTCAGGCCTTCATTTTTTCGTTCTTTTCAGCCGCCTTGTTCCTTCTTACCAAGTAGTGTCGATGCTTTGCCTCAAACTCCAAATACTTGAAACTTAAGGGTTTTCATAAGATATTGAGACAAAATATGCATTTGAGGGCACTAATTCTATCAAAATATAGCCCTAAATGAGTCCAATTTGTGGACTCATCATGGGATATACGGACCATAGGTGAGGGCCAGTAGCCAGTTAGAGGGAAATTATTGTTGGGTCAACTTCAAATGGTCATCCCTCTTAGCACAAAAGGAATTAGGTGGCCCATGACCTACCAAATGATAGATAATTGAAACCTCTTTCCAACGCCACCAAGTTTGTTAAAATCCCATCTCCGAGTAAAATGTTATGCTCGTTTTAGTGAAGACGGGCAGACTTGACTGATGAACCCAATTGACGGCCGGTAGGTCAAACGACGGACCGTCGTTCCCTCCGTGGATGGGTATCGTCAGAATTTAGTTAGGGTCATTTTGTTCCTTTCCCCTAAGCGTTGGGCACTTAAACTACGTTGTTTGATGCCTAAACTACATCGTTTTACTCAAAATAAGTCTAATAACTTAGTAAGAGTTGCCCATAACCCTTATTCATCAAATATCATCCAAATTAGAAGAAAAGAGGAGAAAGAGGTGGCAGTTTATTTCAAGAACAAGTAGTGTTGTTCAAAGTTTCAGCCCCGAAATCGAAGGATTTCTCCGTAGATTTTGCCACTAGGTATGTGGGATTTCACTAGTGGGTTCCTTTCATCCACTAGTCCTTAGGATTCAGTCTGATTCTTGAATCTCTATATCATGTTTTGACGAAGGGTTTCTCAAACCTTGGATAATTGTTGTGAATTAGTAGTTATAGTACTCCTAATCAGATTATCATGTTTTCATGAAATCGTTGCTTAGTTCCTTTCATGAAACTCAGAACCCTAATTGTGTAGATTTGTTTAGTTCATGAATTACACTAGCTAGGTCAGATAAACAGATGTATGTGCCTCATATTTAGAATGTTTCATTATCAGTACTTAAATGTTGCATTCTCAGATTTGCATGTCAGAACATTGAGCTATCTAGTATTTCAGTTTTGTTGTGTCATACACATTCCAGTAGGGAGTAGGCGTAGACCGAATTGGACTAGGTTTCAGCGTACCCTCATAGTCCCAGAACTACGTGCCCCCATAGGTTTATCAGTCCCCTCTGTTGGGCATCTATTTTAGCGATCACG
Organism: Solanum okadae; assembly: GCA_036553675.1. NCBI lineage: Eukaryota > Viridiplantae > Streptophyta > Magnoliopsida > Solanales > Solanaceae > Solanum > Solanum okadae. Next base: position 16,143,712 of record CM071687.1, on the reverse strand, counting down.
CCTGTATGCATCTATACCCTTGGTAAGGTATATTGGGTCCTCTCGATGGGGCGTATACATCGAACTCCACATTTAGCTAATGTGGTTTTATGTTGGTTATTAGTAGCTCCCACAGTCAGATTCTAGTGCATTTGACCATGTTTTCAATTATATTTCAGCATTCAGTCTAAGTTTGTCATGTTCAGAATTAGTACTTGGTCATTGCATTTAGCTCATTCTTTAGTATATTCTCAGCATTTACATTCAGTTCAGATTATGTTATTGCTCAGTATGCCTTGTTCAGTGATGTATTTGTTCAGCTATATTCCATATCCTGCATGCTCAGTACATTCCAAGTACTGACACATACTCTGTGCTACATCATTTCATGATGTAGGTACAGGTACTCAACATCCAGATGAGGCATAGATCGGTTCCCGATCTCCAGTTCAGCAACTTCAATGGTGAGTCCTCATACTTCGAGGATATTAGACATGTTTTCTAGATTCAATCTTTACATTTCAACTTCAATTTTACTAGAGTTGCTTGGGGGCATGTCCCAACAACACTAGTCAGTTGAGGCTTTTTCAGACATAATACTAGATTCAGTTTATAGTTTTAAGTTTAACCTTCCAATTGTTATTATACTCATAGAGTATTATATATTCAGATTAGTATTGGGTATTCCCCACTTTCAGTTAATTATGGTTTTAAGCTTCCACATATTATATTTTATTCAGTAATCTTTTAGTATGCTTATGATATGCCAGCTCAGGGTTAGCTTGGGGTAACTCGTGATTCTAGGTCTCATGTTTACTGATAAGTGTAACGCTATCAAAGATACTTCATCCAATACTAAGCATCAGTGATCGTTCAATAGTAATATAACCCAACTAGTGAGTTGGGGTCGAGTCCCAAGGGAGTGGTTCGTACTCAAGAATCAATAGAAAAGCATAAATATGCTCAAGTTAATCATAACTAAAAACATTTACAAAGAAAAACATAATTTAAATTATAGGTGACACAAGTGTCAAATATCAAGGGGGTTTGTTTGTTCTATCAACTAAAACAGTAAATAACACGAAAATACGAATATGGAGACGAGATTCTAGGGATGTGATAGGATTATGGGCTAAGGTAAACAACCGAGTAATTGTAATTAATAGTAAACAACTGCAAATCGGTGAATAAGCTAGACTTAAGTGGGGGTAAACTTTCTCTCAAACAATTTACCCCGAATCAAATTGGTTTTTCTCGAACACCAATAAGCAGCAATGAAGCACAACCTTCGCTTTAGTCCATTCGCTCTCTCAAGTTGAATCTGTGGAAAAGGGTTTAGGGTTCACTCTCTCGAGATGAACCCATGACAACCCAATACCCACAGAGTATCGATTCAGTAATTTTGGTTTTAAAACCTCTCTCCCGAGCAAGTAAAAAACACGAAGTTAAGATTGTATATGATCCTACAACCCATTAAATTCAACCACGATTACTGAACAAAATCACTTTTAGTTTAGCAAATAAACAATCAATTAACAATACCCAAAAGTTAAATCAACTCATAATCACAAAATCACACCTTAAGAATTGGGGTTTTTAGTTAGACATAGTAAAAAGGTAAAAATCGTTATCAAGTTGTGTTTCCATCAACTGGGTTGGATTGATATAGTCTTTACAAAGGTCTAAGATGAAGAATCTTCAACACCCATATCCAATTTCTTAGAAAATGGAAATATTCAAATCTTAAAAGCTAAGATAATATTGTTGCTCCATTCAGTTTTAATTTCTAAATTTCAAAAACTAAATAATAATATGATTCCACACAAATTCGGCTTGTAAGCTAAAAATTTAAACAAGTATTTATAGTTGTCAAAAAGTGTGTTGCGGAGGTTCAGTCGGCGCAGTTAGTCGGGATCGCCGACCCAATCGGCGATCCGCCCTTTGGTCATTTTCATTGGCATTTTGCTTTTGCCTTCAGCATCTTCAGGTTTTGTAACTTTGGGCGATATGGCACTGCATCGCGAAACCGTTTAGTGACTCGCTGACTACTTCATTTTCTTGCCGACTAGATTTTCCCCTTCAGGGTTTGGCACTCTGGAAAATTAGGCGAGACCCTGGCCGTTCGGCGACTCGCCTAATGGGTTAGGCGATCCTCAGGCCTTCTTTCCTTAGTTCTTTCAGCTGCCTTGTTCCTTTTTGCTCAATAGTTTCCATGCTTTGTTCCTCAATCCAAATACCTAAAATTCAAGGATTTACATCATTTATTGGCACAAAATATGCATTTGAGGACACTAAATCTATTAAAATGTAGCCCTAAATGAGTCCAAATCGTGGACTCATCAACACCCCCAACTTAAACTTTTGCTTGTCCTCAAGTAAAACTCAAGTTCAGCAGTTCAAAAAGGATGTCTCAAACAGTGCTACACAAGATTCAATCATGAATTCACAGAAAAAGACTCAACTTACTCATGCACATATCAATTGTGCACTCAAAGAGTGAAGTTGTGACTCACCAATATCAAAGAATCTCAAGCTCACAATACTTGCTTCAAATTCAATTTGAAGCTCAACAAAGGTACTCAAATGCCCTCAAACAAAGAATGATTCCATATTCACAGACATTGGTTCAACAATTTAAAGTTCCGAAATTAAATGCAACGCTCACTCTCACAAAGATGAACATAATGTATGATTTCATCCATAGGTTTACCCGTATTTTCCAACCAACATTTGTTTCATTTCACTCAAGATAAAAAAGGTCTTTTCAAGGCTTGTAACGGGGCTGAGTGCAAATGTATGGTCATTTAGGCTCAATGGCTATAGACCTCATGAGATGTGGTGTGAACAACACTTCCTTTCCTTTTCTTCATCATTCTTCATTCGTGCTCACAAGTCATCCCATTATTCACTTTCCATGGATTATTGGAAACCCCATTTCTTTTTGCATTTTCACAACTTTATTCCGTAACTTTTTCTTTCTTTTTCTTTTTCTTTTTCATATTTTTCTTTTTTTTTTGTATGGAGGGGTTCCATTTTTCTCAAAGCATGGGTAAAAGGGGACTTTCTTGCACTCCTTGATTTACATTCTCTTTTCACCACACCCCTAACTTAGGCTTTTGGCCTAAGTTGGCTATTCAAACAAACCACAAATCATGAGGATTATGGGTATTGGATCAAGGAAGGTTATGTTTTCATCAAGTTTCTTCCAAGAAAAGGTTAAGGGTCAACGGGTGCTCAAAATGAGTTCACACACTCACAAGGTAGGCCACAAAAGAGGTATAATGTCAAATTGTTTCACACTCTTTAAAGTTGCGTAAGATCATATCAAGAGATTGCATCACTTAGTCAACCAGACCCACGGGGCAAATTCTAGGTGTCATCACACATGGTTCACGGTAAGCTCATCACACAAGGCATTGACACCAAAGCCAAACAAGACTCCACACTTTTGCTAGTGTGCAAAGTTCATCACGAGAGACTTAATTCGATACTTTCCTAGTCACAATGAGATGCAAAGAGTTCACATATTGACTATGCAACTTCGTTTGGCCTGATCGTAGCCGCACATTAATTTTTTTTAATTATGAGAACTATTCAAGTCATCGGTATTGAATAAAGCCAATACTCAAATTTGCAAAAGAACATCCACATTCAACACAAATAAGAGGTGGCAATATTTTTTGGAAGGGTCAAAAATCATTTTCAATTAAACATACGGAGTCACAAGCTCAAACCTTCCACAAAAAGTAGTGTAAAAACACAATTATGGCTCAAAAACCCAATATATAAACAAAACATCAATATTCACAAAAGATCACAAAAAAGGTGGGCTTCACCCCACCACAAATAAAGTCATTTGTCTTCAAATGCAAACAAAAGAAATTATCCACAAGTCAAAATAAAGAAAGATAGAGAGAGAGGTAAAAAGGGGTCCTGTCTAATTAGTCGCTCCATCTGTTTGGGCATCAGTGCCTAGTGCATCCATCTGAGCTTGGGCATCAGTGCTCGGGGTCACCTCAGAAGGAACAATAGCTGCACTAGGAGCATCCAAGGGAGTATCTGCTAAGGAAGTCTGCACATCAGCATCTACCATGGCCTTTCAGTGCCCTCATATGAAGCTTCCTCAGCTACCTCAAGCATCTCCTCATCAGTCTCCGCCTCAGACTCAGGATCAGCTGCTTCCTCAACTCTACTCTCATCTCCGGTGGTAGCCGGAGGCATATCTGATACATCTGGAATCTCCATCGTCCCGAAGATCATGGACATGTTGGTGGACTTTAGCTGATCCACGTCACTCCTTAACGCAACAATAGCTGCCTTTAAGGCCGTCACCTCCTCGGTGGTCCCTTAGCCACGCTCACACACCGCTATCCTAGCCACAAGGGCGTCAATGGTAGTGCTCAAGGGTGTCAAAGCATCAGCCAGGGCAGTCTGAATCATGCTCGAAATGGATGCCTCGAGTCTGGTAGCTCGACGATCCGCAAAATGGGCAAGGTGCCTTATCCGGAGTAATGAAGCCTGGGTGATCGGGGTCCGGGAGATAGGGGCAGCAGCAGGTCTAGGAAGCAGTGCAGCAGCAGAAGAACTAGGAACATCAGAAGGGACATCACAAGAGGTACCTGAAGGCCCATAGACCGGAGTAGCCAATGATGACTCTTCAGGTACTGAGTCTGTGTCTACAACCGGGGATGAATCCACCGGGGTTGCCTTCTTCTTCCTCTTCTTCTTCTTCTCAGCCTGGTCTTTTATATATTCAGCCTCAATTCTCCAGATATTAGTAGAGGATGTAGGAATCACTTCCACATCCATCTTTGTATCTCTCGGAACTCAAGCCCGTCTGCATAGCTCGGTGATCAATATCGGAAAGGGCAATGAGGTCTGACGCCGCTTGGCCCTCATGACCATCTTCTGTGCTGTAATCATCCTCAGATTAAGCCTCGTCTAATCAATGATGCAACCCAGACAAGCTGCCTTGGCATGCCGTAGAATTGACTCGTTCTGGGATGGAATAATAGTAGTGCTGATGAAGCCAAACCAGAATCTTGCAGCTATGTTTAGATCCTTCTTCTCGATAGGTGATCCAACTTCCAGCCATTTGGGGGCACCGTATGATATGAGAGGAGCTAACCACTTGTTCATATTTTCTAATGTGGTAGTCTGGATCATGCGTTGGCAGTCGTCATCAAATCATCAGGACAGTCCAGGACAACATTGATAGCCTCACTATCACACTTGACCTTTTTTCCCCGAACTACTACATAATCAACCAGTTTAAATGCAGTTGCTTGCTTCTTCCTCTGTGGTACCAAGGTCGCATAAGAAGCATAGAACTCCCGGACCCAATTTGGAATATATGGGCCACGGGGCTTTGTGAATATCTGGAACTTATGAGACTTCAGACATCTCATAATCTCGGGGTACCTATCAATCACACCATCAGTGGACAGGCGCTTCTCCTCAATGATTATCCTCAGCCCCTTAGTCTTTAATCTGTTCATAGAATTTAGGGGGAGAACCCTGCACATGAGGTTCTATGACTAATACTTGCTCTGGAACGAGAGGAGAGGAAATAGTAGGCTGAGGAGTTCTAATTCTAGACGGATCATGCATTCTTTTTTACCGTAGCTCTGCCCTCGGTGCCACTACCAGCTCATCATCATCAAAAGCTATGTATGAGGCTCTTGATGCTCAACCTCACTCTTTGAAGTGGTGAGGTAAGTGTCATAGATGTCGTCAATGTCGGAGCTGGCCTCTGGTGACGCGGGTGCTTTGCCTTTACCCTTGCCTTTCCCACCAGTTGTGGGAAGTTTGGTAGCTTTGCCCCTGGATGTAGCTGCATCCTCATTTAGTTTTATCCCTTTAGCCTTCCTTCGGGGTGGCATGTTTCTACCTGCAACCTTTTGTCTAAACATGTTTTTAAAACATCGAGAAAAAGTTAGAAGCATTTAAATCAAAGGTACAGAAAGATAATTGCAGACAGACTCGCCGAATCACTTTGGCGAGATAGATCTGGCTCACCTAAAGGATTTAGCTCTAAAATACTGGCATGTCGGCGATAGGAAGGGCCTTTCGATGAATCAGCGACAACTTTCGGTGAACTAGGTCTAGCCCGCCGAAAGTAATAGTGCAATCAAAGCTACAGGGGTGCAGACAAAAGGCGATTAAGAAGACTTTCGGCGAGTCATCGAGTACTCTCGGTGAACTCAAGTTTCTTGCCAAAAGTTACAGAGCCTAACAACACATTAAGCATGAAATTAAAGGCGAGATGGGGAACTCCGGCGAGTGGTTTGGCGAGCTCAACCCAGGTCACCAAACGATCCAACGTTCCTACTTTCAACCCATTATCTCAAATTCGACCCCACAACCCTCGAAAACAAAATCAAAGCATGCACTAGTCAAATTAAAGCAAGACCCATAACACCCATTACCTCAGGATACTCATACTTCTCTCGATTTTGCCAAATTTGGCCAATTAACGACTTTTGCCCTTAAGAAGGACGTCACCCGCTCTATCATTGGGAAAATTACACCGTTTGGCACAAATACAGGCTACTCAGACTTCACCCAACAAAACTAAACAATATGCAAGCACAACCCACAAAGTTTAAATCATTTCAACGCACAAGAATACATGATTTCAACAATGAAAACAATACGGGCAAGATTATCAAATTAAAATAGGCATTCAAACATTCTAATCCTATGCGAGAGGCCCAGCACACGACAACAAGATAAGATCATTTGCATAAGAGTACACAATTGTTTAAAATAAACTTGGGGTTCGGAAAACCAACCTTTAATGCTGATTAATCAAGACTGAAATGCTAGGCGGCAAAGTAATCCCAATCTGAGCACAAATCAACAACCAAAATACTACTAGAAATGCAAAAATATAGAAACTAAAGCGCGGGTGTGAGTTTGTGAAGATTGAAAGTGAGGGAAAGTGAAGAGTTTGAAAATTTAAACCTTTGGCCTTATAAAAACCGTCCAGTTCTCGCCCATTCGGCGACATTAGTCGTGCTCGCTGATCCACTCGGCGACACACCGAGTGGTCACTTACCTCGCTGATTTTTATAGGACCCTCAGTTGATGTGGGGGTCCAAACGATAGATTAGATCGGGATCGCCGACCTGGTCGGCGACTCGCCAAGTTACTCTTGGGCTCACCGAGTTTTACAGACTCCAATTTAAAATTGTCTTGAGTACAACAGTGGTCCAATTCAGGCTCGCTGACCTCTTCGGTGATGCACCGACTGGACTATTTGGTCACCAACCTGCACTTTTCAAACACCTTCCTACACTTCAATCTGCACAATCAACACACCATTATTTCTAAAATAAAAATTAAGCGATAAACACTTGGGTTACCTCCCAAGAAGCACCTTAGTTAATGTCGTAGCGTGACGCAAGTCCACACTTAAGTTCCATTGGTGAGGTTTTCCTCATTTTCACAAGGAAACCCCCCTTTTAGTTCTGGGTGGAGGTCATTCAACACTTGGTCCATTTGGGACCCTAGTAGCTGAATGAGCATGGAATGCGGGGCCGTCATTTGGTTCAGCATCAAGATATTTTCTCTTATCTCCTCCATCACTTTGTCGAGTCCTTCGACTTTGTGTAGAATGAGTAAGAGGACTTCTTCAATTTTCCCGCCCTCTTGCTTCTTCATCTTCTGATGCTCGTGAGGGGGGGGGGTATACCTGTCTGTGTTTTTGGACAGTACCTCTAAGTCCTTGACCTTTTGGGCCAAGGCATCCAGCTGACCTAACAATGTGGCCAAGTGCTGGTCCTTCTCAGTCTCCGTGTTGGTGTTGGTCACACAATCAAGGAGTTTGGCTGCGGTCTCGTAAGAATGTCGTATCAAGCATCCTAAAGAGAGTTGGTCAGCCATATTCTATTTTCGAGGCAAATACCCCGGTAGAAACATTCCAGAAGTAGTTTATCTGGAATCTCATGAGCTGGGCATTGCTGCAATAGGATTTTAAACCTTTTCCACAACTCATACATGGACTCACCATCCAATTGTTTGAAATTTAGGATGCGATCCTTGAATATCATCACTTCTAACGGAGGAAAATCCATTTGTTCGCAAATTACTGCCCGACATGCTCACCTCCACTATTTCAAAGCACAAGCACACAAAACAAAACTAAAAATTAAGTAAGTATCACTACAACTAACAAGAACAAAAATTCAACTTAACTAAAAATTCTCAAGCAACACCACTTCCCGGCAGCGACGCTATTTTGATAAGTGTAACACTATCAAAGATACTTCATCCAATACTAAGCATCATCGATCGTTCAATAGTAATATAACCCAACTAGTGAGTTAGGGTCGAGTCCCAAGGGAGTGGTTCGTACTTAAGAATCAATAGAAAAGCATAAATATGCTCAAGTTAATCATAGCTAAAAATATTTACGAAGAAAAAAAGTGTCAAATATCAAGGGGGTTTGTTTGTACTATCAACTAAAACAGTAAATAACACGAAAATACAAATATAGAGACGGGATTCTTGGGATGTGATAGGATTATGGGCTAAGGTAAACAGCTGGGTAATTGTAATTAATAGTAAACAACTGCAAATCGGTGAATAAGCGAGACTTTAGTGGGGGTAAACTTTCTCTCGAACAATTTACCCCGAATCAAATTGGTTTCTCTCGAACACCAATAAGCAACAATGAAGCACAACCTTCGCTTTAGTCCATTCACTCTCTCGAGATGAATGTGTGGAAAAGGGTTTAAGGTTCACACTCTCGAGCTAAACCCATGACAACCCAATACCCACAGACTATCGATTCAGTAATTTTGGTTTTAAAACCTCTCTCTCTCGAACAAGCCAAAAACACGAAGTTAATATTGTGTTTGCAACTACAACCCATTAAATTCAACCATGATTACTGAATGAAATCACTTTTAAACAGCAAATAAACTATCAATTAACAATACCCAACAGTTAAATCAACCCATAATCACAAAATCACACCCCAAGAATTGGGGTTTTAGCTAGACATAGTAAAAAGGTAAAAATCGTTTCCAAGTTGTGTTTCCATCAACTAGGTAGGATTGATATAGTCTTTACAAAGGTCTAAGATGAAGAATCTTCAACACCCACTTCCAATTTCTTAGAAAATGAAAATCTTCAAAGCTAAGAAAATATTGTTTCTCTATTCAGTTCTAAGTTCTAAATTTCAAAAGTTGAATAATAATATGATTCCACACAAAATCATCTTGTAAGCTAAAAATTTAAATAAGTATTTATAGTTGTCAAAAAGTGTGCTGCAGAGGTTTAGTCGGCGGAGTTAGTCGGGATCGCCGACCCAATCAGCGATCGGCCCTTTGGTCATTTTCATCGCCGTTTTGCTTTTGCCTTCAGCATCTTCAGGTTTTGTAACTTTGGGTGATATGGCACTACATTGTGGAACCGTTCAGCGACTCGCCGACTGCTCCATTTTCTCCTTTAGGGCTTGGCACTCTGGAAAATTAGGCGAGACCCTGGCCGTTTGGCGACTCGCCTAATGGGTTAAGCGATCCTCATGCCTTCTTTCCTTCGTTTTTTTAGCTGCATTGTTCCTTTTCGATTAATAGTGTCTATGCTTTGTTCCTCAATCCAAATACCTGAAATTCAAGGATTTACATCAGTTATTGGCATAAAATATGCATTTGAGGACACTAAATCTATTAAAATGAAGCCCTAAATGAGTCCAAATTATGGACTCATCATTTACGTCTAGGGGTAGCCTCGGGGTGTGACAAACTTGGTATCAGAGCATTAGTTCAAGAGTCTTAGGATGTCCGAAAGCCGCACTAAGTAGAGTCTCTTTCATGGGTGTGAAGTGCACCACATCTAATGAGAGGGAGGCTACAAAGTGTTTTAAGAAAAAAATCACTTTCCCTGCTATTCTTATCGTGCGTGAGTATGAACTCTATTCAATCTCCTTCTAACTCCTGCTCTTCGTATTTCACAAATGCCTCATAAAAGAGCTAACACAAAGAATTAGCCAGCAGCTACAACAAACCCATCGAAGGAGCAAGTAATGTATGCTGAGTTTAGGGCAAGTTACTAAGTACTTGCTTAGCAATGACTACCCATGTAAATCAGTAGGCTTTGGTCCCACCTCTGCCACAGACTAACACTACTACAGAAAGAATCCAAGACTTTACTCGGATAAACCCTATAGAGTTTCATGGGTCTAAGTCAGAATAATATCCACAAGAGTCTCTCAACGACATCTGAAAGGTTAAAAACATTATAGGTGTCACTCAAGTCGAGAGTGTAGATTTGACCACCTATTAGTTGAAGGGAGTGGCCTACATTTGGTACCAGCAGTGGAAGGAATATTGTGGTATTAATGCATGTCCAGAAACTAACTTAGAACCCTTCTCAATCTTTACTCCAGTTGGTGACCTAGCTATAGCTAGACGGGTATACATAAATTGCCCTGTCACAATCACTTAGAAATTCACCTCAGTAGATCTTGTAGAGTTAGAATTGGTGGACTTTGATATCATTGTAGGCATGGATTGGTTACATTCCTATTATGCCTAAGTCGATTTTAGAAGTACGATCGTTTGGTTTTAGTTTCCAACGAGCCAGTCTTAGAAAGGAAGGGTAGTAGCTCATTACCTATAGGTCGATTATCTTTTACCCTAAGGCGAGAAAAATGATCTCTAGAGGGTGGTGTAGCACATGTTGAGGAAAAAAGGGAAAGAATTAGTAAAATATATTCATTGGCTTGCTCGCTTAGGAGTTTGTCTTATGGACACATCAGATGGTGGTGTGATAGTCTCGAATAGATCAGAACCTTCATTGGTAGCGGAGGTTAAGGAAAAATAGGACAGTGATCTTATATTATTCAAGTTCGAAGGTGCAGTTCATTAGCAGGAAGTATAGGTTTTCTCCTAAGGGGAAGATGGTCACTTATGTTTTCCTAAGGTGGATGAGTAGGTGAAGTAGCCTTGATTGGGACAACTTCGGGTTATGAAACTATGCAAAAAAGTTCAACTCATCAGAAATAGACTGAAGACAAAAGTCCTATGAAAATGTTGGGAGAAGGAACTTAGATTTTGAGATAGATGATTGGGCTTTCCTGAAAGTATCACCTATGAAGGGGGTGATGATATTTGACAATCTAAAAGGAGTCAGTTCGTAGAGGGAGCCACTTGGGAAGTAGAAGCAGCCATGAAGGCAAGTATCCTCATTTCTTTCCTTTCGATTCCATTTCAACGTGAGGTAATATTCCCTGTCCAGTCTCTCAGTTCACTCTTGCGTAAATTCAGTCTTACTATCATGTTCCTCAGTTGTTCTTGCATTTTTCAGCATATTTGCATGTTGTTGGAATTCAGTTCAGTCAGAAATCAGTTTCTAGTACTTAGTGGTAGGGATTGCAGATCCTTCCCTCCACACCCAGCTAGTTTAGACTTCATTTGAAGATCAATTTTCCCAAGGGGGGATATTGTAACACCTCAGATCTCAAAATTAAGAAAAATCGTAGTTTTGAGAAAACTGGTGCCAGTACCGATGGAACCACCCACGGACCGTAGGTGGGACCACACACCGTAGGTAGGGTTCAGTCATTAAGACCCAAATCTTTATATTATCTGATCTCAACCACGATCGACCAGTACGGTCCGTGGTTGGACCTACGGATTGTAGGTCTGACCGTATCTTAGGGTTAGTAGCCAGTTAGAAGGAAATTATTGTTGGATCAACTTCAAATGGTCATCCTTCTTAGCATAAAAGGAATTAGGTGGCCCATGACCTACCAAATGATAGATAACTGAATCCTCTTTCCAACGCCACTGAGTTTACTAAAATCCCATCTTCGAGTAAAAAGTTATGCTTGTTTTAGTGAAGCCCTGTCGAGCAGACTTGATCGACGAACCCAAACGACGGCCGGTAGGTCAAATGACGGACCGTCATTCCCTCCGTGAATGGTCGTCAGAATTAAGTTAGGGTCATTTTGGTCCTTTCCCCTATGCATTGGGAACTTAAACTACATCGTTTGATACTTAACTACGTCGTTTCACTCAGAATAAGCCTAATAACTTAGTCAGACTTACCCAGAACCCTTATTCTCCAAATATCATCCAAATTAGAACGAAAAGAGGATAAGGAGGTGCCAGTTTCTTTCAAGAACAAGCAGTAGTGTTTTTCAAAGTTTCAGCCTCGAAATCGAAGGATTTCTCCGTTGATTTTGTCACCGGGTATGTGGGATTTCACTAGTGGGTTCCTTTCATCCACTAGGTCCCTAGAATTCAGTTAGATTCTTGATGCTCTATATCATGTTTAGACCTAGGGTTTCTCAAACCTTGGATAAGTGTTCTGAATTAGGTGTTATACTATTCATAATCAGATTATCATATTTTCATGAAATTGTTGGTTAGTTCCTTGCATGAAACTCAGAACCCTAGTTGTGTAGAGTCATTTAGTTCATGAATTACACTAGCTAGGTCAGATAAACAGATATACATGCCTCATATTTTGAATGTTTTATTATCAGTACTTAAATGTTGCATTCTCAGATTTGCATGTCAGAACATTAAGCTATCTAGTATTTTAGTTTTGTTGTGTCATACACATTCTAGTTGGGAGTAGGCTTAGGCCGAGTTGGACTAGGGTTCAACGTACCCTCATTGTCCTAGAACTACGTGCCCCATAGGTTTATCAGTCTCCTCTATTGGGAATCAGTTTTAGTGATCACACCAGCATTCCTCTATACCCTTGGCAAGATATATTGGGTCCTCTCGATGGGCATATATATCAGACTCCACATTTAGATCATGTGGTTTTATGTCGGTTATTAGTAGCTCCCACAGTCAGATTCTAGTGCATTTGACCAGGTTTTTAGTTATATTTCAGCATTCAGTCTCAGTATGTCATGTTCAGAATTAGTACTTGGTCATTGCATTTAGCCTAGTCTTCAATATATTCTCAGCATTTACATTCAGTTCAAATTATTTGGTTGCTCAGTATGCTTTGTTGAATTATGTATTTGTTCAGTTATATTCCATATCCTGCATGCTCAGTACATTCCAAGTACTGATGCATACTCTGCACTACATCCTTTCATGATGTAGGTTCATGAACTCAACATTCAGATTACATATAGATCGGTTCCTGATCTCCAGTTCAGCAACTTCAGTGGTGAGTCCTCATACTTGAAGGACAATAGACATGTTTTCTAGATTCAGTCTTTTCATTTTAGTTTCAATTTTACTAGAGTTAGCTGGGTGTACGTCCCAACAACACTAGTCAATTAGAGGCCTTTTCAGACATAGTATTAGATTCAATTTTTAGTTTTGAGTTTAACCTTTTAGTTGTTATTAAACTCATAGGCTTTTATATATTCAGATTAGTATTGGGTATTCCCCACTTTTAACTTAATTATGGTTTTAAGCTTCCGCATAGTATATTTTATTCAGTAATCTTTAAGTATGCTTATGATATGCCAGCTCAGGGTTAGCTTGGGGTCACTCATGATCCTAGGTCCCGTGTTTACCTCAAGGGGGTAGCCTTGGGGTGTGACATAACTTGTGTACAAATCATGTTTGCAATTGGAATTTTCTTTTTCTTTTACATTTATGAGAAAGTTTGGACAAACATGTCATCATGATCATCTTTAGTGCTAGCATAATAAAATTTCTAACGAATACATTAGTTCTTAGCTTCTACTTAGAGTCTTTCTTTGGGTTTGCTTTACAAAAATAGCATGAACTAAAAATATCACTACTACTACTACTCTTATTTTTGTTTGAATTGATAGTCATAATTTCACTTCTCTTGCTTAGCTATCCTATGTCTTTGTCTACTTTTTCACATGAACATTGGAGCATATGGAGTTTTGAGGGAGACTCCCGTCTCGGCCCATAACAAATTGGGTCACCCGATGCATACTTTCCCATTTCAATGTTCTTTTTAGTGAATATAAATGCCTTGATATTGGAGGAATTTGATTTTCTTTAAGCTCACTTGTTTGGAATGTTTGAATTGTTTATTCTGCTGTAGTCATTCCCATATATTTTCGTTGCTACTTGATTTGTTTTTGGTAGTATTTCAATACATGCTTCACGTGATTACTAAAGTATAAACATCTAATTAGCTTCAAACTTACGCCACTTCTTAAGTCTTTATAGATCTTCTTTTTTGTGTTTAAAATAAAGGTTTTCCTTTTAGGTTATATACCCATTTGAAGGTCGGTTTATTAGTTATTTTTTCGTTTTCTATTGTAATTCAGTTAGTGGGACTTTGCCTATTTCTAAAATTTTAAACTTAAAATTTATCTACGATCATATTTTTAATTATTTCGTGAACTCTAATCACCTAGTTTTAACTAACTCATAGCCTAATTAAGTAATTTAACTTTAGTCGGTTAACCATTTTTTTAATGGATCTTAAAGGATGCCTTACCCCTTCCCTTTAGATTAGTTGAACCCTTACCTAAAATCTCATATTTAGTAAGACCTTGAAAATGGAGTTAACATTAGACAATACCTTAATCAATTTTTGGTTCCCTAATTCGCTGTAAATAATTAGGTGGTGATTTCTCAAATAGTTAATTAATTTAGGAATCATCAAATGTTGTACACTATTTTGACCCGATTAAAATGGGGTATAACACTACTCATCTAATCAATCTCTTTCGAGCATTGAAAAAATATCAGAAGTTGGAATTAAGTTTGCAACCTTAACCCATAAGTTATCCTCATGCTAATTAGCTCAAATTCATGTATAAACAACAACAAAACAAATCATAACACAATACCCACTATATTAAATCAACACCTAACCCCATAACTGCACCTCTAGATCTTAGGGTTTTAGCCACCCATCACAAAAAGCAAGGAAATTATACCTTTCATGAAAGAAGCCATGGGTAACATGAAATTAAGTAATTACAAGCAAACCCACTTTAAATTCAACTTAAATGTGTCAATTTCAAGAACAAACTAGAAAAACCCCAAAAACTAGAAAGTGTTTTTCACAAGGTAAAATATTTTTTTTATCTTCAATTGTTCATACACAAAACTCTATTGCTACTCACATGAACTCCCTAATTTTTCTCTCCATAGGGCTATTTATAATTTCCCCAAAATGTGGCCCAAAATTCACTACATGATCCATTGAAAGATGTTAGTCGGGCTCACCGATCACGTTGGGCGAATAGCCCTATGCTATTTAGCTCACCTTTATATTTCTCTAGGATTTAGCTGTTTGAACCTTAGTTGGCGAGCTCATTCGAGTCTTCCTTCACATTCTGTGTATCACGGAGTACCACCTTAGTTCACCTTCCGAGCCTTTAATTTTTCTCCTTGTATTGTCTCTTTCGGTGATGGTCAACATGTTCGCCCTTTGTCATTCGGGGAGTCACATTTCCGTTTGGGAGCTCGCCAACATGCCTCAATAAATACAAGTGTTGTGCACTGTAAATTTGGGAGAGGTCATGCTCACTAGGTGATCCTCCTTTCTTTTTTGGCGATCATTAGTTTATAGTTTACACTTCTTTCTTACATTTGGCTATTCTTTCAAACATTCATCCTTGCCTTGTCCTTTAGCCTTCATAGCTGAAAATTATCAAAATATCATTAGAATAGGACATAATAAGGAATTGAGGACACTAATTGTTGAGTTAAATAGGCCTCAAATGAGTGCAAATCTACTACTCATCAACACCCCAACTTAAACTTTTGCTTCTCCTCAAGTAAATCAAGAACACAATTAGCTCAATAAGGGTGTCTACAACAATATTTAGTGAGAGCTAACATGGAAGTGACATTAAAAGACTACTCTCAACAACATGCTACACTCCATCATGATAAAAAAACTTCCTATGATAACAAGCTAGTTTCAACACAACCTCAGGCTCACTATAGTTTCTTTTCTAATGCAAGACCATGTTTCAACAAATGCATTCAAGTGCCCTCACATCAAGAACGATTCCATGCTCTCACAAAGAAAATCAACAAAAAAAATAAGGAATCAATGCAACTTTCACTCTCCCAAAAGAGAAATACATGCAAGTTTCATCGCATAATGTGAGATGACCTTCAAGTCATTTTTGGGTTTATGCCTCCTGTTTGTCATTTAGAGTTTTCCTGTAGAGACCTCAAGTAATTTATGACTTGGTGGGACTAACAGTTCAGTCACCTGGTCGGTCATTTGGTTTTTGTACAAGTATTAGTGTTTGGGAGCTTTGAACCTTGAACAGTTATTTTTATCAGAAGTTCAGCAAAATGACCTCAGAATCCAATTCTGACAATTCCATCGGCTCCAAAAGGGTCATTTTTGGCTTGTAGCATGACCTTTATGACTCCCAAAGTTTTCAGTGTGAGTCTGTGCGATTAGGAATTTTAACTTTCAAGTTGAAGCCTAAGTTTTACTTTAGTCAACATTGTGAGTTAATGAGCTCGGATGAGAATTATTTCAGCAAGATTAGCTTCAAAATGTTGAGTTTAGTCTAGAACGACCCTTAGTTTAGGTACCGAGGCTCCGAGTAAATTTTGAGGCCCTTTATGGAATTGGGCTTAAAATAGAAATTAGGTGTGGGACCCACTTTTTATCAAAATGACCTCAGATGGGAATTTCTATGGTTTCGTTGAGTCCATAATTCCATTTTCGATAGGGTGGCATATTTCGTTTGTGTGCACGCGATTCTTAATGAATTTGGACCACCCCGTTGGAGTTTTGGAACTTGGCCAAATTAGCTGATATGCATTAGTCGGTGCAGGCCAGGTTTCTCTTCAGGATCACATTTCCTTGGTCGCAATTGCGAAGGTCTGGACATTAGTTCTTCGCGGTTGTGTGACATATTGTTGTGATCGTGATGAAGGCTTGGCCTTCCCTGGTCTTTGCGATCGCGAGGTAGGGTCTCTGTGATCGAAATGTTCAAAATCTTAATGAGTCGCGATCGTGCCCTTCTTCTCGCGATGAAGAGTTGAGGTCGGTCTTTATGGATACCTACTTGAGATCCTCTTCGGAGTGGATACCCTCGAGGCCCTCTTGCTAGCTGGGTGGTTGACGTCATTGGGAATGGTTGGCTGGGCGACTTGGATATTTGAGATCCTCTATAGAGTTGACATGTTCTTCGGCCCTCTTGCTAGCTGGGCATTGACGCCTCTGGGAGTGGCTGGCTTGCTGGGCGGCTTGGATTGATTGTCACTCTTGCTACCTGGTCTGAGAGGTTACTGGTTGAGTTGTTGTCACTCTTGCTAGCTGGACTAGGAGTTGACTGGTTCTTGGATTTTGGTTTATTCTTGGGTCTGGTAGACTTAGCTATTCTGTGTACCTGTTGGGCTTATGGGTGTCCGTTCGAGATTTATTTAAACTTGTGCACGAGTGTTCTTTATGGGATTATGGGGGTCGAATTAGGTTAAATTTTGTTGTACTTAGATTTACTTTCGGTATGCTCGTGTGCTTTCTTCTTTTATATCAGCTTTGTCCTCTATTTGTGTATATATCCTATATTTTCTAATTGTCTTTACCTTTCTTGCTCGGTCGGCCTATGATGCCTACTAAATACCTTTGTTTTGATACTTATGCTACACTCTACATCTTCTCGTGATACATGTCCTAGTACTAGTTAACAATGATGATTGATCGTGCCACAACTTGTGGATATCGGAGACGAGGGTGAGCACCTGGTGTCCTGGACCAACCTATCTCCTTCTGTACATATTTTAACTTGTCTTTTTTCCTTTGTGAAGGCTTGTCGTGGTCCACTTTTGGGACTTGTATTTATTCTTGTTAGATAGCTCTGTACTTGTGACCTCCAAGTTTTGGGAGGGTATCTATTGTATATAGTTTTTGGGTTGCTTTCCATTTCTGTCTTTTCTTATTATTAGTATTGCTTTCTATTTAGTTCTACCCTGCTTCTGACTACTTTTTATTCTAGGTACGGGTTGGCTTACCTATTGGTGGGTTGTAGTAGGTGCAATCATGACTCGAGAAGTCGTGTCGTGAAAAGTTGATATCAAAGCCCAGTGTCACAGATCTCACTTGTACAAAGCAAATACCTAGTAACGTGCTGTGGATCGGTGCAAAGATGTTTGTGTCCTATCTTTGGGAGGCTACAGGGTGTGTTTAGGAATTCCTCTTTTTTGTGTTGCTTTCGTGTAGTCACTGTGTTATTGGTTTCTTAAAATCTCATTTGTTTTATTCCTTTCACATGATGGCTCGTATGTGCCATGAGGTGGATCGTGGTAGGGGTCGATCATCCTTGCCAGGTAGGGGGTGCAACACCCCCCTAGTTAGAGATTAGGGTCCGGAGCCAACGCCGGATCTTCTAGCAGCCCAGGTTCCAAAGCAGCCGGTGGGGTCGAGATTAGCTCAGCCACCACACAAACCAACTATAGCTCCAGTGCTCCAGACAACCATTGCTCAACTTTTGACAGTGCTTGAGGGGTAAGCAGCAGGCCCTAGCACCTGCACTGGCACTAGGTCAGCAGGATAAGCCTAAAACAGAGGCACCTCGGGTCCCAGTAATCACCTGAGTGTGCCCAGCTCGTGATTGCAGTCAAATCTATGCCACTAGAGGAGCGGAAGATAATCAGAGTGTTCTTGAGGCTTTCACCTTTGAGGTTTTTTTGGGGATGTGAGTGAGGATACCCACGAGTTTCTGACTACTTGTATTAAGCGTTTGCATACGTTGGGTCTCGTAGAGTCGAGAGAAACCAACTTTATTGCGTATCAGCTTGATGGGATAACTAATCTATGGTGGCATACATTTATTGAGACTAGGCTAGCAAAGTCTCCTCCGGTCACCTGGATCGAGTTTTCTGATGCCTTCTTGGCCAGATTCATTCCTCACAGCGTCAGAGATTATCTCATCAATTAGTTGTCAAGGTTGGAGAGGGTTCAATGTTTTGTTTGTGGGTTAAGACTGCAAGTGCTGATTGAGGCTCAGTCTATGGTTTTAGTAGGTCGCTCCTTCATGGATTTTGTTGATCATGCCCACACTATTGAGCAGATCCGTCATGAGGCCCAAAGGGGTAGCAACAAGAGAGCTTGATATGAGGGAAGCTATAATGGTTTCCATTCTAAGCCCAAAGATTCACATCATAGGGATCGACAACGGTTTTAGCAGGGTAAGCCTAGTCGGCCTATTCAAGCCTCATTACATAGTTCAGAAAGTGACCGGTATAGCTGGAGTGAGGTGGTGTAATACCCCGTAACTTAAAATACATTTGTGACTCGTAAACACCAATGCATAGATGTGATATCGGGGGAAGTATATCATTGAAAATGGTTAAGCATACCATGTAACCCTTATATTTAGTCATTTGAAGGGTTAAAAAAAGTTTTAGGCCAAAGAGATCATTAAAGAAAAGATTCAAGTTTAAAGGTTCATTGTGGAGGAATACTACAAATGATCTCATTTCTCAGCTGACTTTGAACGAGTATATCTCCAAATATATAACGAGTAAAAGGGCCTTCAATCTATCAAATTAAAGGTATTTGAGTCTTGTTTCCAGCAAAACAAACCGCTCGTTAAAACAATATCAGAGTAAAAAGTTATGTTCATTCGATGACAGACGCGCGCACTGCCCAATCACTGTGGGACATGTGCCACTTTAGAGAAAGTCGGCCAAACTTGTTGATTTTATATTAGAAGTTTGGGATATACTTTATCATATACTCAAGAACGTGTAAGGATTGGTTTCAAGTTATTTCTTCAAGTTTTTCTCATCTTCAATCCTCCAAAGCTTAAGGTAAGTTTGTTTCTTCAAGAATCAAGTGTCTTCCTCTCCATAGACCTATAGATATACTTATCTAAATGTTTTCTTAAAGGAAAAAGTATTGTTCTTGGAGAATAGAAAAGGGCAGGGGCTGCTTTTCTTGGATATATAGGTATGACTCCTTTTCTATATTCATAAATAGTATTCCAAGAATGCTTTAAGTATAATTTGCTGGTAGGACTCATGGGACGGTGATAAGAAGTCACGAGTTCATGTTTTACCCATTGTAGTTGATGTTTTGGTGAGGAGGGAGTTTGTAGAAGGCAGTTTTGGCTGTTGTTTTGACCAAATGAGGGTTCGATGGTATTGTATTGCAGAAGTAAGCTGGTTACAATAAAACAGAAGAATAGGTATAGAGAACGCGACTCTTATAGTTCTTGAAAGTTTGTCGCTCACCAAGTGTTTGATGAAATACCTAAATCGCTAAGAATATGTTGTAGTTGGTTATAGGAGCTCCTATTATTTTAATTTATGGCATTAGTTCTCTACCAACTTAAACTGTAAGCTTATAAATGAATTTGACATCATTAACAAAGAACCCGTGGGATAGTGATCGGAGGCCATGAGTTTTACTTTTTATGTTAAGTATGGATGTTTAAGGGGGCTGGTTCTTTATGTTTAAAGAATTGAGAAGTAATACTGAACATGTAAATAAGTGATAAGCCTACTTGGAAAGTAGATAAAGAGAAGGGTGTGGTGATACACCATTCATCTATGGTAATTGTTGAGATTGTTCCTCGCGAACTATTATGTGTTTTTGGCCTTGTTGTGACTCTTGATTAGTTTCTTATACTATCCTTTTATGGTTTTATGTAATAAATAAAGTTGTCAGCAAAGGAGTTTGTCGACGTAAGATAGTAAGTCCCGAAGTAAGGTATGTAAAGCTAAAACCTCTTTTGCCCTTAAGGCACAACCTAAACTTGCATGTTCTTCCGATAAATGTCACTAGAGATTCTATGATACTTGAAAGAAAGTTATCCTATTTTATAAACACTCTCATGTTGAGTCCTAAACCTATAGAGTTACAATACTCATCGAGGAAGCAATATGTTTCACACAACTATATTCGTCTACAGTTGAAACTCTTATTTAGCGGTGTACAGGTTGCATACACTTAAAGAAAGCAGTCGGCCACAGACTGTTCGTAAGTGTATAGGTCACAATATAAATGATTCTCAAGCTAAAGAAAGAAATCACAAATTGTATCACGAGCTATGTGATTAATGAATTAATTATTATAAATAAATGCATGCAGTTGAGATTATAGACTACTCTGCAGCGTGGGGTGGGTATTTTTAGGGCTACTATATGCGACACTACTCTGTGCACAAAATTTAGATATAGTCAATTGGAATTTCCCATCGTAGATTCACCTGACTAATACAGGCCTGCAGGCAGACCATAATGGAGCCCTGGGGGAGTAC
Source organism: Solanum okadae (assembly GCA_036553675.1). Taxonomy (NCBI): domain Eukaryota; kingdom Viridiplantae; phylum Streptophyta; class Magnoliopsida; order Solanales; family Solanaceae; genus Solanum; species Solanum okadae. The sequence goes on along the minus strand of CM071687.1, from coordinate 16,122,579 downwards.
CTTGATAGACCTCGTTACCAGACCATGAGATTTCACGTGTGGTTATAATGGTGGGCTACATATGCCATACAAGGTTCACTAATGCCGACAGTAGGCCATCATGTGATTCCCTGACAGTTAGTTTTACAAAGAGCAAAGAAGCGATATAATGAAGTAAAGATATCACTTAGGCAAATTATAGGGATTCTATATATAAATAAGTAAGCCACGAAATGTTAGATGAGGACCCTTGAGGTTGGTCACAATTGCAGTTACGGATTATGTCTCCTGCATATCAGATTTGCCTATCTTGATATTTGATACATTTTATCATTCTTACATGTCTACTTGTTAGTCAGTCTACTTTACATACTAGTACATGTTTTATATGTACTGACGTCCCTATTATTGTGGCGCTTCATTTGTATCACTACAAGCTCAGGTACTTAGGACAACAAACATTTTCAGTAGACTAGAGACTTCCAGTTAAGTAGTTGGTAAGCTCTACCTCTACCTGGAGCTATCAGATATTTAGAGCCTATATTTTCCTACGTATGTACATATATCAAAATGGGTATGTCAGGGCCCTGTCTCGACTAGTTATCAGATTCTTAGATGCATACTCTTTAGAGGCTTCTTAGACTTTGTTTTGTTTCCATTGTAAAGTAGCCCAATGGGCCCTTTTGTTATCTATGTTTTAGTATGTGTCTTCATATAGGTTCTGCTTCATGTTTCAATTAAGGATTGAAGTTACTAATTCAATTCTACCTTAGTTCTCTACACTTGTTTGAGAAAGAGGTGTTAGAGTAGAAAAAATGATTGATAGTTGTATTGATTGCGTCTTTAAAATCTTACTTGAGATAGTGAATTTGAATGCGTCTTTACAAACTCAGCTTGAGAAAGTGGGTAGATTAAAGATTTGGGTTGTTTGATAATGCTAAGGTTCTGAGGTTTGAGAGAACTCACTTGAAACATAGTAGTTGATTGAGAGATGACTATTGTTTCTAAAACCTAGCCTACCCGCTGAGATTCAACTCTTTTTGGAAATCAATGATTACCCATTACGTGAAATTAACATTCAACTGATCACATTCTTAAGGTTCGATCTCTAATTGTTTAATTCCCGTGTTAGTGATTTCATGGTTACAATTGGTTACCAATTTCTCTCCCCATTTAATATTAGTCACTGGAATTTAATGATTTAGTTTATGTCGCATGATTCCTTATACCTACAAAAGATTAGAATGCGTTTTTACTTCATAATTGAATTCTTTACTGTATCACTTCCTATGAGATCGACCCCAACACATCGTTGGGTTTATACTTGTTAGTGAGCACCTACATTTCAAATAAGAAGAGGTGTAGTTAAGCGTTATAAAAAATGACGCTGCTGCTGTGGAGTGGTGTTTAGAATTCTTTTGTCGAAGTGTTCTTGTGGTCTAATTTTATTGTGGTAGAAGTTTCTTACTTTTCTGTTCTCGTTTGTTGCTCCCAAACATCCGAAGAAATGAGTGTAAATGGGAGAAATGCAACTCAACTTGGGATTAATGATGACATCGGGGATTGGCATGATGTCAACGTGGATCTAGTGGGAAATGTCGGTTCTATTAGTTTGCCCCCAACTATGGGCAATGCGTTGTTTCATGTGACCAATACTATGTTGCAGCTGTTGCAAATGAAAGGTCTCTTTGGAGGGCTTGCTCATGAGGACCCGCTTGACAACATTTGCAATTTCGTGGATATGTGTGGACCGTTTTCATCCAACAACTTCAGTCAAGAGTCGGTCCGACTTCATTTGTTTCCCTTCTCTCCAATGGGGGAGGCATCAAAGTGATAAACGAGTTACCAAGGGAATCAATCTCCTCTTGGGAAGAGCTCGCATAAGTGTTTTATGAAAGATTTTTCCCTCCCTCGAAGATGGTCAAGTTGAGGGATAGCATTAAGAACTTCAAGCGGGTTGAGAGTGAACCCATTCACGAAACATGGCTAAGGTTTCAAAAGTTGCTTCTTAAATGCCCTAATCATAGTTTGCCAGATAATGTGCTATTGCAATATTTCTATCGGAGTCTTGACACTGTTAACAAAGGTATTGCTAATCCACTTGTTCGGGGTGGTATTATGAGATAAGCATTTGACATAGCGTCAATGTTGCTTGACGAGAAGAACAAAATTAACCGTGCATGGTACACAAGGGAAGACCAGATGTCTTTTTTGAATCTTGGGCAGACTAAGGAGCAATGGGAAAAGAATCAAGAGCGTGATGAAAACATGGCCAAGATAATAACCCAAATGTACCTATTGACGAAACATGTCATGGAAGGAGGGTACCAGGCTGTGAATGCGATTGGCGCAAGTAATAGAGTGAGTCCGGATGATGCACATTTTGAAGCCATATCCAATGAAGAGGTTTAGTTCTTGTCAAAACAAGCAGGGGGTTCTCGTCCGAGTTATCCAAGGCCGAGTGGAAATCAAGGATGGAATAGGGATCACGATGATGGTTGGAGAGACTGAGATCGTGAATGGCGTGACCGAGGTGCAAATTGGAGAGATAGAGATAAGGACAAATATCGCTATATGCCTCCTTATGAACGTCAAAAGCCGAAGGAATCAAGGGCTGATACTGAGAGCTTCCAGAGAGAGGATATGCTTGCTCGTATCTTGAAAAAAGTGGAAGGGTCGAATAAGGTGCTCAAGGAGATGAAAGATGATGTCTCTTCTCTAAACCAAACAATTGTTTCACACTCTCTTTCCATTAAGCATCTTGGAACACAGACGGGTCAAATCTCGGCTCATTTAAATCCATGAACAAAAGGGGGTCTCTCAAGTGATACTTTGGTAAACCTGAAAAATGAGACGTGATCACATGGCCACGTCGTGCCACGACACTAAATAAGACTATTCTTGGGAGGCAGCCCAAGGTTTACTTTTTGTCATTTGAATAACATTTGTTGGATGTGTAGGTTAAAATTTGAAGTTAGGGAGAAAAAGGCAAATGGGTGAGTTCAGAACTCACTTGGCAAATCACCGAGTGGTTCGGTGAGCCCGAGGATGATCGTACTTTGGACCAAATTAAGGGTTGGAGTTGTGTTAAATTCGGTGGGCTAAAGGCCATTCGGCGCATCACTGAGTGGATCGGCCACATTATCAACGCTTACCGACTGAGGTGTGAACTGAAGGGTAGGCTTTCAACCATTTTAAATTCAAAACCGCTCCTTATTTTGAAATTTTTGACTAATGTACTCTCACAATTAAACTTTAGATCGTAGTTTTTACTTGAACTTTTCATGGGTGTCCTCGTGTGGTCGAAATCTGATGCATTGCTCATCGTAGTCTCTTTACCTTAGTGTCTTGTGCCTTCAATTGAGGTTGGTTCTCTGAATTACCCTTAATTTCATGATTTGCTCTGAGCATGCTTTTGAGTAGTTAATGGGTCTATTTTATGCTTCGATTATATCTCTAATCGATTATTGAGTATTTTTTGTGAGCATCTTAGATATTGTGTTTAGCCTAAATTAGTTTAAATTTTGGGTGTAAATTGCTTGAATTGTGGGTTTGCATGTTGGTTTTGTGTGGGTGAAGTCTGAGTAACCCAAATTCCACCAAACAACTCGAATTTTCCTAATGATGGATCGGGTGAGTCGTTCTTAAGGGAAAAATTGTTGTTTGGTCGAATCTAGGTAAATTGGGGGAAGTGTGAGTACCCCGGGGTAAATAATCGTATGGGTTAGGCTTGAATTTTATAGAATTGGGCTTGCAATTATTTGTCGTAGATTGTGCGTTGAGAATCATATGTTGGGGTGAAAATCTAGCACGTTGGGCCATTTGGCGAGCTTAGTCAAGCTTGTTGAATGACTCGGCGGTTCACCGACTGACTGCCCTTATCGCCTTCTTGACATGAATTATTGCTGTCTGGTTTTGTAATTTTCAGCGAGATGCATGTGCTCACCGAATAGCCTTATCCTCGCCGTGTTGAAGCTTATTTTTTGCTAATATTTTTGTAACTTTCGGTGAGACCCCTTTTATCGCCGATTAGGAGGTTCAGCGACTTGCCGAATCGTCTTTTGTCTTACCAATTCCAGATGAATTTTTAATATTTTGTTAAGTTCATTTCAGTGAGCTCTCTAAAGCTCATCGAATGAGTTCGGCCTCACGCCAAGTTGGTTAGCGAGTTTTTCTGCACCCTTTTTGAAATTGTTGTTCACTAACCCTTTGAAACCAGAATTGTTCTTGTTTGGTTGTTTGTTTTGATAGATATGGCTAGACTAAAATTTCCAGGGAAAGGTCCACTAACCTGGAAGAAGGGTAAGGGGGTTGTTATTGCTACGGAGGTGGCACCTCCTTGATCTACTAGACTTTGATCCGCTCAAGCAAGTGGTCGGGGAAAGGGAAAGAAACCATCGAACCCTATTCCAAGCAATTCTAGCTCTGACAACATGGGTGTATATTCAACCCACCTCACCACATCTAGTTCTAACAGTGAGGATGATGTTGGATTCCACGATTCACATTCATGATTCAGTGCCAGCCGATGATCAAACACTGAAACGAAGGCGTGGTGAGCTGCGCTCCCAAGAACTTCAAGATCCAGCTCGACTTCCGCCACTCTAGGCACCTCCACCACCTCCAGCACAGGCAGGAGAATAGGCACCTCAAGTGCCTCTTGACCTAGCACCTCCTCCACGCTCTATAAACCAGCTGAAGGCGTAGGTATGCGGATAATTCTGGAGAAGAAACGGTTATCTACAGATGGGGTGGTAGATAGGTATCAAGCAGTGTGGGAGACACTCCTCTTCCGTAGATTTTAGTAGTTCACTCAGCCTGGGTGTCACGACCCGAGAGCACCCCTTAGTCGTAACACGGCGTACTCGACCCCAAAGGAGTCTAATACAAGACTCTTAGCATTCATAACATTAGATACATAGAAATAGTGCGGAATTTAAAACTTTTCTTTAATAAATCCAACATCAAAAGACATTTCTAAAGCAGCGGAATACTAAGTCTCACATGGCCATCTTGGACAAACTTTAACAAGATTGGGTCACGGCCCTTTACAATCGAAGTCTTAACAAAGTCTTAAACATAAAAACTAGAAACATAAAATCCTTGTCCTCGACATATGAGGACATACCAAAAGAGGTCATGAGAGAACTCTAATCCCAAGCTTCCCTAAAGAAAGTAATCACTTGCCGGAACCTAAACTTGTAGTAAATATAAGAAAATATGGGTAAACACACAAAAATGTACTAAGTATGCTGACCATGCAAAAACATTCTTTAAAAGGGACATTTTGTTGAAGTCATGCTTTATGCCATTTTTGTAAAGCTTCATGATATATAAGTCACAACCAACATACAAAGTTACATATTTCTCATTTGAGCAAAATCACATATAACCCTTTACATTCACCTTGAGCCTCCACCTCAAGTAACCCTCAAGCTATGCCTTGTGCAATGTATGGGTAGCGTCCCATACCACCATCCAAAACTAAGGCACCACCTTAAGGTCACCCAAAAGTGAACTTACCATTCATCCTTCCCACCTTTACACAATAAAGCATTTAAGAGACATAAACATTATATGAATCACATCATCACATTAAGACCAACATCTAAGACAACTCTAAATCATACTTGTGCAATGTGCAAGTAGCATCCCATACTACTACTCACACTAAGTATTCCTTTGAAGTCACTATACACAAGGCACATTCATATAGAATAGACATGACAAGGAAGTAACTCATAATACAATCTAAGTATAGCATGAATCTTTACATTTAAGCATTTAAGCCAACCTTCTTCATTAGATTCATTTAGGACAAATCCATGCATTTAGAGGACTTTTATACCTTAAGTTTGGGAAGCCAATATGCATTCTCAACCATAGAAGACAAGCTATAGTCACAATACACTCATAACATAATAATATCAATACCTTATCAACCTCTAAGAACACTTGTGCATTGTATGGTTGGCATCCCATAATACCAACCTTACTAAGCATTCCTTGAAGCCACATATTCATTTCCATAATCTTCAAGCTTACCATAATCCATAGTCATAAATAAGGAATTATACAAGTGCATGAACTAAACCTAAGGAAAGTCAACCATTCATATCTTGTCATACCATAAGGAAACCATTCCACAACACCCTGATAAGTCTCCTTATGTAATGTAAAAGTGAAGTCCCATACCCCCACTTCTACCAAGTAAACCCATTAAGAAGTCATAGTATAGTTCCTATCATATTCATTATCTTATCATACCATAAGGAAACAATTCCACAACATCCTGATAAGTCTCCTTGTGCAATGTAAAAGTGAAGTCCATTACCCCTACTTCTACCAAGTAAACCCATTAAGAAGTCATAGTGTTGTTCCTATCATGTTCATTATCTTATTGTTATTAGGGAATATTAGCCATAACCAACATAGACCATGTTAGCTATATGGAATCCGGTGTCATATAACCCCACACCAAACGAAGGCATTCTTTCTTGCCGAAGATAGAACTAATTATATTTAGCTTCTAAGTGGATCCACTAGCTAAGTCCTATGTTTAGCACATAGTTATGGGATAGGGAGATTGCTACTAGAAACCCAACCTATTGCATTAGCGGAGGAGCTTCCATCTCCTGAGTTTACTGTAGATGACCCAACCTGTTGCATTAGCGGAGGGGCCTTATCCTCATTGTCCATATCCACTGGGAACTAGGCATTATTTCCCAATTATACATAATTAGTATGGAATTGTATCTACAAGTGTGAAGGAATACTTTACCCTTCGTTCAATACAACCCACTAAATAGCTCATAGATTCATTAGAGGTGAGAACTACCTTTCACCTTAGAATCAACATTTGTATGTGAGAATAACTATCACACCAAGATCATGTGTTCTAATGAGAATGGACTTTCAGTCAACACAATAGGATCAACATGGTTATGTACATTTCATGCATAATAATGTGTTAAGGTGAATATGAGAACTATACTTTCAATTAACACCATTGATACATCATAATCATGTTTATGCATGGAGTGTGTATTTGTAATTGTCCTTGCAATGACATAATCAACAACATTATAATCATCCTAGACCAAGCATACAATATCAAGTGTAGGGGTAATAGAAGAATAGCCTTTTCAACAATACCACAATATACTCAATAGTCATAGAACTTTGAACTTCTAAGTAAATCATGAGTTCACACCCAATCTTGCCAACATGCATAAACCTTCACAATATGACCTTCAAGGGTTATGGATCAACTCGTCCCATCATATAGCAATAGCACAATAGATAAGGGAATACCATGATCCGACAACTCATCAATACATTAATCACATCATGATTGGCACTTTATACTTCAAGTATTCATCAACATGCACATAATATCATGATCAAGTCAATTCATGTTTAGAAGCATTACCCTAAACCAATTCAAGTCCAGGTGATCTAGTCTAAGGCATTACATTGAGAAATTTATAATTCTTAGAGGATCACATTTAAAAATGACTCTAGGGTGAAAATTAACCCTAGATGAAGGATCACCATACCTTTTACTATGATTTCCCCATGAAATTTGATGAAGAAGCTTTGAATCCAAACCCTAGCTCCCACTTTTTCTTCTTCCTTGAGTTGAGAAAGAAATATTGAGAGAGGAAGAACTTGGGGTTTTTGATTAATCTGGGGAAATAAGTGTTTAAAGACTTAAAACTATACATATGTATGATATACACTTATTTAAAACGACCCCATATCAATAAAACTTTAATAAGAATTTACCAAAAACACCCTCATTTAGGCATCCCCCGTTACTGACCAAGCTCACCTGTACAGACCGTGAAGGTGGACCACGGCCCGTGGGGGTGCCCGTGGTGCCTAGGTAGTAGCTCCTTCGACCTTGCTAAACTTCCACATAGCCAAAGAATCTTCACGGCCACTTCTATGGGCCGTGGTCAAGACCACTGGCCGTGAAGTAGTCCGTGGAACTTGGGCAGAAGCTTGGCCAAGTTGCCTTGTTTGCCATGCCACCAAGTGACCTTCATAGCCAATTCAACGGACCGTGGTCAGGACCACTGACCGTGAAGTGGTCCGTGGTCATGAGGCAGTGCTTGGCCAAGGTTGGGCAGCCTTGGCCTTACCCCCTTGGCTTGGCACAAGCCCTTGTAACCCTTAACCAATCATCAAAATGGGTCTTTCAACTACAGAGTCTAACACATGCCTTGACGTTGACTCCTAAACCAAAAACTCAGGACAACATTACACAACATTAAACCTCACACCAAACTCAAACACACACATGTTAGGCTCTAGTTTAACCTATCATTTTCTGAGTCATGACATTATCCCCCACTTAGGAACATTCATCCTCAAATGCCAGTTTAAACACTTTAAGGAGATAACGACTCAAAACTAGCAGCCCAACAATCATGACACATCAATACAAGGCATAATCATAGGAGGAAACATCAACTCCACATCAATAAGATCAATGCATAAACAAGAAAGTAGGAACTACTTCTACAAGCTCATTATGCACAAAACATTAACATTTCTCATTTCGTTAGAGGAACTTCCTTCTCCAACTTACATCATGGTCATTACAACATCATAAGGCAATTTATGCAACTCTTTCAAGAACACATTCAAGCATGTACAACAAGTCAACTCATGAAGCATTTAGGCAACCCATCATAGATGCATATCAACATGAGGAACACAATCATGATAACCCATTTTTCTCTTATGAACATAAACTTCATTAAAACATTCATAACTAAGAAGACCATGGAAACTCATTTTCACATAAGACTCCAAAACATGTAACAAGCTACAAGGAACTATTAGTCTCAAGCTCGAATAAGAATAGAAGGAAAATAGATAAGGATATCAACACTCTCAACAACCTTACTAGTCATCATACCATCCCCCACTTAAGGGTAAACCCAACTAAGGCTAACATTCAACAACATAGGAACCTCATCACAACATTCACACTATAAGGAACCATCAACATACCGGATCTTTTAAACTAGGAAGGTCCTCATTAAGCAACTCTTGCTCACAACAACTTTACCAACACCGCTCAAGGTCTCATATGAGTCTACCACACCGGGTCTAAACTCCTCGAACTCATTACACCTCATAAGGTGAGAATCAAGCAAGCCTAACTCATGAACATCAAGGACCCTCAACCACCTTACCATCTAAGCACATTGTCTCCCCCAGAGGGGTAAGCCCATACAACCACTTTACCCCATCACTTCTTCCAATTCTAAGGTCGGAGAAAAACATCACTAAACCTTCACACTCATCACCCAATGTGATTCTAAACCGAGGTGAATTATACTTCTACTCCTCTTAAATAACTCTACTCACTCCACATCTCTAGGCATCACTTAAACACCACAATTCATCAAATCCTTCAACAAACCTCAAAACTCCAACATCACACATAACCATAAGCAACTCAGTCATGTTAAAGACAACACCACAATCTAACATCTCAAATCCAACAAGTCACATAGCCACAATATACATCGAAACTCACCTTTTTCTCCCTCGATCCTTGTAGCATTAACCCTTCTAGTAGTCACATCTTCAAGAACACCATATAAGAAACAAGAGAAAGATCTTATGGAGTTAAGTTCTATGGTACGGCTTGAAGAATGAAGAAAGAAGTGTAACTCCTAACGTTCTTTAGCCTCTCGCTCATAGATGTGTCGTGACTCACACCGATGAACAAGACTCAACTAAACGTGGCTTGTGAGACATCGATCCTAAAAACCATTTCCAAAATCTTATGTTCTGCTACCAAGTTTGTCACGACCAGAGAGCACCCCCTAGTTGTAACACGGCGTACTCGACCTCGAAGGGGTCTAATACAAGCCTCTTAGTATTCATAATACTAGATACATAGAAATAAAGAGGAATTTAAAACTTTTCTTTAATAAATCCAATATCAAAAGACATTTATAAAGCAGCGGAATACTAAGTCTCACATGTCCATCTTGGACAAACTTTAACAAGATAGGGTCACAACCCTTTACAATCGAACTCTTAACAAAGTATTAAACATAAAAAATAGAAACATAAAATCCTTGTCCTCGACATATGAGGACATACCAAAAGAGGTCTTGAGAGAACTCTAATCCCAAGCTTTCCTAGAGAAAGCAATCACATGCCGGAACCTACACTTGTAGTAAAAATAAGAAAATATGGGTTAGCACACAAAAATGTACTAAGTATGATGACCATGCAAAAACATGTTTTAAAAGGGACATTTTGTTGAAAGTCATGCTTTATGCCATTTTTGTAAAACTTCATGAACATTGATACAAGAGGTATAATATAAGTCACAACCAACATACAAGTCACATAATTCTCATTTGAACAAAATCACATATAACCCTTTACGTTCACCTTGAGCCTCCACCTCAAGTAACCCTCAAGCTATGCCTTGTGCAATGTCTGGGTAGCGTCCCATACCACCATCCACACTAAGGCACTACCTTAAGGTCACCCAAAAGTGAACTTACCATTCAGCCTTTCCACCTTTACACAATAAAGCATTTAAGAGACATAAACATTATATGAATCACATCATCACATTAAGACCAACATCTAAGACAACTCTAAGTCATACTTGTGCAATGTGCAAGTAGCATCCCATAATACTACTCACATTAAGTACTCCTTTGAAGTCACCATAGACAAGGCACTTTCATATAGAATAGACATGACAAGGAAGTAACTCATAATACAATCCAAGTATAGCATGCATCTTTACATTTAAGCATTAAAGAAAACCTTCTTGATTAGATTCATTTAGGACAAATACATGCATTTAGAGGTCTTTTATACATTAAGTTTGGGAAGCCAATATGCATTATCAACCCTAGAAGACAAGCTATAGTCACAATACACTCATAACATAGTAATATCAATACCTTAGCAACCTCTAAGAACACTTGTGCAATGTATGGTTGGCATCCCATAATACCAACCTTACTAAGCATTCCCTGCAGCCACATATTCATTTCCATAATCTTCAAGCTTACCATAATCCATAGTCATAAATAAGGAATTATACAAGTATATGAACTAAACATAAGGAAAGTGATCTATTTATATCTTATCATACCATAAGAAACAATTACACAGCATCCTGATAAGTCTCCTTGTTCAATGTAAAAGTGAAGTCCCATACCCCCACTTCTACCAAGTAAACCCATTAAGAAGTCATTGTATAGTTCCTATCATATTCATTATCTTATCATACCATAAGGACACCATTCCACAACATCCTGATAAGTCTCCTTGTGCAATGTAAATGTGAAGTCCCAAACCCCCACTTTTACCAAGTAAACCCATAAAAAGTCATAGTATAGTTTCTATCATATTCATTATCTTGTTGTTATTAGGGAATATTAGCCATACCCGACATAGACCATGTGAACTACATGGAATCTTGTGTCATATAACCCCACCGAAAGAAGGTGTTCTTACTTGCCGAAGGTAGAACTAATTATATTTAGCTTCTAAGTGGATCCATTAGCTAAGTCCTATGTTTGGCACATAGTTATGGGATAGGGACATTGCTACTAGAAACCCAACCTATTGCATTAGCGGAGGAGCTTCCATCTCACGAGTTTACTATAAATGACCCAACCTATTGCATTAGATGAGGGGTCTTATCCTCATTGTCCATATCCACTCGGTACTATGCAATTTTTCCCAATTATACATAATTAGTATGGAATTGTATCTACATGTGTGAAGGCAGACTTTACCCTTCGTTCAATACAACCTACTAAATAGCTCATAGATTCATTAGAGGTGAGAACTACCTTTAACCTTTGAATCAAAATTAGTATGTGAGAATAACTATCATACCAAGATCATGTGTTCTCATGAGAATGTACTTTTAATCAACACGATAGGATCAACATGGTTATGTACATTTCATGCATAATAATGTGTAAAGGTGCATATGAGAACTATACTTTCAATAAACACCATTGATACATCGTAATCATGTTTATGCATGGAATGTGTGTGTAATTGTCCTTGCAATGACGCAATCAACATCATTATAATCATCCTAGACCATGCATACATTATCAAATGTAGGGGTAATGGAAGAATAGCCCAACAATACCACAATATACTAAATAGTCATAGAACTTTCAACTTCTAAGTAAATCATGAGTTCACATCCAATCTTGCCAACATGCATAAACCTCCACAATATGCCCTTCAAGAGTTATGGATCAACTCGTCCCATCATATAGCAATAGCACAATAGATTAGGGAATACCATGATCCAACAACTCATCAATACATTAATCACATCATGATTGATACTTTATACTTCAAGTATTCATCAACATGCACATAATATCATGATCAAGTCAATTCATGTTTAGAAGCATTACCCTAAACCAATTCAAGTCCAGGTGATCTAGTCTAAGGCATTACATTGAGAAATTCATAATTCTTGGAGGATCACATTTAAACCCTCAATTTGCATCTTTCATGACATAACCCTTGAATATTAGGTTAATCACTAATACATGTAGAATTATACTAACATCATGTAACTACATCATAACTAAACACCTCCATCTTTCAGGTGGATCAACATCTCTAATACAAGTCTACTACAACAATTCACCATAATTAAGCATAGATGATGATACAAGTCAACAATAAATCAATCTAGGCATAACTCCATCAACATTCATTCTTAATCAACAAACCCACTTCATAAGGCACCATTTAGGAATTGAGAGAAATCATGGGTTCATAGAGTATTTTTTTTAATCTTAAATCATCAATTAAACATTAATATAATCATAGTTTATAATTTGAAAACGTTTGATGCAAGAACCCATGAGATTGAGTGAAACTTAGGGTTTTTCATGAAACTTGAAAACTTTGAAACTTCTTTGAAATTGACTCTAGGGTGAAAATTAACCCTAGATGAAGGATCGCCATACCTTTTACTAAGATTTCCCCATGAAATTTGATGAAGATGCTTTTAATCCAAACCCTAGCTCCCAATTCTTCTTCTTCCTTGAGTTGAGAGAGAAATATTGAGAGAGGAAGAACTTGGGGTTTTTGATTTGGGTCTTTTGATTAATCAGGGGAAATAGGTGTTTAAAGAATTAAAACTATACATATGTAAGATATACATCTATTTAAAACGACCCCACATCAATAAAACTTAAATAAGAATTTACCAAAAACACCCTAATTAAGGCAGCTCCGTCAGTGACCAATGTCACTTCTACGGACCATGAAGGGGGAACACGGCCTATGGTGGTGCCCGTGGTCCCTAGGCAGTAGCTCCCTCGAGCTTGCTAAACCTCCACATGGACAAGTAATCTTCACAGCCACTTCTATGGGCCGTGGTCAAGACCACTGGCAGTGAAGTGGTCCGTGGAACTTGGGAAGTAGCTTGGCCAAGTTGCCTTGCTTGCCATGCCACCAAGTGAACTTCACGGCCACTTCAACAGACAGTGGTCAAGACCACTGACCGTGAAGTGGTCATGAGGCAGTGCTTGGCCAATGTTAGGTAGCCTTTGCCTTTGGCTTATGCCTTGCCCCCTTGGCTTGGCACAAGCCCTTGCAACCCTTAACCAATCATCAAAAGGGGTATTTCAACTACAGAGTCTAACCCATGCCTTGACGTTGACTCCTGAACCAAAAACTTGGGACAACATTACACAACATTAAACCTCACACCAAACTCAAACACACACACGTTAGGCTCTAGTTTAACCTATCATTTTCTAAGTCATTACACTGGGGGACCATATGTGCCTACTTGGGTTTGGAAATTCTATGCCAGATATGCGGAGTTGATCCCGATAGGGAAGAAGAAAGTAGGTTCAGTGGTAGCAGTAGATTATGTTGAGGTGCAAGACAAATAGGTGAAATGCAGTGTGACAGATATAAATGACATGTTGGGCTGCGCTAATAACATTCGACCTTCTTTGGCTGACAAGATCAAGATTTGAACGTTGGATAATCTGAAGGGTTGGTTGGCCCCATTGCTGAGTGATGCTACTCCTCCATGGATAAAGGTGGGGGTCCCAATTGAGAAAAATAATCTTAATGTCGTTGCTCGGTATTGGTTTGGTTTAATCAGCAACACCCTGATGCCGTATCGAAATGAATCCACTATCTGGCATCCAAAAGCTGCTTTTCTGTGGTGCATTATAGATCAAAAGTGGTTGAATCTAGGGATGATTATTGCTCAGGAGATGGCCATGAAGGAAAAACAGAGTCAGACCTCGTTGCCTTTTCTGCTAGTCATAAGTGATTTGTTCACCGGCCTGGAGTGCCATGGTGGGGAAGACCAATATTAAGCTGACTCTTACCTCATCTACTAAAATCAGAAGGATTGAGGCCAATTATATAAAGGACGAGTCTGAGAGGAGGAGGACAACACTGGTCTATACATCTCATGCTGTTGATTTAAAGGCTATGGAGGCTGATACTACTCTTTCTATTTCGATCGGTGAGCCAACATGTACGCCTAGTTCCTCCACCCCTGCTACCTCTGGTACTGCTGTTGTCTCCCATCCCCCATTGACACATGCCATGTTATATAAAAAGGGCTACCTCGCCCATTCAGGCGATATGCGTGCTTCTAGAGTTGAGGCACCTGTTCCCTCTATGATCAAACGAGCTATTGAGGCTGTACTTGCTCCCATTCGGGAGGAATTATAGGGATAGTGCGAATTGATCATGCACATGGCCAAGCATTAGATGCCCTGACTGTTAGGATGGAGGCATGTGAGTGGAACGATCGAAATGACACTAATTTGATTACCTTAAGGGCTGATATTGTTGGACTCCGTCATGATGTGGATGAGCTGAAATCCACAGACATCTCTGTGCTATGGGGTGGAGTTGATATTCCTGAGGGACCTAGTTCAGTTATGCCAGCTACTTTTGAGATCCCTCCGGCTACTGTGATCGGAGATGCTGCTGTAGCAAATAATGGTGATGAGACCGATGCCCCTGAGACTGATGAGGAGGAGTTCAAAGATCATGATGAGGTTGTGTTCGAGGACCTAGAGGACCTGAATGGTGACTTGGTCTGGGTGGCTATGGAGGCCTCACTTCGTGACTCATCGATGATTGGTCCAAGTGGATCATAGCCCACGGTGGAGTGTGCGTAGCCATCCAATATTGGAGTAGAGCCAGGCACTAATGCCCAGATTTAGAGAACCATATATACACAGAGTTTGCCTTAGGTTTAACCTGACAGGGGGATCCTTACACTATTCCTATTTTATTTACTTTTGCGACATTCAATTTCTCTTTCATATTGAGGCTACTATTTTGTATTTTTGGTGGGGAGATGGTGTCTTGTTACCTATCCTCGTGGTTGTATTTATTTTGTTTTTCTTTTATTTCGTTGATTGTTGGATGTTTAGTTAGTTGAATGATTTTATCATCTTCTTATGTTGCTTAAATGGGAATACCTCTCTCTTGATTTTTCGCTTGATTTGGCTTAGTTCTCAGTGTTGTTTTATTTTCTCGTACATTTGAGTGTCGGTTGCGATCAATACCGATGACTTGAATAATGCTCTTAATTGAACGATATGTTTGTGCAAGTCCAATGAGGCAAATTTGAGTTGCATAAGTCATGTGTGAACTCTTAGCATCTCTTTCTGACTAGTTGATTTTCAAAGTGAGTCTTGTAATGATCAATGCACGCGAGCTTAACTTGTAGAGTCATGATCGATGATAGTGTTGAATGCCTTGTGTGGTGAGGTTTACTTGAAATATGTGCTTGGTGAGACCTAGAACTTGCCCTGTTGATCCAATTGACTAGCATTGGTAAATGAAAAAATGATGCTAGGCACAAATTTTTGAGAGTGAACATAATTGCTACACCTTTCGTTTAACTACCTTGTTAGTGTGTGAACCTAGCTTGGCACCATTTGAGCCTAAATTTTTCTTTGGGTGAAAGATGAACACAAATTGCCAATTCCTTCCCACTTAAAAACCTTCGTGAAACATTGGTATGTTTGAATAGCCAACTTAGGCCAAGCCTAAGTTGGGGGTGTGGTAAGAAAGATGAAAGAAATTGAGCAAGAAGTCATGAAATCCATCTTTGAAAACTTGTTTGAAGAAAAAGATGGAACCCATCCATATTAAATAAAGAGAGAAAGAAAAGCAACAAGAGAAAAGTTATGAAACATTTGTATCAATTGTGCATTGTGGAAACAAAAGGGGTATCCGATGAGCTATACCAAAATTTTTGTGTGTTCGAATATGCCAAGGATGGGTTGTGAAATGGAAAAGAATGAAAGAAAAAGGAAAGAATTGAAATTTATGCAATGCTTTATGAAGCTGGAAGTTCCTTAGCCAAAATGATCATCCCTTTACACTCAGCCCAGGTACAAGCCTTGAAAGACCTTTGTGATCTTACATAAGTCGAATGATGTGTGGATCGCAAAATACGGGCAAGCCTATGGGTAAAATCATGCATGTATTTATCATTGAGAGTGTGAGAGTTGATTTTGATTCCTTAAGCTGTAATCTTTGATTGGCTTTGTGAGAGCAATATAGAATCATTCTTGATGTGAGGACATTCGAATACTCTTGTTGAGCATGAATTTGCATTTGAAGTGAGCATTGTGAGCTTAACTCTATTTGATAATGACTAGTCATAGTTTGAAACTTTTAGTGCACCATTGAAAATGCATGTGTGAAATGAACCTTGTGTGCATTCATGTAGAGTCTCAAGTAGCACTATTTTTAGACATCCATGTTGGCCTGATTGATCTTGTAGTGTACTTGAGGACAAGCAAAAGTTTAGGGGTGTTGATGAGTCGGGAATGTTGACTCATTTAGGGCTTATTATTCATTGATTTAGTGTCCTCAATGCCTATTTTATGCTCATAACTGATGTTAGTATGTTGATATGCACCAATCAAGGCTTAAGAGTGAGGTAAGGACATTATGATACAAAAAGGAGCAAAAAAGTTGAAACAGTTGAAGAAAAGAAAAGCTAGAGCTCACCAAAACCATTCGGTGACTCGCCGATTGGGCGTCTAGCTCTCCTAAAGTTCCAAGGAAGCAGCCCATGGACCGAACCAACTTGGCGAGAAAAGAGATGATTCGTCGATGCATCGAATGTATAGGCGACCACGATCCAGCTCGCCAGAAGTTCCAGAACAATCTTATGGAAGAACCTAGCCAAAAGGCGAGAAGAGGAGAACCTCAGCGGTTCGCCGACTGGGTTGGCGATCTCAACTTACTTTGCCGAGTTGCTTCCGTATTGAATTTTTGGGAACGTATAAATAAAATTTTTAAAGGAAGAAAAGAGGTTCCAAAGTTCCCACACTGTACATTCAAATTTTTGGAGAGTTTTTCACCTTTACATATTGTTTCAACACTTTTGAGAGAAATTTGTGATTGGGAATTGGAGATTTTAAGATTTTAGCTTAATTTCAGCATTTGGCCATTTGCAAATTGTTGGCAACTTCAAATGGATAATCTATTTGGTAACAATTTCTTATTTTCCACTATGTTTGGCTAAAACCCCATACCTTTGAGGTGTGATGATGGACTCGAATGTCTTAATTAGGTAATAGGTGTTATTACTTGTTGATTTAATTGTTGATTTGAAGTGGGTTCAGTCATTTGTTCATATTTTAATTAAGGAATTGAAGTTGCAAATTCAATTCTAGCTTAGTTCTTTATACTTGCTTGAAAAAGAGGTGTTAGATTAGAACAATTGAATGATAATTGTATTGATTGTGTCTTTAAAATCTAGCTTGAGAAAGTGGATGTCATTGCGTATTTATAAACCCAATTTGAGAAAGTGGGTAAATTAAGGATTTGGGTTGTTTGATAATGCTAAGCTTGCGGAGGTTTGAGAGAACTCACTTGAAACATAGTAGTTGACTGAGAGATGGCTATTTTATCTTAAGCCTAGCCTATCCGTTAAGATTCAACTCTTTTTAGCAATCAATGATTACCCATTACGTGAAATTAACATTCGACTGATCACATTCCTAAGGTCCAATCTCTAATTATTTAATTCCTGTTTTACTGATTTCTTGTTCACAATTGGTTACCAATTTCTCCCCCATTTGATATAAGTCATTGAAATGTAATGATTTAGTTTATGTCGCGTGATTACTTATACCTACAAAAGATTAGAACACGTTTATACTTCATAATCGAATTCTTTACCGTATCACTCCCTGTGGGATTGACCCCAACTTATCGTTGGGTTTATACTTGTTAGAGACCACCTGCGCTTTGAATCAAAATAGGTGTAGTTGAGCGTTATCAAGCAACACACTGGTTGGTGTTATATATTTTATTCAGGAGCGGATGGTAGTGGCTAGCGGGTGTTTGTCTTATTTGGCATATGTGTGTGATGTGAGTAGGGAGGTCCCTTCAGTTGAGTCCATTCCAGTTGTTCGTGATTTTACTGATCTGCTTCTTACTGACCTACCTGGCATACCCCCCAGAGTGTGATATTTACTTTTCTATTGTGCTTGAGTAGGGTACTCGGTCTATTTGTAATTCCAGGGAGCTCAGTGTCCAGCTTCAAGATCTCTTGGGTAAGTGATTCATAAGTCCTAGTGTGTCTCCTTGGGGTGCTCCCATTCTATTTGTGAAGAAGAAGGATGGTATGATGCATATGTGTATTGACTATATGTAATTGCATAAGGTGACGGTGAAGATCCGTTACCCGATGCTTAGGATTGATGATCTATTTGACTAGCTTTGGGGAGCCGCACTGTTTTAGAAGCTTAATGTGAGGTCTGGTTACCATCAGCTGACGAATAGGCAGTAGACATCCCTAAGACTGCATTTAGAACTCCATGTGGGAACTATGAGTTCCTAGTGATGTATTTTGAGTTGACTTATGCACCTACTGCCTTCATTGATTTGTACATCATTGTTTTCATAGATGACATTCTGATATACTCACAGAGCAGGAGTGATCATGAGCAACATCTGAGGATTATGCTCCAGACTTTGAGAGATCAACAACTTTATGCCAAGTTCTCGAAGTGTGAGTTCTGGTTTGAGTCTGTAGTATTGTTGGGGTAGGATGGTATCATGGTAGATCCGGTGAAAATTGAGGTTGTTCGTATTTGGTCTAGGCCCACTTCGGTTATTGAGATTAAGAGCTTCATTGGGTTGGCAGGCTACTACATACGGTTTGTAAAGGTTTTCTCCACTATTGCATCACCTTTGACCTAGTTGACATGCCATGATGTTCCTTTTGAGTGGTTTAGGAATTTGAGTTGAGCTTTCAGAAGCTCAAGGAGTTGGTGACTACTGTACGTATATTGACTCTTCTAGTTAAGAGTGAGGGCATCACGGTGTATAGTGATGCATTAGATGTTGGTTTTGGTTGTGTATTGATGCACCGGGGCTGGGTTATTGCTTATGCATCGAGGCATCTTAGGCTTCATGAGTGGAACTATCCACTTTATGACTTGGAGTTGGTGGCGGTAGTTTTTGTTCTAAAATCTAGAGGCATTACCTATATGGAGTTCGTTGTGAGATCTACATTTATCATAAGAGCCTTCAATATATCATGAGACATAGGGATTTTAATTCAAGGTAGTGTCTCTAGATTGAGCTTCTAAAGCATTATGACCTCTCTATTCTCTACCATCATTAGACAAAGGGATTTTAATTCGAGGTAGCGTCTCTAGGTGTGTTTTAGCTTATGTGAGAGTTCAGTCTTCTCTTCTTGATCAGCTCCGTAGTCGACAGTTTGAGGATGAGGCCTTGGTGGCTCTTCAAGACCGAGTGTTAGTGGGTGATTTCAGTCAGGTTACTGATGAGTCTGAGATTTTGACTCATTTAGGTCTTTGTTTTAATAGTTTTATTGTTCTCAATGCCTAATTTATACTCTAAACTGATGTTAAAGTGTTGATTTACAGCAACGAAGGCAAAAGAGCAAGACAAGGACATTATCGAAGAAAAAAGAGCGAAAAAGCTGAAGAAGTTAAAAAAAGGCAATCCTAGTGATCGCCAAGAACACTCGGTGAACCACCGAGTGGATCCTTAGCTCGCCTAATGTTACAACATGCCAACCCTGGGAAACAAGCCAACAAGGCAATGGAAATACATAGTCGGCGAACCGCCGAATGGATAGGCGATACCGATCCAGATCGCCTAAAGTTACAGAAGTCCAATGGTGCTGAGGTAAGTCAAGAAGGTAATAAAGTGAAGCACTTAGCACATCTCTTACCTGGTTGGCGACGGACGACTTAGTCCGCTGAATAGTCCGCAAGCTGGAAGTTTGGGAGGGTATAAAAGGGAAATTTTAAAAAGAGTTCAGAGAGTTCGAAATTTTGAAGAACTATTCTGAGTGTTTGATAGTTTATACCTTGATTTTTTTATCCCAAACACTTTTCTTAGAGTTTTGAGTAGAGATTTCAAGTGAGTTTTGAATTTTAGTTGAATTGAAGCATTGTAAAGACTTGCAATTCATTACCCATCTCAAGGAAAACATTGTTCGTAATTGTTTCTTCCTTTTTATGATGTGTGGCTAAAACCCTCATTCTTGGGGGTGTGATTATGCGATTAATTGTCTTAATTAGCTTATGGGTGTTAGTAATTATTGATTTAATTATTGTTTTGAGGGTTTAGTTGATAACTGAGGTTTAACTTATGAATTGAAGTTGCCAATGCAATTCTAGTATAGTGTTCGATGCTTGCTTGAGAAAGAGGTTTAGAGTTAAGGCTATCGATTAACGTTTATAGTGATTGGGTAGTTGTTGATTTAGCTCGAGAGAGTGAATCTGAATTCGATCTGACCAATCTAGCTCGAGAATTAGAGTAATTGAGGTTTTGGATTGTTTATATTGTTATTCTTGTCGATGTTCGAGAGAACTCGCCTGTATCGTAATAGTTGATCGAGAGATGGCTATTGCATCTATAATCTAGCCTACCCACTAAGACTCAACAAATTTCAATAATTAGTAATCACCCGTATAGCAAAATTGGCAATTAATCAATCACATCCCCAAGGATCCCTCTCTATTTGATTACTCCCATATTTTTGTAGTTGTTGTAGTTGTTACTTGACAAATCTAATTCCCCATCTGACATTCGTTGTCAAACTTTACAATTTACTTTACTTTGTTTCGATAATGTCTGCTTCTACAACCGATTAGAACACACTTTTTACTTCTTAAGTGAATTCCATTCCTTACCACTCCCTGTGGGATCGACCCCAACTCTTTGTTGGGTTTATACTAGAATACGATTGCCTACACCTAGTGTTGGATGAAGTGTAGTTGAGCATTATCAAGAATGGCGCCGCTGCCGGTGAGTGGTGTTTAGAATTCTCTTATTGAAGTTTCGTTGTGATCTTGTTATGTTGTAGTTGAACCATTTTACTTTTGCTTGTTGTTTGTTGCCTTTGAGAAGGTGACAAAATGAGTGTCAACGGAAGCAACGCTAGCTAGCTGGGACATAATGACGACATCGACAACTTGAACGATGTGAATGAAGTATATTTGGGTGGTGTAGGTGCTTTCCGGTAGCCTCCAGTCGTAGAAAATGTGGGTTTTCACGTGACAAGAACGATGTTGCAACTATTGTAAATGAAAGGGTTATTTGGAGGCTTTGCTCATGAGGATCCCCATGACCATATCCTAAATTTTGTGGACGTTTGTGGTCCCTTTTCTTTCAAGAACACCTCCCAAGAGTCTGTCCGACTTTGGTTGTTCCCCTTTTCACTGATGGGGGAGGCAACTATGTGGTTAGCCGACCTACTAAGGGTGTGAGGCAAACCAACAATAAAGTCCATGTTTACATCTTTCCACTTCCAAGTGGGAATACCTATATCATGGGGTAACCCTCCCGGCCTTTGATGCTCAACCTTAACTTGTTGAACATTTGGACACTTGGACACAAATCCCGCAATATCTTTCTTCATCCCACTCCACCAATAGTCTTCCCGTAGATCACGGTTCATCTTGGTGGTTCCCAGGTGAATAGAATACCGAGAACTATGCAATTTCTCTAAAATTTGTTCCATCAAATCATCAACATTCAGAACACATAACCGACCTTGATACCTAAGCACCCCATCTCCCCCTTGGGAGAAAGCCTCAATGGACTTCTTAAGTACAACATATTTCAACTCAATTAATATAGAATCAAGACCTTGCTTAGACTTCACATCCATCACAAAGGCAGATTTAGAACCATTATGGACCATGCACCACCCTTGGTGGAATCCACTATTTGAATACCTAGTCGGGACAACTTATGCACATCACGAACCAATTCTTTCTTTTCATCCGCTACATGAGCCACACTACCCATGGACAATCTACTAAGAGCATCCGCTACCACGTTAGCTTTACTGGGGTGATAAAGGACACTCATATCATAATCCTTCAAGAGTTCTAGCCACCTTATTTGGCTAAGATTAAAGTCCTTTTGACTAAACACATATTGGAGACTCTTATGATTGGTGAAAACATCCACATGGCCCCCATACAAATAATGCCTCCATATTTTTAAGGCAAACACAACCGTCGCTAACTCAAGGTCATGGGTAGGATAATTCTTCTCATGGATCTTAAGTTGCCTTGAAGTATAGGCAATCACCTTACCATCTTGCATAAGCACCCATCCCAGCCCAACTCTAGAGGCATCACAATACACCACAAAGCCATCCGTACCCTCCGATAAAGTCAACACCGGAGTGGAAGTAAGTCTATCTTTCCACTCTTGGAAACTTTTCTCACAAGCTTCCGACCACACAAACTTAGCCTTCTTTTGAGTCAAAGCCGTCAAAGGAGAAGCAATGGAAGAAAACCCATCAACAAACCTTCTATAGTAACCGGCCTAACCCAAAAAGCTTCTAATGTCGGAAGGAGTTAGAGGTCTAGGCCAACTCTTGACCGCATCTGTCTTCTTTGAATCTACCTCAATACCCTCACTTGACATAATATGATTAATGAAATCTACGGACCGTAGCCAAAATTCACACTTGCTAAACTTTGCAAGAGGTTGTTGGTCCTTAAGAACTTGCAACACAATTCTCAAATGGTCCACATGTTCATTCTCACTCCTTCAATAGATCAATATATCATCAATAAACACAATTAGGAACATATCAAGGTACTGTCTAAACACCCTATTCATCAAATCCATAAAGGCCACCGGAGCATTAGTCATCCCAAACGACATAACCAAAAACTCATAATGACCATACTAGGTTCGAAAAGTCACCTTGGAATATCATCCCCTCTCACCCTCAATTGGTGATAACCCGAATGGAGATCAATCTTAGAGAAATAACTAGCCCCTTGAAGTTGGTAAAAAAAGTCACCATTTCTCGGCAGGGGATACTTGTTCTTAATGGTCACCCTGTTTAATTGATGATAATCGATGCACATTCTCAGAGACCCATCTTTCTTTCTAACAAACAACACCAAAGCACCACATAAAGAGATACTCGGTCGGATGAAACCCTTATCTAACAAATCCTTTAGTTGCTCCTTCAACTCTTTTAACTTCATCGGAGCCATTCTATAAAGAGGAATAGAGATAGGTTGCGTATCCAAAAGAAGGTCAATGCCAAAATCTATTTCCTGCCTGGGAGGAATATCGAACAAATCATTGGAGAAAACTTGCGGGGGTTCATTAAACACGGGAACCGACTCAAGAGAAGGGGTTTTAGAATCTACATCCATCACCCTAACAATGTGGTAAAAGCAACCTTTAGAGATCATCTTTCTAGTTTTAACGTAGGACACAAATTGACCTCTAGGCATAGAATTTCCCCTTTTCCACTCTAAGATAGGCTCATTTGGAGATTGGAATCTAACCACCCGAGTTCTACAATCAATAGAGGCATAACATGCATGCAATCAATACATACCAAGAATCACATCAAAGTATAACATGTCAAAATCTACCAAATCAACAAGAGTAATTCTATGGGACAAGGAAACGGGACATTTTCTATAAACCCTCTTAGCCACCACAGAATCACCAACAAGAGTAGAGATAGAAAAAGGTTCTAATAACACTTTCGGAGGAACATCAAACCTCATCGCCACATAAGGCGTCACAAAAGATAAAGTAGAATCGGGATCTAACAAGGCATTCATATCAAGATGAAAGCATTTTAACATACTGGTCACTACATCCGGGTAGCTCTCTTGGTCACCTTGGGTTTGGAGAGCATAGAAGTGGGTTTTCTTTAGAGCATTGGAGTTTGAACTGCTAGGAGGAGCTTTCTTGCCCTCTCTTCCCTTTTCCGTATGCTTTGGGAAATTCCTCACTTGATGACCACTCTTACCACAACCATAGTAACCATCAGTTCTGGCTAGGCACTTACCCTCATGTTGCCTTCCACATTTAAAGCAATTTGACCAAGCCAAAAAGGAACCACCTCCATCTCCTCCTTAAGGTTTAGGGTTAGACGCCCTCTCTCGGTTGAAATTAGAAGAAGTATTAAAGGAACCTTGACCAGAGAACCTTTGTCTAAATCTTGGTCGACCTTGTCCATCGGTCCTAGTATTGGAGAACTTCCCATCAGCGGTCTTAGCTCTTTTCACCTCCTTCTTCTTTTCCTTGAGTTTCGATTCCTCAATTTGTTGGGCATATACCATAAGTCTTGAGATGTCATGACCCAAGGCTACCCGCTAGATGTGACACGGCGTAGAAGGCGCTGTGAAGCCTCATAGCATATCATGAACATAAGAACATAGGAATATAGTGCGGAATTTTAAAAAAAAATTACAATAGAAGAATTTTATAAAACAAGAGGGAGTCTATAATACCATGTCTCAAACCATCTATAATACTTGAATTAAAACTCTTGAATACAACCTTAGGGATATAGCCCTTACAAAAAGTCTAAAACATAAAAAAAGACTTGAAGGACATAATGGTCAAGCCCTCAAATACTATGAGAACTCACCAATCTTCTTCTTCTTGATCTACTATAGTCCTAGCCACGATCGTGGGTGGAAGCCGATATCACCAAACCCTACACTTATAGAAAATTTAGAGATGTGGGTTAACCCAAAAAAAGTATGGAAGCCATGCATAAAAATCCTTAAAACATGTAAAAAGGGACATTTTAGTTGAAACCATGCTATATGCCACTTTTGAACATCATCTTTGAAATAATTGGAGAATGTAGCTCATAAGAAAACTCATGTACAATTAATCATAGCATAAAAATATCATCATAATTACAAGCATAGTCCCCAACATAAACATAATGCATACCTCAATCTTCACAAGACATAGTTCACACACATAGTTAAATACCAAGATCATCTTGTCATAATAGAACTATCACATAAGTAACCCTAGGTCATACCTGTTCAGTGCATAGATATGAGCCCATAATCCTATCTACATTAAGTACCACTTTTAGGCCACCATGCTCATACTTATCATGCTTTGGTCTTATCCATAATCAATATTCATAAACAAGGAAACATTCATGTTCATAGCTTATAACAAGGGAAGTCACTATTAGCAACACTCCATACCATACATGCATAATTTCATACATCTTCATAGCATAAGGAAACCACACCATAACCCCTTTAAAAGTCTACTTGTGCAATGCATAAGTGAAGTCCCATACCCCCACTCACACTAAGTAAAGCTCATTAGGAAGTCATAAGTATAGTTCATGTTCATGTTCATGTTCATAATTCATATAAAGCATGTGTTAACTCATAATCATCATGTCATATGGGAAAACTACCATGCCCACTCTAAAAGCCTACATATGCAATGCATGAATGAACTCCCATACCCCCATTCATACTAAGTAGAACCTTTTGAGGAACCATAGTAAATAACCCAAGTTCTTGTTCTTGTTCGTGTTCGTGTTTCTTGTTCATGTCATGGTTCACATTCTTGTCATGTAGGGAAATAGCCTTAACCGACATAGACCATGTGAGCTACATGGAATCCGGTGTCATGCCCCACACCGAAAAGATGTGTCCAACTTGCCTAAGGTAGAACTAACATGTTTAGCTTTTAGGTGGATCCACTAGCTAAAGACCTATGTGGACACATAGTTATGGGATAAGGATATTGCTACTAGAAACCTGGAATGACTGATGTAAAAGGTTTCCATCTCATGAGATAATTTGTTTTGGGAACCTAGACTGACTGGCGTAAAAGGAACCCATTGGGAAGCCGGACTAACTGGCGTAAACGCTTTCATCTCATTTTCGTATCCACTCGGTGCTAAGCATAATTCCCTTTATGTTCATGTTAAGTATTTACTTATGTTCATGTTTATGGAAGGGTTACTTAAAACTCAATCCAACACAACATCATGATATAGCTCATAGATTCTGTAACACCCCGTAAGTTAGTGAGTTGAACTAGTGAGTTCAAGAGCATTTCGTAAGGGTTTTGGAGTGGTGTATGAGGATTAAAATCAAAATAAATGATTCCCGTACTTAGAATAGGAGTTTTAGGGGTTAAACGTCCGGGTACGACCCCCCAAGGACCACCCAAGGGGTCCTTGAGGGGGACCCCAAAAACAGTCCCCAAAACTGTCAAATGTGTGACCTACGGATGGCCATCTACGACCAGTAGATCAATCAACGCCCCGTAGGTCATGGGCGTAGGTCAAGGCCTGTTAAGGCCTGCCAATGGAAGCCTCAGGTTCAAACCACGAGGGTGTAGCATAGGCAGAAGACCTATCCACGGTTCGTGGACGGGTGGGCGTAGGTGCTGCCAGTTTTTTAGAGTTTTAGTTTTAGTTAGGGGGTTTGGGAATTAATTAAGTTATTAATAAGGGGTTAGGTAGGTCAGTTAGTTAGTTAATTATCCACCCATATAAGTCTAATACACCCCTAATTTAATGGATATAAGTAATTCATCTAAGAACCCCCAAATACTCTCCAAATATTCTCTCTCTAGAAATGAAGAAGAAGGAGAAGAGAAGGGAAGAGGGCTTCTAGGTCGAAATTATCCATTGAAGCAAGCTCTATTTAGGGCTTTGAATCAAGGTATGTGAAGTTTATTCATATATGGGTTCTTCCACCCATAGAGCCCCCATAGTTTCCCCACTTGTGAAATCTAAAACCCAATTTTAGCTAGGGTTGTGCTTGCATTGTGGGTAGGGTTTGGGTGTGATTCCAATCTAGTGGATATCACCCAATTATGATTGATTTAGCTTTTCTTAATGATATAATGATTATTTCATGTGATTTATATGGTAAACCCTAATCTAAATTGATGAATGTGATCTTTGTGGGCTTATGCCAATAGAAGAAAAGTTGAAGGTTCATAGTTGATCTTCCTAATTCAATGTTATGTGTAGTAATTGATAAAACTTAGGATCATATAATCATGAATTGAACTAGACTCTATTGTATATGATTGATCTTGACTTGTAAAGTTAGAATTGAACTTTTATGATCAATTAAGACTAGAATTACCTAGTAATGAAAGATGTGATCAAATTAACTTGAAATATAGGTATAAATAAGAGATGAAGAAAGAAACCTTGAGAGTAAGGTTGTGGTCATGATAGCTAGGGCTTTAGGGTGAAGCTAAGGTGGTTAACTATTAATGCTAAGGCTTTGAGAGTAAAGTCTAAAAGATAATAGAAGTCTAATAGGTTGGATTATGGTGAAAGTCCGATAATCACCTAACTTACCATATGTATGCTTGATAGATGAAAGTGATAGAATCACTTGAACATGGATTGGTTGTCAAGGACATCCTTCCATAAGTTATGAGTGTTAAGCAAGGCTTAATAAGTAGACCTTGGGGTGTATTCTTGGCTCCAAGTGGATATTGATAATGAGATGGAGTGTCACACAAGATAGGGTCCGGACTCCAAGAAGATAAGAGTGTCACACCTAGTTGATGTGAGGACTATCCAAGTTAAAAGGGGAACTCTTACGTAGTAGAGTGTGGGTTTTCCCAAAGTTAGGTCTCATGAGATGGGGGCCTTCATATAGTTGAGTTAAGGTTCCTAGTAACAATCTCCATATCCTATGAACTAAGACATGCTTAAAGAAGCATCTCATAGTGTTCTAAAACATAATTGAACTAAGACTTACTTAATGAAGTACCTCATAGTGTTCAAAAGTATAAGTGGACTTAGACATGCTTAAGGTAGTATCTCATAGGGTCCATGTGAAGAAAGAACTTAGACATACTTAAGAGAGTATCTCATACTGTTCAAAGTAGAAAGAGGTTTAGACATGCTTAAGTAAGTATCTCGTAGTATCCATGATAATAGTGAACTTAGACATACTAAAGGAAGTATCTCATAGGGTTCAACCTAATAATGAACAAAGATATGCTTAAGATAGTACCTCATAGTGTTCTAAAGTTAAAGAGAGGAATTAGGTTCCAAACCAAGAAGTGTTAGTATGAGGACCTAAAGGTAGTACTTAGCATGAGTAGTGTTATGGCGTGCTATTCATGCATTGCACAAGTATAACTTAGGCTTACTAAAGAGAAGTTGTAAGATGGGATTATTCTATAGTTGCCTTTCCTAGTTATAGTTGACTAAAGCTGAGAGATTCCCTTAGTTATGAGAGTTAAACTAATAATGAGACCAAAGGAGGGTGAGTATGACTAAGATTACTTCAAGGCTATGCTTAGGGTGAAGGGTAGTATGGGATGACTTTCATGCATTGCACAAGTGTGTTTTGAGGTTACTTAGGAGTATCGTTCCCTTATGGTAAGAAGAGCTTATGAGTTAACCATGTATATAGGCTATGATTAAGATGATCATAAATGGATACTTGGCTTGGGTGGTATTATGGGATGCTATTCTTGCTTTGCACATGTATGCTTTTGAGGTTACTTAAGAATGGTGCTATTATGGTAAAGAGGACTAAGAGTCTATTATGCTTATATGAGTATGACTATGTCTTATGTTGACTTATGTTTATATGAAGCTTATGTTGGAGACTATGCTATGACTATGATGGTTATGTTATGACTATGTTATTATCTCTTATGCTTATGTCTTATGTTGACTAACCATTTTGAGATGCTCTTATGATGTTGTGCTAGCTTTCATACTTGGTACATTTTGTACTAACGCATATTGCCTACATTCTAATCAAATGTAGGGTTGAGGAGGTTGGGTTGCTTTGAAGGCTAGGTTTCCAAGTATCAAGAAGAGTTGAAGAATTGGTGAGTCCTCATAGCTTCGAGGACAAACCCCTTATTCCCTTTATGTCATTTCTTTATGTTTTTAGACTTTGTATGAGATGCGTCCCAAAGACTTTTATTCATGAGTTTAAATAGATGGTTTGAGACAGGTTTTAGTAAGACTTCTGTTTGCTTTTAACAAAATAAGACATTGATTGTAAAAGTTTTAAATTGTTCCGTATTTTCATTTATATTACCTATGTTATGATGCTAAGGGCTTATATGAGACCCTTCGGGGTCAAGTATGCCATGTTACATCTAGAGGGTACCCCTGGGTCGTCACAAAGTTGGTAATCAGAGCACAATGTTTAGAATGGTTCTTGGATTATCTCAAACCAGGTCTAGTAGAGTCTTGTTCATAAATGTGAAGCGTGCCAAATATATGAATATGAGTCTATTGGATGTTTAGGAAATCTCATTGCTTCATTCTCTAAAGTCGTGCTATAAAGTTTAGATCTAGTAGGTCTTTCTCCTAACGTTTGCCCTATGGTTTTTCAAGTTATGGTTAATACTAGGGCTAATGCTAGGAGGGATAAGGAAGAGAATTGAGAACAAGAGATTCTTCCACAAGTTCCAAACCAAGCTCCTCCTCAAGTTCCAAATGACCCTCCAATTGGGAATGCTACTCTTGCAGAATTTAGGGCTTCTATTCAATTATTGGCTCAGGCCTTGACGACACAAGCCAATAGGGAGGTGGTGGCTCTGGCAAACCCAATAAGGGGATGGCTTCTTCTAAGGTGAGAGTGTTTTTGAGGATGAACGCTCCAAAGTTTTATGGCTCTAAAGTGGAGGAAGATCCTCAAGGTTTTATAGATGAGGTGTATAAGGTGCTTGCCATCATGGGATTAACTTCGGTAGAGAAAGCGGAGCTAGCCGTTTATCAATTAAGGGATGTAGCACAAATTTGGTATGAGCAATGGAAAGATAGTAGGCCGGTAGAGGCGGTTCCCATAGATTGGGAGATGTTTAAGGAGGAATTCCTTGATAGGTTCTTTCCCCTAGAATTGAGGGAGCTAAAGATGCAAGAGTTCATAAATCTTAAGCAATGGGGTATGAGTGTAAAATAGTATTCCCTTAAGTTCACCCAACTATCCAAATATACTCCAACCATAGTGGGAGATTCTAGGGCTAAGATGAATAAGTTTGTGATGGGAGTGTTCGAATTAGTGGTCAATGAATGCCGTTCGGCAATGCTTATCCCTAGTATGAATATTTCCTGTCTCATGGTGCATGCTCAACAAATTGAGGAGCAAAATATTAAGAAAATGAATAGGGAGGAGAAAAGAGCTAGATCCGATGATGGGAACTTTCTTAATGCTAAGTCCGATGGACAAGGTAGGCCTAGGACTAAACTAAAGTATTCTGGCCAACAATCTCCATTTCCAAAGCCTAGTTGCACCAAGTGTGGGAGGAATCATCTTGGTAAGTGCCTAGCCAACATGGATGGTTGCTATGGGTGTGGGAAGGATGGGCACAAAATGAGAGATTGTCTGGTCCTTAAAGCTAAAGGAAGAGAGGGTAAGAAAGTTGACTCTAGTGGTGTTGATGAAGAACCTCAAAAGAAGAATAGGTTTTATGCTCTCCAATCTAGAGAAGATCAAGAGTGATCTCCTCATGTCCCTTCCGGTATGTGTTTATGTTTTAGTAAATTTCTGGATTTCTTGGCTTTTATGACTTGTTATGATGGACTTGAAGTTGTCTTTATTATGAGTGGTGCTTCATTGTTGTCTTATGTTATGAATTATGTTTAGAAGAACTTGTGTAGGCTTACTCCCAAGTGGGGGATAGTGTGCCTATCTAGTAGGGCTATTGTGTGCTTATGTGTTGCCATGATTTCCTTATATGCATGTTCATGAAAATGCAAGGGTCTTGTTAGAAATGACTTATATGCATTGTTTTCCTCGTGTTGTAGTGCATTTGAGTAGGTTTGCATATATACTTCATGAGTTGAGTTATGAGCATGCCTTAGTTTGGAGTTGAAAGATTTCCTCCTTAAATAAATGCTTTTTGAGAGAAAGTTGCATTTTGGCTCCATGAGGGTGTATTGAGCATATTTTAGTTAGGAGATGTTAGTTCCTCCTTGAGAATGAGTAGTAGATGAGTTTCATGCATTTTGGGTTGGTAGAAGTAGTTCCTACTCCCTTGAGTTGCATTGAACGAGTTTAGTTTTGAATTAAAGTTGTCTTGCTTTATTGTGTGCATTTAGATGTAGTGCATGCATAATGGGCTGCTAAGTTAGAGTTGTGACTTTGGGAAGTGTTTAAAGTGTCATTGAGGATGAATGTTCCCAAGTGGGGGATATTGTAACACCCCGTAAGTTAGTGAGTTGAACTAGTGGGTTCTATAGCCTATCGTAAGAGTTTTGGAGTGGTGTATGAGGATTCAAATCAAAAGAAATGATTCTCATACTTAGAGTTGGGGTTTTAGGGTTAAACGTCCGGGTACGACCTCCCAAGGACCACCCAAGGGGTCCTTGAGGGGGCCCCCAAAAACAGTCCCCAAAACTGTCAAATGTGTGACCTACGGATTGCCATCTACGGCCAGTAGATCAATTCACGCCCCGTAGGTCATGGGCGTAGGTCAAGGCCTGCTAAGGCCTGACAAGAGAAGCCTCAGGTGCAAACCATGAGGGTGCAGTACGGGCACTAGCCCCATCCACGGTCCGTGGATGGGTGGGCGTAGGTGCTGCCAGTTTTTAGAGTTTTAGTTTTAGTTAGGGGGTATGGGAATTAATTATGTTATTAATTAGGGGTTAAGGTTGGTCGGTTAGTTAGTTAATTAGCCACCTATAGAAGTCTAATACACCCCTAAATTAATGGATTTATGTCATTCATCTAAGAACCCCCAAATATTCTCCGAATATTATCTCTCTAGAAGTGAAGAAGAAGAAGGAGAAGAGAAGGGAAGAGGGAAGCAACTAGGTCGAAATTCTCCACCGAAGCAAGCTTTATTTAGGGCTTTGAATCAAGGTATGTTAAGATTATTCATCTATGGGTTCTTCCACCCTGCGAAATCAAAAACCCAATTCTAGCTAGGGTTGTGCTTGCATTGTGGGTAGGCTTTGGGTGTGATTCCAATCTAGTGGATATCACCCAATTATGATTGATTTAGCTTTTCTTAATGATATTATGATGATTTCATGTAATTTATATGGTAAACCCTAATATAAATTGATGAATGTGATCTTTGTGGGTTTATGCCATTAGAGGCAAAGTTGAAGGCTCATAGTTGATCTTCTTAATTCAATGTTATATGCAGTAATTGATCAAAGTTAGGATAATAAAATCATGAATTGAACTAGACTCAATTTTATATGATTGATCTTGACTTGTAAAGTTAGAATTGAACCTCTATGATCAATTAAGACTAGAATCACCTAGTAATGAAAGATGTGATCAAATTACCTGGAAATCTAGGTATAAAGAAGAGATTAAGAAAGAAACCTTGAGAGTAAGGTTGTGATCATGATAGCTAGGGATATAGGGTGAAGCTAAGGTGGTTAACTATTAATGCTAAGGCTTTGAGAGTAAAGACTAAAAGAGAATAGAAGTCTAATAGGTTGGATTTTGGTGAAAGGCATATACTCACCTAACTTACCTTATGTATGCTTGATAGATGAAAGTGATAGAATCACTTGAACATGGATTGGTTGTTAAGGACATCCTTCCATGATTTATGAGTGTTAAGCAAGGCTTAACAGGTAACCCTTTGGGTGTATGCTTGGCTCCAAGTGGATATTGACAATGAGATGGAGTGTCACACAAGATAGGGTCCGGACTCCAAGAATAAAGGAGAGCCACACCTAGTTGATGTGAGGACAATCCAAGTTAAAGGGGGAACTCTTACGTAGTAGTGTGTAGGTTTTCCCAAAGTTAGGTCTCATGAGATGGGGGCCTTCACATAGTTGAGTTAAGGTTCCTAGTAGCAATCTTTATATCCTATGAACTAAGATATGCTTAAAGAAGCATCTCTAGTGTTCTAAAGCATAAGTGAACTAAGACTTACTTAATGAAGTACCTCATAGTGTTCAAGAGTATAAGTGGACTTAGACATGCTTAAGGTAGTATCTCATAGGGTCCATGTGAAGAAGGAACTTAGACATACTTAAGAGAGTATCTCATACTGTTCAAAGTAGAAAGGGGTTTAGGCATGCTTAAGTAAGTATCTCATAGTATCCATGCTAATAGTGAACTTAGACATACTAAAGGAAGTATCTCATAGGGTTCAACCTAATAATGAATTAAGATGTGCTTAAGAGAGTACCTCATAGTGTTCTAAAGTTAAAGAGAGGAACTAGGTTCCAAACCAAGAGGTGTTAGTATGAGGACCTAAAGGTAGTACTTAGTGTGAGTAGTATTATGGGTGCTATTCATGGATTGCCCAAGTAAGACTTAGGGTTACTAAAGAGAAGTTGTAAGATAGGATTGTGCTATAGTTGCCCTTCCTAGTTATAGTTGAATGAAGGTGAGAGATTCCCTTAGTTATGAGAGTTACACTAATAATGAGACCAAAGGAGGGTGAGTATGACTAAGATGACTTCAAGGCTATGCTTAGGGTGAATGGAAGTATGGGATGCCTTTCATGCATTGCACTAGTATTTCTTGAGTTTACTTAGGAATATGGTTCCTCTATGGAAACAAGAGCTTATGAGGTGATCATGTATATAGGCTATGATTAAGATGATCAAAAAGGGATACTTGGCTTGGGTGCTATTATGGGATGCTATTCTTGCTTTGCACATGTATGTTTTTGAGGTTACTTGAGAATGGTGTTATTATGGTAAATAGGACTAAGAGTCTATTATGCTTATATGCGTATGACTATGTCTTATGTTGACTTATGCTTATATGAAGCTTATGTTTGAGACTATGCTATGAATATGATGGTTATGTTATGACTATGTTATTATCTCTTACGCTTATGTCTTATGTTGAATAACCATTTTGAGATGCTATTATGATGTTGTGCTACCTTTCATACATGGTACATTTTGTACTAATACATATTGACTACATTCTAATCAAATGTAGGGTTGAAGATATTGAATTTCTTTGAAGGCTAGATTTCCAAGTATCAAGAAGAGTTGAAAAATTGGTGAGTCCTCATAGCTTCGAGGACAAACCCTTATTCCCTTTATGTCATTTCTTTATGTTTTTAGACTTTGTATGGGTTGCGTCCCAAAGACTTTTATTCATGAGTTTAAATAGATGGTTTGTGACAAAGCTTTTAGTAAGACTTCCGTTTGCTTTTAACAAAATAAGACATTGATTGTAAAAGTTTTAAATTGTTTCGTATTTTCATTTATATTCCCTATGTTATGAAGCAAATGACTTATATGAGACCCTTCGGGGTCAAGTATTCCATGTTACGTCTAGGGGGTACCCCTGGGTCATGGCAGATTCATTAGGTGAGAATAGCCTTTCAACCTTAGAATCCTTAATATGTGAGTAAACCTTTCACATCAGGTGCATAGTGTTAATGAGAATAGCCTTTCAATAAACACAACAACATTATCATAGTCCTAGACATTTCATGCATAGTCATGTGTAAGGGTATGGGGATAATTATATTTTAACAATACCACAATTACACAATAGTCATAGGATCTTTACTTTCTAAGTGAATCGTGAGCTCATACACAATTCTTATAAACATGTACTGTAACGACCCGAGAAGACCCCCTAGTCGTTACTGGCGTATTCGACCTCGAAGAGGTCTTATACAAGCCCTTAGCATTTGTCATAACATGTATCATAGAATAAAATCACGGAAAATTTAAACCTTTTACTTTGGAAGTTCAACTTCACTTCATATATGAAAAATAGAATCTAACTTCGTCACAATGCACCAACTAGACATAGAAGTATCGAAAATGGGACTTAGCCCTTACATCAATAAGAAGTCTTGAAAATAGGAAGTACAACAATGTCTTTCAACATAAGCAAAGAACTAAACATTGAAGCTAGATCATAGGATCTTGTCCTCGGACTTGAGGACTCACCAACTTGGGGAAGCAACTCCAAGTGTCTTGAGAAGTAAGCTTGAATCCTCAACGGCCCGAACCTAAATGTTTGGGAAAAGGGAGAAAATATGGGTTAGTACAACACACGTACTAAGTATGACTACTATGCATAAAAACCATTGAAACATGCATAAAAGGACATTTTATTCAAAACATGTTTTTTGCCAAGTAAATCCAATATATGCACACAAATTAAGTATCATAGTCCAAACTAACATAATATCATCCCAACATGTAGACAGCCCAAGCAATACTAGTGCAATGCAAAGAATAGAACTCCATAACCCTATTCAAAGCCAAGTATCACATTAAGCAACCTACTTCATGCATACATTCATAAGATCATATTTCATCATAACTTACCACATTCATAATGATCATACATAACATAGCTTCAACATACATAAGTCATAATAATCATAATCATAAGAGAACACTACTACAACCATCTCTTAGGATCCCACAAGTGCAATGTGCAAGAGAAGTCCCATACACTCTCTTACACTATGTAGAAACTCTTAAGAAAGACCTAGTAAGAGTTCACACCTTTTATACCTTCATTTACTTTTACATTAGGGAAATATTACAAAAACCGACATAGACCATGAGAGATACATGGAATCTGATGTTCTACTCCCACACCGAAAAGAGAGGGTTAACACATGCCTAAGGTGTAACCATTCATACATAGCTATCTAGGTGGATCCACTAAGCTAAAGTCCTATGTACATAGTTAAGGGTCAAGGAGATTGCTTCTAGAAACCCTAACTTACTAAACGTGGGAGTTTCCATATCATGAGACAACACATACCGTAGGTAATACGGACTTGCTAAACGTGAGGAAACCCATGTGGGGAGCCAGACTTACTAAACGTGAGACCCCCATCTCATTTACATGCCCTTTCGGTGCTAAGCATCTAATTCCCTTTTGTAATAATCTTTAGTCATCACATAACTTCACATTAGCCTTTAATAGACCCTTGTGTAGACATCTTACCATAATAGCTCATATGTGTTCATAAATGAGTAACAATCCTTTCACTTTAGAGACACTTAGCAAGTGAGTAAACCTTTCATTTTACATTACACTACAATCATGAGAACTACCTTTCAATCATATAGTGATCATACCATAATATACATACATACTTCATACCTAATTCAAGTGTAGAGGGTTAAGGATGAGGAAATTAGGTCATCAACACCACAATAACACATTAGGTATAGCATCAATTACAATCTAAGCAATTCACCTTTCATACTTGAGTTCAAAGAAGAACCAACCTTCATACCTTCTTTCCCTTCGTGGGACATCCATACTTCAATTACCAAGAAATTCATAACCAATACATAATACAAGGTAATTCATGAAGTAATAACATAATCAACATCAATATAAGCAATTGGCGTATTCCCTTAACAGCCTTCAAGGCTTCATGCAAAGACTCAACCCTAATTTCATAGAAATTATACATAACCTAGGGTAGAATCATCATACAAACATGAATTACATGACATCACATTCAATTCATAGCCTCCAATTAATATCCAACACAAACTAGGGTTAGAATTAGGAAAAGAAGAAGAAACATGGGTCTCATGGGGAATTCTTCAAGAAGCCACCAATACAACATAAATTCATCCATATTGTTCATATAACATCAATCAAAGTCAGTTTATAACATCAATTTCACTTTAGGAAGAAGACCCACGTTTTTGGATTGAAACCTAGAAATTGGAGATTTTGAAATTCATCTTGAAGGGGCCTCTTGGGGAAAGGAATCCCAAGAGTGATAAGCAACCATACCTTATAGATGAATTAACCACGAAAATCTGAGTTGAAACCTTAGAGAGTTGGTCTTCTTCTTGAAGTTCCAATCTTCTTCAATGGAGTTCTTGAGAAGAGAGACAGAGAGAGTAGAGAGAAGGAGGAACTTTAGGTTTAGATCTTTGGGGTTTTGTGTTTGAGTGATAAAAGTGAGGTAAATTGACTTAAAAATCATTATATACACGTCCCCTAAAGTACCCTAAATACCCCTCACTTAAATGGACTCTTTAATGAAGTAAAAATATATTTCTGAATTTCTGCATTTTCGTCGTGGAACAAGTCCGCGACGCGGAGCTGTTCCCTGAAGATATTTGGAATTAAATTTTGAGTAGTAGAGTCCGCGACACGACCGTGTCGCAAACAATATTTTTTCTCCTTGGAGGAGCAAGGCCGCGACGCGCATCTATTCCCACCAAGTGCAATTTGCAAGCTGCCTTGGCAGCTTGCTTGGCCAAGGTTGGGGTCCTCCTCGGGGCCCCTTAGGGTGGCCCTGGGGAGTCGTATTCGAACGTTTTGACCCTATGAACATATATTTACCTATTTTAAACCTTTTTACAAGATTATACCATCATACGACACACCCAAACTTGCCCAAAACCTAAGGACACACTAGAGCACATTCTTCTCTAGTTTCCGGACGTCGTGGTCGTTTCTTGACGTTTAGACTTTTACTCTTCCAAACCAAGTCAATTACATTAGTTTAGGTTTATAAACATCATTTTAACTATTTTTAATTCATTATTCATAAGGTGAGGCTCTAACTTAAGCTATAGAATTTCCAGGGTGTTACATGTACAAACCTTCAAAAATTTACCCTTCAAGGGCTATGAATCAAGTCAACCCAAACATTTAGAATTACTACATTAGATAAGGGGAATATCATGTTTCAATAATACAAACAACACCTTAGTCACATCATAGTCATGTTCATTCATGGGGTGTGTGTGTGTGATTGTCCTTTCAATGACACAACAACAATAATATCCTCATAGACATTTCACTCTCAAAGTGTTCATAAAACATTCACATAATATCATAATCATGCATACCCCTCATTTCTTGCATTTAAGGATCATAGGGCCTATTAAGTCAACAAATCTAGCATTTACTACTGTCACGACCCAAGGCTGCCCCCTAGATGTGACATGGTGTACAAAGCTCCGAGAAGCCTCTTACAAGCCTCATAGCATATCATGAACATAAGAACATAGGAAAATAGTGCGGAATTTAAAACTTTTCTTTCCAATCAAAGTCTTTTATAAAATGAGAGAGTCTATAACACCATGACTCAAACCATCTATAATACTTGGATTAAAAGTCTTGAATACAATCTTAGGGACATAGCCCTTACATAAGTCTAAAACATAAAATAAAGACATAAAGGACATATAGTCAAGCCCTCGAATACTATGAGGACTCACCAATCTTCTTCTTCTTGATCTACTATGGTCCTAACCACGAGGGTAGAATCTGATTTCTCCAAACCCTACACTTATAGAAAATGTAGAAATATGGATTACCACAAAAATATCTAAGTATGGAAGCCATAAATAAAAATCCTTAAAACATGCAAAAAGGGGCATTTTAGTTGAAACCATGCTATATGCCACTTTTGAACATCATCTTTGAAATAGTTAGAGAATGTAGCTCATAAGACAAATCATGTACAATTCATCATAACATAAAGGATATCATCTGTCACGAGCCAGGGGTACCCCTAGACGTAACATGGCGTACTTGACCCCGAATGGGTCTCATACAAGCCCTTAGCATCATAACATAGGTAATAGAAACAAAATACGAGAAAATTTAAAAATTTTACAATCGAAGTTATTTTTCATAAAATCAAGCGGCAGTCTTTACTAAACCTTTGTCTCAAACCATCTATTAAACTCTTGAATAAAAGTATTGGGACGCAGCCCATACAAAATCTAAAACATAAAGAAATGACATAAAGGAACAATGGGTTTGTCCTCGAAGCTATGAGGACTCACCAAATCTTCAACTCTTCTTGCACCTTAGAAACCTAGCCTCCAAAGCAACTCAATCTCCAAAACCCGACATTTGATTAGAATGTAGGCAATATGAGTTAGTACAAAATGTACCAAGTATAAAAGCTAGCACAACATCATAAGAGCGTCTCAAATGGTTAGTCAGCATGAGACATAAGCATAAGAGATAATAACATAGTCATAGCATAATCATCATAGTCATAGAATAATCTCCAACATAAGCATCATATAAAAATAAGTCAACATAAGACATAGTTAATGAGCATAGGAGATAACTCATAATCATAATAAGCCAAGTCTTCGACATAAGCATCACATAAGCATAACTGGCTCTTAGTCATCTCTACCATAATAGCACCATTCTCAAGTAACCTTAAAAGCATACAAGTTCAAAGCATGAACAGCATCCCATAATGCCACCCAAGCCAAGTATCCCTTTTTGGTCATCTAAATCATAGCATATATACATGGTTAAGTCTTAATCTTTCTACCATAAGGGAACCATACTCCTAAGTAACCTCAAATCACACTTGTGCAATGTATGAAAGGCATCCCATACTACCCTTCACACTAAGTATAACCTTGAAGTCATCATAGTCATATTTACCGTACTTTGGTCTCATTACTAGCTTACTTCATATATACAAGGGAACTATCACCTTTAGTCAATCATATCATGTCAAAGAAGGCAACTATAGCACAATCCTATCTAAGCATATATAATATAAGAGAAACACTTCATGAGTCACCTTAAGGCAAGCTTATGTCATGCATGAACAAGACCCCATAATCCTACCCATGCTAAACTAGACACTTTAGGTTTATAATTGATGTTCATCATCTCTTAACATCATAAAGACAAGGGTAATCACCTCTTAGTCATGCATGTATTGGAGAGTTATCTAGAACTACTGTCCAAACTAATCATGTTCATGTTCATATATGCAAGGAGGAGTCACCTCAAAGTATAAATGTTTAGTTCATCATTAAGGACAAGGGAAGTCACCTCAAGCCACACATATCATGGAATCATAAAGACAAGGGTATTCACCTCTAGTCATACATATCAATGAATCATAAAGACAAGGGTATTCACCTCTAGTTATACATATCAATGAATCATAGGTATTCACCTCCATGTTCATTAGTAGAGGAATATAGGTATTCGCCTCTATATTCATTTTAAGGTGATATAGGTATTCGCCTCCGTATCCATTTTAATGTGTAATGTAGGTATTCACCTCCACATCACCATGTAAGGATCATAGGTAATTGCCTCCATGACCAACATAAAGGCTAATGGGTAATCACCTCTTGTAACGACCTGTAAAATGAATAGGTGAAGCCTAACATGTGTGTGTTTGAGTTGGTGTGAGGTTTGAGGGTGTTTAATATTGTTTCGAGCTTTGGTTGAGGGGTTTAAGGGTCAAACGTCAAGGTGCAACTCCCCAAGGACCACCCTAGGGGTCCTTGAGGAGGACCCTTAGTCTAACCCCCAAGACCCCAAAGAACCATGAAAGTCACCAAAGGTTTGGTGACCTACGGAATGCGACCACGCTCCGTAGGTCCATCCACGCCCCGTGGATGGCCTCCGTAGGTCAAGCCCCCTATTTCCAAGATGCAGCCCCAGACCACAGACCAACAAGACGGTCTGTTAGTGAACTCACGGTCCGTGAGTCTAGGGCGTGGTTCACTGCCAGTTTTCTGTCCAACTCGGCAAATGTGAGGGGTGGTTTGGTAAATTCCACCCTTGGTTAGTTTGGGTCATGTACAGTTATTATTGGTTTATTAATATTTTTTAATGTATTAAAACATATTTTAGACTTCATTATTTCACAAACCAAAATCAAAAACCTCCCCTCCCCTCTAAAAGCTCTCTCTCTAGAAACCTCCATTGGAGGTGAAGACTTCAAGCTTCCAAGGTCAAGACTTCAAGTTTTTCAAGGGATTTTCGTGGATTTCCTCCATTAAAGGTATGGTGGTCTTCATCCTTGATTAGTTTCTTTCAAGGAGCCAATCTCAAAAGTGATTTCAAGTCTCCAATGTTGTCTAAAACCCTAGCTTTTAATCTATGCATGGGTTCGATTCTAAATGATATCCAAAGGCTTTATTGCATTGATTAATGAATGAGTTGTCAATTAAAAGATGAATTAAGATGATTTCTTCCTAGAACACATGTTTTCCCCCAATTTCCTAAATTGTGATTTTTGATTGGGAGTTGATTGATTATGCAAGTATGTCGAATTATTGATGCTTATATTGAATTAAGTGATTGAATCATGTCAATTTCATTATCTATTGTAGTATCTTGGATTTATGGATTGATGTTGGTTCTTAGCCTTGAAGGGCAAGTTATGATCAAATTACATATTGAAATAGAATTGTGCTTGATCTATTGATCCATTTAAAAGGTGGAGGTGTTTACTTACTATGTATATTGTGGTATTGAATTGATGGATATCTTCCTTGTACCTATATATATGAAGTATCTATGTATGATCATGATGTAAAGTATGTGTGTGATTTGAATGAATGTA
This sequence comes from Solanum okadae, assembly GCA_036553675.1. NCBI lineage: Eukaryota > Viridiplantae > Streptophyta > Magnoliopsida > Solanales > Solanaceae > Solanum > Solanum okadae. Next base: position 16,081,002 of record CM071687.1, on the reverse strand, counting down.
TAATGATCATGTTAGAATGTAATTGTGTTATGATTGAATGTTATTTCTCAATTAGCACCTATGAATGATGAGGATATATGTGAAAGGTGATTCTCACATACACACACACTCATGAATGACTAATTAATGAAGTTTCTATGGTAATGTTAATGATGATGGGTTGATTGAAAGGTTATTCTCAATCGTACTCTAATGAAGGATAATGACTTGTTGTGATAGGACTTTCTCACAATAAGGGGATTCTTAGGTGAAAGGTTATCCTCATCTTTGAATCTATGAGCTTTCCAATGAATGAATGTTGGGATGGGATGGATGCTCATTCGAGAGTTGAGGCGGAGTATCTAGTAACAATCCATATATCCCATTTTAATGAATTGTAACAGCCCGTATTATGCATATGCTTATTCTATTCCTATGATACTTGACATAGCCTTATCGTATAGGTGAGGGACCATGTTTCTTATATGATTAGCGTTGGTTTAAACTAGTTCGGAAGGTGATGTGATGCCTTGCACGTTGCAGCATGTGTACTGCAAGTTATAACTCCAACAGAAGTATTTAAACTCGAGATGTGAAGGTGGTAATCGAGCTTAAAGTTGAAAGTTAAGTGCTAAGTTAAAGAAAAGAAGATTAATAATTAGAGAATGGAATAAAATAGGTGAGCTGCTTGCTTGACTTAACTAATCTAGTAGGTGACAAGTAGGTGCATCACCTACTTTGACTTATTGACCAGTCCAAAGAACCAAGTAGGTGTATCACCTACTTGAGTTATATGGATCTAGTTAAAAAGGCCAAGGTTTATGGATCAGATTTGGGCCTATGCTAATGGACTCACTTGAGGCCCAAACTATGTTAAATAAAACAAAATGAAATTAAAGCCCAGCAGCCAAATCTGCCAAGGCCCAATATATTTAAGTCCAAGTGAAAGCTAGTAGGTTCATCACCTAGTTTGACCTTTTGAGCTGCTTGATATACATAAGCAGGTGCATCACCTACTTGACCAATTAGTGGCTGAAAATGAAACTTTCTAGTGGATATTCTTAAAGGTGAAGAAAGCTCAATATAAAGATATATTGGCTGCTATTCTCACTCATTTTAACACACATTATTGAGGATTAGCTCCAGCTCTTTCTCTCTCTTTTCTCTTAAGGAATAACAAGCAGCCTTAAAGTTCTTCTAGGGTTCTTGAAGTAGCCCTCATCTCTGCAAGACAAGGTAAGTGAAAACACTTATGGATTTAGCTTAATTCTCCCATGGATGATTAGGAAAACATGTTATTCATCCTTAAGTATAGGTATAAAGGCATAATATTTCCAGAAGCTACTGCTCACTTCTGGAAATACATATACTGTCTAAGGCATGGAAAAATTATCCTATTATAGTAGTTTAATAATTTTTAGCATGTTGTTTGTATATATTGGCTATTATCATACTTATCATGTTTCTATCTATTGTTTCTATACTTGGTGTGAGGTATTCGTTCTTTCCTATGAGTATGAGGTATCCAATTAATATCCGGAGCATACGTTGGTCAGCCGTATTCTGTAAGGTCGCTGTAGCCAGGAGGGCGTTTAGACCTGTTTGATGGTGGTCCCGTAGCTAAGATGAATCTAGGAAAAGAACTGTTGTAAAACCAAAAGAACCTCCCTTAGAAACTCTATTTGGATCTTTGATATGTATTTTAATATTCTTTATATACCTGCTAGCATGTTGTTCATTATTTCTTTACTTATTAAGATAAATTTTGTTCTGTAAGACCATTAGACAGTATTTTAAATCATATGGAAAATAACCAAAATATTTTAAACAGTATAAATTTATCTTCACAATCTACTAAGATTGCTAAACTAGAAAATGATTTACAAAACTGGAGCATACCAGAAGAACCTTTTAAAAAGATTTACCATTTAGGTAATTTCTGTTATCTTACTCGTCGTAATATCAAGACTTGTGACTCTACTATGGCTATTAATAATTCATTAGAAATTATTCGTCTTCTTAAAGATAATGATATAAATCGTTATAAATCTGATTACAATTATTTGCATATTGGATTAGTGCAAGTTGCAGTTAAAGCCTCTCTTTAGAAAGGGCCTTGATATTCCTGTCTGTGTCATCCTTAGAGATGGCAGGTTGTTGAATTTTGATGATTCTATGTTAGGAGTTTTGCAGAGTAATCTTACCGATGGAGTTTACTTTAATTGTTATCCTAACTTCCCTGTTGACATTAAAGATCCTAATGTCATGGATTCTTTGACCCTCAATGTCAAAACCAAAAACTTAAACAACAAAATCAATACTCGTGAAATAGCTATTATTTACCGAGTCTATTATCACTGATGAAAACTCATCTTGCTCCTAAAGCTCGTCATACGAGTATAAGGGGTGAGACTATGCTTATGGAAGCCAACCATGAACATAGTTCTATATTTGTTCCTCGAACTCTTCAATGGAAAGATATATTCTCCAGTAATGATTGGCGCTTTGAAAACATAGCCCAACCATTTGCTTCATCTTTGAATGATCCCAGATCGAAAGAGTGATTCAGTTTCCAGATGGGTCTATAGAACTCAAATTCTTAGACAATCCAGCAAAAAGATCTTCTTCGAATCGAAGGTCGTCTTGGTCCCCTTCTACTTCGTGTCCCTCAAGACCCGTTCCCAGGCAACCTTCTTCTTCAAAAACCCCGGAGGAAGTAGATGAAGCTGAGATCATTTCTGTTGCTGACAACAGTAAAGGAAAGTCACAGGAGTAGACTTTTTAGGTGACATACCCAAGGTATTTTACCAAGATAATCCAGGAAGCCCCACGGCAAGCGAAATGGAGCCTCCCAAAGAAAAATCAGCCTGGCTAGTCGGAATGCTTAAGGTAAACAAAACCTTTGAGCCCAATCCAAAAAATTTACAGGAACAATGGACTCATCCTGACAATCAGGTAAAGAGAAAATGGTATGTTTCTTCTTATACTCTTAAGCAAAGAGAATCCTTTAGAGATTTATGGATGAAGGATATGAGAAGAATTGGTTGCGAAATCGAATTCTTCAAATGGTTCGAAATGACTGATAGAATTGAAAATTGTGCTGAGTCATTACAAGTCATTATTAACAAATGGTACACTGCTTCTAACAAAGTTGTTGAATCTGTCACACCTCCTCTAGAAGGAATCAATATCCCTATTGCAGGCACAGTAATAAAAGCCTCTCCTTTCAAAGAGAAAAGTGATAAGACAGGTGCAATACTCACATCTGCAAACATTGACCGAGTAGTTGAACAAAACAATTACTCCAACCAAATCCTTCATATTATCTCTAGACAGATAGAAGATACTAAGCCCAGCCTCAGTGGAAGACCAACCCCGGCTTCTACCTCCTCTAGCCATAATATTGAAACCTATCCAGGATTCAAAATCCCCGAATTTTCCAAAGAAAAATTCCCAAAACTTTCTGATACTTTTGAAGTAACCGAAAACATCATTGAAAAAATCAATGCTCAACTTAACAACTTCAACATCTCTGTAAAGGAGGATAAGACTTTGAAAAAACTTTCTACCCTCCAAGAGGAACCCAATTCCAGATCCCAAGAGAAATCTAACCTTCTCCACAAACTGGCTAGTAGTCGTTTTCACAACATGAAAAACTACCATAACAAACCATCTTTCCCAGACTTACAGTATGAGGAAAATGCCTTCTTATCCACTTCCTCTCATGAAGGAAGAAGCATCACTGAATGGAATATTGATGGCCTAGCAGAGCATCAAGTCTACAATAAACTCCATGAGATGCTGCTAGTATGATCATTGCAGGGTTCATAGGAATGCTGAAACATTGGTGGGATAATTATTGCACTGATGAAATCAAGCAACTCATTATTAATGCCACTGCAACAGAGACAGTTGTAAAAATGGAAGGTAATACGCAAACCACTTCTAATGTCACAAGAGAAGACGCTTGTGCCACCTTGCTTTACCACATTTCCCAACATTTTATTGGAGAACCAAAGTTGTTTCAGGATAGGAGTCTCAAGATATTGAGCAATCTAAGTTGTCCAAATTTAGACAACTTTATCCATTACAAACATGCCTTTCTCAGCAAAGTTATGATCCGTCCAGATTGCAATTTGGATTTTTGGAAAGAAAGATTCATCAGTGGCCTACCTCCTCTCTTTGCAGACAAAGTAAGGACAAAAATCCAAGATCGCAATAATGGTAGTATTCCTTATAGCAATCTTACTTATGGTGATTTGGTAAGCACCATCAATATTGTAGCCCTTGAGCTTTGTACAGATATTAAGCTCAAACATCAGCTCAAGAAGGAACAATCTTCTTCTAGAAAGGAACTTGGAAGCTTCTGTAGGGATTTCGGTTTTATCACTCCATCAGATAAAATCAACAAAGACAAAAAGGAAAAATCCCACAGGAAGAAGTCTTGAAGAAGAGATGATTCTACCAGACCTAAGAAAAAGAAGTCTAGATCCAAGAGACCTAATGATGCTAAAGTAGACGTACGTTGGACTTGTGGCAAGACTGGCCATAAAGCCAATGAGTGTCGTTCCAAGACCAAGAAAAAGAAAATCAAACTTCTTAATATCGATGAAAAGACCAAAGGTAAGCTTCTTGCTATTCTTGACAAACCCTTTTCTGAATCTTCAGGTACATCTGATGAATACAGTGATGATGAAGACATTGATCTCAATTATGATTCAGATGTAAGCCAATCAGGAAAAGATTGCACCTGCACCGAAGCTTTCTGTACTTGTGATAGTACACCTCATATTAGAGTACTTTCTGACCATTCGAAAGAAGCTCTCTTTGATGTCATCCAACACATTACTGATAATGAGGCTAGGAATCGTTTTCTCCATGAATTCAAAAATCTTCTTCTTAATACGGACAAACCCAAAGCTCGTCCAATAATCGAACCTTTCAACATGAAACAAATCATGAATCGCTCAGAAAGCTATTCTGAACCTTCTATTTCAGTCTTCACCATGAAGTTTCTAGTCTCAAAGAAGAGATTAGGAATATTAAATCTCGACTTTGTATTGTTGAGACTGACATCCTTACCAGTCAAGTTCCTAAAGGAGCTGCATTCCATGACCTCAAGTCTAACCAAAGTTCTTCCCACGAAGACCTTGATGACAATATTGGTATTGATCTCCCCAATATCGATAATGATCATCTAGTTGAAACTTTTGTTACCAACACAGGTAATAACACTTCTACTTCTGCAGCACCAAGAGTAACGATAATTTCTTCCATTAGACCTCAGAGTCATCACATACCTGTAAAAATAGTAGTTAGTAAATATTTTGTTATTAACAAAATTGCTTTGCTTGACAGCGGTGCAGATAGGAATTGCATTGTAAAAGGTATTGTTCCAACCAAGTATTTACAGAAAAGTACTTCAAAACTATACTCCGCTACAGGAGAACTTTTGAAAATAAATTATAAGCTTTCTAAAGCTCATATTTGCAATAATGGCATTTGTCTAACAAATGATTTTGTTATTACTGAAGATATCATTCTTGGAATACCATTTATCACTCAGATAAAACCTTATCTTACTAATCTTGATGGTATTACCACTACTATTCTAGGAAAAGATTTACATTTTCCCTTTGTTAAAACCCTTTCACAAATGAAAGTAATTTTGTAAGAGAAAACACTGTTTTCAGAATTAATAATCTTTCACAACATATCACCTATTTAAAGGATGAAATTCCTGTTAAGAAAATCAAACAGATTTTTAAAACCTCGGAGATAGTTACTAAAATAGCCAATCTTCAGGAGAAATTTGAAAAAGAAATATGTTCTGATTTTCCTAATGCATTTTGGGAACGTAAAAAACATATTGTAGATTTACCATACATTGAAGGATTTAATGAACAGGCCATTTCCACTAAAGCAAAGCCTATTCAGATGAATTACAAAATGATGGAGTTTTGTAAAAAGGAGATTGACACTCTTTTGAAAAATAAAATAATTAGGATTTCTATATCCCCCTGGAGTTGCTCTGCTTTCTACGTTAACAAAAACGCAGAGAAAGAAAGAGGGGCACCAAGACTTATAATCAATTACAAGCCCTTAAACTCTGTTTTAAAATGGTTCAGGTATCCCATACCTAACAAACGAGACCTTTTAAAGAGGACTTTTAAAGCCAATATTTACAGCAAATTTGATATGAAGTCAGGATTCTGGCAAATCCAAATTTCAGAAAAAGACAAGTATAAAACTGCTTTCAATGTCCTATTCGGCCAATATGAATGGAATGTTATGCCTTTCGGGCTAAAAAATGCCCCTTCTGAATTCCAGAATATCATGAACTCCATATTCAATGATTATTCCTATATGTCAATTGTTTACATTGATGATGTTTTAATTTTTTCAGAGAACATTGATTCTCATTTCAAACATCTCAACACTTTCTTCAAAGTTGTTAAAAATAATGGTTTAGTTGTCAGTGCCAAGAAAATGGTATTATGCCAAACCACCATTAGGTTTTTAGGACATGATCTTTACCAAGGCACTTATAAACCTATTTGCAGGGCCATAGAGTTCTCTTCTAAATTTCCAAATGAAATTCCTGACAAAACCCAACTTCAGAGGTTCCTAGGAAGTCTAAATTATGTAGCTGATTTTATTCCAAAAGTCAGACAAACTTGTGAACCATTGTATAAGAGACTTAAGAAAAATACTGTCCCCTGGAGTTCTGAACAAACTCAAGTAGTCATCCAGGTCAAAGCTCTTGTACGAACTATCTCTTGTCTAGGAATCCCTAATCCAGATGCCTTTATGATTGTTGAAACTGACGCATCTGATGCAGGTTATGGAGGAATTCTTAAACAAAAAGTAGATCCTGAATCTACAGAGCAATTAGTTCGTTTCACATCCGGAATCTGGAATTCCTCACAAAAAAACTATTCTACTGTCAAAAAAGAAGTTTTATCTATCGTGCTATGTATCACGAAATTCGAAGATGATCTTATTGATAAAGAATTCTTGTTAAGAGTAGATTGTAAATCTACCAAAGAAATTTTACAAAAAGATGTCAAAAATCTTGTTTCAAAACAAATCTTTGCTAGATGGCAAGCTCTACTATCTAGTTTTGATTTTGAAATTGAGTTTATTAAAGGGGAAAACAATTCTCTACCTGATTTCCTAACCCGTGAATTTTTGCAGGGTAAACATGAGGCCGTTTAGACCAATCACTCCTTCTAAAGGAGATAACAACCTCCCAAAAGCAAAAATGGCTAGACCATTTGTTCCTCCCCCACTCACACCAGCAAAAGCCGAACCTTCATTAAGGCCCGAGCTAGCCTTTCAAAACAAATTCTCAGCATTAGCTGAATTTCCAAGATTACCTTGCCCTCCTCAACCAAAGCTTCCAAAGCTTCCTTGTCCACCCCAACCAAAGCTGATCAATCTCAGTCCAACAAGACCTCCGTTTCAGGAAGGATCTTCTAGTTCTGTTCAAACCAAAGCTAGTTATGCTATGAAGATGAAACAACCCCAAAAATGCCCGAAAATGTGCTTCGGAAACACCTATAATTGTAATTTCCATATATATCAAAATCCGTGCATGATTTCGGAAATTAGACTTCATATTCTTATTCAGGGGGTCAAATTGAGTGGGAAATGGGTCTAACCCGAATTTTATAGCAACCGTATCAAAATTCGAAAATCGCAAAAAATGCGATTTGGAGGGTCAACTTTAAAGAGGCATATATCTTAGCACACAAGGAACTGGAAGGGAAACTACCTATTAAATTAAATCCCTTTGAGTTAGCTTTCCATTGCACTTGGTTTCACCTCATTCCGAGTTAGGATGAAGAAGTTATGACCATTTTCGTAAAACCTGTCTGTGCAGATTTGCAATTTCCAGTAAGCTGTTTTTTTTAAAAGCCTCATTTTTTTGGCTAAGTGTTGGGGCGTTTTTTTTATAAAGAGGGGATATGTCCCATACTTAGTCATATTTTGTTTCTAACTTCAAAATACTCAAAAACACTCTCTAAGCCCTCTCCAAAATTCCACCAAGATCTTCAACCAAATTCAAACATCTCAAACTCTAATTCCGGATTCAAGACTCAATCTCAAGCTTCAATTCTCCATTCCAATCTTCATCAAGGATTCTCCAAAGTTGAGGTATGTGGGTTTGATTGTGGAAACCTTCCTTTCCACAAGTCCAACCATTTATCCTCTACTTTTACTTCAAGTTTATGGGTCATTATGGTTATTTATGAACTCTTGAAATGTGGAATTACTACTACACACCCTATTATGGTCTATTTTGCATATTACCATGAAATGGAATTATTATGTGATGTTTATGGTTTTTATGCTTCCATGATCAAATTATGAAGGTTGATATATATATATATATATGTATGTTGTTGGTGGGCTGATTTATATGGATTTTGGAATTGGTTGGACTTATTACTCTTGAAATACATGATTTTAATTACATGAACAATAGTCCACCATGTGTTTGATAAAATGCCCACTTATAGAATTCTTAGGAAATGGAAGGTCCAATGTACGTCCTATGAGTCGGATGGTCATATAATCATTGAAATGATGATGAAATGGATTCATGTCTATGATTTTCTTTATATAAGTGTTGTGAGTCGACCAGGCCTAGCTCGGGGGGTTGTAGGCCCGGGTAACCGTATCGAGGGGTTGGTACCTTGGTTGCCTAGTACGGGGGGTAGTAGGCCCGTATAACCACATCGAGGGGTTTGTACCTTGGTCCCTAGCTCGGGGGGTGGTAGGCCCGGGTAACCACATTGAGGGGTTTGTACCTCTTTCGCCTCTCCAAGGGGGTGGTAGGCCTTGGAAATACTATATTGATGGTCACTCGCCACACATGTACTACGTCCCACTAAATATGATTTTTTATGTAAGCATCATTATACATATCATTTCATTAATATGCTATCTATCGGGTATGATTATGCATTTTTCCTATGATGTCCATCTATTGTAGCATTGCATTGCATCCCATATACTTAGAACATTCAAACGTACTAATGCATACTCTATGCCTACATGATGTCACCATGTAGGGACCGGAGCACCGCTTGACCATCCTTCTCCACGTGGCTAATACGATTCTCTATCGAGGTTATTGGTGAGTCCTCCATTCCGGGGACGTTGCTTATGATCTTTTGCTATGTATAAGACTTTTCCTTTTTAGTTATGTTTTGACTATGAGGGTGAGCCCGGTAGTTTGTCTTGGCCCCCCGCTAAGTACCTATGTTTAGAGGTGGTGTTGGACAAGTTGTGTATTATGCTTGAGCTTGACTCATCTATGGTATTTTTGTATCATTCTCTTTTCTCTTGCTCCCTTAGTCCCGATTTCCCCTTGATTATGCTTATCGTTTATGGTCATTTTAATTGCTTCCGCGACCAAGGATGTGTAATGATATGCTATGAGGCTTGTTTGGGGGTTCCTTCGGGTTCCCCATTCGCCGGTCACGTCTAGGCCCTAGGCTTGGGTCGTGACAGAAGACACCTGAATCCTTTGCCCAAGTTGTTAACCCTGAGTTAACCAAGACTATACCTACCAAGGCCATCCCAAAAGAAGAATTTTTTGAATTCGTTATCTCACAGACATTGCCTTTAATGGCCCTCAACAAGGAATACGAAAGTGTCGACATAGGTACTTTAATTAAACCTTGTTACACAGATTTTAACTATGTGGATACTGGAAATCCATTGAAGACCAGGAGATTTTATGAAGGAATACTTATAGACACAGATTCTATAGAAATTGAGCATTCCAGAGATGCTAATAACTATATTCAATATTCAAGGTTCACAATCAAAAAGATTTTGGATCCTTTTGAATGGTTTGCGGATCATCTACATACTCCTATTGCATTGACAATGGCTCACAAACCCCAGACCTATAATTGGTATGATTATAAGGCCGCTTGGATGAACTTTCTTTATTTGAGGCCAAGACACACTTGGTTCGTAAAGTATAGTTCGAATATTACTAAAGCTACCATTCCCAGGTGGTTTTATGAATGGTGGAACTTATTTGGAGGAATTGAGAAAATTCTTCCACAACAATTTCTCAACAGGTTTGAAGAATTTCAAATCAAAGAAGAAATTTATACACTTCCAGAGCATATTAAATTATGCAAATATTATATTCAAAGGCGAATATCCTATATTATTACTTGGAACTTCTCCAAGGATAATGTAGAACGTATTCAACATCTGTGCAAGCAGATCCAGGTTAAAGGTTGGGTTCCCAAACAACCAAATGCTAAGGTTCAAGAGAACACGAAATCTTCCTCCAAGAAGCTGTCCAAAGCAACTCTCAAACATAAATTGAAAGAAGCAATGGATAATCTAGATGATTATGATGAAGATCAAATCATGAAGATGATTGAAGACGCTGCTTCCATAGAAAGCAGTAGTGAAGATAATGGCAATATGTGTAATCCTAAAGGTTTAGCCTTGGCTTACATGGAGCCTAATTATGAATAGGAAAAAGACCCTTATGGAAAATAGAGGCAAAGCCGGAATTATTTTTCCATATAGTGGCATTTTACTATTCTAGATTAGCATCCAATGAGAAGCTACAAGACAAAATACTTTTGGAAAAGACATTTCCATTACCTCTACTTTATTAAAAGTAGATTCCCATTCAACCATTTCCGACAAAAGAAGTAAAGCATAATGTTTCCACTATCTTTTAGTAGGACCCCTTTTATTGTCGGCAACATCCTAACCTTCCATGTGTATACCTAAGATATAAAGGAAATCCTCCACATCTCCTATATAAGGAGCATTAGTTTTCTCTCTAGAGGCATTAGAAAATTTCACATTATTCTGAAAATCTCTCTCTCTCTATTGTAATCTTTTCCCTATGTTTTTGCTTTCAATGTTTGGAGTTCATCAATAAACGTCAGTTGTTTGTAAGTTATTTCTCTTTATAATTCCACATAATTTAAGATCCTCTTTATGGAAATGTTAAGTACTCCGTGAGGAATAATTCTAAGCACCGAGTGGATATTGGTTGAGATGGATACTCATACATGAGTTGAGATGGGGTATCTAGTAACAATCTCTTGAGATGGATGCTCATATGTGAGTTGAGGTGGGGCATCTAGTAGAAATCTCCCTATCCCATAACTATGTGCCCACATAGGTCTAGCTAGTGGATCCACTTAAGCTATAAAGCAATGTTCCTACCTTAGGCAAGTAAGAATCCCTTTATCCGGTGAGGGTGACACCGGGATTCCATGAATTGCTCACATGGTCTATGTCGGTTAAGGCTTACTCCCACAAAGAAAGTTAATAAACTATGGCTTCTTAAGAATGCACTACTTAGTGTGGGTGGTGGTATGGGACACCATCAATGCATTGCACAAGTAGGCTTTGAGAGAGGTTGTGGTGTGTTCCTTTATAATGTTAAGTGTAATGAATTTGCTCTTATGATGATGTTAATGAAGAATGTTGATCTAATGTCTAAATGAATGAAAGTGCTTTTAATGAGATGAAGCTAATGAAGAATGTGACTTATGCTTGAATAAGATGATGCATGCTATACTTGGATTGTATCATGAGTTACTTCCTTGTCATGACTTAATGAATATGAATGTGCCTTGTCTATGGTGGCTTCAAGGAGTACTTAGTGTGAGTAGTAGTATGGGATGCTACTCATACATTGCACAAGTATGACTTAGAGTTGCCCTAGGTGATGGTCTTTATGTGTTGATGTGACTTATGTAATGTTTATGTCTCTTGTGTATTAGTATTGTGTAAGGATGGAAAGGTTGAATGTCTTGTTGAGGTTCTTATGTTGTTTTCATGATTAGCCTTAGTTGGGTTTCCTCCTAAGTGGGGGATAGTATGTTTAATAGTAAGGTTGTTGAGAGTTCTGATATCCTTATCTCTTTTCTTCTATTCTTATTCAAGCTTGAGACCAAGAGTTCCTTGTAGCTTGTTTCATGTTTTGGAGTCAGGTATGATTATGTGTTTCCATGGTCTCCTTATGTTATGCATGTTCTAGTTGAATTCTTGTTTGAATGAAAAAAATGAGTTTATATGAATTATGTTCCTCTTGTTGATATGCATTTAGTTTGAGTTGTCTATATGCTTCATGAGGTTAAATGTTGAACATAACTAAATTTGCTTTTGAGAGTAATTGCATAATGTGCTCAATGATGTTGTTATGAGCATGATATGAGTTGGAGAAGGTAATTCCTCCAATGTAATGATAAATGTTGAAGTTATATTGCGTAATGAGTTTGTAGAAGTAGTTCCAACTTTCTTGTGTTCCATTGAGCTTATTGATGTGGAGTTGAGGTTTCCTCCTAGTTTTGTACTATTGTTTATGTTGTTGCATGCATGATGGGCTGCTAGTCTTGAGTTGTTAACCCCTTAATTTGTTTTAAGTGTCATTCGAGGACGAATGTTTCACAAATAGGTGAAACTAGAGCCTAACATGTGTGTGTTTGAGTTGGTGTGAGGTTTGATGGTGTTTAATGTTGTTCTGAGCTTTGGTTGAGGGGCTTAGTTGTCAAACGTCAAGGTACGACTCCCCAAGGACCACCCTAGGGGTCCTTGAGGAGGACCCTTAGTCTAACCCCCAAGACCCCAAAGAACCATGAAAGTCACCAAAAGTTTGGTGACCTACGGAAGGGGACCACACTCGTAGGTCAAACAACGCCCCGTGGATGGCCTCCATAGGTCAAGCCCCCTATTGCCAAGTGCAGCCCCAGACCACAGACCAACATGACGGTCCGTTAGTGGAATCACGGTTCGTGAGTCTACGGCATGGTTCACTGCCAGTTTTCTGTCCCAGTCGGCCAAGGTGAGGGGTGGTTTGGTAAATTCCATCGTTGGTTAGTTTGGGTCATGGATGGTTTTTATTGGTTTATTAAAATATTTTAAGGGATTTTAATGTATTAAAACATATTTTAGACTTCATTAATTCAAAACCCAAAATCAAAACCTCCCCTCCACTCCAAAATCTCTCTCTCTAGAAACCTCCATTGGAGGTGAAGACTTCAAGTTTTTCAAGGGATTTTCATGGATTTCCTCCATTAAAGGTATGGTGGTATTCATCCTTGACTTAGTTTCTTTCAAGGAGCCAATCTCAAAAGTGATTACAAGTCTCCAATGTTTTGTCTAAAACCCTAGTTTTTAATCTATGCATGGGCTCGATTCTAAATAATTTCCAAAGGCTTTATTGCATTGATTTATGAATGTACTATGGATTTAAAGATGAATTAAAATGATTTCTTCCTAGAACCCATGTTTTTCACCAATTTCCTAAATTGTGATTTGTGGTTAAGAGTTGATTGATTATGCAAGTACGTGGAATTGTTGATGGTTATATTGAATTAAGTGATTGAAGCATGTGAATTTCATTATCTATTGTAGTATCTTGGATTTATGGATTGATGTTGGTTCTTAGCCTTGAAGGGCAAGTTATGATCAAATTACATATTGAAATAGAACTGTGTTTGATCTATTGATCCATTTGAAAGGTGCAGGTGTTTACTTACTATGTATATTGTGGTATTGAATTGATGGATATCTTCCTTATACCTCTATATATGAAGGATCTATGTATGATCATGATGTAAAGTATATGTGTCTGATTTCAATGAATGTATAATGATCATGTTAGAATGTAAATGTGTTATGATTGAATATTATTTCTCAATTAGAACCTATGAATGATGAGGCTATATGTTAAAGGTGATTCTCACATACACACACACTCATGAATGACTAATGAATGAAGTTTCTATGATAATGTTAATGATGATGGGTTGATTGAAAGGCTATACTCAATTGTACTCTAATGAATGATAATGATTTGTTGTGAAAGCACTTTCTCACAATAAGGGGATTCTTAAGTGAAAGGTTATCCTGATCTTTGAATCTATGAGCTTTCCAATGAATGAATGTTGGGATGGGATGGATGCTCATCCGAGAGTTGAGGCGGAGTATCTAGTAATAATCCCTATATCCCATTTTAACGAATGTTGGGTTTAAGATAGATTCTCATCCATGAGTTGAGGCAGGGTATCTAGTAACAATCTCTTATCCCATAATGAACTAATGTTATGAATGTTAAGTACTCCGTGAGGAATAACGTTAAGCACCGAGTGGATATTGGTTGAGATGGATATTCAAACGTGAGTTGAGGCGGGGTATCCAGTAGCAATCTCTTGAGATGGATGCTCATACGTGAGTTGAGGCGGGGCATCTAGTAGCAATATCCCTATCCCATAACTATGTTCCCACATAGGTCTAGCTAGTGGATCCACTTAAGCTATAAAACAATGTTCCTACCTTAGGCAAGTAAGAATCCCTTTATCCGGTAAGGGTGACACCGGGATTCCATGAATTGCTCACATGGTCTATGTCAGTTAAGTCTTACCCACCACAAATAAAGTTAATGAACTATGGCTTCTTAAGAATGCACTACTTAGTGTGGGTGGTGGTATGGGACACCATATATGTATTGCACAAGTAGGCTTTGAGAGAGGTTGTGGTGTGTTCCTTTATAATGTTAAGTGTAATGAATGTGCTCTTATGATGATGTTAATGAAGAATGTTGATCTAATGTCTAAATGAATGAAAGTGCTTTTAATGAGATGAAGCTAATGAAGAATGTGACTTATGCTTGAATGAGATGATGCATGATATACTTGGATTGTATCATAAGTTACTTCCTCGTCATGACTTAATGAATATGAATGTGCCCTGTCTATGGTGGCTTCAAGGAGTACTTAGAGTGAGTAGTAGTAAGGAATTCTACTCATACATTGCACAAGTATGACTTTGAGTGTCCCTAGGTGTTGATGTGACTTGTGTAATGTTTATGTCTCTTGTGTATTAGTATTGTGCTAGGATGGAAAGGTTGAATGGTAAGTTCTCTTTTGGTGACCTTAAGGTGGTACTTTGGTGTGGATGGTGGTATGGGACGCTATCCATACATTGCACAAAGTATAGCTTGAAGGTTACTTGAGGTGAAGGTTTAATGTGAAGGTAATGGTTCATATGTGATTATGTTCTAATGTGGTTAAATGACTTGTATGTTGGTTATGGTTGAATATTATGCCTCTTATACTCATGTTCATGAAGTTTTATGAAAATGGCATATATCATGACTTCCAAATAAAATGTCCGTTTTAAGCATTTTTTTTCATGGCTATAATACTTAGTACTTAATTGTGCTAACCCCATTCTTCTTCTATGTTTACTACAAGTGTAGGTTCCGGCAATTGAGTGGGTTTCTCTAGTGAAGCTTGGATGAGTTCCCCATGAATAAGTGGTATGTCCTTATAGATGGAGGAAAAGTAGTTTATGTTCCTTTCTTTTCATGTAATAGACAATTGTTAAGACTTCGATTGTAAAGGGCTGTGACCCTATTTTGTTTCAAGTATGTTGTTTAGATGGCCATGTGAGATGATAGACTTCCGCTTGCTTTTAATGATTTCAATTGTTGGATTTATAAAAGAAAAATTTTAAATTACGCACTATTTCTAAGTATCTTATGCAATGATTATGCTATGAGGCTTGTATGAGACCCCTTCGGGGTCGAGTACGCCGTGTCGCTTCCGGGGTGTAGATTCGGGTTGTAACACTTGCCTTGGGATTCACACATATATAAAGGGTAATCACCTCACACTCCCAATGCTTATCCAATTAGAAGTAAGGGAACTCACCACACATTCCTATCATGTAAAGGTCATTTAGGGGAATCACCACAAGCCTCATCACATTTCATAGTCCCAAGACTTAGATTCATTTTAGGTGAGCAAACCTTTCAACCTAGAATCATTCTATGTGAGTGAACCTTTCATGTCATATCATATTCATGCATAATACCATATCTAGAATTCTACATTAGACATTGGTATCCTCATGACTCAAGTGATTCTATCACTTTGTGCACTTAAGCACTCATAATGTAGATTAGGTAGGTATAGGCCTTCTACCACAATTCTATACTTTAATCTTCTAATCTCACATATAGACTTTACTCTCAAAGCCTTAACATTCATAATTCATCATATTGGATTTACTTCAAACCCTACTGATCAACATTATTACTACAAGCCTTACCTTCAAGCTTTACTTCTTGCAACCTTCATTTATACCTAGATTTCAAGGTATTCTAATCATATTCATCATTACTAGGTGATTCTAGTCATAATTGATCATAAAGGTTCAATTCTAATTTTACATGTCAAGATTCATCATATACAGTAGAGTCTAATTCAATTCATGATTATATGTTCCTAACTTTGAACAATTACTACACATGACATTGATTTAGGAAGATCACCCATGAACCTTCAGTTTCATTTCTAATGGCATAAACCCACAACATATCAAATTCATCAAGTAAACTAGGGTTAACCATATAAATCACATGAATTAATAATAATATCATTAAACAAATCTAAATCAATCATAATTAGGTATTATCCACTAGATTCTAATCATACCTAAGCCATACCCACAATGTAAGAACAACCCTAGCTAGAATTGGGTTCTTGCCTTCACAATTGGGGGAAAACTAAGGGGGCTCTATCGGGGAAGAACCCATAGATGAATAAGCTAAACATACCTATTTTCAAATCCCTAAACAAAGCTTGAATCAATTGTGAATTTCGACCTAGTTGCTGCCCTCTTCCCTTCTCTTTTTCTTCTTCTTCTTCACTTCTAGAGAGAGGATTTTTGGAGAGTATTTTGAGGTTCTTAGATGAATGAGTTAATGAATTATTTTAGGGGCCTATTAAGCTTATATAGGTGCTTAAATAATTCACTAACCGACCTACATTAACCCCTAATTAATTAACTAATCAATTCCCAAACACCTAACCTAAAACTAACATCTTAAAAACTGCTTGACCTACACCCCACCCATCCACGGACCGTGGATGGGTCTACTACCCGTGCTGGCAGGTGATAGATGGGGACTGGAAGCTCAAATTTACAGGCCAACCAAAGCCTTGACCCATGACCCCAACCTACGGGGCATGGGTCCACCTACAGCCAGTAGGTGGCCATGCGTAAGTTGTTGCCAAAAAGCAACTTTTTGGGCTGTTTTGAGGTCCTCCTCAAGGACCCCTTGGGTGGTCCTTGGGGGGTCGTACCTTGATCCCCTAACCCCTAAACCTCCATTCTAAGTATGGGAACCTTTTTTATGAGTTTTAACCCTCATACAACACTCCAAAACTCTTACGAAAAGCTCTAGAACTCACTAGTTCAACTTACTAGTTTCTGGGGTGTTACATCATCATAATCACAAGCATAGTCTCAAACATAAACATAATGCATACTGCAATCTTCACAAGACATATTTCTCATACATAATTAAATACCAATACCATCTCATCATAATAGAACTATCACATAAGCAACCCTAACCTATACTTGTGCAATGCGTAGATAGGATCCCATAATCCTATCTACACTAAGTATCACTTCTAGGCCACCATGATCATGCACATAACATACCTTGACCTTATCCATAGCCAACATTCATAGACAAGGAGATATTCATGTTCCTATCTTGTAATAAGTAAAGTTACTCTTAGCAACAAACCATGTCATGCACACCTAAATTCATATCTCTTCATAGCATACGGAAACCACACCATAATCCCTTTATAAGTCTACTTGTGAAATGTATAAGTGAAGTCCCATACCCCGACTTACACTATGTAACACTCACTAAGAAGTCATAAGTATAGTTCATGTTCATAACTCATATAAAGCATGCATTAACTCATAATCATCATGTCAAGGATGAAAACCACCATACCTTTAATGGAAGAATCCCACTAAAATCCCTTGAAAAACTTGAATATTTGACCTTGGAAGCTTGAAGTCTTCACCTCCAATGGAGGTTTCTAGAGAGAGAACTTTTGGTGGGGAGGGGAGGTTTTGATTTGGGGTTTTGAAATAATGAGGTCTAAATGTGTTTTAATACTTTAAAAACCTTTAAAATACCATAAATAACTAATTAAAACCGTCCCACAACCAAACTAGACTTAGGGTGAATTTACCAAACCACCCTCCACTAGGCCGAGATATTTGACAGCGACATAGATGCAAACCACGCCCTTCACCTTCGGACCGTAGGTGGGGCTACGCCACCGTCCTGCTGGTCCATAGTTTGGGGCTGCAACTTGAAAATGTGGCCCTTGATCTATGGATCAAGACCACGAGTCGTGGTTTGGTCTATAGGGAGTGGTCCCATTCCGTGGTTCACCAAAACTTGGGCAACTTGCTGATTTCAAGGGGTCTTGGGGGTTAGGCTTAGGGTCCTCCTCAAGGACCCGTAGGGTGGTCCTTGGGGAATCGTACCTTGACATTTAATCCCTAAACCCTTCAACCATAGCTCGGGACAACATTTTACCACTTCAAACCTCACAACAACTCCAAGACACACTAGTTAGGCTCTAGTTTCACTTATTCATTTTACAGGTCGTTACATTATGCCCCACTTAGAAACATTCATCCTCGAATGACACTTGAAACACATTAAGGGGATTAACGACTCAAGACTAGCAGCCCATCATGCATGCAACATCATAAACAAATGCACAAAACTAGGAGGAAACATCAACTCCACATCAACAAGCTCAAAGCATAAAAAAGAAGGTAGGAATTACATCCACAAACTCATTATGCATCATAACTTCAGCATTTCTCATTTCATTGGAGGAATTACCTTCTCCAACTCATATCATGCTCATCACAACATCATTAAGCACATTATTAAATTTCTTCATAAAAGCACATTTAGGCATGTTCAACAATTAACCTCATGAAGCATATAGGCAACTCATACTAAATGCATATTAACAAGAGGAACATAATTCATATAAACTCATTTTTCATTCAAACATAAACTCATTAAGAACATACATAACATAAGGAGACCATGGAAATACACAATCACACATGACTCCAAAACATGAAACAAACTACAAGGAACTCTTGGTCTCAAGATTGAATAAGGATAGAAGGAAAGAGATAAGGATATTGGAACTCTCAACAACCTTACTATTCAACATACTATCCCCCACTTAGGAGAAAACCCAACTAAGGCTAATCATTAAAACAGCATAAGAACCTCAACAAGACATTCACAACCAAAAGGAACTATCACTTACCGATACCTTCATCCAGATTAGCTCCTTTGTCTTTGTTAGGTTGAAGAGTATAAAAATGGTTCCACTTTGGAACAACAAGATCCGGGCCTTTAAGAGAACTTGTTTGGCCTCCCTTCCTTTTGCCATGAGTGTTGGGAAATCTCTCATTTTATGACCCTTCTTTCCACACCCAAAGCACCCGTCCATGCCGGCAAGGCACTTAACCAAATGTTGCTTCCCACACTTGGCACACCTAGATCTTTCGAAAGAAGAACCACTTCATTTCCCTCCTTGAGATTTAGAGTTAGACACCCTATCATTGTTGACCACATAAGAATCTTGGTTGTAAAACCTACTTTTGGACCTTAGTTGACATTGTTCATCGAACCTAGACCTCTTCATCTCTCTACTCTTCCTGTCAAGTTTGGACTCCTCAATAGATTGAGCATACACAATGAGTCTAGAAATATTCATGTCATCATGATGCATCACCGTACGACACTCTTCCTTAACTAGGTCGGATACACCGGTCACAAACCTACTCATCTCATCTCTAGGGTTGGACACCAAAGATGGAGCATACATACACAATAGGGTAAACTTCAAGGAATACTCCTCCACACTCATGCTACCTTGCCTAAGGTTTATAAACTCCTCTACCTTAACGTCCCTCTTCTCATGGGGAAAGTACCTACAAAGGAAAGATTTCTTAAACTCCTCCCATTCTATAAGACCCGCTCATATAGGCCTATTGCTTTTCCATTGAGTGAACCAAACTTGGGCAACATCTTTCAATTGGTAGGAGACAAGTTTCACTTTTTCTCTAGAAGTCACCCCTATAGCATTGACTATCTTATACACCTCATCCAAAAACTCTTGAAGATCCTCTCCCCCCTTAGAACCAAGAAAAACCAGATGATTCATCCTTACAAAGTCCCTTAACCTAGAATATATAGTACTCTCAATAGCATTCACTCTAGGCCCCACATCCCGATTAACTTAGACCGTCATAGCTTGGGCTAAGGCTAGAAAAGCTGACCTAATCTCTTCATTAGTCATGTCCAGAGCATTAACCAAAACTTTATTGTGCTGAGGAACTTGGCCACCATGAGGACCTTGGAGATATTGGGGAGGAACTCCCTCATTTATATTCTCCTCTTCCACTCTCCTTGCGGGTGTCCTTCTTGTATTCATATCCTATAAACACAAGAGAAGGATTAGGAAAATGACGCTCATAGAGATAAACTCTAAGGCACAACTTCAAGAATATGAAAGAAGTGTAACTTCCTAACGTCGCTCATAGATGTGTCGCGACTCACACCGATGAACAAGACTCTACTAGACATCGCTTGTGAGACATAAACTTAAAAATCATTCCCAAAACCTTGTGCTCTGATACCATGTTTGTCACGACCCGAGTCTACACCCTAGAAGCGACATGCGTACTTGACCCCGAAGGGGTATTATACAAGCCTCATAGCATTCATAACATAAGATACTTAGAAATAGTGAGGAATTTAAAACTTTTGTTTTATAAATCCAAAAATCGAAATCAAAAGCAAGCGGAAGTCTATCGTCTCACATGGCCATCTAAACAACATACTTGAAACAAAATAGGGTCACGTCACTTTACAATAGAAGTCTTAACTAGTCTATTACATGAAAAGAAAGGAAACATCTAAACACTTATCCTCGATCTATGAGGACATACCACTTAGTCTTGGGGAATCTCAAATCCAAGCTTCACTAAAGAAAACCACTCAATTGTCGGAACCTACAATTGTAGTAAACATAGAAGAAGAATGGGGTTAGCACAATTAAGTACAAAGTATGATAGCCATGCAAAAACATGCTTAAAATGGACATTTTATTTTAAATTCATGATATATACCATTTTGATAAAACTTCATGAACATAAGCATAAGAGGCATAATATTCAACCATAACCAACATATAAGTCATTTAACCACATTAGAACATAATCACATACAAACCATTACCTTCACATTAAGCCTTCACCTCAAGTAACCCTCAAGCTATACTTTGTGCAATGTATTGATAGCATCCTTGATAACAGCAAGGTTAAGGAATATCACAAATAAAGAATTGAATATTATAATGCGGAAGCACAAAGAAAAGAAACAAAAAAAACTAACTAAAGATATGGGAAATTCGAAGGAAAGATCCACGAATTTCCAAGGATTAGATGTTCTAAGGCCTTGAAAAGATCCAAGTAACAACGTATAGATTTATGGAAGAAATCTAACGCCTTTACTTGAGAAAACGAATCAAAACGATAGATTCGGATCTTGACCGCTTTATGAGTAACTAAAGACAATAATTAGTATGTAGAAACTAATCACCTTCTAAAGAATACCAAAAAGAAACCAAAGATATCACAAGAAGAAATTACTTTATACCTTAAACTATGAAACTAGTAAAGGTTTAAAGATAAATTCTCAAAGAACAAGTCACAAAGGTTCAAAGAACTCTCTCAAATATTATTAATATCAATCTAAATTGTCTTTAATGAATAAAAAGGACTCCTATATATAGGAGAAGGGGGGAAAAACGTCCAAGACCCCTTATGCCAAACCCTAAAAAGACAATTACATGGAATCCTACTCTAGAAAGAAAATAAAGTAACCTAACTAGGAACAAATTTGGTACTTCTAGGAAAGCATTAAATGGTACTTAGGAGACCATAAATAGACTAAGGAAAATATTAATAACCTATATATAAATAAACAAATAAGGTAAATCCCAACTAGGAAAAGAATCTTGACAATCTTGGAAAGTTTGACTAGTCTTCTCTCAAAACTTGGGCAGAAAGCAACTCTTGTTGTGGCTGATTCTTGGACTTTTCTTGACCTTATTTGCACGAAATTGGACCTTAAAATTCCTCATCTTGGGCTTGAATTTGAGCCACCAAATAATTGTAGCATTTGGACAATTCCTCTCCCTTGGGCTTGAGCTCTTCTTCCCCAATAAGAAACCTTTGGATCAGCGATTGAAGCCCATTGAGCTTATCATTGAACTCCTTGGTTTGAGATCTTGTTATGGGCCTCCTTGGAGTTTCTAAAGCTTCATACTTGTCCTTCAATGGAATAGAGCTTCCTTGGATGCTATCAATCCTATACCATCATCCATACGAAAGTACCACCTTAAGGTCACCAAAAGTGAACTTACCATTCAACCTTTCCATCCTTACACAATACTAATACACAAGAGACATAAACATTACATGAGTCATATCAACATATACAGAACACCACCTAGGGCAACTCTAAGTCATACTTGTGCAATGTATAAGTAGCATCACATACTACTACTCACACTAAGTACTCCCTGAAGCCACCATAGACAAGGCACATTCATATTCATTAATTCATGACAAGGACGTAACTCATAATACAATCCAATTATAGCATGCATCATCTCATTCAAGCATAAGTCACATTCTTCATTAGCTTCATTTCATTAAAAAAAACTTCATTCATTAGACATTAAACCAACATTCTTCATTAACATCATCATAAGAGCACATTCATTATCCTTAACATTATAAAGGAACACACCACAACCTCTCTCAAAGCCTACTTGTGCAATGCATAGATGGCGTCCCATACCACCACCAACACTAAGTAGTGCATTCTTAAGAAGCCATAGTTCATTAACATTCTTTATGGGGGTAAGCCTTAACTGACATAGACCATGTGAGGAATTCATGGAATCCCGGTGTCACCCTCACTGGATAAGGGATTCCTACTTGCCTAAGGTAGGACCATTATTTTATAGCTTAAGCAGATCCACTAGCTAGACCTTTGTGAGCACATAGTTATGGGATAAGGAGATTGCTATTAGATGCCCCACCTCAACTCACGTATGAGCATCCATCTCAAGAGATTGTTACTAGATACCCCACCTCAACTCACGTATGAATATCCATCTCAACCAATATCCACTCGGTGCTTAGATTTATTTCCCATTCATTACTTTCATTCATTATTATGAGATAAGAGATTGCTACTACATATCCCGCCTCAACTCACGTTTGAGTAGCCATCTCAAACTCATCATTCATTCATTGTAAAGCTCATAGATTCAAAGATGAGGATAACCTTTCACCTAAGAATCACCTTATTGTGTGAAAGTCCTTTCATTACAAGTCATTATCATTCATTAGAGTACAATTGAGAATAGCCTTTCAATCAACCCATCATCATTAACATTATCATAGAAACTTCATTCATTTGTCATTCATGAGTGTGTGTGTATGTGAGAATCACCTTTCACATATAGCCTCATCATTCATAGGTGCTAATTGAGAAATAACAGTCAATCATAACACAATTACATTCTAACATATTCATTATACAATCATTGAAATCAAACACATCTACTTCACATCATGATCATACATAGATCCTTCATATATAGAGATACAAGGAAGATATCCATTAATTCAATACCACAATACACATAGTAAGTAAACACCTCCACCTTTCAAGTGGATCAATAGATCAAGCACAATTCTACTTCAATATGTAATTCGATCATAACTTGCCCTTTAAGACTAAGAACCAACATCAATCCATCAATCCATAAATCCAAGATATTACAATAGATAATGCAATTGACATGATTCAATCACTTAATTCAATATAAGCATCAACAATTCAACATGCTTGCATAATCAATCAACTCCCAATCACAAATCACAATTTAGGAAATTGGGGGGAAACATGGGTTATAGGAAGAAATCACCTTAATTCATCTTTAAATCCACAATTCAATCATAAATCAATGCAATAAAACCTTTGGAAATCATTTAGAATCGAACACATGCATAGATTGAAATTTAGGGTTTTAGAGAAAACATTGGAGACTTGAAATCACTTTTGAGATTGGCTCCTTGAAAGAAACTAAGTCAAGGATGAAGACCACCATACCTTTATTGGAAGAATCGCACAAAAATTCCTTGAAAAACTTGAAGATTTGACCTTGGAAGCTTGAAGTCTTCACCTCCAATGGAGGTTTCTAGAGAGAACTTTTAGAGGGGAGGGGAGGTTTTGATTTGGGGTTTTTAAGTAATGAGGTCTAAATGTGTTTTTAAACTTTAAAAACCTTTAAAATACCATTAATAAATAATTAAAACCGTCCCCCAACCAAACTACACTTAGGGTGAATTTACCAAACCACCCTCCACTAGGCCGAGATATTTGACAGCAACACAGGTGCAAACCACTCCCCTCACCTACGGACCATAGGTGGGGCTACGCCACCATCCTGCTGGTCCGTGGAGAACAAGCAAGAGGTGAACTTCTATTGGTCATCAACTACCAACCTCTTAACCACTTCCTTCTAGATAATAAATGCCTCATTCAAAATAATTTGACCTTGTTCTCACATTTAGCCAAAGCCAAATACTTCTCTGAGTTTGATCTTAAATAGGGCTTCTGGCAATTGGTTATACACCTAGAAAATAAGTCCAAATCAGGTTTCTGCATACCTGACCACCACTACCACTAGAAAGTTATGTTGTTTGTACTCAAGTCTGTCCCTTCTCTTTTCCAAAAGGCCATGATTAAGATTTTCCAGCCTATACTCCACACGTCACTAGTATATATTGATGAAATCTTATTATTTAGTGATACAATGGAGGAACATTTTGGCATTCTTCACAAATTCCCTAAATTGGTGAAGCAATATGTCATCATGTTATTTGAGAAGAAAATTATTCTTGTGCAGGATGAAATAGACTTCTTAGGAATGCATTTCGCTCATGGAGCATATATCCCAAGGCCACACATTTGCCAGGAGTTGGTGAAATTCCATGATACTAACTTCATAGTCAAACAACTCCATTAATTTCTTGGTGTGATAAATTACGTTCGAGATTTTATCCTAGATGTCCCTACATACATTTCTCTACTTACAAATATGTTAACAAATAAGCTCCAACTTGGGGAAAAGACCAAGATGATGTAGTTTGATAAACGTTCAACTACACCTCATCCAATCTAGGTGTAGCGATCGTAATCTAGTATAAAACTAAACGAAGAGTTGGGGTCAAACCCACAGGGAGCAATACAAGTTTGAATTCAGTTATGAAGTTTTAAATGTGGTCTATTAAGTTAAAGGAATAAATCTTATCGAAAACATTTAGATAAATTGAAAGGGTGACACAAATGTCAGATGGGGAAATTGGTTTGTCAATTAACAACTAAAACAATTGTGAAAACAGGGGAAACAATAATTAGAGAGGAATTCTTAGGGATGTGATCAATTATAGGCTAATTTCACTATATGGTAATTGGAATTCACTAACAAATGTAGAATCTCAGTGGGTAGGCTAGACTATAGATGTAATAGCTTTCTCTCAAACAACTATAACGATTCAAGCGAGTTCTCTTGAACCTCGACAAGCTTAACAGTATAAACAGCCCAAAACCTTAATTTATCTACTCTCTCGAGCTAGATAGGTAGAATCAAGTTTAGAATTCACTCTCTCGAGATGAACTCACATCAACCCAATAACTAAAATCACCAATCGAAAACCTTAGTTCTAAAACCTCTTTCTCAAGCAAGCCTAGAACACTAAGTTAGAATTATATTTGCAACTACAATTCATAGATTAATACACAACTATCTATTAAACCCACTTCAATTAAGCATTTAAATCAGTAAATAACAATACCCATAAGCTAATTAAGCCAATTATCACATGATCATGCCCCAAGAATTGGGGTTTTAGCCACACATCATAAAAAGGAAGAAACAATTACCAATTATGTTAGCCATGAACTGGGTAATGGTTCCCAAATCTCAACAATGCTTTGAATCAACTTAATTTTAAAACCCAATTGAAAATTCCTCAAAACCAAGTCTCAAAAGCTCTAAGTTCTACAATGGGAAAACTCAGGAAAAATTGGATAGCACTCAGCTTAGATTCCCAATTGCCAGATATAGTTTCTGATTTTCAAATTATTTCAATTTATAGTTTCCCAAGGTTTGGCCTTCAGGACCATTAAGAAAAGTAAGTCGAGCATTGCCAACCAAATCGGTGACGCGCCCTTTGCTTCATTCCTTTGCCAATTTTCCTTGGCCTTTTATCCTCAGGGTTCTATGATTTTAGGCGATCAGGGTCAAGGTCATTGATCCATTCGGCGGTCTGCCGATTGTCCATTTCTATCGCCAAGTAGGTTCATCACTAGGGCTGGCACACTGGAACTTTAGGTGAGCTAAAGAGCCAAACGACGGCTCGCCGAGTGGTTGCCTTCCTTCAGCTTTTTCACTTCATTTTGCCCGGTAATGTTCTTGACTTGCTCCTTAGCCTTCATTGCTACAAATAAACACTTTAACATCAGTTTAGAGTATAAATTAGTCCTCGAGGACAATAAAACTATGAAAACAAATCCCTAAATGAGTTGAAATCTTAGACACATCAACACACAGACTTAAAGTTTTGCTTGTCCTTAAGTAAAACTCAAGATCAATTAGTTCAACAAGGATGTCTACAAGTTGTAACACTCCAGAAACTAATAGGCTAAACTAGAGCTAAACGTAAGGGTTAAAAATCATAAAATGACCCCCCCCCCCAAAGATTAGTAGACCATATAGAGTTGAAGTGGGGGCTACAAGAGTCAAGGACAAAGGGCAAGTGCCAAGGCAAAGGGGATATGCCAAGGCTGCCCCAAACTTGAAGCACACTGACCCAATTTCCCGGCCATCACCACGGCCAGTGGTCTTGACCATAGCTCGTAGGAGGCCTCGTGGAGTTTCCTTAGCCAAAGAGGAGTAGCCACCAAGTGGCATAGCTAATGCCTCAAGGTACACGAGAGGGACCACGGCTCGTGGAGCCCCTCTTGAAGATTTGGGCAAGTGAGCTTAAGGCCCAAAGTAGCATAGCTACTGCCTCAAGGACCACAAGAGAGACCACGGCCAGTGGACTTGACCACGGCTCCTGGAGCCCCTCGTGGGAATGC
The DNA here is from genome assembly GCA_036553675.1 of Solanum okadae. Lineage (NCBI taxonomy): Eukaryota > Viridiplantae > Streptophyta > Magnoliopsida > Solanales > Solanaceae > Solanum > Solanum okadae. Next base: position 16,053,872 of record CM071687.1, on the reverse strand, counting down.
CTTGGGCATGTGAGCTTATTGCACCAAGTCCCTAGCTACTGCCCAACTTCACGAGTGGGACCATGGCTCGTGGTCATGACCACAGCTTGTGGGTCCCCTCGCGGTACTTGGGCGTGGTCAATTGATGAAGGGTAATTAAGTCATTTCTTTTTTAAGTCCTATCAAAGTGGGGTCGTTTTGTATTACTTTCATACATTATATAAGTTGTTTTTAAGTCAAAATTTCCTAAAACTAAATCATTCTTCAAAACATCCAAATCAAAATCAAAAGCTCATCTCCCTCACAATATTTCCCTCTCTAAAACTCAAAGAAGAAGAGTAGAATTGGAGCTAGGGTTTGAAGTAATCAAGTCCTCTTCCTTAATTTCTTGGAGATTCCTTATCAATATATGGTGTCTTTTCATCTTTGGTTAGCTTTCACCCATAGAGTCCCTTCAAAACTTGATCTCAAAGCTTTCAGTTTCCCAAAAAGTTTGGGTTTCACTCTAAGTCATGGTTCCTTTATCAAACGTCTTCAATGGTTGATTTATGATAGATTATGATTGAATTGATGATTTATTGTTGATTTATGATGAAAACCCCCCAAGAACCCTTGAATTCCCCATGTTACTAAATTATGACTTCATGATGTGGGTCGATTGATTATAGAAACAAGTGAATTGATTATGTCTATATTAATTGAGTTTATTGAATCATGATGCTATCCATATCTAATGTATAAATTCTAGATGTTTGGGTTGAATGTGATTCATGGTCCAGGAATGGCAAATTATGAGGGTTTGTACATGTTTATGAGAATTGTGTACGAGCTTATGATTAACTTAGAAAGTGAAAATCATATGACTATGCATGAAATGTCTATGATTATGATAATGTTGTTGTGTTTATTGAAAGGCTATTCTCGTGAACACACTATGAACATGATGTGAAAGTTTTACACACATATTAATGATTCTAAGGTTAAAGGGCCATTCTCACCTATTGAATTTATGATCTATCATGATGCCATGTTGGTTTGAGTTCTAGGGAATTATTTCATGAACACGAACTTAAGTTAAGACTTAACATGGATATTAAAAGGAATTATGCTTAGCACCGAGTGGATATGAATTTGAGATGGAATCTTTTACGCTAGTTAGTCTGGCTTCCTAATGGGTTCCTTTTATGCCAGTCAGTCTAGGTTCCCAAAATAGTTATCCCATGAGATGGAAACCTTTTACCTCTGTTAGTTTAGGTTTCTAGAAGCAAACTCTTTATCCCGTAAATGTGTGTCCACATAGGTCTTTAGCTAGTGGATCCACCTAAGCTAACAAACTAGTTCTACCTTAGGCAAGTAGGACACCTCTTTTTAGTGTGAGGGCATGACACCGGATTCCATGTAGCTCACATGGTCTATGTAGGTTAAGGCTATTTCCCTACATGACAAGAATATTGATTATGACAAGAACATGAACATGAACTATACTTATGACTTCTCAAGGAGCTCTACTTAGTGTGAATGGGGGGTATGGGACTTCATTCATGCATTGCACAAGTAGACTTAGAAAGAGGTTATAGTGTTGTTTTCTTATGCTATGAAGATATATGAATTGATGCATGTGTGATATGGATTATTGCTATGAGTGGCTTTCTTGTTACAAGCTATCACCATGAATGCTTACTTGTCTATGAGTGTTGGCTATGGATGAGGTCAAGATATGATATGCATGAACATGGTGACCTAAAAGTGGTACTTAGTAATGGATAGGATTATGGGATCTTGTCTATGCATTACAGAAGTATAGCTTAGGGTTGCTTATGAGATGGTTTGACTTATATATTTACACTAATATGCATGATGACTCTTAAAGTTGATAAAGTGCATGGTTTTAACTAAAATGTCCCTTTTTGCATGTTTTAAGGATTTTTATGCATGGCTTCCATACTTAGTGCAATTTTGTGCTAACCCATATTTTCTACATTTTCTATAAGTGTAGAGCCCAGTTGTTGAGGTATGCTTCCTTCTTGATCAAAGCATGGATCGACTATTCTCCACACTTTTGGTGAGTCCTCATGGTTCGAGGGCAAGAGTTGTTCATTTCTAGTTTCTTTCTTACATTCTCTTTTGAGACTATGTTGTAAAGGGTTGTGACCCTTATTGATACTCAATTGTATTAGATGGTTAATGAGACAATGTCTAGACTTCTATTTGATTTTACGAAAATACTTTGATTGTAAAAAATATTAATAGTCCACATCATTTATTATGTCTTATGTTATGAATATTATGAGGCTTGTATGAGGCTCTTCGAAGTTTTGTACGTCGTGTCACGTCCGGCTCGGGTCGTGACAAACGTGGTATCATAGCACAAGATTTTGGGATGGTTTTTAGGATGATGTCTCATAAACCATGTCTAGTAGAGTCTTGTTCATGAGTGTGAAGCGCGCCACATTTATGAATAAAAGGCTATAAGATGTTTAGGAAATTCCACTTCTTTCGATACTCTCTAGTCGTGCCTTAGAGTTTTAACTCTATAAAGTCCTTTCCCTAACCCTTCTCTTATGTATTTAGGAAATGAATACACGAAGGGCGAATGCTAGAAGGGTGGAAAAGGAGAATGTGAATCAAGGAATTCCTTAAGGTAATGAAGCTCCTCAAGCTCCTATTGATGAGGGGGCTATGACGAATGTGAAACTAAGGTCGGCTCTCCAAATTTTGACCCAAGTTGTGACGGCCCAAGCCAACAGAGATGTTGGGCCTCGTGTGAACCCTAATATGAATATTGTGGCTTCTTGATTGAGGGATTTTACAAGAATGAACCCTCCCATTTTTCTTGGCTCCAAAGTGGAAGAAGATCCTCAAGAATTTCTGAAAAAGGTTTGTAAGATAGTTGATGCCATGGGGGTGACTTCGTTAGAGAAAGCGGAGCTAGCCGCTTACCAATTGAAAGATGTGGCCCAAGTATAGTATACTCAAAGGAAGAGGAATAGGCCGGTAGGAGCAGGTCCCATAGATTGGGAAGTGTTCAAGAAAGCATTCCTTGATAGGTTCTTTCCTCGAGAGAAGAGGGAAGATAAGGTGGAAGAATTTATCAACCTTCATCAAGGAGGTATGAGTGTTCAAGAATATTCTCTAAAATTCACTCAATTGTCCAAGAATGTTCCAGCTATGGTGGTGGATCAAACGGATAGATGAGTAGGTATGTAACAGATGTGTCTAGATTAGTGAGAAAAGAATGTCGTTCGGCAATGCTTAATAATAACATGGATATATCCCATCTTATGGTGTATGCTCAACAAATGGAGGATGAGAAACTCCAAGAAAAGAGTAGGGAAGTGAAGAGACCTAGAACTGGTAAAGGGAATTTTTCCAATGCTAAGTCCGAGGGGCAAGGTTGACAAAGGTTCTCCAACCAAGGCTCCTCTAGGGCTCTAAGATTCAAAAAGGATAGGGTGCCTAACCCTAAGCCTTAAGGAGGAAATAGTAGTGGATCTTCTATGGCAAGGTCTACTTGTGCCAAGTGCGGTAAGAAACATGATGGTAAGTGCCTAGTTGCTATAGTTGTGGGAAGAGCGGTCATATGATGATAAATTTTCCCATACTTAAGGATCAAGGAAGAGGGGCAAGCAAGTCCCTCCTAGCGGTTCAAATTCTGATGCTCCCAAGAAAAACCGTGTATATGCTCTTCAATCCCGAGGTGACCAAGAGAGCTCCCCAGATGTGGTGACCAGTATGTTGCAAGTCTTTTCTATTGATGCATATGCATTGTTAGATCTCGGTGACACCTTGTCCTTTGTTACACCTCTTGTGGCTATGAAGTTTGAAATACTCCCTGAAGTGTTAGCAGAGCCTTTTTTGGTGTCTACCTCGCTTGGTGACTCAGTAGTGGCAAAAAGAGTCTATAGAAGTTTTCCTATTTCTTTGTCCCGTAAAGTTACCTTAGTGGATTCGATAGAGTTAGACATGTTAGATTTTGATGTGATTCTGGGTATGGATTGGTTGCATGCATGTTATGCCTCTATTGATTGTAGGACTCGCGTAGTTAAATTTCAATTTCCTAATGAACCTACTTTAGAGTGGAAGGGGGAAATTCTATCCCTAGAGGTCAATTTGTCTCTTGTCTTAAAGCTAGGAAAATGATCTCTAAAGGGTGCATTTACCATCTTGTTGGGGTGATAGATGTTGAGTCTGAAACCCCTTCTCTAGAGTCGGTCCCTGTAGTGAATGAATTTCCGAAAGTCTTTCCCGATGACTTGCCCAACATTCCTCCTGAACGGGAAATAGATTTTGGCATTGAGCTCTTGCCGGATACGCAATCTATCTTCATTCCTCCTTATAGAATGGCTCCGGCCGAGTTGAAATAGTTGAAGGAACTACTAAAGGATTTGCTAGACAAGGGTTTTATTCAACCAAGCATCTCTCCATGGAGTGCTCCGGTATTGTTTGTTAGAAAGAAAGATGGGTCCCTTAGAATGTGCATCGACTACCGCCAATTGAACAAAGTAACCTTAAAGAATAAATATCCCCTTCCGAGAATCGATGACTTGTTGATCAACTCCAAGGGCTAGTTACTTTTCAAAGATTCACCTTCGTTCGGATTATCACAAACTTAGGGTAAGAAAAAATGATATACCCAAGACGGCTTTGCTAACTAGGTATGGGCACTATGAATTTCTTGTGATGTCATTTGGCTTAACTAATGCCCCGGCGGCATTCATGGACCTAATGAATAGGGTGTTTAGGCAGTACCATGATGCGTTTGTGATCATTTTTATCGATGATATTTTGATCTATTCAAGGAGTGAGGGTGATCATATGGACCATTTGAGGATTGTGTTGCAAGTCCTTAAAGACCACCAACTATTTGCCAAGTTTAGTAAGTGTTAGTTTTGGTTGAGGTTTGTAGCCTTCCTTGGTCATATTGTGTCGAGCAAGGGTATAGAGGTAGATCCGAAAAAGATGGATGCGGTTAAGAGTTGGCCTAGACCTCCAACACCTACCGATATTAGAAGTTTTTTGGGTTTTTCCGATTACTATCGAAGATTTGTTAAGGCCTTTTCCTCCATTGCTTCTCCGTTGATAGCTTTGACTCAAAAGAAAGTTAAGTTTGAGTGGTCGGAGGCTTGTGAGAGAAGCTTCCAAGAGTTGAAAGAAGGTTTACTTCCATTCCGATGTTGACCTTACCGGAGGGTACCGATGGGTTTGTTGTTTATTGTGATGCCTCTAGAGTGGGATTGGGGTGTGTGCTCATGCAACATGGCAAAGTGATTGCATATTCTTCAAGGCAACTTAAGATACATGCGAAGAATTATCCGATCCATGATCTTGAATTAGCGGCGGTTGTGTTTGCTCTGAAAATATAGAGACACTATTTGTATGGGGTCCATTACCGATCACAAGAGTCTTCAATATGTGTTTAGTCAAAAGGACATGAATCTCCGACAAAGAAGGTGGTTAGAACTTTTGAAAGATTATGATGTGAGCGTCCTTTACCACCCCGGCAAAGCTAATGTAGTTGTGGATGCCCTTAGTAGATTGTCCATGGGTAGTGTGGCTCATGTAGCGGATGAAAAGAGAGAATTGGTTTGTGATGTGCATAGGTTGGCCCGGCTAGGTGTTCAACTAGTGGATTCCACCAAGGGTGGTGTCATGGTCCATAATGGTTCCGAATCATCCTTTTTGATGGATGTGAAGTCTAAGCAAGACCTTGATCCTATATTAGTTGAGTTGAAGGAGTCAATACTCAAGAAGTCTGTTGAGGCTTTCTCCCAAGGGGGAGATGGGGTGCTTAGGTACCAAAGTCGATTATGTGTTCCGGATGTTGATGGTTTGAGGGAGAAAATTATAGAAAAAGCTCATGGTTTACGATATTCTATTCATCCGAGAGTCATCAATATTTACCGTGATCTACGGGAAGTCTATTGGTGGAATGGTATGAAGAGGGATTAGCGGGTTTTGTTGCCAAGTGTCCTAATTGTCAACAAGTTAAGGCCGAACACCTAAGACCGGGAGGCTTGTCCCAAGATATAGATATTCCCGCTTGGAAGTTGGAGGATGTGAACATGGACTTTATAGTGGGTTTGCCTCGTACCTGAAGGCAACATGATTACATTTGGGTCATCATAGATCGAATAACAAAATCATCCCACTTCATTCCCATCAAAGTTTCATTCTCGGTGGAAGACTATGCTTAATTGTACATCTGTTAGATAGTGAAGTTGCATGGGGTTCCTTTATCTATTATTTCATTTCGGGGTACTCAATTTACTTCACACTTTTGGAAGTCATTCCAAAAAGGGCTTGGTACTAAGGTGAAGCTTAGTACCAAATTCCACCCACAAACAGATGGTCAAGCAGAACGTACCATTCAAACCTTAGAAGACATGTTGAGGGCGTGTGTTATAGACTTCAAAGGTAATTGGGATGACCATCTACCATTGATAGAGTTTGCCTACAATAATAATTACCACTCAAGTATTGACATGGCTCCTTTCAAAGCCTTGTATGGTAGGAGATATAGGTCTCTGGTTGGTTGGTTTGAAGTAGGTGAAATTGTTCTAATTGGTCCCGAACTTGTTTATGAGGAGATTGAGAAAGTCCGACTCATTAGAGAGAGGTTGAGGACGGCCCAAAGTTGGCAAAAGTCTTATGCCGATGTTAGAAGGAGGGATCTAGAATTTGAAGTTAATGATTGGGTCTATTTGAAAATCTCACCTAGTCCCCGGTATGTAGTCTCATATCAAATCTTGAAACGTGTTGGGAAAGTTGCCTATGAGTTAGACTTGCCAAATGAGCTGGCTCCAATTCATCTGGTATTTCATATTTCCATGCTCAAGAAGTGTATTGGAGATCCGGTATCCATTGTTCCTTTAGAAGGATTAGGGGTATATGAAAGCCTTTCCTATGAAGAGGTTCCGGTAGAGATTCTTAACCGGCAAGTCATGAGATTGAGAAACAAGGAAATAGCTTCTGTTACGGTTTTATGGAGGAATCATTTAGTTGAGGGTGCAACTTTGGAGGCCAAGGCCGATATGAAGTCCTGTTATCCTCATCTCTTTCGTTCTACTCCTATTCAAGCTTGAGGTAAGTAATTCCTCTTGAGCTCCTAGTTTTGGGAGTCATGTGTGATATATGTGTTCCATGATTTCCTCTTGATTGTGCATGTTCTTGACAAAATTCATGTTTTGTATAAAATGGGTTTTCATGATTTATATGTTCCTCATGTTGTTCTGCACCTTAGTATGATGATTGCATATTTGACTTCATGAGATGATTTGATGAACATGCTTTGATATGCTTTTGATGAAATGGCATGTTGGCTCCATATTGTTGTGTTGAGCTTTCTTTGAGTTGGAGAAGGTAGTTCCTCCTATGATTATGTGAAATGATGAGTTTTATGCATAATGGGTTGTGGATGTAGCTCCTACTTCCTTGTATTGCATTGTTTATGTCTTGGGATGGAGTTGATGTTTCCTCCTTCGAATTGTGCATTATTTTTAATATTGCATGCATGGTGGGCAGTCTTGAGTCTTGATTTCCCTAAGGTGTCTAGATCGTCATTCGAGGACGAATGTTCCCAAGGGGGAGATAATGTAACACTCTGGAAACTAATAGACAAAACTAGAGCTAAACGTAAGGGTTAAAAATTAAAAAAAAATGACCCCCCCCCCCCATAGATTGGTAGACCATCTAGAGTTGAAATGGGGGCAACAAGAGTCAAGGCCAAAGGGCAAGTGCCAAGGCAAAGGGGCTAAGCCAAGGCCAAAGGCCAAGGCTGACCCAAACTTGGAGCACACTGCCCCAACTTCACAACCATCACCACGGCCAGTGGTCTTGACTACGGCTCGTGGGAGGCCTCGTGGAGTTGCCTTAGCCAAAGAGGAGTATCCACCAAGTGGCCTAGCTACTGCCTTAAGGTCCACGAGAGGGACCACGGCCAGTAGTCTTGACCACGGCTTGTGGAGCCCCTCGTGAAGATGACTTGGGCAAGTTAGCTGAACGCCCCAAGAAGCATAGCTACTGCCTCAAGGACCACGAGACAGACCACAGCCAGTGGTCTTGACAATGGCTCGTGGAGCCCCTCGTGGGAATGCCTTGGGCGTGTGAGCTTATGGCACCAAGTGCCTAGCTATTGCACAAACTTGACGAGTGGGACCACGGCTCATGGTCATGACCACGGCTCGTTGGGACCTTCGTGGTGTATGGGCGTGGTCAATTAATGAAGGGTAATTAAGTCATTTCCATTTTAAGTCCTATCAAAGTGGGGTCGTTTGTATTACTTTATACATTATATAAGTTGTTTTTAAGTCAAAATTTCCTAAAACTAAGTCATTCTTCACAACACCCAAATCAAAATCAAACGTTCATCTCCCTCACAATATTTCTCTCTCTAAAACTCAAAGAAGAAGAAGAGTAGAATTGGAGCTAGGGTTTGAAGAAATCAAGTCTTATTCCTCAAATTTCTTGGAGATTCCTTATGAAGGTATGGTGGCTTTTCATCTATGGGTAGCTTTCACCCATAGAGTCCCTTGAAATCTTGATTTCAAAGCTTTCAATTTCCCCAAAAAGTTAGGGTTTCACTCTAAGTCATGGGTTCCTTTCTCAAACGTCTTCAATGGTTAATTTATGATGGATTATGATTGAAATGATGATTTATTATTGATTTATGATGAAATACCCCCAAGAACCCATGAATTCCCCATGTTACTAAATTGTGACTTCATTATGTGGATTGATTGATTATAGAAGCATGTGAATTGATTATGTCTATATTAATTGAGTTTATTAAATCATGATGCTGTCGATATCTAATGTAGAAATTCTATATGTTTGGGTTGAATGTGATTCATGGTCCATGAAGGGAAAATTATAAGGGTTTGTACATGTTTATGAGAATTGTGTATGAGCTTATGATTCACTTAGAAAGTGAAGATCCTATGACTATAGTGTAATTGTGGTATTGTTGAAAGACCATTCTCCCCATACCCTTACACATGATTATGCATGAAATGTCTATGATTATGAAAATGTTGTTGTGTTGATTGAAAGGCTATTCTCATGAACACACTATGAACATGATGTGAAAGGTTTACTCACAAATTAATAATTCCAAGGTTAAAAGGTCATTCTCACCTATTGAATCTATGAGCTATCATGATGCCATATTGGTTTGAGTGCTAGGGAATTCTTTCATGAACATGAATTTAAGTTAAGCCTTAACATAGATATTAAAGGGAATTAGGCTTAGCACCGAGTGGATATAAATATGAGATGGAAGCTTTTATGCCAGGTAGTCCGGCTTCCCAATGGGTTCCTTTTACACCGGTCACTCCGGGTTCCTAAAACAATTATCTCATGAGATGGAAACCTTTTACCTCAGTTAGTCCAGGTTTCTAGAAGCAATCTCCTTATCCCATAACTATGTGCCCACATAGGTCTTTAGTTGTTGGATCCACCTAAGCTAACAAACTAGTTCTACCTTAGGCAAGTAGGACACCTCTTTTTGGTGTGGGTGCATTACACCGGATTCCATGTAGCTCACATGGCCTATGTAAGTTAAGGCAATATCCCTACATGACAAGAATATGAATTATGACGAGAACATGAACATGAACTATACTTATGACTTCTTAAGGATCTCTACTTAGTGTTAATGGGGGTATGGGACTTCATTCATGCATTGCCCAAGTAGACTTTATAAAAGGTTATAGTGTGGTTTCCTTATGCTATGAAGATATATGAATTGATGCATGTGTGATATGGATTATTGCTATGAGTGGCTTCCTTGTTACAAGATATGAACATGAATGCTTACTTGTCTATGAGTGTTGGCTATGAATGAGTTCAAGATATTATATGCATGAACATGGTGACCTAAAAGTGGTACTTAGTAATAGATAGGTTTATGGGATCTTGTCTATGCATTGCACATGTATAGCTTAGGGTTTCTTATGAGATGGTTTGACTTATGTATTTACACTAATATGCATGATGACTCTTGAAGTTGGTAAAGTGCATGGTTTTAACTAAAATGTCCCTTTTTGCTTGTTTTAAGGATTTTTATGCATGGCTTCCATACTTAATGCAATTTGGTGCTAACCCATATTTTCTACATTTTTCTGTAAGTGTAGAGCCCGGTTGTTGAGGTGTGCTTCCTTCTTGATCAAAGCTTGGATCGACTATTCTCCACGCTTTCGGTGAGTCCTCATGGTTCGAGAACGAGAGTTGTTCATTTCTAGTTTCTTTCTTACATTCTCTTTTGAGACTATGTTGTAAAGAGTTGTGACCCTTATTGATACTCGATTTTATTAGATGGTTAATGAGGTCTAGACTTCCATTTGATTTTATGAAAAGACTTCGATTGTAAAAAGTTTTAATTTCACATCATTTTTTATGTCTTGTGTTATGAATGCTATGAGGATTGTATTAGGCTCTTCGGAGTTTTGTACGCCGTGTCACGTCCGGGGTGTAGGCTCGAGTCGTGACACAAACAATGCTACTCAAGACTCAACACAAATGCACACAAAAGGTTTAAACTACACATACAATGTTCAATTGTGCACTCTAAGTTTCAAATTGTGACTCACTATTATCAAATAGACTCAAGCTCACAATGTTTGCTTCAAATGCAAATTCAAGTTCAACAAAAGCATGCAAATGCCCTCATAATACGGATGATTCCATGCCCACAAAAAATTCATCAACAATTTATAATATCGGAATCAAATACAACTCTCACACTCACAAAGATGGACACATGCATGATTCTACCCATAGGCTTACCCTTATTTTCCAATCAATATCCTTTTCAGCTCACTTAGGATCACAAAGGTCTTTTCAAGGCTTGTAACGGGGATCAGAGTAAAGGTATGATCATTTTGGCTTAGTGCTTCTACCTTCATGAAGTATTGCGTGACAATCACTTTTTCTCCTTCTCTTTCACATTCAAACATGTTCCCAATTATCCACCCTATTATTCAACTAAGCATGACTCATTGGATACCCCATTTCTTTTGCTCTGTTCACAAACTTTATTTCTCAAAATTTTCTCTTTTTCAGTTTTTTCCCATTTTTACCTTTTTCTTTTCTTTCTCTTTTTTTTTACATTGAGGGGTTCCATTGTTTTCAAACCATTACTTCAAAGGGGGGTTTTTCACACCTCATGACTTTGCTTATTTTTCACCACACCCTCAACTTAGGCTTTTGGCCTAAGTTGGCTATTCAACTAACCAATACTTCATTAAGGTTATAGGTGATGGGACAAAGAGGTCAAAGTTGTACATGTTTCTTCCAAAGAAAAGGATAGGCTCAAAGGGTGCCAAAAAAGGTTCACACTTCTCACAAGGTAGCCACAAAGAGGTATACTATCAAATTAGGTTCACTCTTCACAAATTTTGCCTAAGATTATTTCAATAGTTTGCTTCAATCAATCAATTGGACTAATGGGGAAAGTTCTAGGAAACATCAAACACAATATTCAAGACAACCTCACCTCACTTGGCATTCGATACAATTATCAAACAAGACTTCACAATTTCTAGCTAGCGTGCAATGATCATCACAAGAGATTGATTCTGCAACCAGCTAGTCATAAGAAGATGCTAGGAGAACACATATGAATTATGTAACTCTGTTTGCCTCATCGTAGCTGCACATTCATATTTTTCAATTGTGAACACTATTCAAGTCATCGGTATTGATCACAACCGACACTAGAAAATGCAAGAGAACAAAGAGGTGGCAAATTTTTTAAAATCAATTCAAAAACATTTGCAATTCAAAACAACGGCCAAGAACAATGGATCAAAACCATTCACATAACACAAAATGATCTAACATTCACAAAGCCAAAATCAACAACACAATAATATCCATAAAAAATGAATAGAGGTAGGTATGGAAATACCTCACCCCGCCAAACAAAAATAGCAGTTGTCCTCAAATGTAAAGAAATAATAAAAATAGTCTAAAAAGTAACAGAAATAGAGTGAAGTGAATCATCGAGTGAATCATCCTTCCAGGATAACTTTGGTGAAGTCTACATGTCTGTAAGTCCATCTGTTGGGGAACCAGTGCCCGGCTTATCAACATCTTTGGCTCCACTAAAGCCCGCCATCGACGTCTCTCTACGTGATGCCTGCATAGCAGTCTCAACCATGGAATCCTCCAGATATGCCAAAGAATCATATAAGCATCATCACGGACATCGAGCTCTTCCTCATCAGTCTCCACCTTAGACTCAGCATCCACATCATCAGCCCTAGCAATATCTCCAGTCGTAGTAGCTGGAGGAACCTCGAATTTGGCTGGAATAGCGGTGCTTGGAATGTCGGGAATCTCAACTGTGTCGAACACCATCGACAAATTTGTGGACTTTAGCTCGTCCAAATCCTTGCACAGCCTAACATCACAGCATCAGTAGCACCATGGATCTGCTCTCAATCCTCACAGTAAGGGCATCTAAAGAAACTTTGTGGCTGTCAATCAACTCTCGATGTTCCTTCATCTCAGCCCTAATTGGGGCCAAGACAACAGTAATTTCCCGCTCTATCAGCCCAGGCACAGTGGCCTCTACCCAAGAGGCACACACATCAGTAGATTGAGCCAGATCGCCCATCTTGTACAACATAGCCTAGGTGATAGGGGGTCGAGAGGCAGCACAGCAGTAGCAGAAGTACTAGGATGGAGTGCAGCAATAAAACTAGGAGTGTCAGAAGTAGAGGGACCAGATGTACCTGTAGGCCAACTAGCCTGAGGGGGCATGATTGCCGCATTCGACAACATATCAACATCAACCTCCCGGGATGTATCCACTGTTGTAGCTCTCCTCCTGTCGGCCTCATCCCTTAAGTACTCAGCCTCGATACGTCGGATGTCAGTAGAAGAGGTGGGGTCACCTCCACATTTATTTTCATGACCCGAGAGCACCCCTAGTCGTAACACGGTGTACTCGACCCCGAAGGGGTCTAATACAAGCCTCTTAGCATTCATAACATTAGATACATAGAAATAGTGCGGAATTTAAAACTTTTCTTTAATAAATTCAACATCAAAAGACATTTATAAAGCAGTAGAATACTAAGTCTCACATGGCCATCTTAGACAAACTTTAACAAGATAGGGTCACGGCCCTTTACGATCAAAGTCTTAACAAAGACTTAAACATAAAAAAAAAACTAGAAACATAAAATTCTTGTCCTCGACATATGAGGACATACCAAAAGAGGTCTTGAGAGAAACTTTAATCCCAAGCTTCGCTAGAGAAAGCAATCACTTGCCACAACGTACACTTGTAGTAAAGATAAGAAAATATGGGTTAGCACATAAAAATGTACTAAGTATGATGACCATGCCAAAACATGTTTTAAAAGGGACATTTTGTTGAAAGTCATGCTTTATGCCATTTTTGTAAAACTTCATGAACATTGATACAAGAGGCATAATATAAGTCACAACCAACATACAAAGTCGCATAATTCACATTTGAGCAAAATCACATATAACTCTTTACCTTCACCTTGAGCCTCCACCTCAAGTAACCCTCAAGCTATGCATTGTGCAATGTATGGGTAGCGTCCCATACCACCACCCACACTAAGGCACCACCTTAAGGTCATCCAAAAGTAAACTTACCATTCATCCTTTCCACCTTTACACAATAAAGAATTTAAGAGGCATAAACATTACACGAATCATGTCATCACATTAAGACCAACATCTAAAACAACTCTAGGTCATACTTGTGCAATGTGCAAGTAGCATCCCATACTACTACTCACACTAAGTACTCCTTTGAAGTCACCATAGACAAGGCACATTCATATAGAATAGACATGACAAGAAAGTATCTCATAATACAATCCAAGTATAGCATGCATCTTTACATTTAAGCATTTAAGATAACTTTCTTCATTAGATTCATTTAGGACAAATTCATGCATTTAGAGGACTTTAATACATTATGTTTGGAAAGCCAATATGCATTCTCAAACATAGAAGACAAGCTACAGTCACAATACACTTCTAACATAGTAATATCATACCTTAGCAACCTCTAAGAACACTTGTGCAATGTATGGTTGGCATCCCATAATACCAACCTTACTAAGCACTCCTTGAAGCCATATATTCATTTCCATAATCTTCAAACTTACCATAATCCATAGTCATAAATGAGGAAGTATACAAGTACATGAACTAAATATAAGGAAAGTCATCTATAACACCTTCCATTCATTATACATACATAAATTCATATCTCGTTATACCATAAGGAAACCATTCCATAACATCCTAATAAGTCTACATGGGCAATGTAAAAGCGAAGTCCCATACCCCCACTCCTACTAAGTAAACCCATTAAGAAGTCATAGTATAGTTCCTATCATATCCATTATCTTATTGTTATTAGGGAATATTAGCCATAACCGACATAGACCATGTGAGCTACATGGAATCCGGTGTCATATAACCCCACACTGAAAGAAGGCGTTCTTACTTGCCGAAGGTAGAACTAGTTATATTTAGCTTCTAAGTGGATGCACTAGCTAAGTCCTATGTTTGGCACATAGTTATGGGATAGGGAGATTGCTACTAGAAACCCAACCTATTACATTAGCGGAGGAGCTTCCATCTCATGAGTTTACTATAAATGACCCAACCTATTGCATTAGCGGAGGGGCCTTTTTCCTCATTGTCTATATCCACTCGGTACTAGGCATTATTTCCCAATTATACATAATTAGCATGGAATTGTATCTACATGTGTGAAGGCATACTTTACCCTTCGTTCAATACAACTCACTAAAATAGCTCATAGATTCATTTAGGTGAGAACTACCTTTCACCTTAGAATTAACATTAGTGTGTGAGAATAACTATCACACCAAGATCATGTGTTCTCATGAGAATGGACTTTCAATCAACACAATAGGATCAACATGGTTATGTACATTTCATGCATAATAATGTGTAAAGGTGTATATGAGAACTATACTATCAATTAACACCATTGATACATCATAATCATGTTTATGCATGGAGTGTGTGTGTTTGTGTGTAATTGTCCTTGCAATGACACAAACAACAACATTATCATCCTAGACACTTCATTCATAATTAAGTGTAAGGGTAAGGGAAGAATGGCCTTTCAACAATACCACAATATACACAATATTCATGTGACCTTCAACTTCGTAAATCATGAGTTCACACACAATCTTGTCAACATGCACAAACCTTCACAATATGCCCTTCAAGGGTTATGGATCAACTCATCCCAACATATAGCAATAGCACAATAGATACAGGAATACCATGATCTGACAACTCAACAATACATTAATCACATCATGATTGGCACTTTATACTTCAAGTATTCATCAACATTCACATAATATCATGATCAAGTCAATTCATTTTTAGAATCATTACCCTAAACCAATTCGAGTCTAGGTGATCTAATTTATGGCATTGCAGTGAGAATTCATCGTTCTAGGAGGATCACATTTAAACCCTCAATTTGCCTCTTTCATGACATAAACCTAGAACTTAGGTTAATCAAGAATACATGTATAATTATACTAACATCAAGTAACTACATTATAATTAAACACCTCCACCTTTCAAGTGGATCAACATCTCTAACATGAGTCTACTACAACAAGTACTTAGGTCAAACTTGCCCTTTCAAGGCTATGATCACAAATCCTCAATTCACCAAAAATTCACCATAATTAGTCATAGCTGATGATACAAGTCAACAATCTAAATCAATCTAGGCATAAATCCATCAACATTCATTCATAATCAACAAACCCACTTCATAAGGCACAATTTAGGAATTGAGAGAAATCATGGGTTCATAGAGCATTTTCATCTTAAATCATCAATTAAACATCAATATAATCATAGTTTATCATCTGAAAATATTTGATGCAAGAACCCATGAGATTGAGTGAAACTTAGGGTTTTTCATGAAAATTGAAAACTTTGAAACTTCTTTGAAATTGACTCTAGGGTGAAAACTAACCCTAGATGAAGAATCACCATACATTTTACTTGAAGAATCCCACTAAAATCTACCCAATATCGTTCCTCTTCAAGCCCTATGTCTTCTTCTCCTCTTGGTCTTCAATGGAGTTCTTAGAGAGAAGATATTTGGGAGACAGGGTTTTGATTTGGGTGTTTTGAATAGATGAGTAAATGAAGTGTTTTAGGACTAGAAACTATTTATATTTATTAAATAAACCATCTAAAATCAACCCCACATAATAAAACATTAAAACAAAATTACTTAAAAAACCCCTCACTTGGGCAACCCCATCAGGGACCAAGTCCACTCCTACGGACCGTGAAAGGGGACCACGGCCCATGAAGGTGCGCGTGGTCCTCTTGGGCAGTGTCTCCTTTTTTCCTTTCCAAGCCCCAAGATGTTAAGGCATCTTCACGGACCACTTCACGGTCTGTGGTCAAGACCACTGGCCGTGAAAGTGGTCGTGGTCTTGGAGTAGTAGCTTGGCCTCAAGGCCTTGCCTCCCAATTGCCCAGGTGATCTTCACGGACCACTTCACGGTCCGTGGTCAAGACCACTGGCCGTGAAAGTGGTCGTGGTGATGAGGCAGTGCTTGGCCAAGGTTGGGCAGCCTTGGCCTTTGGCTTAGGCTCTACTCCCTTGGCTTGGCACATGCCCTAGCAACCCTTAACCAAAATTAAAGGCCCTTCAACTATGGAGTCTAACACGTACCTTGACGTTGACCCTCAAGATTAGGCTCTAGTTCATCCTACCATTTTATAGGTCGTTACATCTATCTTCTCATTTGTCAGGACATAGGCCTGCCTACACAGCTCAGTGATCAGCACCGGAAATGGAAGGGAGGTCTAACTCTGCTTGGCCCTTATGGCCATCTCTTGTTCAATAAGCAGCCCCAAGTTCAGCCTCTGTCGAGCCATGATAGAACCAAGACACGCAGCCTTCGAGTGTCGAAGGATCGACTCATTCTGTGAAGGCATGATGGTGTTGTTAATAAACCCGAACCGATAACTAGCCACAGCGTTACGTCCTTCTTCTCAATCAGTGCACCTGCCTCGATCCACCTCGATATCAAATCAGAAATAAGGGGTGCCATCCAACCCTTTAGATCATCTAGGGTTTTCTTCTTTATGAGGTTGATGTAATCATGCATGAAGTCCTCAGAACACCCAAGTACTGCATTTATATCTGAGCTGTTGCACTTCACCTTCCGGCCTCGAACCATCACCTCATCAACCAGCTTAAACATGTTGGCCTTCTTCTTTCTTTTAGGAACCAGCTCCCCATAAGCAGAGTAAAACTCGCGGGCACAATTAGGGATATAAGGGCCTCGGGGCTTAGTGAACACTTCAAATTTTTGGAACTTGAAGGTGTTCCATACCTCAGGATATTTGTCCACCACACTGTCGGTAGACAACCGCTTCTTTTCCAAAATGGTGCTCGAACCCTTGGCCGTTAATCTGTTGAGTGACCGAAGAGAAGGACCCTGAACTGGTGGCGCCTATACCACTATCTGCTCTGTAGCTTTAGATGCAGTTGGAGGAGGCGTAGGAGGCACCGAGATCCTAGACGGATCATGCATCGCCTTGGAGTGTAGCTCCACTCTCCTAGCATGTAGGAGTTGGTCATCTTTCGACTCAAAAATAGATGTCGGAGAACTATCCTCAGGCTGACCTTTACTGCCGGAGGAATTAAGGTATGTAGAGTAGATACCCTCACTATCGGAGCTCTCCTCCGCAGGTGTCGGCTGCACAGGGCCCTTTTCCTTTGTTGGAGGAAGTTTAGTAGTCGGGGCATGGAAAGCAACAGCCTCCTCATTGATTACGATTCAACATGCCCTCTTTCGGGGCAAATGATTCCTTCTTGCTACTTTAGGTTTAGCCATTTCTACAACATAAAATAACACATGTTAAATTCAATTAAAAAAAGCAAAGTATGATAAACTGAACAGAAAGACTCACCGAACACTTTTGGCGAGCCAGGTCGGGCTCGCCGAACCCTTTTGGCGAGCCAGGTCGAGCTCGCCAAAAGTTCCAAAATACAAATGATCAAAACTAAAAGCAAGTCGGTGATGTCCAAGGCCAATCGGTGGATCGGCGACTCCATTCGGTGAACTAAAAGTCGTTTGCCAAGAGTTACAAAACAATTATAGAAATAAAGAGCGTAGAAAGACGATCAGGAGTTACTTTCGGCGAGTCGTCGAGTGAACTCGGTGAGATCAGGCATATTGCCGAAAGTTACTGAACATAGACTCATAAAATAGAGAATGAAAAGGTGATCTAGGGGATGTTAGGTGAACCACCGAACAACTCAGCAAGCTCGACACAGCTCGTCGAATAGCCCAACCTGCCATTTTTGTACCACGAACTTCAAAATCTAACCCGCAACCCACGAAAAAAAAATTAAGCACTCATTTCATGCAATTCAACTAAGACCCATGCCCACGGGGTACTCAAACTTCCCCCAATTTGGCCAAAATTATCTAATTGACGTCTTTTTCCCTTAAGAATGACGTCAACCGCTCTATCATTGGACAAAATTCGACAATTGTCACAATTCGGGGTTACTCAGACTTTTTCCCACCAGACCCACAACAATTTCAACACAACCCAACAATTTTAACAATCATAGACACAGGAATTCACTATTTAAGGCCAATTAATCACGATTTCAACTAAATACAGGCAAACAAACCACCACACGATGCACAAATCAACACCAAGCAAAAGTAACAACCACAAAACGATCATGCATTCGATTTCAACCAATTGTAAAGTGGGGTTCGGAAAACCAACCTTGTATGCCAAATATTTGAAAAGCTAGGCAAGCAAAGAATCCAAAAACCCTCCCCAAGTCGTCAATCACACACAAAAAAGGTACTAAAATGCAATATGGAAACAAGTAAAAGCGGTTGTGAAAGTTTAGAAGTCGAAAAGTATGAAAATGAAAAGATTTTGAATTTAAAACGGTTTGGCCTTTGAAACTCTTCAGTTCGCATAACAGTCGGCGACCACAACCTACGTCGCCGACCCACTCAGCGATGCGCCGAGTTGTACTTTAGCTAACCGAGTTTTACAGAACTCCAAGCAAACTAGGTGGTTCCAACGGCGATCCAAGTCGAGCTCGCCGACCGGACCTTTGGCTCGCCTAACTGTTATTTTCCCAAAATTTCACCTTTTCAACTTCCACATTTAACACCCGTTATTCAAACAACAACATTAAAAGCTTAAACACTTAGGTTGCCTCCCAAGAAGCACCTTATTTAACATCGTGGAACGACGTGGATACATTTTTCAAGGTTCATTTTTTGGATTAGCCAAGGTATCACTTGGTAGACCCCATTTTGGCCTTGGGTTCAAATAAGATGAGATTTGACCCATTTGCGTTTCCAATTGTGTGATGGACACTGAGCAAGAGGTGACTATTTGATTGAGTGTGGAAACATCATCTTTCATTTCTTTTAGCACCTTGTCTGACCCTTCCACTTTATTTTTGAATGCGTGCAAGCATGTCTTCCATACCAAAGTTCTCCGGGTCAGCCCTTTGCTCCTTTGGCTTTTGACGTTCATTGGGGAGGAACGTATTTTTCCTTTTCACCATCCTGTTCCTTCCAATTAGCCCCACGATCACGCCATTTTCTGTCATGGTCTCTCCATCCATCATCCCTTTCACTATTCCAACTAGGATTCCCGCCCAGCTTTGGATAGCTCGGATGGAAACCTCCTACTTGATTTGCAAGTAAATTCACTTCCTTATTATATAGAGCATCAAAGTGTGCCTCCTCAGGGTTTACTCCACTAACACCAACAACATTTACACTTTTCAACCCACTACCCACCATATTTTTCAACAAAATATCCAGTTGGGACATCATTTTGGCCATATTTTTGTCTCGCTCATTGTCCTTCTCAATCTGCTCTTTTGTCATCCTAAAGGTTAGAGGAGACACCTGATCCTATCGAGTGTACCATGCACTGTTAATTTTGGCCATCTCATCAAGGTCATTAAATGTTATTTTGAAAGGTTGTTACATTATACCTCCTTGTACAAGTTGATCAGCCACACCTTTGTTCATCGAGTCATGACTCCTGTAAAAGTGTTGTAACAAAACGTTTTCTGGAAGCCCGTGAGTCGGACACTTAAGTAGCAACTTCTGAAATCTTAGCCATATCTCATGGATTGGCTCGCCCTCCAAACATTTGAAGCCCTGAATATTTTCTATCAATGATATCATATTTGAAGGAGGAAAGAACCTTATAAAGAACGCCTCTGTAAGTTCATCCCAAGTGGTAATGGAATCCCTCGGTAGATCAGGTAACCATTTAGTGGCTTCCCCCATCAACAAAAAAGGGAACAACCGGAGACAGACTGATTCTTGCGAGATGTTTTTGAACGAGAATGGACCACATACACCTAAAAAGTTCTGAATATGATCATGGGGATCCTCATGAGCTAGTCCTCCATATAATCATTTCATTTGCAAGAGTTGCAACATTGTGCTAGTGACATGGAAGACAACATTCCCCTCAACCGGAGGTAAACGTATAGCAGTAACGCCACCCAATTACATTGGGTCATTGACATTACTCAGATTTCCAATATCATCTTGGTGGCCAAGTTGGCTACTGTTACTTCCGTTCACACTCATCTCATCATCTGTTCAAAATCAGCCAACACAATGTCACGACCCGAGAGCACCCCCTAGTCGTAACACGATGTACTCGACCCCAAAGGGGTCTAATACAAGTCTTATAACATTCTTGAACATAAGAACGTAGGAAAATAGAGAGGAATTAAAACTTTCTTTACAATCGAAGACATTTCATTAAAAAGCAAGTGTAAGACTTTCTAGACTTTATATACTATGTCTCAACCCATCTAATACTTTGAATACAACATTGGAACTTAGCCCATACAAAAGCTTTAACATAAACTACAAGACATAAAAGGAACATAATGGGTTTTGTCCTTGAAACTATGAGGACTCACCAAGTCTTCATCTTCAAGCACCTTAGAAACCTATCCATCAAGCATAGAACACCAACATCTCCAAAGCCTACACTTTTGTAAAAAGGGAAAAGAATGGGGTTAGCACATTAGCTGTACTAAGTATGATGACCATGCAAAAACATGCTTAGAAAGGACATTTGAATTGAAAGTCATGCTTTTATGCCATTTGGTAAAACTTCATGAACATTGATAAAAGAGGCATAATATAAGTCACAACCAACATACAAGTCACATATTCACATTTGAACAAGATCAACATATAAACCTTTACCTTTACCTTAAGCCTTCACCTCAAGTAACCCTCAAGCTATACCTTGTGCAATGTATGGATAGCGTCCCATACCACCATCCACACTAAGGAACCACCTTAAGGTCACCATAAGTGAACTTACCATTCATTCTTTCCACCTTTACACAAATAACGCATATAAAAGACATAAACAATACATGAATCACATCATCACATTAAGACCAAAATCTATGACAACTCTAAGTAATACTTGTGCAATGTTCAAGTAGCATCCCATACTACTACTCACACAAAGAACTACTTTGAAGTCACCCTAGACAAGGCACATTCATAAACAAAAAGTCATGACAAGGAAGTACTCATAATACAATCCAATTATAGTATGCATCATTTACATTTAAGCATATAAGAGTCAACATTACTAAACAACATAATTTAGAGGACTTTCATTCATTAGACATTAGATCAACATTCTCCTTAACTTCTTCCTTGGAGGAAATTCAAACAATAGTCATTAAAATTTAGAGAACTCACTATGACCCTCTCAAAGCCTACTCGTGCAATGCATGGATGGTATCCCATACTACGACTCACACTTTGTAGAACTCCTCAAGAAACCATAATGCACATCTCACATGATGGGAATAGGCAGTAACCAACATAGACCATGAGAGCTAAATCATGGAATCTGGAGACATGAAACGCCACACCGAAGAAAGTTGTTCTACTTGCCTAAGGTAGAACTAGTAAGCATCCTATGCGCCACATAGTTATGGAATAAGAAAGATGTTCATTGGACTCTAGCCTAACATTGGGAGAGCCACCATCTTAGCCATATCCACTCGGTGCTTAGCCTCCATTCCCATAGAGTAGTTCATTCACATTAACATCATTGTACTTGAGAGGGCTACCAATCACTAGGTCTACCGACCCAAAGTACATTACACAAGAAAGGGCCACCACCATTAGGTCTACCAATTCAAGGTACATTAAGGATGGCTCATTGACTTTCCAAGAAGGGCCACCACATTTAAGTCTACCGATACAAGGTTCATCATTTCACAAATGAAAGGGCCACCACCATTAGGTCTACCGATTCAAGGTTTTACATTCACATTGGGTTCTAGACTCATCATAAAGGGCTACCACATCTAGGTCTACTGGTTCAAGACATAACCTAAAATACCTCATTAGTCCATTATAGAAGGCTACCAACACTAGGTTTACCAATTCTAGATCATCAACACATCCAATAGTCATTTCTAAAAGGTCTACCAACACTAGGCCTACCGATTCATGATCATTAAGACATTAAGTCAAGATACATTTATTATTCAAGATGAGGATGTCTAAGCCTACCAATTCAAGATACTTCATTCATGGTCACATTCATCAATAAAAGAAAAGGATGACATAGCCTACCAATTCAAGAGATCACATTCAACATAGCTTTCATTTATCAAGAAGAGGGCACCTAAGTCTACCAATTCAAGATATACAACATTAAATTATAGAACCCTTCACATTCCATCATCAACATTCATGAGTGTTAAAAGAGAGATAACATTCCATCCTAACACAATTAGCTTTTAAACATGATCATCATTCTATCATTGAAATCATATGGAAATCCTTCACATTATACATTCACATATACAACATCGTGATAATACTTCAATCCTTCACACTATGCCTTCAAGACCATGATCACAATATACATAGTAAGTAAACACCTCCACCTTTCAAGTGGATCAACAATTCAAGCACAATTCTACTTTAACATGAAATAGGGTCAAACTTGACCTTTCAATGCTATGATCACAAATCCTCAATTCACCATAATTAGGCATAGATGATGATAGAATTCAATAATCTAAATCAATCTAGGCATAAATCCATCAACATTCATTCATAATCAAAAAACCCACTTTCTAGACTTTATATAATATGTCTCAAACCATTTAATACTTTGAATATAACATTGGGACTTAGCCCATACAAAACCTTGAACATAAACTACAAGACATAAAAGGAACCTAATGGGTTTTGTCATCGAAACTATGAGGACTCACCAAGTCTTCATCTTCAAGCACCTTAGAAACCTATCCATCAAGCATAGAACACCAATATCTCCAAAGCCTGCACTTTGGTAAAAAAGGAAAAGAATGGGGATAGCACATTAGATGTACTAAGTATGATGACCATGCAAAAACATACTTAAAAAGGACATTTGAATAGAAAGTCATGCTTTTATGCCATTTGGTAAAACTTCATGAACATTGATAAAAGAGGCAAAATATAAGTCACAACCAACATACAAGTCGCATTTTCACATTTGAACAGATCAACATATAAACCTTTACCTTTACCTTAAGCCTTCACCTCAAGTAACCATCAAACTATACCTTGTGCAATGTATGGATAGTGTCCCGTACCACCTTCCACACTAAGGCACCACCTTAAGGCCACCATAAGTGAACTTACCATTCATCCTTTCCACCTTTACACAATAAATCATATAAAAGACATAAACAATACATGAATCACATCATCACATTAAGACCAATATCTAAGACATCTCTAAGTAATACTTGTGCAATGTGCAAGTAGAATCCCATACTACTACTCACACTAACTACTCCTTCGAAGTCACCCTAGACAAGGCACATTCATATACAATAAGTCATGACAAGGAACTACTCATAATACAATCAAAGTATAATATGGATCATTTACATTTAAGTATTTAAGAGTCAACATTACTCAATAACATCATTTAGAGGACTTTCATTCATTAGACATTAGATCAACATTCTCCTTTAACTTCTTCCTAGGAGGACATTCAAACAATAGTCATTAAAACTTAGAGAACTCACTATGACGCTCTCAAAGCCTACTCGTACAATGCATAGATGGCATCCCATACTACCACCCACACTTTGTAGAACTCCTCAAGAAACCATAATGCACGTCTCACATGATGGGAATAGGCAGTAACCGACATAGACAACGAGATCTAAATCATGGAACCTGGTGTCATGTAACCTCACACCGACAAAAAGGTGTTCTACTTACCTAGGGTAGAACTATTAAGCATATTATGTAGGCACATAGTTATGGGATAAAAAATAGGTCCATTGGACTCTAGCCTAACATTGGGAGAGCCACCATCTTAGCCATATCCACTCGGTGCTTAGCCTTCATTCCCATAGAGTAGTTCATTCACATTAACATCATTGTACTTGAGAGAGCTACGAATCACTGGGTCTACCGACCCAAAGTACATTACACAAGAGAGGGCCACCACCATTAGGTCTACCGATTCAAAGTACATTAAGGATAGCTCATTGACTTTCCAAGAAGGGCCACCACATTTAGGTCTACCGATACAAGGTTCATCATTTCACACATGAAAGGTCCACCACCATTAGGTCTACTGATTCAAGGTTTTACATTCACATTGGGTTCTAGACTCATCATGAAGGGCCACCACATCTAGGTCTACCGGTTCAAGACATAGCCTAAAATACCTCATTAGTCCTTTATAGAAGGCTACCAACACTAGGTCTACCAATTCTAGATCATCAACACATTCATTAGTCATTTATGAAAGGTCTACCAACACTAGGCCTACCGATTCATGATCATTAAGACATTAAGTCAAGATACATTCATTATTAAAGAGGAGGATGCCTAAGCCTACCAAGTCAAGATACTTCATTCATGGTCACATTCATCAATACAAGAAAAGGATGCCTTAGCCTACCAATTCAAGAGATCACATTCAACTTAACTTTCATTTATCAAGAAGAGGGCACCCAAGTCTGGTATTCAAGATATACATTACATTATAAAACCCTTCACATTCCATCATCAACATTCATGAGTGTTAATAGAGAGATAACATTCAATCCTAACACAATTAGCTTATAAACATGATCATCATTCTATCATTGAAATCACATGGAAATCCTTCACATATACAACATCATGATAATACTTCAATCCTTCACACTATGCCTTCAAGGACATGATCACAATGTACATAGTAAGTAAACACATCCACCTTTCAAGTGGATCAACAATTCAAGCACAATTCTACTTTAACATGAAATAGGGTCAAACTTGCCCTTTCAAGGCTATGATCACAAATCCTCAATTCACCATATTTAGGCATAGATGATGATAGAATTCAACAATTTAAATCAATCTAGGCGTAAATCCATCAACATTCATTCATAATCAACAAACCCACTTCATAAGTCACAATTTAGAAATTGTGAGAAATCATGGGTTCCTAGAGTATTTTCATTTTAAATCATCAATTAAACATCTATATAATCGTAATTTATCATTTGTAAACGTTTAATGCAAGAACCCATGAGATTGAGTGAAACTTAGGGTTTTTGTGAAACTTGAAAACCTTGAAAACTTCTTCGAAATTGACTCTAGGGTGAAAGCTAACCCTAGATGAAGGATCACCATACCTTGCTATTGATTCCCCATGAAAATTGAAGAAGAAGCACCTTGAAATCCCCAACCTTAGCTTGAACTTGACCTTGATCTCCAATGGAGTTTCTAGAGAGAACTTTTTAGGAGGGGAAGGGTTTTGATTTGAGATATGAAATCTAAAATATCATTTTAATGTTTTAATACTCTTAAAATACCTTAAAACACTTAAAAATAACCGTCCATACATTAATTAGGAATTGGGGTTAATTTACTAACTCACCCCTAAGTTGGTCGTGTCACTTGACAGCAAACCAGGTCCTATTGATGGACCCCCATCCACGGACCGTGGATGGGTTGACGGACCTTATTGGTCATCCGTTAATGGTGTTTGTCACTTGCACTTGGGGGCCATGACCCACGGAGGCCATCCTCGGGGCGTGGATGGACCTACGGGGAGTGGTCCCCTTCTGTGGTCCACCAAGTTTGGGGCAGCCTTGTGGTTTTCAAGGGGTCTTGGGATTAGACTTAGGGTCCTCCTCAAGGACCCCTAGGGTGGTCCAAGGGAAGTCGTACCTTGACGTTTAACCCCTAAACACTTCAACCATTACTCAGGACAACATTAAAGCACTTCGAAACTCAAGACAAACACAAACGCACACACGTTAGGCTCTAGTTTCACTAGTTTGTTTTTAGGGTTGTTACACAAACACAAAACAAAGTAAGTCGATTCAACTACAACACAAGAAGATCACAATCTAAACTTCAATAAGAGAATTCAAAACACCACTCCCCGGTGATGTTTGCGTAATCAAGACACAACTTCCAATGCAAGTGTCTACGATAGTACAATAGTAAAGTAACCCAATCAAGGGTTGGGGTCGAGTCCCAAGGGAGTGGTTTTGAGAATTAATAGAAAAATAAAATTTAGTCCTAACTAGTCATAGCTAAAAACATTATCTAATAAGAACATATTAAATCTAAGGGGTGACACAAGAGTGTCAATTAACAATGGGGGTTTGTAACAAGTAAGCAAAAACAACAAAAATGCAAAGAGTACTAATCAAGGAGATGGGATTCTTGGGATGTGATAGGAATACGGGATAAACTAAACTATTTGGTACATGCTTTTGATAATAAAGCCATTGAATATTTGTGACTAGGCTAGACTATAGTAGGGGTAAATTCTCTCTCGAGCAACTTACCCCAAATCAACTCGGTTTCTCTTGAACACCGAGTTGTCGCTTGAAGAACAGCCTCCGCCTTAGCCCACTCACTCTCTCGAGCTGAGTGTGTGGGAGAAGGACAAGGGTTCACTCTCTCGAGCTGAACCTCATGTCGACCCAATCCCACCGGCCATCAGTTGTCTTAGTTTTACGACCTCTCTCTCGAGCAAGCCAAAAACACAAAGGTGAAATCGTATTTGCAACTACAATTTCATGAAGTTCCACCACAACTACTAAACGAAATCACATCTAAACAACAAATAAATCATCAACAAGCAAGACCCAACAAATAATCTAACCCATATTCACAAAATCACACCCTAAGAATTGGGATTTTAGCTAGATATGTAAAAGAGATAGGAATTTATACCAATATGACTTTGCATTCAAATGGGTATGAAGATTTATGTCTCAAAACAAGCCAAGAGTGAAGAATCCACAAGACCCAAGTCTAAATTCTTGGAGTCGAAACCCTTTGAATCTTCAAGTTCTTCAAAACCCTCTCCAAACTTAGAACTCAAAATTCTATGTTAAAAATTCTATATTAAAAATTTGATATTAAGCTACAACTCTCAACGAGTATTTATAGTTTTCAAAAATCGGTGTTGTAGCGGATCATTCGGCGTCATTAGTCGAGATTGCCGATCAACTCAGCGATCCGCCCTTTGGTAGGTTTCATCGCCGTCTTGCTCTATCCTTCAGCATCGTCATGTTTTGGATCATTGGGCGACATAGTACTGCTTCGCAAAACTGCTCGGCAACACGCTGACTGCTCCTTTTCACCGCTGATTTGATCCTTTCTTTCAGGGCTCAGCACACTGAAACAAAAGGCGAGGATAAGATTTTTTGGCGACTCACCGAACGGGTTCAGCGATTCTCAGATCTTCATTTCTTCGTTCTTTCAGCTGCCTTTGTTCATTTTTGCTAAGTAGTGTCCATGCTTTCCCTCCAACTCCAAATACCTAAAACTTAAGGGTTTTCATCAGATATTGAGACAAAATATGCATTTGAGGACACTAATTTTATCAAAATACAGCCCTAAATGAGTCCAATTTGTGGACTCATCACCCGGCAACAGCTCCATTTTGATAAATGCTCAACTACACATCATCCAATACTAGGTATAGGCGATCGTAATCTAGTATAAAACCCAACGAAGAGTTGGGGTCGAACCCACAGGGAGCGGTACAAGTTTGAATTCAGTTATGAAGTTTTAAATGTGGTCTAATAGGAATAAATATTATCGAAAATATTAAGATAACTTGAAAGGGGTGACACAAATGTCAGATGGGGGAATTGATTTGTCAATTAACAACTAAAACAATTACGAAAACAGGGGAAACAATAAGTAGAGAGGAATTTTGGGATGTGATCGATTATACGCTAATTTCACTATATGGGTAATTGGAATTCACTAACAATTGCAGAATCTCAATGGATAGGCGAGACTATAAATGCAATAGCTTTCTCTCGAACAACTATACGATTCAAGTAGTTCTCTCGAACCTCGACAAGCTTAACAATATAAACAGCACAAAACCTTAATTTATCTACTCTCTCGAGCTAGATAGGTAGAATCGAGTTTAGAATTCACTCGCTCAAGCTAAACCCACATCAACCCAATAACTACAATCATCAATCGAAAACCTTGGTTTTAAAACCTCTTTCTCAAGCAAGCCCAGAACACTAAGTTAGAATTGCATTTGCACCTACAATTCATATAGTAATACACAACTATCGATTAAACCCACTTCAATTAAGCATTTAAATCAGTAAATAACAATACCTATAAGCTAATTAAGCCAATTATCACATTATCACACCCAAAGAATTGGGGTTTTAGCCACACATCATAAAAAGGAAGAAACAATTACCAATTATGTTATCCATGAACTCGGTAATGGTTCCCAAATCTCTACAATGCTTCAAATCAACTTGATTAACAAACCCAATTGAAAATTCCTCAAAACCAAGTCTCAAAAGCTTTAAGTTCTACAATAGAAAAACTCAGGAAAATTGGATATGACTCAGCTTAGATTCCCAATTGCCAAATATATTTTTTGCTTTTCAAATTTCAATTATAGTATCCCAAGTTTTGGCCTTCAGGACCATTAAGTGAAGTAAATTGAGCATCACCGACCAAATCAGCGACGCGCCCTTTGCTCCATTCCATCACCAGTTTGCCTTGGCCTTTTAGGCGATCAGGGTCTTATGATTTTAGGCGACCAGGGTAGAGGTCGCCAATCCATTCGGTGGTCCACCGACTGTCCATTTCCATTGCCAAGTAGGTTCTTTACTAGGTATGGCACACTGGAACTTTAGGCGAGCTAAAGAGCCACTCAGTTGCTTGCCGAGTGGTCTTGGCGATCACCAAGATTGCCTTCCTTCAACTTCTTCAGCTTTTCACTCTTTTTTGCCCAGTAATGTCCTTTCCTTGCTCCTTAGCCTTCATTGCTGCAAATCAACACTTTAACATCAGTTTAGAGCATATATTAGGCATTGAGGACAGTAAAACTATGAAAACAAAGCCCTAAATGAGTCGAAATCTCATTCTCATCACTGTCTGCAAAATCAAAGACATATCCAAAGAGGTCAAAACCCTACATATTCCTTCTGATGGTTTGAAGATATTGCAGACTTATGCTAGTAATGAATATTTTAGTGCTATCCTTTTAGAAATAAAAGATGGCCAGCACAAAATATGTGGATGTGTCAGTGAAAAATTTAAGGATGCAGCACAACATTATCATTCCACATTCAAGGAGATTCTAGCTGTAAAAATGGAATTAAGAATTTTAACTTCTTCCTAATCCATGCAGAATTTCTTATTGAAATGGATATGAGGGCTTTCCCAAAAATGATCTAGATAAACCCAAAGTTCATCCCGGACCCCCAGATCTTTTGATGGGTACAATGGTTTTCTCCTTATAAATTTTGAGTGAAACATCTCAAAGGAAAATACAATATCATGGAAGATTTCTTGTCAAGGCTTGAGACATTTTCAAGAAGACTCAAAACTGAGCCCGACAAGTAACAGAAAAAACTGGCCACTAAGCTTCTTCGACCTCACACCAAATATGGTGACGATTGGTGGATGGAAGAAGGATATTCAATATCATCTTCAACACCTCAAACCTCTGCATAATCGGATGACGCCTGATGACATGTGCAAGGAATTACCACTTACCACTTACCCGCCAATGTTTACCGCAAAACATCCTAGCAAAGTTCATCACAAGACTTCCTAGAAAAGTTTGCCAATAAACTGCTTATCCACCTGCTTGCAAGCTACCTACTAGTACCTTATCTACCTACTTGGATGTTTCACACAAGTAGCATATCATGCTTCTTCATGAACTCTTTGTGGGAATCAGCACATGATTCTTCCACTAGCTGACACTTAATATTTTTGACCCATTCATCCTCAATGATTGGAAATAGCCTTGTGGTTGTGGTTTAGGGTACTTGTCCTTGAAGGCTATACCTTGTGTTTTTACCTTGAGTTTATCATTGAGCTGCTTGTAGATGTCAAATCCAATTATAAGATCAGTCCCTAGTATAATGGAGCCAAGTAACTTGGTTATAAATTATACACCTGGGAAGAATTCATTTGTGATAGGACTCTTTGTGATCACCCTAGATGTGAGGATCCCTTTAGAAGCCATATTAAAATTTTGAAAATGTGGAATCCATTGCCCCTTTGGAAGGATAGTAAGGTTGATGCAACTGCTCATGTATCCATGAAAGCGATTACCTAGATAGGTCTATCCCATTTGGCTGGATAGATTGCAAGTTGGACATGAGGAGTCTCAACACCTGAGATGACATTGACTTCCGTTTCCTTCAAATCAAATGTCTGAAATAGAATATCCTTCACCTGATATACGAGACTATGGGAAATAGAAGTCACTTCTGGTGTTTTTTTACTAGCCATTATATCATCTTTATCATCCTTAATGGTACAAATGCTACTATTTTCTACTACATCAGCTAAGAGTTGGGTGGCTCTCTTTGCTTTCCTAGAGTATGTACAATCTCTTGTAAGAGTTCCTCCAGCAAATGAAACATATCTTTTCTTTTTTTCTTTTTGGATCGCCTATTTGAGGGATATTCATCATCTAGCAGATTGGGTCATTCGATTGAGGTAGATGCTTCCTCTCTTAGCTTAATCATTTTTGCCTTTCGGGCTTGCCTGTGGCATTTTCTTCTTCTTTTATTCCTTTGTTGGCATTTGGTGAGCTAAGGTGGCTCATCAACATCTAAAGATTATGCCACATTCTTTATTGAAGTCAATCTAAGTGATACTGGGTTCAGGATATTCATCTAAAGATGAATTACTTTCAACTTTGTCATTCAACAACATCATAGAACTCTTCATTGCCCGATGAAGTATCCTTTATAAGGAGATTAGAATCAGAGTTATCATCTTTATCTAGGTTGTAGAGTTGTGAAACTTCTTGATCAGGGTTGATCAATTATCCAGGATGCTCCGTTCATGGAAGACCAAATCATCATCAGGAAGACCATGCCCAATTGGGTTGAGGTCTTCAGGTGACATATCATACCTGGATGCCTCCAAGTCAACATTTTGGATGGATGGACTTGGGTCTAAGAAAACAAGGTCCCCAGATGGGGCAATGCAACTTGATATAGGTACGTCCTTGTTCGATCCCAAACAAATTTGGCAATGTCAAACTTGTTTTCATATTTTGGTACAGGGGTGAATTACATTGGCATATGTGAATGATCATTGAAAATGAAGAAAGGATTATCTTGCCTCGGTATGGAGTATATCTGTGGAGACGAGGGAAATGATGTAGGGAGAGAGATTGGGGTTTCTGCTGATTCAATCCCACCATATTTCAGTTCCAAGATTCTATCACTTATAAAGTCCATCTCTTTTCATTGATGATCGAAAAACCAGAAGAGTGATGTCTCTTGTGGGAACTTATTAAGCCGGATAAGTTGTAGTTTATGTTCCAGTGCTCTGATAAGTGCATTATTCTGGACAGAAGAATCTATCAATATATTCTCCCATGTAGTTAGTTACCTTTGTGTTGTGTAAGAGTAATACTCTTGACAGAATGACTCTTTGTGGACAACAATCCATTTTTGCTCATGATATCTTTGGATTGCCAATTAGAAGTTGTGTATAAGTTTCCGTAGGCAGAATCTGTCTCGACTGTAGGATAACTCTATTTTGAGGTATTTTTGGAGCATGGATTAGATTATCCTTTTCAAATGTGCAATATGAGGGGAGATTATATGTGTGATTGGAACCCATAGGGATATCATGAATAACTAAGGAGCATGTTCATTTCTGGAAGTACCGTTTTGAGTGGGTAAAGCTGACTTATTTTGTGTTTTGTACGAAACAAGGAATTCGTATTTGTCAGGATGGCTTAGAGAACCAATAGTTGGGTGTTCGCCATCATATTTTCTTTTGAATTCCTTTTCAGAGTTTCCATACCTTTTTCTTGTATCAGCAATATCCAAGTCATCTTCTTGGTATCCTTTGCAGTCACAGTCTATGTTCCATGGAGTGAACCATTGTATATCGCGTCCATCATGATCGAATTGTCAAATCCAATCATGCTCACACTTAAAGCCACTTAGAAACCAAGATATAATTTGTGGGTCCTTATCCTAAGGAAGATCAATATGGGATTGGTACATATGGATAGAGACTGTTTGGTTTGGCCTTTGTGGGGAATGTGACTAAGCATATCAACTTTTGGAATGATTAAGCTAGGTTCATCTAAGAAGAGATGTTGAGGATGGACTCTCAACTTCTCATATTTCGTGAACTGTGTGTTAGGTAGAACTTTGACAAGCTCTTCTCTAGATATTTTCCTTGGGATCTGGATACACTGAGTGGTTCCATTGGTGGCATCTACATTTAGGAACAAAGCAACTTGGCCACTAGGAAGAGATAGGTCTATGTATGGCATCTCTAGCTTGAGGAGCTCCAAGTATTTGGACTTGTATCTTCAACGCCTCCATCAGATACAGATCATGTAGGGACATGTTGAAGTTTTGGAATATAATAACAAAGACAGACCCTGTGTTGAGAGTGATTTCCGACGTACCTAAGTTTGCATGTTGGTATTCATAGTATCTGGTATCTAAAAGGGAAATACGCGCCACAACGGGTTGGCCTTTTCTTCCGTGATATGTCAACACAACTCTAACAGCACCAAAATGGATATGGGTAAAACCTAGGCTTTTCCACTGTCACGGAAAATCCTCTAGTATTTGCAAAGTGATGAACTGTTCCTCTTGATTTGCAAGAATAGGGTGCTGGTCAAATTTAGACGCAACAACAAATTCCTTGACTCCTTTCAGCTCTTTTGGACCAAGGAGTGGATTTGCTGAATTACAAGACTTTTTTACAAAGGCAGAATATGGGTTTAACAGTGGTAGATATGTGGACGATATTTTTTTTTTGGGGTCACACATCTACTTCATAAAGGTAGTCGTATTTACACAACAACATTTTACTCAAAGTAGGAGACTTGTTTACCTTGGCTAAGGATTTACATGAACTAGACGTCAACGGGAAAGACACTGATTTACAAGAAGTGGAAGACGATGGTAAAGACTCTGAAATAGACATATTTTTGTTGTTTTTTGACAATAAAGACTCAGACATATATTTGTTGTTTTTTGACAATAAAGACTCAAACATATATTTGTTCTAAAATCTAAGAAAAGACACAAGTTATTTGTTCTGAAGTATAAGGAAAAACAGAAAAAATTAATTATGGTAGAGGCCCAACCAACCAAAGTTGTGTAAGGCTCCACCCATTTTTTGACATATGGATCGTGGGGCCCAGCTATCAGTTAAGGCTGAAAAATGAAACCAAAAGGAGAGAGAATGTAAAGTTTGAGTGGGAATTGCAAGACAATTGTGGGGTCCACGTCAACTTCAATTAAATTAATTAAAATATTTTATTGAAAATGGAAAAATGCACAATAAAAAAGGTAAGGAAGGGAATAAAAAATCATATTATTAGCTGATCAATATTTTTATTTTCTATTTTATATCCACATTTATTTAATGTGTTGAATTGAATATCTATTAAAAAATATTATTCTTATATTGAAATTTGTTTACACTATATTTTCTTTAAACTCGCGTTACTTTTAAAAATAGTTCTATATTACAAGATAATATAAGATTTGTGTATATTTTATTGTCTTCAATTTGGTATTTGACGTTAATATACACAAATCTTATCCAGCCTTATGTTCCTTTTACACCTAATAAAATATCCAACTTTTAAATATATAATTAAACATTTGATATATTCAATAAAAATATTAATAAATATCTATTTTGTCAAAACGGAAAAAAGTTCTTAGGATTGAATATCAATAATAATTTTATTATTGAACAATTTTAATTATCAAATTAACTAAAAAATTCATAATTTGAGTACTATCATTTTTAGTTCATGTATATAAAGTTATTTTTAAACAGAGATTATCAAAAAAAAAAAAAAAATTTAGTTATAATTTTTTTAAATAATATATATAATTCCAAAACAAGATAGAAATCAGAATAAATATATCTTGAATAAGTTAATGATCATTCTGAAAAAGTACAAATTTTAAATTCATTTTGGCAATTTTTGATATATTCTAAATAAAAAATACATTAAAGAGTTTGCTTTGGAAGGAAAAATGTACCAAAAAGAAAGAGAGGGAAGAGCAAAAGGGGTTAACAGTCTGGAAGCTTTTAGACAGTCTGGTATTTAACGTTAATATACACAAAATTTATCTTATCTATTTTTAAAAGTAACGCGAGTTTAAAGAAAATAGAGTGTAAACAAATTTTAATATAAGAATAATATTTTTTAATAGATATTCAATTCAACACGTTAAATAAATGTGGATATAAAATAGAAAATAAAAATATTGATCAACTAATAATATGATTTTTTATTCCCTTCCTTACCTTTTTTACTGTGCACTTTTCCATTTTCAATAAAATATTTTAATTAATTTAATTGAAGTTGATGTGGACCCCACAATTGTCTTGCAATTCCTACTCAAACTTTACATTCTCTCTCCTTTTGGTTTCATTTTTCATCCTTAACTAATAGCTGGGCCCCACGATCCACATGTCAAAAAATGGGTGGAGCCTCACACAACTTGGTTGGTTGGGCCTCTACCATAATAAAAAAATTCGGAAAAACACTACAACTAATATATGAAAAAAACTATGGACATACCTTATATAACTACGAACGTTTGAAAGATTATAACAAAATATAAAAGGTACTACAATTAATATATGAAGAGAGTATAAACAAAGTTTATGAATATACATAATTTTCAGGACTAAAGGTTCTAACAAAAGTAAAAGACTAAATAAATAAAAGTTGGCGGTAAAAACACCAGAAATAGACCTTATGCGAAACCTTGCTCCTCCCTCCGGAGAGGACGGTCTGGCTCTGATACCAAATAAGGAGGTAGATAGGCTAAGACACGAGAAGTAACACATGGAGCAAGCCGCTCTCGGGTGAATAGAGTATTCAGAACAATGAGCCTCCTCCAATATCATGCGCACCCAACCACCCACTCTAGGCACACAAATATGACCATTAATCCTCAAAACTCCCTCGAGATCAAGAGAAGTCGACTTAGCTCTACCTTACTTTGTCCTGAATCGCTCTCAACTTGTCATCCTCAAACTGGTGGGCAGGAATCTGATCCATCAAATTAGACCTAGCCTCAACAAAGGCTAAAACACGATGAGGTGTAAAAATATCAAGTCGAACCAACTGTCTAGCCAATGACTGAACCTCCGAGGCCAAAGGTTCTCCTCCAACTTAAGAAAGACTAAGCTACCCATTTAGGAGTGTCTTCCAACTCAAAGCATCCGATATATATTAGGAACTAAACTATGATACACTTTATTCTAAAATATTGATATATTAACATTTTTAATAATTATTTTAAGGATTTGACTAATTAGCTACTTTTTCCAATAAAAATAGGGGCCAATAAGGTATAATTGAATAATGGGCTTAAATTCTATATAGTGGGCTTTAGGTGAGAAGCAACAAAAGAATAATGGGCTGCATGTAGCATGATTTAACTGCAGGCTGTATCCAATGGAATTGTAGGGTTAGTTGCCGCTGCTAGGTCGTCTTCTTCAATCGTCTTTACTTCCTTAACTCGTCAAAATGGTAATATTTCTTTTACTCTACAAATAAATTCAGATTAGATAGATAATTTTATGTAGTTCGTTTGCGTTACTTGTTATGGTTTTGTTAACATGTTTACAAGTTTGAACTGGGCGAGGTGATTGGCGAAGCTGAATATATAGAACTTTCATTCTTAATGATAATTCAGTATCCCCTTACTAGTTTAATTGATTGAAAAGGAAATGTGGCTGGAAGTGGATCTTGGAATTTTTTTTAATTTCTTTTGGTGATTGTACTGGAAATGAACTTTGACATTCAGAACCTATAAGAGAGATTCGTCAGTAGCATTGGTTGCTCACCTACTGCTTGACTCAGTAAATCTAATTCCTTGGTTTGGTTTCATTGCTCTCATTTCTGCAGAACACTACTCTTCCTCTTCATAATCTTATATCTATCTTGTTTTATTATTTTTTTTCTAAAATTGGTTAACACTCTCTAATACATATATATATATAGCCTTAATCTTTCAAAATTTTCAAGTTTGTCACATTGGAAATTCCTAATTTATTTAGCTTCTCGAAATCCTGGATAGTCATTTTAGCTTGTTAAATAACATTTTCTTCATGTGTAGACCAAGAGGACCAAGAAGGCTGGTATTGTCGGCAAGTATGGTATGTGTCTAATTATTTGCTAAGAAAACATGAAGTAATGCATTTAGCAAACTTCAAGATGTTTATAACAGAATATGAATGAAACTTTCAATTTGAAGTTCAGCTTCTGCCCATGTAGATTAGTCATTCTACATCTAATACATGGCTTTTAATAACCTTACAGGTACCCGTTATGGGGCTAGTTTGAGGAAGCAGATTAAGAAGATGGAGGTCAGTCAGCACAGCAAGTATTTTTGTTAGTTCTGTGGGAAGGTATACCAGCATAGACCATGTGTTTCATCATTGCATTGGTAATAATGTTAATTAGATATTGGCATTGTAATGTATGTAGTATGCCGTGAGAGGAAGGCTGTTGGTATTTGGGGCTGCAAAGATTGTGGTAAAGTCAAAGCAGGGGGTGCCTATACGCTCAAGTAAATTTTCATCTCAACCATTTGCTTTTCTGTTTCCTGTGTTACGCAAAGTACTAATGACTTGTTCCCTTGTTTGGCAGCACTG
Source organism: Solanum okadae (assembly GCA_036553675.1). NCBI lineage: Eukaryota > Viridiplantae > Streptophyta > Magnoliopsida > Solanales > Solanaceae > Solanum > Solanum okadae. The sequence goes on along the minus strand of CM071687.1, from coordinate 16,016,604 downwards.
CAAGTGCTGTCACTGTTAGGAGCACCATTCGAAGGCTAAGGGAGCAGACAGAGAGCTAGACACTGGAATCTGAATGTCTTATGCAAGTTGAATGTTTGATTTGCTTTGCTTATATGTACTCATGTTTCAACTCAAATTCCTTACATCTGGATCCTTTCCAGCATAGTTACGTGTCTGGTCTTTCAAGAAAATTCTAAATCTGGTTATTATGCACAAAATAGTTCTGATAGACGAACCTCCAATATAATTCAGTAGTTAAAAGTAATTATTACATAGTATCTCCTACTGACTGTCAAATCATATGTTAGAAAACAAAAAGTACGATTTGAGTATGTTTAAATCCTCAACCCACACCCAAAGAAGACTCATCCAAACATAAGCAAGCAATTATACATCTACATAACTTTAGTCAGACACAATAAAGACGAGGCTTTCTATTTCCTTTTATGACTTCAACTGATTCTCAACAGTGCTAGTACACATGAGAAGACTGCTAGGGTTGAGGTTCTCTCTGGACAGCAAAACCTCATATTCTACAACTTAGCTGAATTTACAAAACATATGAATGAAAAAGGTAAGCCGGCAGGTAATATCATCCACTTTCTTAGCAAGGGGTTGAACCGTAATGCAGCAGCTTGGAGAATGCACAACTTAGACAAGGCAAAAATCCAAGAGACAATACAACTAGCTTCCGCATGGGGCATGATAGGGAAATCACAAAAGTGATTGAACGGAGAACAATAATTTAAGGACTAATCCCCTTTGCAGCTGTCTGTGAAAAAGGATGAACACTTTATGGTGAATTGAAACAAGTCCATCAGTTGAACATTGCAAGGTCATCACTATTCCTGCGATGATGATGCATCTGCTTTTGCACAGCTTTCACTGCAGCTACTCTAGCTGCATTGGCTGCTTTGTTGGCTGCTGAAACTGCCCTGTTCACTCTCTCATCAACCTTAGCCACATCATAGGCCCTTTCTGCTGCTCGACGTGCTTCCTGGTTAAAATATGGAAAAGCAATCAGTGTTTGGACAAATTAAACCTGCATTTTTCTCTTCCCACCTAACTGTCAGATTGAGAATCAAACTGACTCGGATAAGTCGTGTCATCGCATAGTATATGACATTGAGAAGTTTGAATTCTGCAGGAGTACTAATAGCAAGTTTGGCGAAGCTTCTAATCAAAGCTGATTTTGAAAAGTCCTTTATGAAAAAGAGTTGTCCAAATAAAAGTACCTTTGGTGAGGAGCAATTTATGTTTGGCTAGTCAAATTAAAAATTACTTCTGAGCAGCAATTAGAGTTGGGCCAAATCTTTAAAAGTGCTTCTAAGTGTATTTTAAAAAAAAGTTTTTTATTTTAAATGTGCTTTTGAGAAAAGCTATTTTTTAGCTTATGAAAACCAATTTCTCCTACTCTCCAAATTACTTATTTTCTCCTACTGAAAAATTGGCCAAAGACCAAACTTTTAAAAAATAAGTGTTTTTGGCCTCCCAAAAGCTTGACCAAACAGGCTATAATTATGTTAGTATATAATCCTTTATAAGCCAACTCAAGTACTACTTAAGGGAACGAGCCTATGACACTCTGTATCATGGGCTGGAGAAGTAGATCTATCTGAGTAGCCTAGACAATAAATATCCTGTTTCTATATCAATAACTTCAGATGTAATAACTAGTTTTTAAAAGACAAACCAATAATTCACCTGTACAGCATTTAGCACTTTGGAATGGTAAACAGCAACAGGAGATACAGGATAGGAGTTGTTCTGTGTGCTTGGAATGTCAAGGACCCCATTTTGCCAATGACCAGACTGGGTTTCCCCGTTTCTAAAAGTATACATCCCAAGCCCTTGTCTCCTTCCCTCATGCCAGGCTCCTTCATACCGATGCCCATTTGCAAACACATATACTCCGAAACCATGCATCTTATCAGCAAAATATTCCCCAGCATAATTATCTCCATTCCTATATTGAAAAGTAAAAGCCAAGTCAATGGCAGGAAATATAAATAAAACATGTAAGCCAATAGCTTCATTGTCATTTCATCATCGCACCAGTTAACAGAGCATGCTTTGTACTGCAAAAATGAAGGACCTGTCAGGTAAAAACTATGCCCAAGTATCAGTTATTCTTGTTTCGAACTTTTTGGTGATAAATATGGGTCACAGTACCAAGTATCATCGCCATTACAACCAATATCTTTCACCAATGAAATGCTATTTTTCGAGAACCCTGCACTAACTCAGATATAGGCATACAGCCACAGTCCATAACAAATTTTTAAAGCACACAAACATTAAAATGGGAAAGAAGCTCTTCGTGATAATTATGATGTTCAACTGACCACTTCATCCTGTCTACTTGATCCAAATAAGTTACCTGGTACATTCATATGAGGCAAGCAATTTACCTCCTAGGCTGATAATTTAAACTAATATATAAATGAAGTAGCTGGGGTAGCAAACTCAAAGGAAGTTCACCAATCTTTTATAATAAAGCTATGCCAACGAATTGCTATTCCAATCATATTTTGAAATAGTCACGCTCTTCTTGTCTTGACTTAGTCGATTTTATATCTTCTACAACCATACGTGCAATACTCTGAGATGATCCATAAGCAATTAGTTTCTCTAACGTTTGTAAAATCTAATTATCAACCAATCATACAAAACCGTCAATATCAGTGATCTTATTGGTTGTTATGCCCATAGCATAAATCTCAAACGGAATGTAGTCAGTATATCTATGCATATCTTCTCCCAATCAGTCTCCAAATTACAATCTTAATATAATCCGAAAGTTTGCAATAGAGAGCAAAATCATCCAAACTATCTAGTCAGCCAATCAACCCATGATTCAGGACCTAGTTCTGCCATTTTAGCAAATTTTATGCAGAGTCAGCAGATAAACTATTCTGAAACATAGGCTTATTATGTTCTCTTGAAAATGCCCATAAAACTTCTGCCTCACTTGCAGAAGATTGACTCCTGACATTCCACAACCAAGGGAACTGGATTCCATTGTCAAGATACTAGTGCCAATGAAGCTTTATATCATGTTACAATCAGTTAACCTCAGTCATCAAATTTAATTAACCACCAAGTTACCTTTTTACTGGCGGAAATCATTAAGAATTTTTTTCAAGATAGTATCACGTTTGAGCATGATTGTATACTTTACTAGTCATTTCTTCCAACTGACGTCAAAATTATGCAAGGTCACACAGAAAGAAGTGGAATGGCAAGAAATGCACTTCAGCAGAAACAAAGATGCTCCACAATTCACATAATTAAGACACTATAGCTGGTGGGGGATAACTGCTTCCCAAGATTCACTACATCCGATTCTAGTGTTAGTACTAATCAGCAACCCCTCAAAAAGATTTTTTTTTGAAAGGGAATACTCCTGCTACAGAAAAGGACCGTCTTTATGACAAAAAAATGACTACATGGAGATGAGATACAAAAAAATGAGGAGAGAGGCACATATTGATTGTTGTTGAATCATCCAGTACCCTGGAACTGGGGAAAGCTGGACAGAAGGTAAAGGGAGTGGACTCAACTTGTTGCTCATAAGATAAGTTATTAACAAATTAGGTCGGACATAAGAAAAATGGGACAATAACTGTTCTTTTTGTCTACTCCGAAGTAAACACATAAGGTTGGCTCTCGTTCAGTTGTACCAATATGATTGCTTAACTATTCTCCTACTGTTTTAAAATAAACTGCATCCTTCTACATACAATCAAAAGTCTTCCAGTTCTTACAGAAGCTCTTTATTACCGGCAATCAAGTAGTACAATAAACTTATCTTATCTTATATCCCAGCACAGAGGGTCGCCTTTTAAATTTAATTAGTTCAGAGAAGGACAAAGATGGAAATAAAAATTTATATAGTGACATCTAGTAGATAAATGCTACCCTTCCTTTGAGACATAAAGCAACATGCTTAACGAATATTTTCACCATCCTCTAACCATGATAATAAGTATTTCAAGAAGGCAACATACTTTGCTTTATATAAGATATATATATATATATATATATATATAGTCAACAAAACAGCAACAACAACAATCAATTTATTGCTTGACATGATGTAGGCCATATCTAAGGTGTTAACTGTCTGCAAATTCCAAATATGTAGCATCTTTCCCAATAAGCAAATAAGTAGATAAAATGCCATCATCTATAAGCTGTACTAAAATCCATATGGACAAACATATCATGCCCCTATTGGATTTCAGAACGAAACTTTAATTTGGTGATGAACATATGGTCAAAACTAAGACAACAAAAATGAAAGTAAAATATCAATGAGTACATCTTACCTGAAGTGGTAGTGTCCAAGGCCATGCTTAACTCCCCACTTGAATTCACCTACATACCTGCTCCCATCCTCACAAGTATGAACTCCACAGCCGTGGCTTTGTCCATTAGACCATTCCCCAGCATATACATCACCTGTAAAGAACCTATAAACCCCAAATCCATGCCTAAGACCTTGTCTGTATTGGCCCCTATATCTGCTCCCCCTTGCCCATGTTTCTACTCCATACCCATCATACTTGCCATCAACCCAATCCCCTTCAAACCTGCCACTCATATAATAGTAATAAACTCCACTTCCACTACATTTGCCCTTATGAAACTCCCCTTCATAGACATCCCCATTACTATAAGCCTGAACATAACAACCTGAATTCACGGTTTTATCAATTTTTGCTCGTGACCCAATTGACCAAAAGACAGGCAAAGCATTCCTAGAAACTTGTTTGGAGGAAGAAAGTTTAATTGGCAAAGACCTAGAAAGGAATAAGCGAATTGAGGGAAGTCTGGGGAGTGCTAAATTTAGTGAAAACAAAAGGGCTGAGGAAAATGCAAAAGCAGAAAGAAAATCTAAAAAGAAAGAATTGGTTGGATGGGAAACGAAGAAATAGAAAAAGGGTAGAGAAAGAAGGAGTATAAGGCGTATATGGAGACGGAAAATTCGACGAAGATGACAAAGACAAGGATATATATGGAAATTGTTATATGGGTTTTGAGGCTTTAAAGGGTATTTATGAAGAGAAGTAGATAAAGATGGAGACTTGAAGACAGATTTAGAACCCAAATGAGGTCTCTTATGTGGGGTGGTTTTGGTTGGGGTATGAGGTTGAATTGGGTCATTATCATTTTCTACATAAATCTGAATAGCAGTATGTTGAGGAGAAATCAAAGTATGTTTCTGATGAACAGATAAAGAAGAAGAAGAAGAAACAAGGGGCGGTGTAGGATTGAAATCGGAAGAGATGCAACTGCTTTCTTTTCCGATCTGAACTTCTGATTTTTTCTGATGCATTTACTTACCTACAACACACAAAAATTCGTTTGATGAAATTACACACAAAAATGTATGTGTGTTTCGAAGATATATGTTGCATATGTGTGTTACAGAAAAGAAAGCGGAGAGAGTAATGCGAGGATTACTAGTTTTTGAGTGTTCTGTCTAGGAAAAAAAAAACAGTTTCAAACCAGAGGCGATGACTGCTTCTTCTAAAAACAACACCCAAAAGCCCACAACTTCAACACTCTACTTTCCTTTTTTTCTAATTAAACTTTGACTAATCTGGATTTGTGCCGCCTCTATTTCCTTTCATTTCTCCATCCTCATTCTTCTTAAAACAACTATACTTTCGTAAAGTAACTATTAATAACTTGTTGTGACGAAAAGATGAAAACGAAAATTTAAAATAAAGAACACCAAGTTTAACGTGGAAAAATCCTTCAAAACGAAGGTAACCACCACAGGATCGACAAGATCCGAATTGCTTCACTATAACAATAAGAGAGTTACAATTATTCTTCTAATGGATACACAACAAGTGCCAAAAGAGAACAAACAATAGCTACACCAACAAAAGATAAATAGAAAGAAACACCACCCAAACCCAGCTGTTGTTCGGGACCTAAAACAGGATCTTGCTGACTTCCGAATCCGATCTTCACCGTTCAAATCAACCACCAAGATGTCAGGAACACTCAGTATAAATTTCAGTCCTATCCAACGGTTAGTTAATCGGAAAACACGATCTGAAGATTGCTGGTCGGAATAAAAGACTGCAACAAAAGAACCCTTTTTTTCTTCTCTCTTATCTCTTGTTGAATGCTCTCTCAAAACTTCTCTTATGTCCTAATGTCTTTCAAAGACAATACTAATGAGCAATCTGAATTATTCTCTCAAGACCATCCTCTATTTATAGAGTTGTGTTTTTCCTTACAAAGACAAAACCAACTCCAAATAGGATTACTATTCCAATCATTTTCCTAATAGAATTGGAAACCAAATAAAGATAATAATTCCAATCCTTTTTCAAGTAGGATTAGGCCATGAGCCTTTGGCTGGAACATGATCAATAGCCCAACAAACTCCCCCTCCAGCCAAGGGGCCAAATGGACTTCAAGTGGAGGAACTCTTGACAGGCTTCATGCCTGCCACACTTCTACAAAACTCATGCTTGTCTACGATCACCACTTTTGTAAGCATATCTGAAGGATTGTCATCAGTGTGTATCTTCTCAACCTCAAATAATTTTTCCTCCAGGGCCATTCTAATCCAATGATATTTTCTAGTAATATGCTTGGACTTAGAATGAAAGGTAGAGTGCTTGGTGAGATAAATAGCACTTTGATTATCACAAAATAAGACAAACCTTGATTGTTCAAAATCAAGATCTTTGATAAACTCCTTCATCCAAAGCAATTCTTTGGCACCTTCAGTGATGGCAATATATTCAGCTTCTGTGGTAGATAAAGCTATGCACTTCTGAAGTCTTGATTGCCAAGAAATAGTTCCCCCTCCAAAAGTGATCAAATAACCAGAAGTGGATTTTGAGTTATCAAGATTTCCTCCCAAATCAGAGTCTGTGTAGCATACAAGTTCAGACTTGCCACTACCAAAGCACAACTCCATATCTGAAGTACCCTTCAAATATCTTAGTATCCATTTCACTGCAGCCCAATGTTCTTTTCCAGGATTGGAAAGAAATCTGCTAACGGTACCAACAGCATGTGCAATATCTGGTCTAGTGCAAATCATAGCATACATCAAACTACCAACCGCGGAAGAGTATGGAATACTTGACATCTCATTCTTCTCTTCATTAGTAGATGGACTTTGGGTCGTACTCAACTTAAAGTGTTTAGCAAGAGGTGTACTAACCACTTTTGTCTCTGTCATGTTGAACCTCTTGAGTATTTTCTCAATATACTCCTTCTGGGATAGTGATAACTCTTTCTTGTGTCAATCTCGATGAATTTGTATGCCTAAGATCTTCTTTGTTGGGCCCAAGTCCTTCATCGCAAACAATTTGCTTAACTCTTTCTTAAGAACTACAATTCTAGATTTATTTTTGCCAACAATCAGCATATCATCCACATAAAGTAGTAAGATAATAAAATCATCATCAGAGAACTTCTGAAAGAATACACAATGATCTGAAGAAGTTTTCTTGTATCCCTGATTTTCAATGACAGATTCAAACTTTATGTACCACTGCCTTGGAGCTTGTTTCAAGCCATACAAGCTCTTTCTCAATTTGCAAACATGGTTTTCTTTTCCTTTAACTATGAAGCCTTCGGGTTGCTCCATGTAGATCTCCTCTTCTAAATCACCATGAAGAAAGGCAGTCTTGACATCCATATGCTCAACCTCTAAATCTAGACTTGCGGCTAAGGCTAAAACCATACGAATAGAGGACATTTTCACAACATGAGAGAAAATTTCATCAAAGTCAATTCCCTTTCTTTGACCAAAACCTTTGACAACTAACCTAGCCTTGTATCTAGGTGCAAATGTATGTTGCTCTTGCTTTAATCTGAAGATCCATTTATTTGTTAAAACTTTCTTACTTTTTAGTAACTCCACTAGCTCATATGTGCCATTCTCGTGAAATGACTTCATCTCGTCTTCCATGGCTTCTACCCACCTATCTCTATGAGTATCTAGCATGACTTTATCATACCCTTCAGGTTCTCCCATGTCAGTTAAAAAGATATACTCATTAGGAGAATAACGTGTTGAGCTTCGCTTCTCTCTAGTGGATCTTCTACAAGAGGTTTCTGGAGCATCCAAATTTGTCATCTCAGCATTAGTTGGTTGATGGTCAACCACAACATCACCAATAGGAACATCTATAGGTTCTACACTCTGTTTATTATCTTGAGTTCCTTCATATGCAAAAGATGTATCAATAATAGGAACTGGATCAACATCAACTACGCTCTCATCAATCTGAGAATCTAGTTTCTCAACCTTGTCAATATCTTCAATAGTTTGATCTTCAAAGAACACAGCATCACGACTTCTAATGAGCTTCTTATCAATTGGATCATAAAAGTGATATCCAAACTCATCTTGACCATAACCAATGAAGATGCACTGCTTAGTTTTAACATCCAATTTCGACCTCTCATCTTTTGGAACATGCACACAAGCTTTACAACCAAACACTTTCAAGTGATCATAAGAAACATCCTTACCAAACCAAACTCTGTTTGGAACATCACCATCCAAAGCAACAACAGGAGACAAATTGATAACATAAGCAACAGTGTTAAGTGCTTCAGCCCAAAATGAATTTGGAAGTTTAGCCTCTGAAAGCACGCATCTAACTCTCTCAACTAAAGTTCTGCTCATCCTTTCTGCCAGGCCATTTAATTGAGGAGTCTTTGGAGGAGTCTTCTGATGACGAATTCCTTGCGATTTGCAGTAGTTATCAAATGGACCAATATACTCACCACCATTATCAGTGCGAATACATTTTAATTTCTTTCCCGTTTGTCTCTCAGATAAGGCTTGAAACTCTTTAAACACATCAAGTACTTGATCTTTGGATTTTAAAGGATATTGTAACGACTCGAAAAAAATGATAGAGTGAAACTAGAGCCTCACATGTGAGTTTGGAGTCGAGAACTTAATGAAATGATTATATTTGAATTTGACCCAAAAGTTCTTAAAAATGTGCTTCGGAAGTTACCGGAAACTTGTTTAGCTGTATATTAAAAGATCCGTTTCGTTTTTCGAAAATCCGACTTCATATTCTTGTTTAGGGGGTCAAATTGAGTGGGAAATGGGTCTAACCCAAATTTTAGAGCAACCGTATCAAAATCCAAAATTTCCAAGTGAAGCCTTTTTCGAGGGTCTACTTTGGAGGGTCATATCTCCTAGCACACAAATTATTTGGGTGGCCAATAATATATCCATGGAAAGCCCTTTGAGTTAGCTACCTAACTCACTTCGTTTCACCTCATTCGGAGTTCGGACGAAGAAGTTATGCCCATTTTCGTAAAATCTGTCCGGCAGGAAAAGGCAAATTCCAATAGCTGATTTTACTGTTCATTTACTGTTCACCCGCCTGATTTTTTTTCTAAGTGTTGGACCATTTTTTTCAAAGGACTTATATTATTTCCTAGATACCATAATCCAATTCCCATCCCTAAAAACATTTCCCTCTCTACAATCCTCCATTTAAGAAGAAGAAGAAGTGGGAGCTAGGGCTTTGGATTCAAGGCTTTCTTCATCAAATTTCGTGGGAGATCATAGCAAAGGTATGGTGGTCTTGATCCTTGTCTAATTTTCCATTCAAGGAGCCAAATCCAAAGCTATTTCAAAGTATGAAAAATCTAGGTTTTCACTCAATCTCATGGGTTCTTCCACCAAATGGTTTTAAAAGGTTTCTAATGGCACTTTATGGTTATATTGTTGTTGTATTGACGATTTAAGATGAAAATACTCCATGAACCCATGATTTCTCTCTATTCCTAGTTTATGCCTTTATGAAATGGGTTGCTAGATAACGAATGTATATGAATCAAACTTGTTTAAAGGTCTTTAGATTGTTGAAGTATGTCATTACCCATGCTTATTTTATGGTGTATTGTTGGTGTATTGGTATGTGAGGCTTATGGCCTTAAAGGCATAGTATGAGAAATTGGAGCGTTATCATGACATTATATGAATGAGAATTCAATGAAGATAATGTGATCATGTTATGAATGTAAAGGTGTTGTTGTAGGTTGTTCACTGGTTTGGTTGCATAATTACTACCCTATTTTCCATGCTCTTTGATTCCATTACATGTCTTCAAGGTGTTTGACAAAATGTCCAACTATGGAGAATTGATGAATCGATGCTTTAAAGTTTGAGTTATGAGATGTATGGAAATCCAGAGATGTATTGATGACACTCATGAATGTTGATGATATAATATGAAGGATTCTTCAATATAAAGTATACCTTGAATTGGTAGGGCTTATGCATCATTTTCTTGTATAAATGATTATATTGTTGATTGTTGAATCCTTGGATCGGTAGGCTTATGGCACCCTTCCACACATGCTTATAATGAACCTTGGATTCGGTAGGCCTATGGCACCTTTCCATAAAGGTTAATGATGAGACTTGAATCGGTAGGCCCATGGCACCCTTTCAAGAGGAGTTAATGAGCTTTCCTAAATGTACCTTGAATCGGTAGGCTTATGGCACCCTTTCATGTGTTAAATAATGTACCTTGAATCGGTAGGCTTATGGCACCCTTTCATGTGTGATGATGTCAAAGTAATGAACTATTCTATGGGAATGTAGGCTAAGCACCGAGCGGATTTGGTTAGATGAAAACTCCCTCGACAGTTAGGCATGAGTTTCAATGATCGTCTACCTTATCCCATAAACTATGTGCCCGCATAGGAAGCTAGTGGATCCATTAAGCTATATACCGGTCTTCCTTAGGCAAGTAGACCACCTCTTTACGGTGTGGGGACTTATGACACCGGATTCCATGACAAGCTCTCATGGTCTATGTCGGTTAAATGCTTACTTCCCATCATGTGAGATTTCATTATGGTTTCTTGACAAGTTCTACAAAGTGTAGGTAGTAGTATGGGATGCTACCTATACATTGCACGAGTAGGCTTGGAGAGGGTCATAGTGAGCTTCTCTAAATCCTAATGACTGTGACATGAATGTATCCTAAATGAGGTTGTTAAAGAATGTTGGCTCTTAAATGCTTAATATGTTATGCATGTTATACTTGGGTTATATTACGAGTTATTTTTCCTTGTCATGTCTTAATTAATGATATACCTCTTATGTATGAATATTGTGCAAAGGTGAAAGAAAGGAATGATAAGTTACTTTAAGTGACCTAAATGTGGTGCCTTAGTATGGATGGTGGTATGGGACGTCATCCATACATTGCACGAGGTATAGCATAAGGGTTTCTTGAGGTGAAGGTCCAAGGTAAAGGTTTTCATGTTGATATTGTTTAAAGGTGATATTATGACTTACTTGATGTTATGCTTGTCTTGTATATCTTTTATGCTATTGTTCATGATATTTCAAAAAGGTGGCATAATGCATGGTTTCTAACTAAAATGTCCCTTTTTAAGTATGTTTTGCATGGTCATCATACTTAGTACATTTTGTGTACTAACCCATATTCTTCATATTTTTACTATAAGTGTAGGTTCCGGCAAGTGATCCCTCTTAGCTAGTTTGAAGTGTTGGATTGCTTTCCTCCAAGACTTGGTATGTCCTCATGGATTCGAGGATAAGACTTTTAAGTTCTTTTGTTCATGTAATAGACTTCTTTTGATTGTAAAGGGCTGTGTCCCTACTTATGTTTTGCGACTGTGTCTAAGATGGCCATGTGAGACTTAGACTTCCGCTGTGTGTTTTTAAAGTTGTTTTAATGAAGTTTAAATGTGTGGATGTAAATAAGTTTTTTTATTATTCCGCACTATTTTCAGTATTGAATGTAATGAATGGCTATGTGGCTCGTATAAGACCCCTTTGGGGTCGAGTACGCCTTGTTACGACTTGGGGGTGATCCCGGGTCGTGACAGATATACCCAAATCTTGCGAGAATGATCATCAATGAAAGTTGCAAAGTAAAGCGCACCACTTTTTGACTTCACTTTATAAGGACCACACAAATCAGAGTGTACTAGCTCCAGTAGCTCAGACTTTCTTGAAGGAGGATGACTGTGAAAAGAAACTCTTTTCTGTTTTCCAGCTAAGCAATGAACACATCTTTTTACCTTTGCTTGTTTCACACCATCAAGCAAATTCTTCTTAGCCAAACAGGTAATCCCCCTCTTGCTCATAAGACTAAGCCTCTTGTGCCACAATTATGATAAAGTCTCGCTTTCCACCAAATTTATAGAGTCTCCAAGAATCGATCCTTGTGTCACGTATAAATTTGAATGATTTCTTCCTCGAGCTACAATCAATGAGCCTTTGGTCAGCTTCCATTGGCCATTGAACAAGTCATTATGATAGCCATCATCATCTAGTAGTCCTACAGAGATCAAATTCAAGGGAATGTCTGGAGCATGCTTGACATTCTGAAGGACTAACGTTGAACCAGTGTTGGTTTCAAACAAACAGTGCCAACACCAAACACCTTAACCTCACCAGCATTACCCATCTTTAACACCTCAGAGTTAACAAAAGTATAAGATGCAAAGAAGTCTTTTCTTGGTGTGACATGTGATGTAGCTCCAGAATCTACTATCCAACTTGTATCTTGAGATACAAAATTGATGACGTCTTTATCACAAGCAAAAAGAAGGTTATCTCGAACAACAGCAACAACATTGTTTCCATTATTTTCTTCCTTCTTCCCTTCTTTAAGATCTTGCTTCAATTGTCTGCAAAATCTTCTAATATGTCCTTTCTTTCCACAATGATGGCATATAATATTTGGATTCCTGAATCTTGACTTGCTTCTACTTTTACCTCTACTTTTCGGATCTCTTGTCTTATCTCTCCCTCGATCTTCTGTGTACAAAACATCTGAATGTGAGGATGTACCTTGAGATTTTCTTCTAACTTCTTCATTCAACACACCACTTTTTGCATATTCCATAGTCACCTTACCACCAGGAGAAAAATTTGTTAAAGAGACATGAAGAGTTTCCCAAGAATCTGGTAGAGTATTAAGAAGCCAAAGTCCTTGTATTTCATCATCAAAATTAACACCCATTCTTGATAGCTGATCAAGAACACCTTGAAAATCATTTATGTGATCAAGAATAGGATTGCCCTCCTTGTATTTAAAGGTCATCAATTGCTTTAGCAAGATCAACTTTTTATTGCCAGTTTTTGAAGCATAAAACGTCTCCAACTTTTCCCACAATGTTCTAGCATGTGTCTCATTCACAATATGGTTGCAAACATTATCTTCAACCCATTGTCTTATATATCCACATACTTGTTGGTGCTCGAAATCCCAATTTTCATCGGTCACAGTCTCAGGTTTATGAGCAGCAAAAACGGGAAGATGCATCTTATTCACGAACAGTAGATCTTTCATCTTGCTTTTCCATATGTTGTAGTTTCTTCCGTTTAGACATACCATCTTGCTCATATTCCCCTCCATATAGAGAACCGCGCTCTGATATCACTTGTTGTGATGAAAAGATGAAAACGAAAATCTAAAATAAAGAACACCAAGTTTAACGTGGAAAAATCCTTCAAAACGAAGGTAACCACCATGGGATCGACAAGATCTGAATTGCTTCACTATAACAATAAGAGAGTTACAATTATTCTTCTAATGGCTACACAACAAGTTCCAAAAGAGAACAAACAATAGCTACACCAACAAAAAATAAATAGAAAGAAACACCACCCAAACCCAGCTGCTGTTCGGGACCTAAAACAGGATCTTTCTGACTTCCGAATCTGATCTCCACCGTTCAAATCAACCACCAAGATGTCAGGAACACTCAGTACAAATTTCAGTCCTATCCAACGGTTAGTTAATCGGAAAACACGATATGAAGGTTGCTGGTCGGAATAAAAGACTGCAACAAAAGAACCCTTTTTTTCTTCTCTCTTATCTCTTGTTGAAAGCTCTCTCAAAACTTCTCTTATGTCCTAATGTCTTTCAAAGACAATACTAATGAGCAATCTGAATTATTCTCTCAAGACCATCCTCTATTTATAGAGTTGTGTTTTTCCTTACAAAGCCAAAACCAACTCCAAATAGGATTACTATTCCAATCCTTTTCCTAATAGAATTGGAAACCAAATAAAGATAATAATTCCAATCCTTTTTCAAGTAGGATTAAGCCATGAGCCTTTGGCTGGAACATGAGCAATAGCCCAACAATTTATGTATAGATTAGTTATGTATTTATTATTTTTTCCTAAGAAGACATTTAATTTGAAACAAAAGGGATTAACTAATAAGGATTCTAAGTGTAGAAATTTTATAGAATAGAATGTATAAATGTTTGAATCTAAAATTCAAATAATATATCACAAATCAATTAATATTATACAGATATATTTAGTGTTATTAACTATTTTTCTTTTTTCTTATACTACAACCATTTTAGATGGGGAAAATGTTCAAAATTATTTAAAACTAGTAAACTTAGCCGCGCTACGCGCGGTGTGAAAATATATTAAATTTATGAAATATTTTTTTGTTTTTTTATAAAATTAAAATATTAATAATATTTTCAATGATCTTTTTTGAATTTCAAATTCAAATAAATTATATTACAAATTTTAGTACTTAGATTTGTAATTTTGACTTAGATTCATCGGATATTAATTTTATCGAAAAAAGAAGAAGAAAAATAATCATTAAATTAGCACCATCTAACACTTTTTTTTTATTTTTTATGTTAGAGTTGTAATAATTGAATATTTATGAATTTAGTATCCGTTTAAATGCATTCTTCGACGAAGAAAAAAAGGAAGGAATATATACTCTTTATAATATATAAATAAAACAAAGGTTTGCTTCCACTAAAATTATGTTATTTTCTAATGTAAATACATAAGAAATAGAGCTAACATGTAGATTAGCATAAAAATAGTAGATCAAATTAAGAGTTTGCTTTATCAGCTCATGAATATATATACCACGTTCAGCAGTTTGAGAAGTTAACCTAATTGGACTCGAATTTCTACCTGACATCTCTATCATAATATATTAAATAATTTTTTTAATAATATAAATTAATAAAAGTGAACAGAAAAATACTATTTTTATATGCTTATAATAATTAGTAACGTAATGGCTTATTACATTACAAATACAATATTTATCTAACTTAAATAGTAAAAAATCTAACAGTCTAAATACATTTTTATAAGGTAATTAACAAAATAAACTTTTAAAGTTCAATATTTAAGTTACTTTAAATAAAATTAAAAAAGGTAAAACAAAAGTAACGTAACTTAATAGTCTATATTTATTTTCTTTCCTTTTTATGTTTATTATTTACTTAATTTTTAGATTTCTCTTTCTCTTACCTTTTTCTTTTTATTTTCTTCCACTTAACTCAATATTTTTTTATATTATTTTGCAATTTACCATATCTACCTCCTTATTTTTCTCCGATTGACACGCTAAATTTACTCTCTATTTTAAAAAATAATAATTATAAATTTGCATTTTTTTTAAATAACTCTTTATATCATGTTAATATCCAATAGTCCTCATTTTTTTGTAAATCAAAAGAGCAAAAAGAAAGAACTCACACTTCGTGGTGACCATTATTCTCATAAATTTTCGGTATGTTGAGCTCCTTCAAGAAATAAGACTAAATTCATATTTTGTTAGATTTTCTAATAATTTCTATTGTATATATTCTAATTTCTAATGAATTCATTTATACAAATAAATTATAATTTTGATTTTTCAATTTATGTGAGGCGGTAAATTTCTCTTGCAATAATTCTTCAATTTCGTATTGATCTTCAGATATGTGCTCTCCTCCCATGCCTAATTTTATACTTTATTATTAATTGATTACAATAAGTTCTTTATAATTGTTACATATTTTCATTTTCTACTACAACAATAAAAATATTTTTTGTTTAAACTCTTCATTGTCCTCTTTAATGGTGTGTTAGTAGATGAATAAGAGGAGTCTACTATTTTATAATTAAAGAAATGAAGGGAAAAGTCCAAAAAGTTAAGAAAAAACATTAAGAACATGAGTAATAATAATAGAAATATATATCATAGAGAGATCATGTCATCTCATCTACGGTTAACTTTTATCAAGTTTTATTAAATTAAGAAAATTTTAGAATTATTTATTGAAACAGATTTGTCTTTGTCACAATCTTAAGAATACTCTAGAAACGTAATATCCTATGAAGTTGGTCCTTTTTCTCATAGTCTTGGCAATAATGGGTGAGAAGCTGTGGAAATTTAAGTATAGGAGAACAATTTTATTTTCGTGGGGAATTGATAGATGATAAGTTTTTTTTTTATAACTGATAATATAATTAAATAATCATAAATTAAAGCCAATAGTAATGAGATTATTACTCCCTCTGTCTATTTTACTCGCTTATTATATTAAAAATAATTATTCAACAATTCAATTTGAAAAACTAAGAGATAATTTATCCTTTGTTTAGCTAATACATTTCTCAAAACATTAAATTTAATATATTCAAAAGATAATAGTAATTATTTATGATTTCTTAAGATGTGTGCTAAATCAATAGTGAATAACTATTGTTGGACAAAGAGTATTAAATGAAAAACTGTGCATGATTTTGCACATTTGCTATGGATATTTTCCTGTGATCTTTTCATTAATTAGCCACGTACAATTCAAGAAGACTTTGAATTATCCGTAATTATATTTATTAATAATTACAACATTTTATTTAACTATATTTAACATAGTTAATCGAGTTAATTGGGTATATTATATAAATGGAAAAAAAAGGCCGAAAAATGAGAAAAAAATAAATAGTGTTCTAGGCTATAGTGAGGTGTCACATCACACACACACACACTATATATATATATCCAGAATTGATTGCAAAATCAAATGTATTTCATGATCTGTAAAAAGTAAAATATCATTCTTAAATAAATTTGTGACATACTGTATCAAAATATCTTCAGTTGAGGCACCGAAGTCAAAAGCTATTAAAGTTTATGTTGGCACAATCTGATTTCTCAAAGAAAATTGAATTGTAGTCATATTCAGCTCAAACTTGGCTCAAACAAATGAGATAAAAATATATTGAAAATAATAGCAAGTCATCAATAAAATATGTAAAATTAAAATTAAAATGAATTGTTACGTACATTTCTTGAATTCTTCTGCTCAATGCTTCTACAAATTTCCTGAACATGAAATTGGAGGAATTTATATATTCTCTAATACTCTTTAATCTTTACACAAAAACTATAAAGCTGGGGAAATTGAAAAGCCAAAGGTTTGATTATTAATTAGCATTATTTGGTAGTGTAGTACGTGGGATGAATCAGTTATTTGAGCATTATTAGAAACTGATATTACGTGGACTTATTGTTAGCATTAATGTTTGTTATTGGCGTTACTGTTACTATTAGTTATCCATAGTATGTTTTGTTAGGTTTTTTAAATTTATTAAATTAATAAATTATGAATTTTAAAATGCAAAAAAAAAAAGAGAAAAAAATACATATGAATGCTGGCCATGGAGAGGTGCCACATCACCTTCTCTATATTCAGCTTTATATTTATATATAGATAGGTCACTTTTACCACTTATTATGTTTTTGGTATAAAAATGTTAGTTAATTAGCTAAAAAATATCTCCAACTAGTGAAGCAATACAAAATACCCTATCTAATGATGGTTTCTCCTAAACATGAAAAAAAGAATTGATTTTGTTTTTGAACTATTCAAATGAATGGATTCTCTTCTCTGTTTAAAGTTGAGGTGTTGAATATTGAGAAATATAATAAGAAAAATAGAAAAAGAAATGTATAGGCTTTTCATTTTAACCTAAACTAATGGTGATAATTAGCAACCAAAAAAAAGGCTTCTTGTTCCTTAAACATCAAGTATGAATTATTATTTCAAAATATAAAATCATGTAATACCTTTTTGTACTTAATTAGTTTATTTTCTTATATTAGTAATAGTGAATTTATCTTAGTAATTTTAAAAATGATATGATAAAAGAAATGAAATTGAACTATATCTTTATATGTTATATCATGTACAATAACTTTAGTCTTTCAAGTTTCAGTCTAGGATACTAAAGTTTTGAAATAAAATAATTGAACAAACGTTTGATTAAAATATAATATTAATAATTAAAGTTTATATTAAATAAAATTGACAGTGCACCATAATTAAATTTAAATAGTCAAAGTAATTTCATAATCTTTCATATAAATTTTTATTTAAATCTATACAATTAAAAGTTCTTGTCTCTGAACTTTAAACTAAGGGTAAAAATAATACATTTTAGAAGTACAAGGACAAAAATATCATTTTCTCCTTGTTTTGAAATAATCCCTAGTAGGATGGACATTTTTGATCTACTTGAATGGTTAAAGCATATATTTGAGCTAGCTGACTAACAAAAATGATAGTTTAATGCCAAAAATATAACAGATGCAAAGTAGATCTATATCAAAAATTTCTAAAATACTTTTAGTTTTTACCCCTTTTCAGTTATCTTCATTTTCTCAAATTCGGGTTCCGTTTGACCTCAAATATATTTGGAAAAAACTTGAAAAATAGTGCTTGGTCATATAACTAATCATCACTTAGCAAATATATTTGCCAGATATCTCAAGTTTCCAGATACTAGAAAAAAGTAGTATTTGAGCCAAGTTTTAATATTTGAATTTTAAAAAAAAATAATAATTACCCCAAACTTTATATTATTATTTATTAATTCCAACTAATATTTATCTACCAAATTACTGCATTAATAAATAATAATTATTCCTCTATGTTATTTATACAGAACGTGGCGAAAAAGAACAATTTATTTCTAATGGATTATAATTCATTTTGAATTAATGACAAGTTTGAGTATGCGATTAATGTATTGCTCTTGCCCATGTTATTATTTTATTTTTGTTGATTGTTAGCAATTATGTTATAAGATTATTTTTTAATGGAACATGTTCTTTATAAAATGATAATACAAATTTAAAGATACTTTTAATAATTTTTAAAACTTATAGGTATAATTTATATTTTTTTTAAATAGTCAAATATTTCTCTCAAAATTCATAGTGAAACTTCACCCAAAAAAAATTAAAAAATTGAGATCAAACATTAGCTTGGCTTATATATCTATTGAAAAGGATGTTTGTTTTAAATTTTGGAAATGATTTTCAAGTTACTTGTCTAATTATTTTTTCCGCTCAAACATCAAGAAATATTTTCTTTTTTTTAATTAGTTTTTATAAAACTTATTTAATTCCAAAATGTTCGCCGTCTTTTTTTTCTTGCTTTTATTATAGACAATTATTGAAAACACTCTTAAACTTGGCGTGAATTATTACTTTAGTCCTCCAACTATTGATAGTCTTAAATACACCCCTCTATTTGATTAAATAATTTAAAAACACACATCTTATGCCACATGTCGTCCACTTATGCGTATATGTGAAATTTTCTTCTGATGTGGTGTAGATATAGATATATATACTTTAAAAAACATACAAATAATTAAATGCTAAAATTTAGTAAAGATTTTTTTTTTCAAAAAAAAGTAATTTTTGTGCTTACCTCACCCCATCCCCTACCCGGGTACCCCGATCCCACCACCCATCCACCCCCTCACCTCCCAATTTTTTTAAAAAGTTTTGTTATTTTTTTTTTATCCAACACCACCGAGTCTCCTCCCCCCCCACCCCCTACCTCCCCCATTACCCGTCAAAAAAAAAATTTAAAAGAGTTTATTTTTGGGAGTGGATGGGTAGTGAGGTGTGAGGTTAGGGTATTGGGTAGAGCATGGGGTGAGCTGACGAGAAAAAATAAATTTTTAAAAAGAAAAAAAAGTTTTTTTTATCTTCTTAAATTGCTAAATTTTTAGAATTTAATTATTTAAATAATTTTTAAATATATTTTGTATTACATATATCTATGTGTATACCATGTCAGCAGAAAAATTCCACATATATGCACGACATAAGAAGGGTATTTTTAAATTTAATTAATCAAGTAGAGGGATGTTTTTAAGGCTGACAATAGTTGGAGGACTAAAGTAATAATTCACGCCAAGTTTAGTGGTGTTTTTAATACTTATCTCTTTTTATTAATATTTTTTTTTTGATGGAGGGGGTTATCCACAAGATATTCAACCTAATTCTTTTATGTCTCAATCATATATTATATATGATGAAATTCCGCGCAAGTGGCTACAAGTGGTAATATGTCCTTTTGTTTCCTCCTAATAATTTTAATGAAAAAGAGCACTCCCTTGTCTATTCTTTGTGAATGTGAATTCATATGTCTCGAATTTCAATATTGCACCAAGTCACACATTCTTGACCAACATCTTAAATTTATTTTTCCTAAATTTTACATTTAAGGAAGTTTTATAAATTAGTTTAATAGTTTTAGTATAATTCGCCCACACGGTGGTTGAATTGGTGTAGTAATGGTATCACGTAAGAGAGATCGGAGATCAAATCCCACCAAGTCTTCTTTCAGTCGATTGAGTTGGGGTAGGGGGTGTGGTTTTTCAAAAAGAATGTTAGGGGATTTCCCCCACTTGGTCCCTTCTCTATCGAGCTCTTCATACTGGATTTATCTAGTATGATTCATATCTTCTATGTGATTTATAAGATATTGCACATGAGCAAGTTTACTCAATGCGCACCTGAAGAATAACAACTGCGAATATTCTTGTGATTTCTAAAATATAAAATTAAGTATATTTTCAATATTTGACCTGCAGTTTTGTATATTTCAACATAAATTAACCCAAATGCTTTTATGTTGTTCCATATATCCTTAATCCTAATCACAATAATAGAAGTGCAATGTGTATGAAGTTCAAATTCAAAATGATCATGAAGCATTTCCTATTGTTGACTTAAATATCATAGTCACATTTTGACGGATTTAAATTATAACAAATGTTTTTCTGTTTAATTTTTTGTAGTTTCATTTCTTTTTTCTTTTCTTTAGGGAGATGGTTAGAAATAAGAAGGGTCATAGTTACATTCAAACTTTGACAATTGATATCGAATGGTAGTTAAGCCAAGAATATGTCAAATGCTTAATTAATGAATTATGTGTTGCTTGGGGGCGCAAACTGTGCAAATTAAAATGAACAAAAAAAAAATTTCAAAAAGAAAAGAAAGACTATTCTGTTTTGACCTAATTTGAAGGCAATATTTGAGTTATTCCGGCAAATATTTTTTGCTTAACTAAACAATTTTGGAATATCTTCGCAACTACTGGATATAAAAAATAGTAATCTAGTACTAAAGTAGACTTTATTGGATATCAATTCAATTAATAAAAAAACTTTTTTACTGAATATAAAAGATCAACTATTCTAGAATCGGAAAAGGGTCAAATATACCCATGTAATATAAGAAATAGTTTATATATACCTTTTGTTATACTTTTGGGCCAAATATACCCCTTTAGTTATAGTTTGGGCCAAATATACCCTTTATCTGTTAAATATGTGGGTCCCAACCTTAGAATAAACATGTGAAAGGTTGAGATTAATTTTAAAAACTCAGATCGTTTTTATCGAATTACATAAAGGGTTGAGATTAATTAGAAGGACCCAAATAATTTATGTGCCTGCCAACAACAAAAATAACCCATAGCCCAACCCCAACAAAGCTTCAAATCTCAACAATGGAGTAATGTCAAGGTTGTTTTCTTCCAATCAGTTTTGATCACTTCAATAACAATAATTTTCAATACTCGGTTGATTTATAACAACTTTCAATCACAAACTTTAAAAGTTCATCGGCCACAAATTCGAAAAATCCAACAACTTTGTTTTCAACATCTCCACCTAATGTGCATTCTAATTTTAGCACATCAATCCAAATCATTGGAGTTTCAAGCACCACCTTATTTGAACTTTCAAAAACATCACAACTCAGATAATAAACTCAACAAGAACAGTATAACACACAATTTTTTTTAATGTTCTGTATTTTAGAGAAAAAAATGGGAACAATAGTTATAAAATGAGTTTTCATGTATCAGTTGAAGCTAATTAGTTGACAATTTTGGGTATTAACCGGATAAAAATGATATGGGTTTTTAAAATTGATCTCAACCTTTCCCATGTTTATTCTAGGAATAGGATCCACATATTTAATGGATAAAGGGTATATTTGGCCCAAAGTATAACGGAAGGGGTATATTTGGCCCAAAAGTATAACAAATGGTATATTTAAACTATTTCCTATAGTACAAAAGTATATTTAACCCTTTTCTATTCTAGAATTGTGTTACAATCTAATTTGTCTAAGCCACGATAATTTCTAATCCCAACTTATTAGGTGAATCCAATATCATATGTTCTAATTAATTTGAGTGTTCAAAAGAGATGAATAAGTTTGAAAATAAGTAAACAACAAACAAATACGTTTAAGGGAAAAATAGTCGGATATACTACTTAATTTTGCTATTAAGAGTTGACATACCTCTCATTATGAAAGTGATTTATATACGAGAAAATTATGCAGTTAAACAAACTTATACTACTTAATTAGTCATCATAGTTATCGTTTGCTATAATTACCACTAGCGGTTAGTACATGAAATGTACTGAGTAACTAAGGGACACTAGCATAATCATAAAAATTACCTAAGCAGAGGAATAATATTTCCAAGATCATGTACATAGTAAAAGAACTGAAGAGAAAACATTTGGAGCCTATGAATAAGTATTATTTAAAATCTTCTTTCAAAAGCGTATGTATATAGTTGAATCTAATTCAGTAGTTGATTAATGGGTATATTTACCTACTTATATTGTCTTTTTTAAACTTATATTTTTGACTTCTTAAGATGAGAATAGGTGCTTTTAATGTGGTTTTCTTCATATTTACAGAAAATTGAAGTGAAGAGTGAATTTGTAAGATATTTGAAGAAACCAAGTGAAATTGAGGCAAAAAGAGGACAAAAAACTGAAATTTAAATTGGTAGGTTCTTAGTCATCGCGACTGCATGGTCAAAAGGGCCGCGTTCGTGGTCAAGTGAAATTGGAGTCCTCGCGATCGCGTAGTTAGCAATCACAATTGCGTGATTCAGAATTGCTACCCATCGCGATCTCGCAAGTTAGTTATCTTGAACGTGAAGAACAAATGTCAGGCAGCTGGAAATTCACCATTTTGATTCCAAAACCGCATTTTATACTCATAGACATTCGTTATCAAATTATCTTTTATTATTGAGTATTATTCATTATATAGAGTTTTCTTCTTAACTTGAGATTTTGAGCTTGGATAGTATGTTTCCTTACAATTCACATTTGAGTTTGAAGATTGAAAGCTCCACTGTAGTAATTTTCCGTCCTTCTTCATTTTTTTGCTTTGTATAGTTTGAATTGTGGATGTAATTGTTCATTGGAGATTTGGGGTTTTGTGCTAGAAATAATCAATCGTTGGATTGTTGATTTTATTCTTTTGCTTTTGTAATTGATTGAATACTTTTCATTTGTAAAATAGGTTTTTGATTATCTAATCAATTTCATACTTAAATTGCTTTTTAAATGGAATTGATCATTCCTTGGACATGGCCATTTACTTTGATTGAGTTTGAAAAAAATCAATTGATGTTAAGTAAAGTTGATTAATGCGTATTTTGAGGTGTAACAACTCATATATAGGATGTGGGCTAGAAACAGTGATCCCTTGCAATGCCCATAATTGAATCGATTGTTCTATTACTTAGCTAGGTTTGATAGAACTTGTTGAAATATATTTGCCTATGTTCAGAAGAAGTAGGTAGATGATTGTTATTCCAAGGCATATATGATTTTACCATGAATGAATTTGCATGCGATTAAGTTGTAATGGATTGCTTGAATATCGATTAGCTTCCCATTCCCTAATTCTCTTTGATTCCTTGCTTGGAAAGGCTTTTGCCCTTATCCGTAACTTTTACTAAAATCATATTGATATTATAATTTTGTATTTTTCATTTGGGTTCAAACTAGTAGCTTGTAATTCTTTATCTTGTATATTGTCAATAAATTATTCCTTTTGGAATTCGACTCCGGCCTCATACATTGGATTATTATATTGCTAACGGTCGCTTACTTGTTAAATTGTTTTATGAGTAATTTGAGTGTTATAAAAAATGACGTCGCTTCTGGTGAACAATAAGACGTATTGAATTGATTTAGGACTTAGATTTTACTTGTTTCTATCTAAATTGTGAATATTTATTTTGCTTTCTTTTTATTTTGTTTATGTGACTTCTTGTGATAAAGAAATGTTTGGGGGTTGTAAGCCTTATGTTGATGACCCATGACCTCTTTGTAGAGGACTTCATGTTGGTGAAAGTTATGTAGAGGCCTCTCTAGATGAAAAAATATGTAGAGAAATGTGTGGTGAGTCAAATTTGGCTCATGTAATTGGCCTAAAAACTTGAACTTGGTGAGAGGCTACAACTTCTAATGTTCCCAATGTGAGATGATTTCCACAACTTTCTGCTGATTCAGTGTTATGAGGGGATCAACCTTGGAGTACATAATGTTCCTTGTCAAATGGTCAAAAAGAGTGAAATGGAGTTCGAGTCTCAAGAAAAAGGGGTTGAGAAAAACATAGATGAAATTCTGAGTTTTTGAAACCGAACTAAGCCAATACAATTTCAAGATGCCGAAATCAAATGCATGATACTAAAGTTGCAAGAAAAAGCCGAAAGTATCATATATTGCAACTTTAGTTCATTTGGAAGTGAGAATGTCACTCACTTAAAGGCCAAAAATTATGAAGTTCAATGTTTGAATGACGTAGTGATCCTTTTACTCTTGCCCAATGCCCCTCAATGATCAAACGACATGAAACTAAGTAATAAATTCAAGCCTTCAAAATAGAGAGATCGAATGATACTCTTGATGCTCTCCTGTTGTCCCCATGCATTTCAACGAGAAAATTAATTTGGAGTTAGGGAGAAGATTCATCACCTCAAAATAGAAACATAAAGGTTAATGCAACCAGTGTCGCGCCGTGACGTTAAAATGTGCGATTGATGGAAGTCAACTCATTGATTACAAAAAAAATTTGGGCTATAGTTTAATTTTGAGTTTTTGAATATTTAGATTAGATTAAAATTTTATTTTTGACTAATCCTCATAGTTTCAATGTTTTTGGTGATTGTTTGGACAAGTTTGGAAATAAAATTTTGATTGGAATTGAAGTTTAGGGCTGAAACACCTTTAAAATAGGAGGTGAAACACTTTTTCGGCACTCAGGCTCGTCAAAATGGGTTGGGCGAATCACCGATTACACCCTGACCTCGCCAAAATTGATAGAGAGCTCATCAAGTTTGGCACCAATTCATTCATCGTGATCGTGAGAGTTGATGATCGCGATCGCGAAGCATGAAAAAGTGGAATGTCGTGATCGCGTGAGCCATTAACCCTGATCACAAAAGGTTAAAACGACTATCTTTGGCTGTGACTCTTGTGAGTTAAAAAGACATGAAAAAGTGGAATGTCGTGATCGCGTGAGCCATTAACCCCGATCACAAAAGGTTAAAATGACTATCTTTGGTTGTGACTCTTGTGAGTTAAAAAGACAGGAACCTTTAAAATTCATTTTAGTTCTTCCAAAAGTCCCAGATTGTTTGTAATATCTCCCCCTCTTAGAATATCAAATTTTTTTATCGTTTGTAGCAAGAATTCCCCTTTAATTGAAGTTCGTCTCTAAAGGTATGTCAATGTCCCCCCCCCCCCCTCTTGTTAGTTCTTGAAGTTTGTAAGTTGTGAAAATGGGTTGATTCTCGCCCATAGATTTTGATCATGAATTCTTTGTGAAATTTCAATTTTTGTGAATTGTTTTGTTGAATAGTTGTTGATGTTGGGTGTTAACTGAAAAGGGGGGAGATGGTGTTTAAATCTGTTTAAAAATGACATGAGAACAGGTTGCTCACAACCTATTTGATGAATTGCTTGAATTCAAAATTTTCTGGTGATTATCTTGTTATATGCAAACGTAATGTGTTAAAAGTTGAATTGTCGCGACGACAATATTTAATCCTGTGATCGTGATGGGTTTTTTGGGTGGACCTTCCCGATCATGATGGAGCACCCCGCGATCGCAATGAGTAGTCTGCTTGGCAGTTGAAACTGCAAAAGATAGTAGCTTTGCCCTGACTTCCCCAATTCCTTTTTTTCACTCATTTCTTTGGCTTAATTACTTTCTAATAAATTGTTTTATATGCCTATAGACTCATCTAATGTGTTTGCATTTTTATAGGTACTTTATTCATTAAATATGGCCGCAAATTGCCAACCAAATTAAGTAAAAAGTGGAGGAAAATATTTTGTAGGATGAATTCTTTGATGATGAGCAGTTTGTTTCCGCCAAATGTAACCAATTGCATGATTGCCTCCTAACAAAGGATATTACAATAGAGAGGGGCATTCTTTTGGATAATCTTCAAGAATGCATGCCCAGCCTTTTTGGGGGTTTGTGTAACACCTCGAATTTGAAAATACAAGAAATTGCAGCTTTTCCAGGATCTGGTGCCAATATCAACGGAGCCACTAATGGCTCGGGACTGACACACGGTCTGTAGGTAGTTTCGTGGATGGCCAGTATAATTTTTCCAAAAATGTCAAGTTCCAATACTTTGTGATGGTTCACCGGGACGGTCTGTTGTCCTATCCACGAGTCGTAGGTAGGTCTCGTAGGTGAGTCCTAGACTTAGAAGAGAAATTTCAGAGTCAA
Source organism: Solanum okadae (assembly GCA_036553675.1). NCBI lineage: Eukaryota > Viridiplantae > Streptophyta > Magnoliopsida > Solanales > Solanaceae > Solanum > Solanum okadae. Next base: position 15,989,899 of record CM071687.1, on the reverse strand, counting down.
AATTTGAGACTCACGGTCAAGATTTACAGTCTGTAGGTGGACCCATAGACCGTACATGGGTCCGTCGTTGGGAGACCAAAATTCATGTTTTCTGAACTCACCGACGACCAACCAGGATTGTCCGTGGTCTAACCAACGAATCATAGGTCGGGTCGTTTGTGAGGTCGACACTTATTTTTTTTAGGGCTTTTGGGTCTGTTCCTAATTATTCAAATCCAATACTATGTCAGTTTACCCTCGATTAGAAACCCTATATAAACATTTTAACCCCCAAAATCTCTTAATTCAATTCATTCTCTAAAATTCCTAAAAGAAGAACAAGTTCATCCCCTCCAATATTTCTCTCTCTAGAAGCTTGAAGAAGAAGACTAGAGTTTTCAAGTCAAGTCTCCAATTCCACCATTGAATCCAAACTTTTGTCATTAAGGTATGACAATCTTCATCTATGGAGCCCTTTTCTCCAATTCTCCAAATTCTGAAGTTAGAATTCTCCAATTGAAGTTAGGGTTTTCTTCTATGTCATGGGTTCCTTTCAATGTTGAATAATTTGATTTTTTATGGACTATTATGTATGAATTGAGATAATTTCTTGTTTTTAAGATGAATCTCCATGAACCAATGCTTTACCCATGTTTTCTAGATTTTGATGATTGAAAGTAGGTTTTGAACCATGAAAAGTGAATTATGGAAATATGCATGTTCTTATGAAATTGATGAAATATGATATAAGTTGCTTTGAGAGTACAACATAAATGATGTTGTTGTTGGTTGATTGATGTGAAATGATTTCTCACATAATTACTCAATACATGAATGTGAAAGGTTTTCTCACATAAAAGATTCTAAGGTTGAAAGGTCTTCTCACCTAAAATGAATCGAAGACAAGGAGCTATTCTAATAATGAGACAAGCGACGATTACCCATGACCTCCAATGATAAGACAACTTGCTACTACCCATGTCTCATGAATGTAAATAAAAGTTAAGAATAATTAATATGTAAATAAAGGTCTTTGAATTATCTTTCCTACGCCACTAGGTTTGCTTAATTTCGAGCTCGTATGAGGGAGATATGCTCGTTTGAAGTCGGACTGCCAAAATAAGGAAAGTTACCCAAAAATAGTAAGGGGTATTTTGGACTTTTCTTACCCAATCAGATTTAATTCATTTTTAGTAAGGTCTTAGGGTTCTAATCTAATTAGGTTCAGTTTTATAATCCTAATATACGCCTATGGTTTTAGTTGAGAGTTCAAGAAGACAAAAAAAAAGAAAAGAGGAGAGGATCAAAGCGTTTGTCGAGATTCTTACGTTTTGTTGCGGATTTTCGCCATGGGTTTAATCCCTAAGACGTATGTAAGTTTCCATAGTGTTGGGTTCGTTCATCCACACGCCAAACAATATTTTCATATTCGAATTCATCCATAAAGATTGAAAGATTTAAGTTCTTGTTAAGTGATCTTGAAGTTTCATTCTATATCTTGCTTTGTTGTGGTTTTGATGATTTCTTGAGATGAAATTTAGTGATTTGAGAGTTGTTTCGAGTAAATTAGAGTGTATTTATGTTAAGTAATCGAATCCAAGTGATTGAGGAAGAAGCTGTTCGATTCTAGGCGAGTTAGGGTGAGAAAACAATCAAAGAAAGTCGTCGGGTTTTTGGGTTTGGGCCTAGCGCCCCACACCTGCCAGAGCGCCCCAACCACTCCTCTGTAGGTAGAGGGCTGGTTCCCCGTACCACTCAGTGCGCCAAGGTCGCCTGCTCCCAACCCTTCTCAGTCATTTCGCTCGTTTGAGTCCTTTAAAAGGGTACTTTCAAACCCTATCAATTCTAAACACTCTAAACTACTTCTAAACACCTAGAAATCATTGCTAACATGATCATCAAATTTAATTGATAATTCAAATTCAAGGTAGAGTTAAGAGTTAAGTTTTGAGAGTTCTTTCGAACATTTTGAGTAAGTCCCTTTGAGTCTTTTTGAGGAGTCTTCTATAATTTCTAATAACTTGTTTCAAGACTCTAGCGAGTGAGTATGAGAATGAGGAGAATGTATTCATGAGTCTACTTTATCATCACAAAATCCTTCATATCATGAACCATAACTCTTGAATTCATAATTCACATTCAAGAGAGAGTTAAGAGTAGAGTTCAAGAAAGCTTTTGAGTTCAATTGTGAATCCTTTGAGATCAACTATCGATTCGAACTAAGTTTTAAGAAAGAAAGTATGAGAATGGGAAGAGTTGTCTACATGAGTTCCATGTTGTTATGTAGATCCTCGAGTCGAGTTGTTCATTCCCATAAATTCCGCATGAACTCCATATGTTGAGTATCTTTGAGAGGAGTAGTACCTTAATGTTCTAAGTCTTGAGTATTGAGTTCCTAACATATTTGAGATTATATTCCTAATCATGGGACTATTACATGTTACCCATGACGTCATTGAGTTGAGTAGTTCATACCCATAACTCCGCATGAACCCTATAAGTCGAGCAATCTTGAGATGAGAAGTATCTTTGAGTCCTTGAGTTGAGTAGTTCATGTTCATAATTCCGCATGAACCCTCTGAGTTGAGCATTCGTGAAATGAGTAGTATCATTGAAGTTCTTGATTACAAGTATTGAGTTCTATCTATGGTTATTGAAAACCTTGAATTGAGTCGTTCACGTCCATAATTCGGCATGAACCCTATTTTAAGAAGTCTTTTACAAATGCTTAAACTTGTTTTAAGACTTTAGTTTTGGGTTGAGTAAAGAGTAACGAATGAAGTTCATTCTCTTCAAAAGAGTATATAGGAACTATGTATTCCCAAAGAGTAAATGTTTTCACATTCAAGCAAGAGAGGAAACTCCAATTTCCAAAAGAGCCTCTGAGCTAGTTTTTCAGTAAAGAGTAAATGCTTTCACATTTAAGCAAGAGAGGAAACACTGATTTCCAAGAGAGCCTTTGGGCTAGTTTTGAGTAATTATCTCAAACCACAAAAAGAGTTATGTTTTTAAACATATGAGCTAGTAATATTTTGGGAGTAGTATTGAGCACCAATATGGGAGAGAGTTCAGACAACTCACAACCCCCATAAACCATGTAGCCAACGTGGGTAGAAAGGGTCATACTTTTTAGATGATTCCTTAGTGTTTTTTTAGCATAGACTAGTGGATCCACTTAGTAGTTGGGTTCTATACCCCCGACAAAGTATAGGACCGCCTTGCCAGCGTGAGGCAAAATGCTGTATCATCACATAGCTCATAAGTGATGGTTGTCAGTTAGGGAAACTCCCACAAATATATTTTGTATTCTTATATACGCATAGTTTATTTTGTATTTTCATATACAAACAGAGGTTATATTGTATCCTTGCATACAAATTGAGTTACTATTGTATTTTTCACTACATTGAGTTTCTTTCTACTGTTTTAAAAGCTTTCCATTTATTGCATATGTATTGTTGCTTTATATTGAGTTGAGTATCCAGAGTTGAGTATACAGAGTTGAGTATCCAATGTTGAGTATACAGAGTTGAGTATCCCAAGTTGAGTATCCGGAGTTGAGTACCCAGAGTCGAGTAAATGATAATTGAGTTGAACTTTATTTCACTGAGTTGAATATCTTATTGTTGAGTTGAACCTTATTTCACTGAGTTTTATATCTTATTGTTGAGTTGAATATATTATTGATGAGTTGAGCCTTATTTCAATGAGTTGTATATCTTACCATTGAGTTGAGCCCTATTTTCTCTGAGTTGAGTTTAACTATGTTTCTTTGAGTTGAGTTGAGTGAGTTGAGAAGAGGTAAGTATGTTTCTATTCCACCAGTTCAAGATTATATTTATGCTTTAGAATTCCCCTTACATTCTCATACATTCCATGTATTAAGCCATTTGGCTTGCATCATTTCATGATGCAGATACATGTATTCAGGATCATCAACAGGCGCTTCATTGGGACCACATGCAGTTCGAGTTAGCTATGGTGAGCCTCTTTGCTTTCGGAGGGTTCCACTTGTACTTTCAGTTATATCAGTTGTTAGGATGTCATGGATCTTGTCCCGACTTCCATCTTTGTCAGTTAGAGGCTTCATAGATAGATAATAGAGTTTCAAAAGTCTGTTCATTTATTTTGTTAAATGTTCTAAAGACTTGAGTTCCCCATTCTTGGCTAGTTGAGTATTCTATTTATATTTAGAATAAATCATTTGAGTTAAAGCTTTGTAATTGAGTTTGATGAATTATATTTAGCTTTTAAGCTTTTGTATGCTTAAGTAAGTCTTCCGCTTGTAGTCAGCCAAGATGAGGGTTCGCTTGGGAACTAGCAATGGTTGTTGAGTGCCGGCCACATCCAGGGTGTAAACTCAGGTCGTGATAAGTGAGTACTCATGTTTCGAGGACCAAGCCTTTATTTCATATTTCGTTTACATTTCAGTTTTGTATGTGATGTGCGGGTTATGTCCCGATCACTCTTTTTGTACTAAATGGCTTTGAGACATGGTTAGACTTTGTCACAACCCAGGAGTACCCCCTAGATGTAATATGACGTATAGAACCCCGAAGGACCCCATACAAGCCACTTAGTTCTCATAACATAAGAAATAGAACAATAGAAGTAAAACAATTGTCCAAGTCCAATAGTTTTATAAAAGAAAGGTGGAAGTGTAAAACACTTGTCTCAATATAGCCATCTAATATAATAGAAGAAATTGGGACTTGCCTATACATCATGTCCAAAGTAAAATACATGAAAGAGAGTGAAACAATAAAACTCCGTCATCGAAGCATGAGGACTCACCAAAGCTCGGAAATCTCAAAATCAACCACTAACCACGAAACTAAAAACCTGACTATCGGACCCTATATTTGGGGAAATGTAGGCAAGAGTAAGTTTTAGTACAAAACAATGTACCAAGTATGATAGCTATGCATAAAACATTTTAATCATGCAAAAAGGGACATTTTATTTCATGACATGCAATTGACCAAGCTAAAACATGATATAAGAGAGTTAGAAAACATAAGTCATAAAATTATGGTCAACGCAAGATTAAATCATTGAAGCCTTTGAACAAATATGATATACTTGTTGAAGTAACCTTAGTTCATTATTAATGCGGTGGGATTAGCCTTAACTGACATAGAGACCATGTGAGCTATAACATGATCCCCCGGTGTCTCCCACACCAAAAGGGTTGTCCTACTTGCCAAGGTAAGGATAATAAATCTGAGCTAAAGTGGATCCACTAGCTTATGTCTATCTATACAATCATCCTATGGGAGCAAATAGGTAAAGGATAAGGATATTGCTTCTAGAAACCCGACCTCTACTCAAAGGTGAGCTTCCATCTCAATATTCTCTCGGTGCTAGGCATAAATCCCACGGAATAGTCAATTCTTACTTGTTCTTACTATCCATGGAAAGTCACGTCATCTTGCTAATCCAAGCTAAGTCATCATCCATGGAAAGGTATCTTTCAATAACCAATCCAAGCTAGGTTCATTAGGATAGCTCTTGATCTTTTATTCAATTGGGTGTGAAAACCTTTCAACATTAGAATCCTTTGTTATGTGAGAAAACCTTTCACATCTAGCTCTAATGTGTATATGATAAAATCCTTTCAATAACACATTGTGATCATCCTCATTGCTACTTTACTTTCAAAGCATCCTTAAATCATTTGCATAGATTTCATAAGAAAATGCATAAATCCATAATTTACTTTTCAATGTTCAAAACCCACTTTCAATCATCAACACTTAGAAAACAAGGGTTAGATATGGATTTCATCATAAATTCATGTAAAGATAGCAATACATGCTTAATTTCATAAAACTCTTTTGTCACAATCAAAATCTCACATCATATGATTCATAACTTGAAAACATGGGGATTATATGGGTTCATGGGGAAAATCATCATAAAATCATAGTTTCTCATCAATTCATGCATAAGAGATCATAATTAAATCATTTAAATAAACAATGAAAAGAACCCATGATAAATGAAGAAAACCCTAACTCAATTTGGGGAATTCTAACTGTAAAATAGAGGAATTTGGGAACTCCATGAATGGAAGGAATCCATGGATCAAAACTATCATACCTTGAAGCCAAATGCTAATCTTCAATGGAGGAATTGAGAGTTGACTTGAAAGTCTAGGTTTAATTATTCTTCTTCTTAAAGGTTCTAAAGAGATATTTTGGAGAGGAGAATTGATCTTCTTTTGTGATTTTGGAAGAATGACTTGAATGGGCTAATTTGGGGGGTTCAAAACACTTATATAGGGGTCTTAGGGAAGGGAAAAACATGTAGTGTAGGAGTTAATTAATTAGGAAAAGACCCAATTGAATCTGAAAAATAATTGCCAGCTGTGACCCACGACCACTGTCGACGGACCGTAGTCGGGACGACAGACCGTCCTGCATAGCCGTCGATGGTGGTTAGAAAGTTGGAAATTGGGGCCTTGGACTATAGATCCCAACCACGGACCGTGGTCTAACCAACGGTCCATTGGTCAGGCCGTGGTTCTGGTCCCTCAGACCACTTTCAGGCAGGCCATCCACGAACCACACCTATGGTCCGTGGTCACATCCATGGGACGTGTGTGTCCCTCGTGGTGCCATCGGCAATCCATAATGCCCTATTTCGAATATGGGGTGTTGAAATATCTCCCCCTTGGGACTATTCGTTCTCGAATGAGATTTAAGCTAGTACGAAAAGAGTAGAAGAGGAACTAACAACCCAACCTACAAATGCAACTTCATCTAACTACATATAACCATGGAGGAACTATCGACTCCAAGCTAGGATGTCATCAAAACATCATAAGAGGGGTGAAACTAGGTCTAACAGCCCATCATGCATGCAATGCACATATCCAAGGAGGAAACATGAACTCCAAGCTAACATCCATGGAGGAAACATCAACTCCAAGCTAACAACACGATTATATCATCATATCAAGTAGTCTATATGCAATGCATACTCATGTGCACATAAACATGTAGAAATCAATCAAGTTGACTCATTTTCGCAGCACTTGAACTTTTCATAAATCATACATAGTAAGGAAATCATGGAAACACATAAGACACATGACTCCAAAACAAAGAACAAACAATGAGGAACTCATTACCTCAAGCTAGAATAGGAGTAGAAGGAAAGAGATGAGGTTATCGGGACATCATATCGACCTCGGCCTCCCAAGTAGCACCCTAAACTAACTGATTCCTCCACAACACTTTCACATAAGCTATTTCTTTATTTCTCAACTTCTTGAGTTGTCGGTTTAGAATATCAACCAAAACTCCCTCATAAGAAATATTCTACTTTACTCCCAACCCTTCTAAGGAAACATGAATGTCTGATCACCAACACATTCTTCAACATAAAGACATTGAAAACTGGATGCACTGTTGCCATCTAATTTGGCAAATCTAACTCATAAGCAACCTTACTGACACTCCTCAAAATCTGATATGGGCCAACATATCGGGGACTAAGGTTCCCTTTCTTGCCAAACCTCATTGCACCCTTAATGGGTGAGATTTTCAAGTAAATTCAATCATGAACATCGAACTCAAGATCCCTTTTTTCTCACATTGGCATATGACTTTTGCTAACTTTGAGCTATTTTCAACCTTTCTCTAGTAAGTCAAACTTTTTCTATAGTCTCATGTACCAATTTGTGACCTATTAGGGAAACTTCACCCACCTCAAACAAACATATAGGAGATCTACTACCATACAAGGCCTCAAATGGAGCCATATCAATACTCGAGCGATAACTATTATTATAAGCAAATTCAATCAATGGCAAATGGTCATTTCAATTACCCTTAAAATTAATCACACAAGCACTTAACATATCTTCCAAAGTTTTGATAGTAAGCTCCGCTTGCCCATCGGTTTAGGGATGAAAGGCCGTACTAAGCTTAACACGAGTACCAAGACCCTTTTGGAATGACTTCCAAAACTCAGAAGTGAATTGGGTACCATGATCGGAAATAATGGACAAAGGTACTCCATGCAACTTTACCATTTCTCTCATGTACAACTTGGCATAGTCCTCCGCCGAATAGGAAACCTTGACGGGAAGGAAATGAGCCGATTTTGTCATCCGATCTACTATAACCCAAATAGAGTCATGCTGTCACCGGGTGCGAGGCAAACTAACAATAGAGTCCATATTCAAGTCTTCCCACTTCCAAGTAGGAATGCTAATATCTTGGGACAAACCTCCCAATTTCTGATGCTCAACTTTCACTTATTGGCAATTTGGACACTTAGCCACAAATCCCGCAATATCCTTCTTCGTCCCATTCCACCAATAGACCTCCCACAAATAATGGTACATTTTGGTGGTTCCTGGGTGAATGGAATACCCCAAACTATGGGCATACACGACCTAGATATCTAAGTAGACCATCTCCCCAATGGGAGAAAGCCTCAAAGGATTTCTTAAGCATAGCTTTTTTTAACTCAACATAAATTGGATCAAGATGTTGCTTGGCTTTCACATCTGCCACAAAAGATGATTCAGAACCATTGTGAACCACAATACTACCCTTGGTGGAGTCCACCAACTGAACAGCAAATCGAGCCAATCTCTGAACATCTCGAACCAATTCTTTCTTACCACCTTAAATATGAGCAACACTACCCATAGATATCCAACTAAGAGCATCCGCCACCACATTTGCCTTTCTGGGGGTGATAGAGAACACTGATATCATAATCTTTGAATAACTCAAGCCACTTTCTTTGGTAAAATTTTAGATCTTTCTAATTAAACACATATTGCAAACTCTTGTGGTCAGTAAATACATCTATATGAACTGCATACAAATAACACTTCCATATCTTTAAAGCAAATACAATCGCCGCTAGTTCGAGGTCATGGGTAGGATAATTCTTCTCATGACTCTTAAATTTCCTTGAGGCATAGACAATAACTTTCCCATTTTGCATAACCACACATCCTAACCCAATTCTTGAGGCATCACATCAAACAACAAAGCCATCGGTCCCTTCCGATAAAGTCAACACATGAGCGAAAGTAAGTCTATCCTTCATATCTTAGAAACTCTTGTCACATAATTCGGACCATATGAACTTAGCCTCCTTTTGAGTCAAAACCATCAAATGAGAGGCAATTGAAGAGAATCCATCAACAAACCTTCTATAGTAACCGGCTAAACCCAAGAAACTTCTAATATCTGAAGGAGTTAGAGGGCTAGGCCAACTCTTGACCGCATCCGTCTTCTTAGGATCTACCTCAAAACCCTTACTTGAAACAACATTACCAAGAAAAGCTACAAACCTTAGCCAAAATTCACATTTGCTAAATTTTGCAAAGAGTTGTTGGTCCTTAAGAATTTGCAACACGACCCTCAAATGATCAATATGTTCATTCTCACTTCTTGAATATATCAATATGTCATCAATGAACACAATCACGAACATATCAAGGTATTGTCTAAACACCATATTCATCAAATCCATAAACGCCGCCGAATCATTAGTCAACCTAAGTGACATTACCAAAAACTCATAATGACCATCGAGTTCGAAAAGCCGTCTTTGGAATATCATCTTCCTTCACTCTCAATTGGTTATAACCTGATCGAATATCAATCTTAGAGAAATGACTTGCTCCTTCAAGTTGGTCAAATAAATCATCTATCCTTGGGAGATGATACTTATTCTTAATAGTCACCTTTTTTAACTGATGATAGTCAATACACATAAGAAGAGAACCATCTTTCTTTCTAACAAACAAAACTAGAGAACCCCATGAAGAGATACTCGGTAGGATGAAACCTTTATCCAACAAGTGTTTCAATTGTTCTTTCAACTCCTTAATGATAACAGCAAGGTTAAGGGAGATCACAAATAGAGAATTGAATATTAGAATGCGGAAGCACAAAGAAAAGAAATAAAAAAAAACTAACTAAAGATATGGGAAATTCGAAGGAAAGATCCACGAATTTCCAAGGATTAGATGTTCTAAGGCCTTGAAATGATCCAAGTAACAACGTATAGATTTATGGAAGAAATCTAACACCTTTACTTGAGAAAACGAATCAAAACGATAGATTCGGATCTTGACCGCTTTATGAGTAACTAAAGACAATAATTAGTATGTAGAAACTAATCACCTTCTAAAGAATACCAAAAAGAAACCAAAGATATCACAAGAAGAAATTACTTTATACCTTAAACTATGAAACTAGTAAAGGTTTAAAGATAAATTCTCAAAGAACAAGTCACAAAGGTTCAAAGAACTCTCTCAAATATTATTAATGTCAATTTAAATTGTCTTTAATGAATGAAAAGGACTCCTATATATAGGAGAAGGGAAAAAAAACGTCCAAGGACCCTAGAAAGACAATTACAAGGAATCCTACCCTAGAAAGGAAATAAAGTAACCTAACTAGGAACAAATTTAGTACTTCTAGGAAAGCATTATATGGTACTTAGGAGACCATAAATAGACTAAGGAAAATATTAATAACCTATATATAAATAAATAAATAAATAAGGTAAATCCCAACTAGGAAAAGAATCTTGACAATCTTGGAAAGTTTGACTAGTCTTCTCTCAAAACTTGGGCAGAAAGCAACTCTTGTTGTGGCTGATTCTTGGACTCTTCTTGACCTTATTTGCACGAAAATGGCCCTTAAAATTCCTCATCTTGGGCTTGAATTTGGGCCACCAAATAATTGTAGCATTTGGACAATTCCTCTCCCTTGGGCGTGAGCTCTTCTTCCCCAATAAGACACCTTTGGATCAGCGATTGAAGCCCATTGAGCTTATCATTGAACTCCTTGGTTTGAGATCTTGTTATGAGCCTCCTTAGAGTTTCTAAAGCTTCATCCTTGTCCTTCAATGGAGTAGAGCTTCCTTGGATGCTATCATTCCTCTCTTCTTGAAGAGAATTCGTCCTCGAATTCAAATCTGCATCAAAATGAGAAAGATCAGAAACATTAAAAGTAGCACTAACTTGGAACTCACCAGGAAGATCAAGTTTATAAGCATTGTCTCCAATCCTTTCAAGGACTTTGTATGGCCCACTTCCTCTAGGATCTAGTTTGGTCTTTCTTTTGGAAGGAAATCTTTCCTTTCTCATATGCACCCAAACCAAGTCACCAGGTTTAAAAACAACATATTTTCTGCCCTTATTCCTTCGCAATGCAACTTCCTTGTTCTTCTTTTCAATTGCAAGCCTTGTTTGTTCATGAATTTTCTTCATCATATCAGCCTTCGTCTTACCATCAAGATTAGCAAAATCATTAGTAGGCAAAGACAATAAATCAAGGGGGGTAAGGGGGTTGAATCCATATACAACTTCAAAAGGAGTCTTACCAGTAGAAGAATGGAAGGTCCTATTATAAGCAAATTCTACAATAGGTAAGTAATCTTCCCAAGAAGTTAACTTTCCTTTCAAAACAGCCCTCAACATGCTCCCTAAAGTTCTATTAACCACTTCCGTTTGCCCGTCCGTTTGTGGGTGACAAGATGTAGAAAATAGCAATTTAGTTCCCAACTTTCCCCAAAGAATTCTCCAAAAGTGACTTAAGAACTTGGCATCCCTATCACTAACAATAGTTCTAGGTATTCCATGCAATTTAACCACTTCCTTTACAAACAAGTCAGCCACATGAGATGCATCATTAGTCTTTTTACATGGGATAAAACGAGCCATTTTAGAAAATCTATCTACTACCACAAATATACTATCCTTACCATACTTAGTCCTTGGCAGCCCCAATATGAAATCCATAGAAATATCAATCCAAGGGCAATTAAAAACAGGTAAAGGAGTATAAAGACCATGCGGCAATGTTCTAGACTTAGCCTGTTTACATTCAAGACAATAAGAACACATTTTTTCAACATCCTTTCGCATGCTAGGCCAATAAAAATATTCAGAAAGTATTTCCAGTGTTTCGGGTACACCAAAATGTCCCATTAGCCCTCCACAATGTGCTTCCCTAACAAATAGTTCACGCAACGAGCAGTTAGGAACACATAATTATTTTCCTTGTATAGAAATTCATCTTGAAGATTAAATTTCTCAAAAGGACCTAACTTACATTCAGCAAAAATCTCACCAAAATCAGAATCATTAGCATAGAGGAACTTGATTTGGTCAAAACCCAATAACTTTGAAGTAAGAGTAGAGATCAAAACATACCTTCTTGAGAGTGCATCAGCAACCACATTCTCCTTTCCCTGTTTGTAAGCAATTATATAAGGAAAAGTTTCAATAAACTCTACCTATTTAGCATGCCTACGACTAAGTTTACCTTGGCTCTTCAAGTATTTTAATGACTCATGATCAGTCTTGACCACAAATTCTCGAGGCCACAAGTAGTGCTGCCATGTAGCTAACGCCCTCACCAAAGCATATAGCTCCTTATCATAAGTTGAGTAGTTCAATGTTGCTCCACTTAGCTTTTCACTAAAGTAGGCAATTGGCTTGGAGTGTTGCATCAAAACTGCACCTATGCCCTTACCAGAGGCATCACACTCAACTTCAAAAGACTTAGAAAAATCAGGCAATTGCAAAAGAGGAGCAGAACACAATTTATCCTTTAGCAAGTTAAATGCATCATCTTGTTCCTTTCCCCATGTAAAAACCTTATCTTTTTTAATAACTTCAGTTAAAGGAGCAGCAATGGTGCTAAAGTCTCGCACAAACCTCCTATAAAAACTAGCAAGTCCATGAAAACTCCTAACTTCAGTTACACTATTAGGTTTAGGCCATTCTTTTATTGCCTTGATTTTCTCATCATCTACTTCAACTCCCTTAGAACTGACCACAAAACCTAAGAAAACCACACGATCCACACAGAAAGTACACTTTTTGAGATTAGCAAATAAACGCTGATTTCTAAGAACTTCAAAAACTTGTTTTATGTGCTCTAGGTGTTCATCCAGATTTTGAGAAAAGATCAAGATGTCATCAAAATACACCACAATAAATTTTCCATGGAAATCTTTAAAAACATGATTCAGTAGTCTCATAAAAGTGCTTGGTGCATTAGTCTTGCCAAAGGGCATAACTAACCACTCATAAAGTCCATATTTGGTCTTAAAAGCAGTTTTCCATTCATCTCCAGGATTCATACGAATCTGATGGTAACCACTCTTTAGATCAATTTTAGAAAAGATTTTGGAACCATACAGTTGGTCCAACATGTCATCAAGACGAGGGATAGGATGGCGATACTTTACCGTTATCTTATTGATGGCTCGACAATCTACACACATCCTCCATGTTCCATCCTTTTTGGGGACCAATAGGACTAGAACAGAGCATGGGCTCATACTCTCTCGAACAAATCCCTTTTCAAGCAATTCTTCAACTTGCCTTTGTAATTCTTTGGTCTCTTCAGGATTGCTCCTATAGGCAGGCCTATTAGGAAGTTGAAACCCAGGCACAAAGTCTATTTGGTGCTCAATCCCTCTCAAAGGTGGCAATCCCTTTGGAGTGTCATCAGGAAAAACATCTTCAAAATTCTGCAAAAGAGAAGAAACACTATTTGGCAAAGAAGGAGTTAGTTGTTCAAAATTAATCAATACTTCTTTGTAAGTAAGTAGTATTATGGGCAGTCCCTCTCTCCTAGCATTCAAACACTCTTTGGCTTTTATATAAAGGCTCCCATTTTTCTTTTCCTTAGCCTCTTTCCTCTCACCAAAACATTTTATTTTTTTACTCACACCCTCTTTTACCTCTTTACTTAAATAGCTGCCCTCTCTCTCTTTCTCTCGGCCATCTCTCTTTTTTTCTATCTCTTGGCCTTTTTCTTTTCCCTCAAGCTCACTTTTTACCTCTCCCTTTTGTTTTCCCATTGTTTCCCTCAATCGTTTTTGATCTTCAAACACTTGAGAAGGAGATAATGGTGCAAGAGTATACTTCTTACCATTATGCAGAAGACTATACCTATTCTTTCTCCCATGATGAGTAGTATCCCTATCATACTGCCAAGGTCGGCCAAGTAAAACATGACATGCTTGCATTGGAACTACATCACAAAGAATCTCATCTTCATACCTACCAACATTGAATGAAATCATGCATTGTTTGTTTACTTTTACTTCTCCACAATCATTCAACCATTGGAGCCTATATGGGGTAGAGCGCTTCATGCATGCAATTCCTAGTTTATCCACCAAGTATGAACTCACCACATTTGCACAACTTCCCCCATCAATGATCATAGAATAAGTCTTCCCTTTTATCCCACACCTAGTATGAAACAAATTCTCTCTCTGCCCTTCATCAACACTACCCAAATTGATAGTCATAATTCTCCTAACCACCCCAATTATACCATCATTAGGCAATTCCAAATCATCTTCCTCACTTACACCTTCTCCCTCTTCTTCTTCCCCCTCACTTTTTTCACTCTCATATTCTCCATTCTCTCTAAGTAGAATGTTTCTTCTACTTGGACATTCATGCATCATATGCCCCCTTCCATGACATTTGTGACATTGAATAGAACTTGAAGGTTTAGAAGATTTAGGATTAAAGGTTTTACCTCCCTCCTCAACTTTACCTTTGCCTCTATCATCTTGAGGTTTGGAAGGAGCTTTCCCCTCTTGAGTTGACCATGGCTTCTTAGAGGTAGTGTTTGGTCGACTTCTCCATGAGTTATTTTGCTGCTTTTTCTCAATTTGTTTTTCAACTTTTATAGACAAATCAACTAACTCATCTAAAGTTACATATTGTTGTATCTCTACTACATTAGCTATTTCTGTATTTAAACCATTTAAAAATCTAGCTATTGTAGCCTCTTCTTCCTCCATGCAGTTAGCTTGGATCATAGCCATATCCATGCTTTTGAAGTACTCATCCACCGACATGGAGCCTTGCTTCAAGCGTTGAAGGCGAGATTGTAGATCTCTGTGGAAGTATGATGGAATAAATCGCTTCCTCATTACCCTCTTCATCTCTGCCCACGTAGCAATAGGTGGTAGCTCCTCTTGCAATCTGTCCTTAGCAAGCTTTTTCCACCAAGAAGCAGCATAATCAGAAAACTTAACAACAGCAAGTTTAACTTTCTTACCCTCAGAGTAGTTATGGCAATCAAAGATGGCTTCAACTCGTCTCTCCCAATCAAGGTACAAGTCTGGATCCCTTGTCCCCTTGAAAGATGGCATCTTCATCTTTATACTATTTATATTATCATCTTCTACTCTACCTCTTTGTCCCCTCCTATCTCTTCTTTCTAGATTAAATTCAACATCAAAATCATCATTATCATATTCAGGATTTACAAAAGGGATATGGGGTACATTCCTTCTAACTTGGGGTCTAACATTATTTGGGGGTACAACATTATTCTCCCTCCTAATTGCAGCTATGGTGTCATTCTGCTCTATAATCGTATCCCTCATCTCTTGAAATTGAAAGGTCCATCTCTCAAATTGTTGGTGCATAGCTTGAAGGGTGAAGTCATTCCTTCCTTTGACCTCGGCTTCTAAATGAGCCCTTTCCTCATCACCACCTGAATTAGACATCTAAAAAAAAGAATAAATGATTAAGTATCACACTTTTAATATGGCTTTTACCCTCTTTTAAACTCACCCACACTTGCCTTTTTCCACTCAAAATAACCTTTGAACGAGAATACTTTGTAGATTTATAATTAAACCAAAACGTGTATCAAGTTCGTAGTAATAAAGTATGGAATCTTGGGGTACAAAAAGAAAGTAAAGAACTAGTCCTAGAACAATTAGGATTTAGTTGAAACAAAACACGAATAAAAGGAACTTATTTTAGAATTATAAGAACAAGAAAAAAAAAATTCCTCTTATTCTTAAAGGTCTAGAATCCCCTCTTCTTGCAACATTCTTTCTTGGAAACAAATTAATGCAAAACTTGGAGAGCAAGTAATAAGATTTCTTGAATAGCAAGTAATAAAATTTCTTCGTATCAAGTAATCAAATTTCTTGAAGGACAAGTAATTAGATTTCTTAGAGAGCAAGTTATAATTTTATTTTATTTTTCTGTTCACGCTACTGTTCACGCTATTTTAATTTTTTTTTTTTTTTTTTTACGACGCTACTGTTCACGCTACACTATTTTTTTTTCTTTTTTTTGCTCTAAGAAGAAATCCCAAGATTTATCAAGAACGGAATCTTGATAGAACCGCTCTGATACCACTTGATAACAGCAAGGTTAAGGGAGATCACAAATAGAGAATTGAATATTAGAATGCGGAAGCACAAAGAAAAGAAATAAAAAAAAACTAACTAAAGATATGGGAAATTCGAAGGAAAGATCCACGAATTTCCAAGGATTAGATGTTCTAAGGCCTTGAAAAGATCCAAGTAACAACGTATAGATTTATGGAAGAAATCTAACGCCTTTACTTGAGAAAACGAATCAAAACGATAGATTCGGATCTTGACCGCTTTATGAGTAACTAAAGACAATAATTAGTATGTAGAAACTAATCACCTTCTAAAGAATACCAAAAAGAAACCAAAGATATCACAAGAAGAAATTACTTTATACCTTAAACTATGAAACTAGTAAAGGTTTAAAGATAAATTCTCAAAGAACAAGTCACAAAGGTACAAAGAACTCTCTCAAATATTATTAATGTCAATGTAAATTGTCTTTAATGAATGAAAATGACTCCTATATATAGGAGAAGGGAAAAAAAACGTCCAAGGACCCTAGAAAGGAAATAAAGTAACCTAACTAGGAACAAATTTAGTACTTCTAGGAAAGCATTAAATGGT
This sequence comes from Solanum okadae, assembly GCA_036553675.1. Taxonomy (NCBI): domain Eukaryota; kingdom Viridiplantae; phylum Streptophyta; class Magnoliopsida; order Solanales; family Solanaceae; genus Solanum; species Solanum okadae. The sequence continues at coordinate 15,973,156 of CM071687.1, read as the reverse complement.
ACTTAGGAGACCATAAATAGACTAAGGAAAATATTAATAACCTATATATAAATAAATAAGGTAAATCCCAACTAGGAAAAGAATCTTGACAATCTTGGAAAGTTTAACTAGTCTTCTCTCAAAACTTGGGCAGAAAGCAACTCTTGTTGTGGCTGATTCTTGGACTCTTCTTGACCTTATTTGCACGAAAATGGCCCTTAAAATTCCTCATCTTGGGCTTGAATTTGGGCCACCAAATAATTGTAGCATTTGGACAATTCCTCTCCCTTGGGCGTGAGCTCTTCTTCCCCAATAAGACACCTTTGGATCAGCGATTGAAGCCCATTGAGCTTATCATTGAACTCCTTGGTTTGAGATCTTGTTATGGGCCTCCTTAGAGTTTCTAAAGCTTCATCCTTGTCCTTCAATGGAGTAGAGCTTCCTTGGATGCTATCACTTAAGTTCTGCCACAGCCATACGATTAGGAGGAATAGAAATAGGTTTCATATTTGGGAGAAGGTCAATACCGAAGTCTATTTCTTTCTCGGGAGAAATATTAGGTAAATCATTTGGGAACACTTCCGAAAAATCATTAACAACGAGGACCAACTCAATAGTAGGGGTTTTGGAATCTACATCCCTCACCGTAACTAGATGGTAAATGCAACCCTTAGAAATTATATTTCTAGCTTTAAGACAAGAGACAAACTGGCTCTTAGGCATAGAATTTTCCCCTTTCCACTCTAGGACTAGCTCATTTGGGAACTGAAACTTGACTACACAGGTTCTAGAATCAATAAAAGCATAACATGAGTGCAACAAATCCATACCAAAGATAACATCAAAATCTAGCACATCAAGCTCTACTAAGTCAACTCGAGTAATTCTATGGGACAAGGAAACAAGACACTTTCTATAGACCCTCTTAGCCACAATAGAATCACCAACATGAGTAGAGATCGAAAAAGATTCTAACAACACATCCGGAAGAACGTCAAACCTCATAGCCACATATGGTGTCACAAAAGACAAGGTAGCACCGGGATCAAGTAAAACATAAACATCAAGTTGGAAAACTTTCAATATACTGGTAACCACATCAAGAAAACCCTGTCGTTCACCACAAGTCTGAAGTGTATAGAATCGATTTTTTTATTAGGAGCATTGGGACTCGAACCATTAGTAGGAGCTTGTTTGCCCTCTCTTCCTTTAGTCGCAGGTATTGGGAAATCTATCATTTTGTGACCAATCTTACCACAACCAAAGCAACCATCCGTGCCAGCTAGGGACTTACCTTGGTGATTTCTTCCACACCTAGTACAAGTAGACATGGGCAATGACGATCCACTACCATTACATCCTTGAGGCTTAGGGTTAGACAACCTATCTTTGTAGAACGTAGGAGTAGCATTGGAGGAACCTTGACCAAAAAACTTTTATCAAAATCTAGGACGACCATGTCCATCAGACCTTGCATGAGAGAAATTACCATCACCGGTCTTAGCCCTCTTTACTTCTCTAGACTTTTCCTCAAGTTTCTCCTCCTCAATTTGTTGTGCATGAACCTTGAGACGAGAGATGTCCATGTGATTAGTGAGCATGGTGGTATGACTCTCTTTAACCACCATTTCCGACACACCCAAAATGAACTTACTCATCCTTGCCCTTGAATCGACAATCATTGTGGGAGCATATTTAGAAAATTGAGTGACCTTTAGAGCATATTCCCTCACACTCATACTTCCTTATCGAAGGTTAATGAACTCAAGCACCCTGGCTTCCCTTATCTCAAGGGGAAAGAATCTATCAAGAAAAGTGGATTTAAACTTCTCCCAATCAAGAGGACTCACATCTTTCTATCTCCCTTCCTTCCATTAGTTGAACCAAACTTGTGCCACACCATTAAGTTGATAAGCTTCCAACTCCGCCTTTCCACCGGCGTCACTCCCCTGATCATAAAAACCTTGTAGACCTCATCAATAAACTCTTGAGGATCTTCCTCAACCATAGAATCATGAAAATCCGAAGGATTCATCCAAGTGAAGTCCCTCACTCTAGAAGCCATCGTGCCCACATTTGGGTTTCACAGGAATCGCAACCTCTCTATTGGCTTGGGCCATCACGACTTGAAAACACTTAAAAAGTAGCCGTAAACTCCTCATTAGTCACTTGCTCGGCCAAAGGATCGATCAGAACTTGAGGAGCTTGGGGAGGAGCATCTTGTTCCGCATTCACCCTCACATTTCTTATAGCATAAACTCTTCTAGTAGCCATATCCTGTAGAGCATCAAATAAGGATTGGGAGAGAGACTTTATAGAGTCAAACTCTATTGCACGACTTTAGAGTAATGAAAGAAATGGAGTTTCCTAATCATTTTGTAGCCTGTCATTCATAAATGTGGCATGCTTCAAGCTTATGAATAAGACTCTACTATATGTGGCTTATAAGACATACTAGGACCATTCTAAACCTTGTGCTCTGATTACCAAGTTTGTCACGATTCAGGGGTACCCCCTAGATGTAACATGATGTATAGAACCCCGAAGGACACCATACAAGAAACATAGTTCTCATAACATAAGAAATAGAACAACAGAAGTAAAACAATTGTCCAAGTCCAATGGTTTTATAAAAGAAAATCGGAAGTCAAACAGTTATCTCAATATAGCTATCTAGTACAATAGAATGAAATTGGTACTATACCATACATAATGTCATTAAGAGAAATACATGAAAGAAAGTGAAAGAATAAAACTCCATCCTCGAACCATGAGGACTCACCAAAGCTCAGAAATATAGAAATCAATGACTTGCCTCAAAACTGAGAAACTTGACAGTCGAACCTTACTTTTGGGGAAATGTAGGCAAGAGTATGCGTTAGTATAAAACAATGTAACAAGTATGATAGGTATGCATAAAAAATTTAAATCATTCAAAATGGGACATTTCATTTCATGACATGCAATTGACCAAGTTAAAACATGATATAAGAGAGTTAGAAAACATAAGTCATAAAACCATGGTCAATGAAAGCTAACATCATTGAAGTCTTTGAACACATATGAAATACTTCTTGAAGTAACCTTAGTTCATTATTAATGTAAGGGATTAGCCTTAACCGACATAGCGACCATGTGACCTATAACATTATCCCCGGTGTCTCCTACACCGAAAAAGGGTTGTCCTACTTACTTGGTAAGGACCATAAATCTGAGCTTAAGTGGATCCACTATCTAATGTCTATCTATACAATCATCCTATGGGGGAACATAGGTAAGGGATAATAAGATTGCTTCTAGAAACTCGACTTCTACTTATGGGACAGATTCCATCTCAATATCCTCTCGGTGCTAAGCATAAATCCCACCGAATAGTCAATTCTTACTTGTTCTTATTATCTATGGAAAGACACGTCAACTTTCCAATCCAAGCTAAGTCATCATCCATGGAAAGGTATATTTTAATAACCAATCCAAGCTAGGTTCAATAGGATAACTCTTGATCTTTGATTCAATTCGGTGAGAAAATCTTTCAATCTTAGAATCCTTTATTATGTGAGAAAACCTTTCACATCTAGCTCTTATGTATATATGAGAAAATCCTTTCAATAACACGTCGTGATCATCATCATTAATACTTTACTTTCAAAGCATCCTTAAATCATTTGCATAGATTTCATAAGAAAATGCATAAATCCATAATTTACCTTTCAATGTTCAAAACCCACTTTCAATCACCAAAACTTAGAACAAAAGGGTTAGATATGGATTCCATCATAAATTCATGTAAAGCTAGCAATACATGCTTAATTTCATAAAACTCTTCCTTCACAATCAAAATCCCATATAATATGATTCATAACTTGAAAACATGGGGATTACATGGGTTCATGGGGAAAATCATCATAAAATCATAGTATTTCATCAATTCATGCATAAGAGATCATAATTAAATCATTTAAATCAACAATGAAAAGAACCTATGATAATTTAAGAAAACCCTAACTCAATTTGGGGAATTTTAACTTTGAAATAGAGGAATTTGGGAAATCCATGAATGGAAGTAATCAATGGATAAAAACTATCATACCTTAAAGCCAAATGCTGATCTTCAATGGAGGAATTGAGAGTTGACTTGAAACCCTAGGGTGAATTCTTCTTCTTCTTCAAGTTTCTAGAGAGAGATATTTTGTAGAGGAGAATTGATCTTCTTTTGTGATTTTGGAAGACTGACTTGAATGGGATAATTTGGGGGTTGAAAACACTTATATAAGGGTCGTAGTGAAGGGAAAATCGACCTAGTATAGGAGTTAATTAATTAGGAAAAAACCTAACTGCCCTTGAAAGATAATTACCAAATGTGACCCACTAGCACTGCCGATGGACCGTGGTCCGGATGACTGACCGTCCTGCACGGCCGTCGATGGTTGTCAGAATGTTTGAAATTGGGGCCTTGGACCACGGAACCCAACAACAGACCATGGTCTGACCAACGGTCCAGTGGTCAGGCCGTGGTTTTGGGCCCTCAGACCACTTTCAGGCAGGCCATCCACAGACCACACCTACGGTTCGTAGTCCTATCCACGGGCCGTGGGTGGCCCTCGTGGTGCCATCTGGAATTTTTTCTGAAGTCAGCAATAATGCCCTATTTCGAATTCGGGGTGTAATAGACTTCCGCTTCGTTTTATAAATCTCTTATGGTTGGAATTTTTCTTTCAATTTTTTTTATATTTCTATTGTCATGTTTGATGTATGCTTAGTAGCTTGTGTAGGGCATCTCAAGGTTTTTTACGCCATGATACACCTAGGGTCTACCTTGAGTCGTGAAAAATATGGTATTCAAAGTACATGGTTTAGAAAGGTCATAGGAAGTCTCATAAGCGACCTTGAATAGAGTCTTGTTCATAAGTGTGTAGCGCGCGACATTTATGAAGGAGAGGCAATAAGATGCTTAGGAAATTGCACTTCGTTCACTACTCTAAAGTTGTGCGATAGAGTTTAACTCTATAATGTCTCTCTCCTAATCCTTATCTATTCCTTTACAGGATATGGCAACTGGAAGGGCATACACTAGAAGGAACGCGGGAGAAAATATGGAACAAGTGACTAATGTGGAGTTTAGGGCTGCTTTTTAATTGTTGGCTCAAGCCATGACGGCTGAAGCCAATAGGGAGGGTGCGGTCTCCGTGAACCCAAAGGTGGATACGACGACAACTAGAGTGAGAGACTTCACTACAATGAATCCTCTAAAGTTTCATAGTTCTAAGGTTGAGAAAGATCATCAAGAGTTCATTGATGAAGTGTATAAGGTGTTGATGATTATTGGAGTGACGTTGGTAGAAAAGGCAGAATTGCTCGCTTACCAACTTAAGGGTGTTGCTCAAGTTTGGTTGAACCAATGGAAGGAAGGGAGGGCAGTTGATGTAGATCCTCTCTATTGTGAAAAGCTTAAGGTTTCCTTCCTTGATAGGTATAGGTTCTTTCCCTTTGAGATGAGGTAGGAAAAGGTGCTTGAATTCATCAACCTTCGTCAAGGAAACATGGGTGTGAAAGAATATGCTTTGAAGTTCACATAATTGTCTAGGTATGCTCCTACTATGGTTGCCGGGGCAAGAATTAGTAAGTATGTTTGTTTTGGGTATGTCCGAGATGGTGGTTAAGAAATGTTGTACCCCTATCCTTATCAATGACATGGACATTTCTCATCTCATGGTTCATGCTCAAAAAATTGAAGAGGAGAAACTTAAGGAAAAATCTAGCGCGGTGAAGAAGGCAAGAACCGATGATGGTAATTTCTCTCACTCAAGGTCCAATGGACATGGTCATTTTAAGTTTTAATAAAGGTTTTTCGGCCAAGGTTCATCTAGTGCTCCTCCTTTGTTCAATAAAGATAGGATGTATAACCCTAAGCCTCAAGGAGGAAACAATAATGAATCTTCATTGCCTACTTGTGGAAAGAGGCATGAGGGTAAATGTCTAGCCCGTTCTAATGCATGATTTTGTTGTGGTAAGGTGGATCACAAGATAAGTGATTGTCCCTAAGTATTTAAGAATGAAGGAGATAATCGTCAAGGGCTCAACCTAATCCTTCGTACGGTTCTAATGGGATTCAGAAGCAAAATAGATTCTATGCACTTCATACTCGTCATGAGAAAAAGAGTTCTCCCGATGTGGTTACTGGTATGTTGAAAGTCTTATAACTTGATGTTATGCTTTACTTGACCCCGGTGCTACCTTGTGTTTGTGATGCCATATGTGGCTATGAGGTTTGATATTCTTCTGGATGTGTTGTTAGATCCTTTTTCCTATCTCTACTCCATTTTGTGATTCTATTATGGCTAAGAGGGTTTATAGAAAGTGTCCCATCCCCTTGTCCCATAGAGTCACTCATGTTGATCTTATAGAGCTTGATATGCTAGATTTTGATGTTATTCTTGGTATGGACTGACTGCATTCATTTTATTCTTCTATTGATTGTAGAACTAGTGTAGTCAAGTTTCAGTTTCCAAATGAGCCCATCCTAGTGTGGAAAAGGTGAAATTCTATGCCTAAGAGTTGGTTTGTTTCTTGTCTTAAAGCTAGAAAAATGATTTCTAAGGGTTGCATATACCATCTTGTTTGGGTTAGGGACATGGATTCCGAAACCCCTACTCTTGAGTTGGTCTCTATAGTTAACGAGTTTCCGGAAGTTTTACCTAATGATTTACCTAGTATTCCTCCTAAAAGGGAAATAGACTTTGGTATTGACCTTCTCTCAGATACGTAACCTATCTCTATTCCTCCTTACCGAATCGCTTTAGAAGAACGTAAAGAATTAAAGGAACAATTGAAATATTTTTTAGATAAGGGTTTCATTCGACCGAGTATATCTCCATGGGGTCCTCTAGTATTGTTTGTTAGAAAGAAAGATTGTTCGCTTCGTGTGTGTATTGACTACCAACGATTGAACAAGGTTACCATTAAGAATAAATACCCTCTCCAAAGGATAGATGACTTGTTTGATCAACTTCAAGGAGCAAGTTACTTCTATAAGATTGACCTTCGATCGGGTTATCACAAATTGAGGGTAAAGGAGGATGACATTCCAAAGATGACTTTTCAAACTTGGTATGGTCATTATGAGTTTTGGGTGATGTTGTTTGGTTTGACTAATTCTACGGTCGCATTTATGGATTCGATTAATAAGGTGGTTAGACAATATCGAGATATGTTTGTGATTGTGTTTATCAATGACATCTTGATCTACTCAAGGAGTCAAGACGAGCATACCGATCTTTTGAGGATTGTGTTGCAAGTCCTCAAGGAACAACAACTCTTTGCAAAGTTTAGCAAATGTGAGTTTTGGCCAAGGTCCGTGGCATTTCTTGGTCATATTGTTTTTGGTGAGGGTATTAAGGTAGATCCTAAGAAGATGGATGCGGTTAAGAGTTGGCCTAGACCTCTATCCCCTTTGGATATTAGAAGTTTCTTGGGTTTTGTCGGTTACTATAGAAGGTTTGTTGAAGGATTTTCTTCAATTGTCTCTCCATTGCCAGCATTGACCCAAACGAAGGCTAAGTTCGTACGGTCGGAAGCATGCGAGAATAGTTTCCATGAATTGAAGGATAGATTTACTTCCTCTTGGGTGTTAACTTTACCAGAAGGGACTGGCGGATTTGTTGTTTATTGTGATGCTTCAAGAATTTGGTTAGGATGTGTCCTTATTCAAAGTAGTAATTTCATTGCCTATGCTTCAAGGCAACTTAAGATTCATGAAAAGAACTATCCTACCCATGATTTGGAACTAGCGGCAGTTGTGTTTGCTCTAAAACTTTGTAGGCATTACTTGTATGGTGTTCCTGTAGATGTCTTTACCGACCACAAGAGTTTGCAATATGTGTTTAAGCAGAAAGATCAAAATCTTTGCCAAAGGAGGTGGCTTGAGTTACTAAATGATATATTATGACATGAGTGTTCTCTATCACCCTGACAAAGAAAATGTCTTGGCGGATGCTCTTTGTCAGTTATCAATGGGTAGTGTTGCTCATATTGAAAATGATAAAAAAAGTTGGTTCGAGATGTTCATAGATTGGCCCGATTGGGTGTTTGGATAGTTGACTTTACCAAAGGTGGTGTTATGGTTCACAATGGTTCAGAATTGTTTTTTGTGGCAGATGTGAAAGCCAAGCAAGGTCTTGATCCGATTTTTGTTCAATTGAAGGAAGTGGTGCTTAAAAAGTCCGTTGAGGCTTTCTCCCAAGGGGGAGATGGTGTGCTTCGCTATCAAGGTCGTTTTTGTGTTCCTAATGTAGATGACTTGAGAGAGCAAATCTTATTAGAAGCCTATAGTTCTCGATATTCCATTCACCTGGGAGCCACTAAGATGTACCGTGAATTGTGGGAGATCTATTGGTGGAATGGGATAAAGAAGGATATTGTGGAATTTATGGCTAAGTGTCCTAATTGTCAACAAGTTAAAGTTGAGCATCAATAGCTGGGAGGTTTATCGCAAGATATTGCATTCCTACTTGGAAGTGGGAAGATTTGAATATGGACTTCATTGTTGGGTTGCCTCGCATCCGACGACAATATGATTCGATTTGGGTTCTAGTATATCAAATGATGAAATTGGCTCATTTCATTCCCGTAAATGTTTCTTATTCAGCGTAAGACTATGCTAAGTTGTACTTGAGGGAAATAGTTAGGTTGCATGGAGTTCCCTTGTCAAATATCTTCGATCGTGGTACCCAATTCACTTCTCTGTTTTGGAAATCTTTCCAAAAGGGTCTTAATACTCTTGTTAAGCTTAGTATGACCTTTCATCCACAAAATGATGGGCAAGCAGAGCGTACTATCCAAACTGTGGAAGATATGTTGGGAGCATGTGTAATCGACTTCAAGGGTAATTTGGATGATAACTTTCCTTTGATTGAGTTTGCATACAATAATAGCTATCATTCAAGTATTGGCATGACTTCATTTGAGACTCTAAATGGTAGGAGGTGTAGATCTCCTATAGGTTGGTTTGAAGTGGGTGAAGTTTATTTGATAGGTCCCAAATTGGTACAAAAATCTATCGAGAAATTTTGGCTTATTAGTGAAAGGTTGAAAACGACTCAAAGTCGACAAAAGTCCTATGCCAATGTTAGAAGAAGAGATCTTGAGTTTGAGGTAAATGATTGGGTCTACTTGAAAAATTCACCCATGAAGGGTGTAATGAGATTTGGTAAGAAAGGGAAGCTTAGTCCCTGCTATGTGGGCCCACATCAAATTTTGAAGCGTGTTGGTAAGGTTGCTTACGAACTTGATTTTCCTAATGACTTGGCATCGGTGCACCCACTCTTTGATGTCTCTTTGTTGAAGAAATGTGTTGGAGATCTAACATCTATAGTTTTCTGAGAAGGTTTGGGAGTTAAAGAGAATCTTTCGTAAGAGGAAGTTTCGGCTGAGATCTTAGACCGACAAGTTATGGAGTAGAGAAACAAAGAAGTTGCTTTTGTAAAAGTTCTTTGGAGGAATCAGTTAGTTTAGGGTGCTACTTGGGAGGCCGAGGCCATTATGATGTCCCGTAATCCTCATCTCTTTAATGATGTCCCTACTCTAGCTTGAGGTATTTAGGTCCTCATGGATTACTCTTTTAGTTTTATGTGTCTTAGCTATTCCCATGATTTCCTCATCTCTACACGTTCATGAGAAAGCTTGATTTTTGAGAAAATAAGTTAACTTGATAGATTTCTACATTTTTAGGTGAATTTTAGTATGAGTTGCATGAAGACTTTTGTAACATCTCTGATTCGAGAAGATGGAAAAATACAGCTTTCCAAAATCTGGTGTTAGAACCAACGAAAGCTACTGATGGACTGTGTGTCAGACCACGGACGATAGGTGGGGTCCCGTGGTTCAGTCCCATACTTAGAAGAATTTCAGGATTGAAACATGAGACCTACATCCGTGGTCCACGGTTCATCGATGGACCCACAGTCCGTAGGTGGGGTTCCGTTGTTGGGGTCCAAGAATCAGTGGTTTCTGATACCACCCATGATTGACAAGTACGGGCCATGGTTGGACCTACGGGACGCAAGTTTGGCAATAGGTGAGGGTCAACAACTATATAGAGGAAAATAGTTGTTGGGTCAACTTCAAACGGTCATAACTTTTAGGACAAAATTATTAGGTGGCCCATAACCTTTCGAATTAAAGATAATTGAATCCTCTTTCCAACGCCACCGAGTTTGCTAAAATCCAAGCTCAGAGTGAATAGTTATGCTCGTTTTAGTGAAGCCCTGTCGGGCAAACCAAGAACCACGACCCCAGTCGACGGCCAATAGTCCAAACGATGGTCTGTCACTCCCACCATGGATGGCCTTCAACTTTTAAGTCAGGGTCATTTTGGTCTTTTCCCTATGCGTTAGGGCACTTAAACTACGTCGTTTGATGCTTAAACTATGTCGTTTTACTCAGCCTAAGCCTAATAACCTAGTCAGACATACCCAAAACCCTCATTCTCCAAAAATCATCCAAATTAAAATGAAAAGAAGAGAAATAGGTGCTAGTTCCTTTCAAGAACAAGAAACAGTGTTCTTCATGTTTCAGCTCCAAAATCCAAAGGTTTTCTCCGTAGATTTCTTCACCAAGTATGTGGAATTTCACTAGTGGGTTCCTTTCATCCACTAGGTCCCTAGAATTCAGTTAGTTCCTTGATTCTACATAACTTGTCTAGACCTAGGGTTTCTAAAAGCTTGGGAAATTGTTGTGATTTCAGCTACTATAGTATCCATAATCTGAAGAACATATTCTCTTGAAAATGTTGCAGCATTCCTCGTATGAAAACTTAGAACCCTAGTTTGTGTAAATTCTCTTAGTTCATGATTTATACTTGCTAGGTCAGGTAAACAGAAAATCATGCTTCAGATTTAGAATGTCACATTCTCAGTATGTAAATGTTACATTCTTAGTTAGCATGTCAATAATTTGAGCTATTCAGTATTTCAGTTACATTTTAGTCATATACATATACAGTTGGGAGTAGACCTAGCCCTAAGCTGGAGTAGGATTTAACGTACCCTTAAGGTCCTAGAACTACGTGCCAACATAGGTTCAGAAGTCCCCTCTATTTGACATCAGTTTTGGTGATCACGCCACATTTATGCTTTTATACCCCTGACAAGGAATATTGGGTCCTCTCGATGGGGCTTATACATTAGACAATCATGCCTTTATACCCATGGCAAGGTATATTGGGTTCTCTTGATGGGGCATATACATTCGTCTCTACGTTTAGCTCACGTGGTTTATGTCGGTTAATAGTATCTCCCATAGTCAAACTCTTAGTGCATTGACAAGGTTTTCAGTATTTACTTCAGTTTACAATTTAGCATGTTATCTTCATGATTAGTACTTGGTCATTGCATTTAGTTTATCTTTCAGTTATACTTCAGTACATACTTATATCCTTGTTGAGATTATATCATTGCTTAGTTCGTATGTTCAGCCTACATAATTTAGTCAACTGAGTTCCATATCCTGCATGCTCAGTATATTCCAAGTACTGACAGATACTTTGCTTTACATCCTTTCATGATGTAGGTTCAGGTAATCAACATCTAAATCACGCATAAATCGATTTTCGGTCCGCATTCGACAGCTTCAGTGGTGAGTCCTCATATTCCGAGGACAATAGACATGCTTTAATTTTAGTCTTTAATTTCAGTTGTCAGTTTTGTTAGAGTTAGCTGAGGGCATATCCCAACAACTCAACTCATTTAGAGGCTTTTACAAACATATTAGTAGATTCAGCTTGAGTTGTTAAGTGGTTGTTTCAGTTATCACTAAACTTTTAGTATGTTTCATATATTCAGACTAGTTGGGTTTTTCCCCATTTTCACATATCCACTATTTTTAGCTTCCACATAGTACATGTTTTACTTAGTCATTTTCAGTATGCTTGATATATGCCAGACTCAGAGTTAACTTGGGGTCACTCGTGATTTTAGGTCCCGCGTTACATAAAGGGGGTAGCCTCAGTGCGTGAGAACTTCATGATATGATGTTTTGAACATGCTTTAGCTTGGAGTTGATGTTTCCTCCTAGGATTTGTGCATTTATGTAATTGAATTCATGTTGGGATGTTAGGTTAAGTTCCTACCCTCCTTATGATGTCTTGAATCTTATTCGAGGACGAATGTTCCCAAGGCAGAGAAAATGTAACACCTCAGATTCGAAAATATAGGAAATTGCAACCTTTCCAAGATTTGGGGCCAGTACCAACAGAGCCACCAAAGGCCCATGGATTGATACATCGTCTATAGGTAGCTTTGTGGATGGCCAATATAATATTTTGGAAAATGTCAAGTTCCAGTACTTTGTGATGGTTCACCAGGACGGTTCGTTGTCCTATCTATGAGTCGTAGGTAGGTCTCGTAGGTGAGTCCCAGACTTAGAGAAATTTTAGAGTCAAAAGATGAGACTCACGATCAAGATGTACGGTCCGTAGGTGGACTCACAGACAGTACATGGGTCCGTCGTTGGGAGTCCAAAATTCATGGTTTTTGAACTTACACACTGTAACACCCCAAAAAATTCCTAAGTTAAGACTCAAATTATTCTTCATTTACTTGTAGGGTCATATCTGGTGATTCTTATATTTCCCATTTATGTAAAGGTAAATTCTTTAGTGTGAGACTGATGATATCAATTAAGGTTGCTAGAATCTCCTAGCACAAAGTAAACACTACTAAAAAACTGCTAAAAAACGACGGACAAAAAAGCGACGGACGGCGTCGCTCCAAAAAGTGACGCCATTTGCCACACTGTCCATCGCTTTTTAATAAAAGTAATTATTTTTAAAATTATTTTAGCAAAAGCGATGAACGACATCTCTTAGTCCATCGTTTTTTTCGCAGATATTTGCGCCAAATATATATATATATATATATATATATAAAATTAATAATTATTTATTTAATATATATAGCGACGCCGTCCGTCGCTTTTATTAAAATAATTATATATACATTAAAAATTAACCACGCTGTCCGTCGCTTTTAATTTGTTAATTATTTTTTTATTATAGCGAGGGACGACATGTTGATGTCCGTCGCTTCTTGGTCAAAAATATATGGTCAACACTTTAAAAAAGCGACAGACAGTGTCGTTTAGTCCTTCGCTTTTTGGTCAAAATGTAGGTCCAACATTGTTAAAAAAGCGACGGACAAAGAGACGTTGTCCATCACTTTTCGTTTAATTATGTTACAACAGTGACGGGTTTACCCCCAAATTTCCCATCTCTCTTTCTCTCTTTTCTCTCTCTTCTCTCCCTTTTCTCTAAGAAATGCAGCCCTCCACACCATCGCCTGACGCCGCCACCACCGTCCGTTGCCGCCACCATCTTTCTTTCCCCGTCGCCGGCCAACCCAATCTGCCACCACCCAAAAGAATTCCCCAACTGCCCCTCCTTCTTGTTATAAGGTTAGGGTTTAATTTTAGTTTTTTTTTTATAATTCTAGTAATTATATTTGATTTCTTAGTTTGTTGAATTGTGTTATTCAATTTTTAATTTTGTACATTTGATTATTATTAGTTAGGGAGAGAATTGAGGATTTTAGATTTTAGGGTTAGTTTTCTTTTAAAATGGGGATTTTTAAATATGATTATAAATTAAGTATCAGAAGTTAGAACTAACAAATAATTAGAAGTTAGAAGTTAGATTAGTTTAACATTGATAGATTTGCCATTGTATTTGTGCTTATGTATTATAATGTTGTTGAAAATTAGGTATATTGAATTATATTCTTGAACTTAGAAATTCTTGAACTTGAAAATTGTTGAACTTATTAGAAATTCTAGATATTAGATATGAACTTTTATTTTTGTAGGATTTTAGAGCTTTAATTAGGTTGTGAACTTTAGAAATCTTGAATTATTGTAGGATTTTCAAACTTTAAGTTGTGAACTTTAGAGAACTTTAATTTTTGTAGTTTTTTAGAACTTTAGGTTGTGAAACGTTAGAAATCTTGAAGTATTGTTAATTTGAAGTTAGAAGTTAGTAATTGATGAAGTTTGAATGTCATAAATATATTGGATGAATGTTTGAATGTGATGATATATATGAGGTTTTTTTTTTGAATGAGAACTTGAATATATATATATATATATATATATGACTAATTTTATAGATTAGAGATATGAACTTGAATTAATTAGAATTAACTTGAACTTGAATTTGGAACTTAGTTTGAATGTATAACTAAGTTTAGAAATTAGATATGAACTTGAATTTGGAACTTGAACTTATTAAAACTTGAATATATATATAACTAATTCTTGGATTTGAAGTTTACATATAACTAATTTTAGAACTTTGATATGAACTTGAACTTGAATATAACCAATTCTTGGAATAGAAATTTATATATAACTAAGTTTAGAAATTAGATATTAATTATCTTGAATTTAGAACTTGAACTAATTGAACTTAATTATAATTTGAATATAACTAATTATTGGATTTGAACTTTATATATAACTAATAACTTTTATATGAACTTGAATTTAGAACTTCAACTTGAATATAACTAATTCTTGATGGCCTTAATTAATTAGAACTTTGGACTTAATTTATAATAACTTGGACTTAATTAGAATTAATATAATTAATTAAACTTCGTTAAAATTTATGAATTAATTAAGTTTGAACTTTGTAGATCTTGAAATGTAGTATTTATGAACTAATTAATTAGATATATAAGTAATAATAAATTTACTTATTAAGTAATTATAAATATATATTAACAATATGAATTAGTTTAATGTAGTTAAATTTTTATTAAATTTAATTTATAATATAATTGAATATCTATATTTTTGTAGATGGATCATCGTTTGTGGATGTATAATATGCATTATCAAACTGGTGCTGGTTTCAAAACCTGAGTTTATTGACGGCATTAGAGATTTTATTGAACATACAATGATACTTGACATTTTCAAAAATAATGGATTGGTTAGGTGTCCTTGTAGTGCATGTAGGTGCTTAAATGTTTTTGAACCAGATACAATTATGGTCCATTTGTACCGTAATGGATTTAAGCCTAGATATTTTAGATTGATTGATTGTGGAGAAAGAGATGGATTTAATGGTATATTTTATAATTCGATTCCTGTGAATTAATATAATATGCTTGCACCATATGGCCAAATTAGGGTTGAGCATGATGATAGGGTTGAACATGATAGGGTTCATGAAATGATCAATGATTCTTTCGGGGTTCAAGGTGGGATGGAACCCGAAAAATATTTTGATGAAGCTCCTAATGAACAAGCAAGACTCTTCAATGATCAATTAGAAGAGTCTAGTCGTCCACTATGTGAAGGGCATCCTCATTCTGCCTTGTCAGTTGTGGTTAGATTAATGAATATTAAATTAGATTGGAATTTTCCTAATGCAGCTATGGACTCAATGGTTGATCTTTTGGGTGAACTAGTTAATCCGGAGTTTAACATACCTAAGAACTTCTATTAGGTTTGCGTTTGGTTTTCAAGCTAGGATTGATGTATGATAGAATTCATTGTTGTGTTAATGGCTGCATGTTATTTTACAAGACTGATAGTGAATTAGAAAATTGCAAGTTTTGTGGACATGCTCATTATAAGAGGACTCCGGCTGGAAAGATGGTCCCAGTTAATGCGATGGATTATCTACCTCTTATTCCAAGGTTAAAGATGTTGTATGCATCGATGAGGTCTGCCCCACATATGAGATGGCATCGTGAATATAGAAGGTCGCCGGGTGTCTTGTCTCATCAATCTGATGGCGAAGCATGGAAGACTTTTGATAATGTATATCTTGATTTTGCTAGTGAACCAAGAAATGTTAGATTAGGGTTGTGTGCAGATGGCTTCACACCATTCTCTAATGCTGCTTCGCCTTATTCATGCTGGCCGGTATTTCTTACTCCGTATAATCTTCCTCCTGAAATGTTCATGAGCAGTCCCTACATCTTTCTAAGTTGTGTTCTTCCTCCTTCTACGACATAATCTTGAGGTGATGCACATTGAAAAAAATTATTTTGACAATTTATTTAACACAGTGATGGATGTTAAGGGTAAGACAAAAGACAATCCAAAAGCTATAATGGACATAAAAAATATTGTAAGAGAAAAGAGTTATGGCTGTAGAAATTACAAAATGGTAAAATAGTTAAGCCCAAACCCAGCTTTTCATTCACATTAGATGATAAACGTGAAATTTGTGAGTGGGTTAAAAATTTGAGGATGCCGGAGGGCTATGCTTCGAATTTAAGAAAATGGGAAGATATGAATGAAGCAAAATTTATAGGTATGAAAAGTCATGATTGACATGTGTTCATAGAAACTTTAATTCCTATCGCTTTTAGCCATCTACCCGAAAAGATATGGAAACCAATCACAAAGATAAGTCTTTTTTTTCAAAGATTTGTGTTCTGGAAAGTTGTTGGAGAGTAGTTTAGAAAGGATGGAGGAAAATATTCTTGTTATTACTACTAAGTTGGAGAAGATATTTCCATGTGGTTTCTTTGATGAGATGAAGCATCTTCCGATTCACATTGTACAAGAGGCCCGCCTCGGAGGTCCAGTTCAAACAAGATAGATGTATCCATATGAAATATTCATTACGTTATATATATTCACCAAGTCTTTTATTAACACACACACACATATATATATATACACACACACATATATACATGTAGAAAAATTAGCAGATCCAAGCAAACAATTAAGGAAAGGGGAAAGACCGAAGGATCAGTTGTTCAAGGTCATATTGGGATAGAAACTGGTGATTTTTATTCTTATTACTTTGGTGATGATGTATCATGTAGGATAAACAGGCCCAATCGCAATGATGAACGCGATATTGATCCCTTATTTCCACCGATATCAATTTTTAATTAAAATGGTTGAGGATCTAAAAAGCGTAGAAAACGAGACGTCACTAATATGTAAATGCAATCAACTGTGACACATATTTTGCTTAATTGTCTAGTGATTCAACAATATCTCAAGTAAGTGTTAAAGATATGTTATCAAATTACATACTAATACGTGTTCATTAACTAATGAAATACTTGAATGTAAAATGATCAGCTTGTTCGTAAACACATGGGGTAATGAAGCCATCTATAAAAAAAATTCCAAATGGCTAACAAACTATGTAAGTGTGCAAGCTTAAATTGAATCACTAAGTATTTAATAATATATTCATGTTATACGAAATTATATTACTTGAAATAACAATCAGGTAGGTTTATGATGAATACTCAAGTGTCCAACATTTGCAATTAGTGAAAGAAGTAGCACTTGGACCTGAATCTCAAGTACTGACAATGAATAAGTATTGTGTCAATGGTTTTCAGTTTCAAACTGAAGAAGTTTCTAGGAACAAGAAAACAAATAATAGCGGTGTCTACATACAAGGTGATGTTGATGGTATTGGCCAAACTATTGAATATTATAGTGTCATTTATGAGATTATTGAAGTGAGGTATTCAGGTTGGCCTAAGAAGAAGATTGTATTGTTTCGGTGTGAGTGGTTTGACCCATCACATAGAGGCACAAAGGTGGACCATCAACATAATATAATTGAAGTTAAGCACACCAGAAAATACATAAGTTATGATCCTTTTATTATTGCACAAAATGATAAACAAGTGTATTACGCTCCATATCCATTGCGTAGAGACAAAGTTGATTGGTGGGTTGTTATAAAAACTAAGCATGTGGGAAGAATTGAAATTGACAATGTCTTAGATGTGGCGTATCAAAATGATGTTGCAATTGTTCATCAACAAGTTGATGTTGAATTTGAGACCACACTACAACATCCTCATAACATATTAGAAGATGTATCTGATGATGAGATAATGAATGTTGAGGAAGAAATATCAGAGAATGAGGAAAATGAATCATTTGATGACAAAGAATGGGATGATAATGAAAATGAAACAACTGAGGAGGAAGAATGGGAGAATGATGGAATTGAAACAACCGAGGACGAATAGTAGTAGAATGAAAGCTAGCATATATGTAAGTTAATTTATTTTGCTAATTTTATTGAATTTATGATTTTTATATATTATACATGTAAATTTGCATACAGATGTCATCAGGCGATGACGATGATAGACATCGCAAGCATCTTGGAGTTATCCACACTAATAGGGCTAAAAAGAAGAAGTTCAGGAGACTCATATCCTGAGGATATTCCAGGATCTATTTCTTCTACACTAGAGCGTATCAGTCATGATACTCATTTTTGTTGTTTCGTTTGGTACGGAGGATCCCTGGGCATATTATCCTAACTATCGTCGACTAGTAGGTGCTTCCTCTAATTCACAGGCATTGCCTCCACGACGTTATGAGGACCTACCTTTACGGGCTATATGTTGACCACGACCCTTATCTGCAGGTAGGATATCATATGGTACTCTATCTCCCACACGTACATCTCCTCAGTTATCTACCATGAGGATTGGAGATTGTAGTAGCGAGCATCATATACTATGGCCGGTACACCTCCATTGAATCAACATTTTGTGCATCATGGTGTATCACCTTCATCTACAACTACACTGAGTGCTACACCAGATGATGAGTTCCTGCTCTAGCTCGTGGCCAGAAGGACAGACTTGGCAGAGTCATGATGAGACGGATGGATAATCGTGAGTTTGTTTTGTTATCTATTTGTTAGTTTATTTTATTTATTTCTTATACTTTAATATATTATTCATGAACTAACATATTTATTATGTGTTTTGCAGGTGGCATCCTGCAAAGAATGCTACCCGGGCTTTAAAAGACTGTGTTAGAAGACTTTATACACAGGCTTTCACTCTTGGAGCGAGATTCCAAACAGTATACGCCAGGCAATGTTTAATGAATTTAAGGTATATATGTTTTAGTTAAGTTTGATAATTTTAGTATACTTTACTTTTTTTTACAACCGATCTAATTAACGCTATTTAACTTTTTTCCAGACTATGTGTACTTGGGAGTCGAGGTACAATTTGGTCATTGTGACCACATTTGTGAGGAGGGCATCCGTGAGACTGTCTAGCTGGCTAAAGAAAGTTTGGGATACTGATCAACGCTTGGGTTGGATGTTGTCTCATGTTTTTGATGAATTACGTCAGTATTGGAACACAGATAAGTTTAAGGTAATGTCCGAACAAGCCAAATAGGATAGAGGCAGTCTTCAGGGTGGCTCGTTGCACATCGAAGGTGCAAAGACCGTTGGAATAATTACAAGAGAGAAGATAAGTTCTAATTCAAACTTTTAAATAAATAATTAGTTGATTCATATATATTGTTATAGATTTTAGTTTTTATTTATAGGAAAAAGGATTGGGGCGCACTCCCATTGGACCGGAGATTTTCAAGAAGACTTATGTGAAAAAGAAAGAAAATGAGTCGGATCTCGATGTGTGGGTGGAGGAAAGGGTCGAACGAACTTTTGTAAGTTATTTAATATGAATAATATATATTAATAGTGAATATATTTATGATATGTATATATATTGATGTCAATTTTTATATTTAATATGCAGAATGAGTTTCATCAGTATGTCGCTGAGAATCTAGATAGTTTGGTCCAAATGGCACTAAACTTGTCACGACCCAAGCCTAGGGCCTAGACGTGACATGGCGAATGAGAAACCAAAAGGAACCCCAAACAAACCTCTCAAACTTGTCATCACACTTCATCGGTCGCGGAAGTACATTCAACATTAATTAACGGGAAATAGGGGCTAAGGGCAAACCATTTCAAAATGACATCATAGAACAAGAGTCAAGCTCATTTACAAAATACTTGTCGAACGCACACCTCTACATACATATATAGGACGGGGGCCATGACATACTACCGGCTCCCCTCATAGTCAAAATACAATTGCAAGCTAAAGTCTCAAAACATAGGAGTAGGAAACATAACATAGCCCTCGAATCATTGAGGACTCACCAACAAACTCGGATAAGCACCGTACTAGCCACGTGAATGGAGAGAAGGATCAAGAGTAGCTCCGGTCCCTACATGGTGACATCATGTAGGCAAAATATGCGTTAGTACTTGGAATGTACTAAGTATGCGGGGTGCAACACAACAATAGACAAGGACACAATCGAAATACAAGAAATAGTTTCATAGGCATTATGAATAACAATATGAGGATGCATGATCAAAGTGAAGTCAAAACATGTTTAAGTAAATCTATACTAATAGTAGATATCATATGTGTATGCATGATCCAACCA
The DNA here is from genome assembly GCA_036553675.1 of Solanum okadae. Taxonomy (NCBI): domain Eukaryota; kingdom Viridiplantae; phylum Streptophyta; class Magnoliopsida; order Solanales; family Solanaceae; genus Solanum; species Solanum okadae. Next base: position 15,952,909 of record CM071687.1, on the reverse strand, counting down.
ATCTATAACCCCAACTTAGGATGGGGGATGCCGTTCACACCCGGACACCCTGGTGGCAAGGTATAAACCCCTCACATGGTTGATGTTGGTCACACCCCAAGCATCCTAGGTGGTGAGATATAAACCTCTCACATGGTTGTCCGGTTCTTTTCCCCCGGACCGGGCATGGTCATGCAACACTTTATATAGGAAATTCCCATTAGGCTCTAATGCAATCTCACGTATGGAATGAACATATACACAAGCTTAGTTTGTCATCAACACATCTCTGGATTGCCATACATCTCATAACTCAAGCTTTAAAGCATCGATTCATCAATTCTCCATAGTTGGACATTTTGTCAAACACCTTGAAGGCATGTAATGGAATCAAAGAGCATGGAAAATAGGGTAGTAATTATGCAGCCAAGCCAGTGAACAACCTACAACAACACATTTTAACACCCACAATACCACATGAAAATCTCCACATCCATTCCAAATTTAGATTCAACTTCTAGAGTCACAACATGCTCAAAACAATCACTTTTCATGTTTAAAATTCAATGTGCAGGAAATTATTACAAAGAACAAGACTAACTTATGAATCTTAACTTAAACCATGAATTAGTGAGTAGAATAGAGTCTAGGCACTATGGGTGGAATGACCCATGAGTTCAACACCACATACCTTGAGTTCTTATGAAGGTCTTGAGAGTGTCTTCAATGGAAGCTTGGAACTTGGAGCAAGAGTCTCTTCAATCTTGAGGAAGGTTTTGGATTAGGGTTCTTGAAGGAACTTGAGAGAAAATGTGTCTAAGTATGGGAGAGGTGTTTTGGGAAATGTTTTAGAGATGGGAATTGAACTAATGGTATATAGGAAATAACATATGCCCTTTGGAAAAATGGTCCAACACTTAGAAAAAAAAATGAGGCGGGTGAACAGTAATAACGCTCACTGGAAATTGCATTTCCTGCCGGACAGATTTTACGAAAATGGGCATAACTTCTTCGTCCGAACTCCGAATCAGGTGAAACTAAGTGCGTTAGGTAGCTAACTCAAAGGGATTTCCATGGATATGTTATGGGCCACCCAATTATTTGTGTGCTAGGAGATATGACCCTCCAAAGTAGACCCTCGAAAAAGGCTTCACTTGGAAATTTCGGATTTTGATACGGTTACTCTAAAATTTGGGTTAGACCCATTTCCCACTCAATTTGACCCCCTAAACAAGATTATAAAGTCGGATTTTCGAAAAACAAAATGGATTTTTTCTAGATATAGCTAAACAAGTTTCCGATAACTTCCGAAGCACATTTTTAAGAACTTTTTGGGTCATTTCAAAACTGTCCACCCAAATTTGGACAGAAAAGGTGGTAAGGGGAAACACAAGAGTAGAGTCTATGGTCTAGGATCTCGAAGTGATGTAAGACGATAGCTTACAAGGTATTGGATCGTCACGTCAAGCCGAGGCACTTGACGGTGTTCAGATTGCTGCTATGTCGGCTCAAATAGCACAACTTACATTGGCACTAGCAGAGTAGGAGCAGAGAAGAGTAGCTGAAAAACAAAGCATGAGAGCGACCATTCAGGGAATCAAAGAACAAGTGTTGAACCTCGCTCGTTGACCTACTACATCTTCTCCTGCCGAGGACACCGACGACGATAATGATGAGGATGATATTTTGTAGATCACACTCCTTAGTTTAGGTCTCTTTTATGAACTTTTTAAAATTTTGAAACGAATTTTGAAAGACTTTATAAGTCTTTAAATTCTAATTTAGATACTTTTGAATGTTAATTTAAGTTTTTTGTTTTATGTAGCTCCTTTATAATGTTGTGTGTTTGATTGGGCTGAATTGAATTGCATTTGTAGTAGAAACTGCCAGATTCTGTTGTCAAAAAAATTGCAGAAACAGCAACGGACATGGTGGTTTGTCCTTCGCTTTTCTGGGTTTTATTTTTTAAAAATACCCAGAAAAGCGATGGACAATGTCCTTTAGTTCGTTACTTTTCTGGATTTTTCAAATAAATAATTTCCAGAAAAGCGACCGACAGGGTCCTTTAGTTCGTGGCTTTTTTGTGATTTTCAAAATTTAAGTTTCTAGAAATGCGACGGACTGCGTCGCTTTTTGGAAATTAAAAAAATGAAAATTTTTAAAAAGCGACGGAGTCCGTTGCTTTTGTTTAAAAAAATTCCAGAAAAAAAACAAAAAGCGATGCAGTCCGTCGCTTTTTGTAAAGCGTCAAGCCAAAAAGCGACGAACATGATTGCGTCACTTTTCCGTCGATTTTAAGCAAAAAAGCGACGTAGTTCGTCGCTTTTGGCCGTCGTTTTTTGGTATGTTTTTAGTAGTGAGAGTTGAAAGTTTCCTTATCAATAAATTCTACTTGGGTCAACTTCAAATGACCATATCCCTTATATATAAAGAGTTACGTGGGCCATAACCTATCAAATTAAAGGTATTTGAATCTACTTTCAAACGCCACCGATTTCGCGGCCATCCAATTTCTTAGTAAGAAGTTATAAACATTTTCGTAACTGATGTACTGCGGTTTTGTTTTAACCGCGGGAAAATTCTAAATAATGTAATTTTCTTCTCCTTGTACCACTAGGGAAACCTTAAAAGCGGATTTCTTAACTCCTATAAAGCCCTAAACAATCTTATTTCCATTTTTTTTATCCATCCTTCTCTTCTCTCTCAAACCTAAGGCAAAACCACAAGGAAAAATCAACATAGAAGACTCCATTCAAGATTCTTTTTATCTTTTTCAAGATTCTTCTTCAAGGTAAGTTTTTCTTCAAGAATTCCATTCTTTCCAACTCAAATTCCTCCATACAATTATGAATCACTAATGAAAATCATAATTCTTGTCCATAGAGATTTCAAGAAAGTAATTCAAGAATCTCAAGAAAGATGTTCTTGATTGTTCTCTTTCAAGCTAGGGTTTCGAGGCTTCTAATCAAGTTCTTCTTCAAGATTCTTCAAGAACCATTTTCTTCCAGGTACGTAAGGCTATCATAGTGTTGGAATAGTTCCAGATCGGTAAAAGAGTAATCTAGGATTCTTTCCCTAGATTTGAGTATTCTTGAGATAAGTTGATTTTGAGTTCTTGAGTTCATGTTTCTTTTAAATATTCGATTCCTAATTATTGAGTTTCTATATTGTTATTGAGATCCTTGAGTTGATTTGTTTATGTCTATTTTAGCATGAAGCCTATTTTGAGTTATAAATCTTGAGAAGCTCTTTAAAGTCAACACTTGAGTTTTAAATTGAGTTTTTGAAAAAGTTAAGACGAGTTTTGAGAAAGAGTTTCTAAATTATGATTAGTATGACAATCGAGTATGACATCAATGTGTAAGCAGTATAGTATCTAGTTATGTCATCAATGTTTAAGCAGTATGGTATCTAGTATGCCATCAATGTTTAAGTAGTATGGTATCTAGATATACTGTCAATGTTTATGCAGTATGACTTCACGAGTCATTAATGATCATATCACAATATGAATTTGATATATTTTTTAGAAAGTGTTTTAAAGTATGAATAGAGCAAGAGTATAAGGGAACTAAGTATTCCCAAATGTATCAGTTTTTACATTGATAAAAGAGAAACTTTGATTTCTATATGAGTTATGAGTTTAAAAGACATTTCAAGAGCAGTTACCTCTTTTAAGAGGATAGTTTTGAGCAATTATCTCAAACAAGAGGAAGAGTTATGTTTTTAAACATATGAGCATGCGTTATATATATTATTGGGACTAGTATTGACCACCGATATGGGGAAGAGTTCAGACAACTCACAGCCCCTATAAACCATGTATGCCAACGGGTAATGGATCATACTTTTTAGATGATTCCTTATTGCTTTTTAAGCATAACTTAGTTAATCTACTTAGTTCAGGAGTCCTATATCCTAGCAAGGTAGAGGACAGTTCTGGTAGCGTGGGCGAGACGCTGTATCATCACGTAGCTCATAGTGATGGTTGTCGGTTAGAGAATCTCCGAATAGAGTTAAAGTGTATTTTTATATATCACTTATTATGTTGAGTTCAGAGTTCAGAAAGTATTTTGTAAAGCTTTAAATGATTTAACTCCTTTATTTCAATTTTTTTGTTATTCAACTATATTAAATGTACTGATGTCATTCGACTTGCATCTTTTAATGATGTAAATACAGGTTCTTAGGATTCTCAACAAGAGTCCGTTGAGATCACTTCAGTTGCTCATTAGCTTTTGAGTAAGACAATTCCTTACTTTTGGAGGACTTCAGCTTAGAGTAGTTGTGGGTCTTGTCCCAACACTCGTCTATATATAGTAGAGGCTTCAAAGATAGACAGTTTTAGAGATTCTTTTAGTTTCAGAAATTTTATTTAAAACTTATGTTTCATACTCAGTATATCCAGTTTAGTTTTGAGATTCAGTAAATTGTTTTTAAACACTTCTTCCAATTTGATTCTTATGTATGCTTGAGTTAGTCTTCCGCTTGTAGTCATCCAGGATGAGGGTTCGCTTGTGTAACGACCCTAAAAACGAACTAGTGAACTAGAGCCTAACGTGTGTGCGCTTGAGTTTAGTGTGAGTGTGTCTTGAGTTTTGAAGTGGTTTAATGTTGTCCCGAGCCATTGTTGAGGGGTTTAGGGGTCAAACGTCAAGGTACGACTCCCCAAGGACCACCCTAGGGGTCCTTGAGGAGGACCCTAAGTCTAACCCCCAAGGCTGCCTCAAAACAGAAAGTTGGCCAAAGTTTGGTGACCTACGGAAGGGGTCTACGCCCCGTAGGTCCATCCACGCCCCGTGGATGGCCTCTGTAGGTCAAGGACTGCCAAAGAAGGCTACAACCATGAACCATGGAGGGTACAGTATGGTCCGTGACCCCATCCACAGTCCGTGGATGGGGTCTCGTGAATGGCCACAGTTTTCTGCCCAAGTCGGCCAAGCCAAAGGTGGTTTGGTAAATTCCTCCCTTGGCTAGTTAAATGTTTGGACGGTTATTTTGGGTTTATTAACAAATTTTAAGAGTATTAAAAGTGTTAAAATCTATTTTAGATTTCATTATTCAAATTCCCCAAATCAAAACCCTCCCCTCCTAAAGTCTTCTCTCTAGAAACTCCATTGGAGATCAAGGTCAAGTTCAAGCTAGGGTTGGGGATTTCAAGGTGTTTCTTCTTCAATTTTCATGGGGAATCAATAGCAAGGTATGGTAGTCTTGATCCTTGTCTAATTTTCCATTCAAGGAGCCAATTCAAAGGAGATTTCAAATCATGAAAATCTAGGTTTTCACTCAAAATCATGGGTTCTTTCATCAAACATTTTCAAATGGTTTCTAATGACAAATTATGATTTTATTTATGTTTATTTGATGATTTAAGATGAAAATACTCCCTGAACCCATGATTTCTCTCAATTCCTAAACTATGCCTTTTGAAGTGGGTTTGTTGATCATGAATGAATGTTGATGGATTATACCTAAATTGATTTAGATTGTTGAATTGATTCACTATTCATGCCAAATTGTATTAGTTAAAGGTTTGTTGGTGACTTATGATCATGGCCTTGAAAGGGCAAGTGATGACCTAATTTCATGTTGAGTTAGAATTATGCTTGAGCTATTGATCCACTTGAAAAGTAGAGGTGTTTACTTATTATGTACATTGTGATCATGGCCTTGAAGGCATAGTGTGAGTAATTGAAGTATTATCATGATGTTGTATATATGAATGTGATGTAAAGCATGTGTGTGATCTAAAGGAATGAAATATGATCATGTTTAGAAGCTAATTGTGTTAGGATTGAAAATTATCTCTCTATTAACACTTGTGAAAGATGGTGACAATGTGAAAGGCTATTCTCACATAAACAAACACTTGAATGATGAATGAATGAAGTTCAATGATAATGTTAATGAATGTTGAGTCTATTGAAAGGCTATTCTCAATGGTACTCTAATGAATGTTAATGACTTGTTGTGAAAGGATTTTCTCACAAGAAGGGGGTTCTTAGGTGAAAGACTATTCTCATCTTTGAATCTATGAGCTTTCCAATGAATGAATGTTGGGTTCGGATGGATGCCCTCACGTGAGTTGAGGCGGGGTATCTAGTAGCAATCCATATATCCCATTTTAATGAATGTTGGGTTTGAGATGGATGCCCTCACGTGAGTTGAGGTGAGGTATCTAGTAACAATCTCTTATCCCATAATGAACAAATGTAATGAATGTCAGGTACTCCATGGGGAATAATGCCAAGCACCAAATGGATTTCAAATGAGATGGATGCCCTCACGTGAGTTGAGGTGGGGTTTCTAGTAGCAATCTCTTGAGATGGATGCCCTCACGTGATTTGAGGCAGGGTATCTAGTAGCAATCTTCCTATTCCATAAATATGTGCCCACATAGGTCTAGCTAGTGGATCCACTTAAGCTAAAGAACAATGGTCCTACCTTAGGCAAGTAGGAATCCCTTATCCGGTGAGGGTGACACTGGGATTCCATGAATTGCTCACATGGTCTATGTCGGTTAAGGCTTACCCCCACAAAGAATGTGAATGAACTATGGTGTCTTAAGAATGCACTACTTAGTGTGGGTGGTGGTATGGGATGCCATCTATGCATTACACAAGTAGGCTTTGAGAGAGGTTGTGGTGTGTTCCTTTATAATGTTAAATAAAATGAATGGGCTCTTATGATGATGCTAATAAAGAAGGTTGATTTAATGTCTAATGAATGAAGGTGCTCTTAATGTAATGAAGTTAATGAAGAATGTTGACTTATATGTTTAATGTGAAGATGCATACTATACTTGGATGGTATTATGAGTTACTTCCTTGTTATGACTTGTTGAGTATGAATGTTCCTTTTCTATGATGACTTCAAAGGAATACTTAGTGTGAGTAGTAGTATGGGATGGTACTTGTACATTGCACATGTATGACTTAGAGTGGTCTTAGATGTTGGTTTTAATGTGATGATGTGACTTATGAAATGTTTATGTCTCTTATATGCTTTATTGTGTAAAGGTGGAAATGTTGAATGGTAAGTTCACTCTTTGTGACCTTAAGGTGGTACTTTGGTGTGGATGGTGGTATGGGACGCTATCCATACATTGCACAAGGTATAGCTTGAAGGTTACTTGAGGTGAAGGCTTAAGGTGAAGGTAAAGGTTCATATGTTGATTTTGTTCTAACGTGGTTTAAATGACTTGTATGTTGGTTGTGGTTGAATATTATGCCTCTTATGTTTATGTTCATGAAGGTTTTTATCAAAATGGCATATATCATGACTTCCAAAGAAAATGTCCTTTTAAGCATGTTTTTGCATGGCTTCCATACTTAGTACATCTAATGTGCTAACCCATATTTCTTCTCCCTTTTTACCAAAGTGTAGGGTTTGGAGATATTGGTGTTCTATGCTTGAGGAGTAGGTTTCTAAGGTGCTTGAAGATGAAGACTTGGTGAGTCCTCATAGTTTCGAGGACAAAACCCATTGTGTTCCTTTATGTCTTTTAGTTTTGTTAAAACTTTTTTAAGGGCTAAGTCCCAATGTTATAATCAAAGTATTAGATGGTTTGAGACATAGTGTACAATGTCTAGAAAGTCTTCCACTTGCTTTTTAATGAAAATGTTTTCGATTGTAAAGAAAAGTTTTAAGTTCTTCTCTATTTTTCTATGTTCTTATGTTCAAGAATGCTATGAAGCTTGTATAATACCCCTTCGGAGTCGAGTACTCTGTGTTACGACTAGGAGGTGCTCTCGGGTCGTGACAACTTGAGGGACAATAATGGTTCTCGAGTTCCTACCATGTCTAGGGTGTAGGCTCGGGTCGTGACACAGACAACCAACCAGAACAGTCTGTGGTCTGACCAATGGACCATTGGTCGGGTCTTTTGTGAGGTTGACAGTTATTCTTTTAGGGCTTTTGGGTCTTTTACTAATTATTTTAACCCAATACTATGTCAGTTTACCCTCTATTAGAAACCCTATATAAACGTTTTAACCCCCAGTATTTGCAGTTTCCTAGGCCATGCGGGTTTCTACAAGCGGTTTATCAAAGATTTCTCCAAAATAGCTCACCCTCTTTGAAATTGTAGAGAAGAAAACTACCTTCCATTTTTATGACGCTTGCCTCAAAGTGTTTTTGTGTTTGAAAGAAAATTTGGTGTCAGCTCCGATCATTATGTCCCCAGATTGGAGTATTCCGTTTGAACTCATGTGTGATGCTAGTGGTATTGCTTTGGAGGCTGTTCTTGGTCAATGAAAAGAGAAACTATTCCATCCAGTTTATTATGAAAGTAAAACACTGAATGTGTCTCAAAAGAATTATACGGTCACGGAGAAGGAGTTTCTAGGAGTGGTGTATGCATTTGAGAAATTCAGAGCATATTTGTTGGGAACTAAAGTAGTGGTGCACACGGATCATGTGACCATTAGATATTTGATGGCTAAGAAAGATACAAAGCCAAGATTGATTCTGTGGGTACTGTTGTTACAAGAATTTGATTTCGAAGTGAAGGATCAGAATGGGTGTGAAAACCAAATGGCGGATAATTTTTCTCTGTTAGAAACTAACTTGGTTGATTGCAATGAGAGGGACATTGTGGTAGAATTTCCTAACAAATCAGTGATGACACGACCCAGGAGTACCCCTTAGATTTAACAAGGCATATGGAATCCCGAAAGGCACCATGTAAGCCACTTAGCATATCATAACATATGCATAGAACAATAAAGAGTAAAAAAGCATTCCAAGTCCAAAATTTTCCTCAAAGAAAGAGGAAGCCTATACTTGTCTCAACATAGCCATCTATTACAATACTTGAATCAAATAGGTACACAACCCATACAACATAATCTGAAAAGGAAATACAAGAATGAAAGTACTAAGTGAAAACATCTGTCCTTGAATCATGAGGACTCACCAACAAGCTAGGAGAAATGAGCAAATCCAAGCTTTACCCACAATGTAGACCACCTTGAGAACCGGACCCTACACTTCGGAAAAAATGTAGGAAAATATGGGTTAGAACAAAAATGCACTAAGTATAATAGCTATACATAAAAACCTTGAAAACATGCAAAAAGGGAAATTTTAGTTGAATGCATGAAATTTAATAAGTTAAAGCTTCATTTTGAAGATAATGGAAAAGCATAAGTCATAAACATATTCATTACATATATCATCATATCATAAGAGAAACATACCATAACTACACTCAAATCATACTTGTGCAATGCATGAATAATAACCCATACTCTCACCCATACTAAGTAAAACTTCTTGAGTAGCCATAGTTCAGAATTCATATTCTTATCATAGTGGGAGTAACCTTAACCGACACAGACCATGTGAGCTTACCAGGGAATCTGATGTTACCCACACCGAAAAGGGTTGTCCTACTTGCATAAGGTAGAACCATACTCTTAGCTTAGGTGGATCAACTAGCTAAATAACCTATGGGGGCACATAGTTTATAGGATAGCAGATTGTTACTAGAAACTCATCCTTTCTAACGGGGGAGCTTCCACCTAAAGAGATTCTTTCTAGAAACCCGACCTTTCTAACAGAAGAACTTCGATCTCATATTCAATATCCACTCGGGTCTAACCATTTATTCCACGGAGTACATATTAAGTCTTGACTTAACTTCATATTCATGTAATAATGCCTTGACACTCAATCCAACTTAATTCATAAGATAGCTCATAGATTTAATAGGTGAGAATAGCCTTTCAACTTTAGAATCATCATATTGCGAGAAAACATTTCACATCATATCTTATTCATACATAGGTGTGTATATGAGGATAACCTTCAAATAACACAATAAGTATTTCATAATCCTAATCACTTTACTCTCAAAGTGTTCTTAAAGCATATCCATAAATCTCATAAACATGCATAATTCTCATACTTTGCCCTTCAAGGATCAAAGATCAAATTCCATCAACACATCTATAATTACTACATTAGACATGGATAATAACATAATTTAAATAGCTCAATTACTATAAGCATAATTTCATAATATCCTTCTTTCATCAATTCACCCACATCATAAGGTCATAAATTGGGAATATGGGGATTTCAACACAAAACTGTAATAAATCATCAATTAAATAATAATATAAAGTAATTAAATCAATAGAGTCATTTTTGAAAGGAATCTATGACTTGGAGTCAATCTCTAGCTTTTGGGGAATTTGTATCTTTGAAATTGGGGTTTGAAGGAACTCCATGGACGAATTCTATCCATGGATGAGAGCTACCATACCTTAGCAATGAAATCCAATGAATTTGAGAACAAACCTTGCCCTTTCAACTCTCGCTCCAACTTCCTTCTTCTTCTTTGTAGTTCTAGAGAGAGAATATTTGGGGGAAAGTTGGTTTTGATTTAGGATTTTGGAATAACGAGGAAGCTGACTTCATTTAGGGGTCTAAAATCATAATATAGTTAGTCTAAATTAGTATTAAACGTTGTCACTTAAAATTAACTCAAACAGGAAAACCCAAAAGTGCCCTTAAACTTAACTGCCAAAAAGTAGTTCTAGGCCTCATCCATGACCCACCACGGACGGACCATCGTTGGACCCACGACCCGTGATGGGAACTGTGGTCTGGGTTTAGAGACATGTTTCCTGGGGCTTCAATCGACGACCCCTCACCCACGGGGCGTGAGTGGACCAACATGGCGTAGGTCCTTCATCGGTAAGTCACTACCAGGGAATTCTTATGGTCTTCTTCAAGGACCCATGGTTGGTCCTTGTGGTTCGTACCTTGACTTTCTAACACGAAACCCTTTATTTCTACCTACGGGGAGTTATATTTATGACTCTAACCCTCATGTTAAGATCTAGTTAAGCCTACTAGTTTTCGGGGTGTTACAGTATCTCCCCCATGGGAACATTCATCATCGAATGACGATCTAGACACCTTACAAAAGTAAAGACTCAAGATAAGCAACCCATTATGCATAAATGATGTTTGCGTAATCAAGACACAACTTCTGATGCAAGTGTCTACGATTGTACAATAGTTTAGTAACCCAGCCAATGGTTGGGATCATCCCAAGAGAGTGGTTTTGAGAATTTATAGAAAAATAAAAGTTCGTTCTAACTAGTCGTAGCTAAAGACATTAACGAGTAAAAACATTGTAACTAAAGGGGGACACAAAAGTGTCAATTGACAATGGGGGGGGGGTGTCACTAGTAAGTAAAAACAACAAAATAAATAAGGGTTTCTAAGTAATGAGAGGGGATCCTTGGGATGTGACGGGAATACGAGTTAAGCTAGATTATTGGGTACATGCTTTATATAGAAGATTCAAAGAATAATTGTGAATAGGCTAAGATTTAAGGGGGATAAGCTCTCTCTCGAGCAACTTACCCCGTTTAAAATGCGTTCCTCTCGGACACCCACTTGCCGCATGAAGACCACCCTACGCCTTAACCCACTCACTCTCTCGAGCTGAGTGTGTGGACATGGGACTAGGGTTCACTCTCTCGAGCTGAACCTCATGTCGACCCACTCACGCTGGCCATCAATCTAGTGGTGTTAGTTTTACGACATCTCTTTCGAGCAAGCCAAAAACACATAAATAAATTTGTATTTGCAACTAAAAATATATTAAATTCATCCACAAACACTAAACGAAATCACAATTAAACTACAATTAAACTATCAACAAGCAAGACCCAATAATTATCTTAACCCATATTCGCTAAATCACACCCCAAGATTTGGGGTTTTTAGCCACACATCAAGATATATAAATTTATACCTAAATGAGCTTGCATTCAAATGGGTATGAAGATTTAAGTTTTTTTATAGGCCAAGAATGAAGAATCCAAGAGACCCTAGTCCAAATCCTTGGAGATGGAACCCTCTTCTTCTTCAAATCTTCAAAACCCTCTCAAACTTAGAGCAAAAATATCAAAGAGTACTATTCTCTAAGTGAAAATTATAATAATCGTTCCACACTAAAACTAAAATTCTAACTAGTATTTATAGTTATCACAGATTTGTGCTGCAGCGGATCGTTCGATGTCATTAGTCGGAATCGCCCATCAAGTCGATGATTCGCCCTTTGGTGTAAATCATCGCCGTCTTGTACCAACCTTCAACATCGTTGTGCTCTGGGTTATTGGGTGGCATGGTACTGCTTCGCGGAACTGCTCGGCGATGCGCCTACAACTCCCTTTTTCCGCCGACTTGATCCTTTTCTTCAGGGCTCAACACACTAGAACAAAATGCGAAGTAAAACCCTTTGGCGACTCGCCAAGTGGACTCGCTGATCCTCATGCCTTCATTTCTTCGTTCTTTTCAGTTTTTTCGTTCCTTTTTGCGACGTAGTGTCCATGCTCTCCTCAAAACTTCAAATACCTGAAACTTAAGGGTTTTCATTAGATATTGAGATAAAATAAACATTTTAGGACACAATTTCTATTGAAATATAACCCTGAATGAGTCCAATTTGTGGACTCATCAACACCCCCAACTTAAACTTTTGCTTCTCCTCAAGCAAACTCAAGTTCAGCCGTTCAAAAAGGGTGTCTCGAACAGTGCTACACAAGACACAATCATGAATGCACACAACAAGACTCAATTTACTTATGGAAAGATCAAATGTGCACTCAAAGATTTAAGTTGTGACTCACCAATATCAACGAATCTCATGCTCACAATACTCGCTCCAAATGCAAGTTCAAACTCAACTATAGTGTTCAAATGCCATCACACAAAGAATGATTCCATATTTACACAATGGCTTCACAGTTTAAAGCTTTGGAATCAGATGCAACGCTCACACTCACAAAGAAGAACATAATGCATAATTTCACCCATAGGTTTGCCTGTATTTTCCAATGAACATTTATGTCAGCTCATTCAAGATCAAAAAGGTCTTTTCAAGGCTTGTAATGGGGCTGACTGCAAAGGTTTGGTCATTTAGCCTTAGTGACTTTCATCCTCATGAAATGTGGTACTCACAACACTTCCTTACCTTTCTCCTTCATCATTTTCATTAGTTCTTATAAGTCATCCTATTATTTACTTTCCATGAATTGTTTGGAAACCCCCTTTCATTTTTCAACTTTATTCCACAACTTTTTTTTTTATTTCTATGGAGGGGTTCCATTTTTTCCTCAAAACCATGGGTAGGAGGGACTTTCTTGCACTTCTTGACTTTCCCTTTTCTTTTCACCACAACCCCAACTTAGGCTTTTGTCCTAAGTTGGCTATTCAAACTAACCACAACTTCATGAGGATTATGGGTGATGGATTAAGAAAGGTCTAGTTTTCATCAAGTTTCTTCCAAAGAATGGTAAGGTTCAAGGGGTGTTCAAGAGAGGTTCACACATTCACAAGGTAGGCCACAAAAGCGGTATATGTCAAATTGGCTCATACTCTTCAAAGTTGCCTAAGATCATGTCAATAGATAGCATCACTTAGTTGACCGGACTAATGGGGTAAATTCTAGGATCTATCATGCATAGTTCACAGGTAAGCTCATCACAATAGGCATTGACACTATAAGTTAAACAAGACTCCACACTTTCACTAGTGTGCAATGTTCATCACAAGAGACTCAATTCGATACTAGTCATCGGTATTGATTGGAACCGAGACTCACATTTTTGCAAATAAACAGCCACATTCAACACATGAGGGGTGGCAAAAATGTGTGAAAAATTCAAATTTTTTCGGAAGGGTCAAAATCGTTTTGCAATTTCTAAATAAAAGGAGCCGTAAGCTCAAACATCCACAGAAAGCAGTATTTAACACAATAATATCTCAAAGCCCAAATATATAAATGAAAACACGAGTCACAAATAGCACACAAAAGGTGGGCCTCACCCCACCTCAAATAAAAGCAATTTGTCCTCAAAAGCAAATGGCATAGAATATCCAGACTTTAAAAATAAAGAAAGACAGAGAGGGAGGTAGAAATCCTGTCTACATAGTTGCTCCATCTGTCTGGGCATCTGTGCTCGATGTGTAAGCTTGGAATTTGATAATGGCCCCCGAAGTTTCTTCAGAAGAATTATTGACAGTTGACTTACTGAGATTATCCAAGTCATGAGCTGCCAAAAATGAGTGGATGGCTGTGAAGAATCCACGTTTCCACGAGGGAATAGTGGGGTCTCGGGGATTTGTTCCCTTACTATCACTAGCCTTTTTGCCCTCATTATCCATTTTGTGGGGATTTGTTACCTTTGTATTTTTCCTAAAATTTTTCGCTCTTGTTTGTCGGGGTGGCATATCTCTTCCCGCTACTTTTGGTCTAGCCATTTTTGCAAAGCTTTGACAAAAAGTTAGAAAGTATTCAGAATTGCAGCATCACTTCGCAGAACCAGTTGGCGAAGCGCGCAATTACTTAGGCGGTTCGCCGAGTACAGTGCATAGCGAATACAAAAGTGCTGACAGAGGGCGAGCCATAAGTCTTTCAGTGAAACACCGAATACTTTCAGCGACATTATGTGTCTCACCGAAAATTATAGGATTCGACATCACAATTAGCATTTAATTAAAGGTGAGATGGGGATTGTAGGCGAACCGCCGAGTGGTTCGGCGAGCTTGACTCAGCTCGCCAAATGACCCAACGTGCCTCCTTTCGACCCACTTTCCCGAATTCAACCCTGCGACCCCCAAAAAGACAATTAAGGCATTCATAACTCAAATTAGGCTTAGACCCAGTGACAATCATGCTCAGCCCACAAATTTTAAGTTAATTTTAAAACGCAACCTTCAGGAATTAACCATTTAACTTAGTACAGGAAAAATTTGCAAACTAACAGGAAAACAAATATTATAATCCTACCAGAGAGACCCAGCACAAATATTCTAATCTAAAAATTCTCAAATAACACCACTCCCCGGCAGGGGCGCAATTTTGATGTCTGTGTAATCAAGACATAACTTCTGATGCAAGTATCTACGATCGTACAATAGTTTAGTAACCCAACCAAGGGTTTGGATCGTCCCAAGAGAGTGGTTTTGAGAATTTATAGAAAAATAAAAGTTCGTTCTAACTAGTCGTAGCTAAAGTCATTAGCGAGTAAAAACATTGTAAATTAAAGGGGGACACAAAAGTGTCAATTAACAATGAGGGGGGTTTTGTAACTAGTACGTAAAACCAACAAAATAAACAAGGGTTTCTAAGTAATGATAGGGGATCCTTGGGATGTGACGGGAATACGGGTTAAGCTAGATTATTGGGTACATGCTTTCGATAGAAGATTCATAGAGTATTTCTGACTAGGCTAAGCTTTAAGGGGGATTAGCTCTCTCTCGAGCAACTTACCCCGTTTCAAATGCGTTCCTCTCAGACACTCACTTACCGCTTGAAGTCCAGCCTACGCCTAAACCCACTCACTCCCTCGAGCTGAGTGTGTGGACATGGGAGTAGGGTTCACTCTCTCGAGCTGAACCTCATGTCGACGCACTCACTCTGGCCATCAATCTAGTGGTCTTAGTTTTACGACCTCTCTCTCGAGCAAGCCGAAAAAACATAAATAAACTTGTATTTACAACTACAAATTCATTAAATTCATCCACAACCACTAAACGAAATCACAATTAAACTACGATTAAACTATCAGCAAGCAAGACCCAACAATTATCCTAACCTAAATTCGCTAAATCACACCCCAAGAATTGGGGTTTTTAGCCACACATCAAGAGATAGAAACTTATACCTAAATGAGCTTGCATTCAAATGGGTATGAAGATTTAAGTCTTGTTACATACCAAGAATGAAGAATCCAAGAGACCCTAGTCCAAATCCTTGGAGATGGAACCCTCTTCTTCTTCAAGTCTTCAAAACCCTCTCAAACTTAGAGCAAAAATATCAAAGAGTACTATTCTCTAAGTGAAAATTATAATAATCGTTCCACACTAAAACTAAAATTCTAACTAGTATTTATAGTTATCACAGATTTGTCCTGCAGCGGATCGTTCGGCGATTCACCCTTCGATGTAATTCATCGTCGTGTTGTACCAGCTTTCAACATCGTCTGCTCTGGGTTGTTAGGCGGCATGGAACCGCTTTGCAGAATTGCTCGTCGATGCGCCGACTGCTCTGTTTTTCCACCGACTTGATCCTTTTCTTTAGGGCTCAACACACTGGAACAAAAGGCGAAGTAAGACCCTTCGGCAACTCGCCAAGTGAACTCGGCGATCCTCAAGCCTTCATTTCTTCGTTCTTTTCAGCCCTTTCATTTCTTTTTGTGACGTAGTGTCCATGCTCTCCTCAAAACTTCAAATAACTGAAACTTAAGGGTTTTAATTAGATATTGAGATAAAATAAGCATTTTAGGACCCAATTTCTATTAAAATATAGCCCTGAATGAGTCCAATTTGTGGACTCATCAATAAATTATCAAAATAATGAAAAATTCAAAGGAGGAAAAATTAACTCCAACACAAACATAATCAATGCAACACAAGGAAGTAGGAACTACATCTAACAACCCAATTTGCGTGAAACTCAACATTTCTCATATTTATAAGAGGAACTACCTTCTCCAACTAAAAGCATACTCAACATAATATCATGGAGATTGATATAATTACTCTTAAAGCATACTAAGGCATGCTCATCAACTCATCTCATGAAGTTATTTAGGCAACTCATTCTAAATGCACAACAACATGAGGAATATAAATCATGAAAACTCATTTTCTGAGTAAACATGAATTTCATCAAGAACATGCACAACATAAGGAAATCATGGGTAAAACACATATAACACACATGACTGCCAAAACACTAATACTCAAGGGGAACTATTTACCTCAAGCTTGAATTGGAGTAGAAGGAAAGAGATAAAGGATATCGGGACTTCATATCGGCCTTGGCCTCCCAAGTAGCACCCTCAACTAAGTGATTCATCCATAAAATCTTCACGGAAGCTATTTCGTTGTTTCTCAATTTCTTCACTTGCCGGTCTAGGATCTCTACTAGAACCTCTTCACAAGAAAGACTTTCGTGAACTCCCAACCCTTCTAGGGGAATAATGGAAGTCGGATCTCCAATACACTTCGTAAGTATAGAAACATGAAATATCAGATTAAACGGGGCCAACTCATTTGGCAAATCAAACTCATAGGCAACCTTCCGAATACATTTCAAAATTTGGTATGACCCTACATATCGAGGACTAAGTTTTCCTTTTAAAATGACCCAAAAAGTTCTTAAAAATGTGCTTCGGAAGTTACCGGAAACTTGTTTAGCTATATCTAGAAAAAATCCGTTTCGTTTTTCGAAAATCCGACTTCATATTCTTGTTTAGGGGGTCAAATTGAGTGGGAAATGGGTCTAGCCCAAATTTTAGAGCAACCGTATCAAAATCCGAAATTTCCAAGTGAAGCCTTTTTCGAGGGTCTACTTTGGAGGGTCATATCTCCTAGCACACAAATAATTGGGTGGATCATAACATATCCATGGAAAGCCCTTTGAGTTAGCTACCAAACGCACTTCGTTTCACATGATTCGGAGTTCGGACGAAGAAGTTATGCCCATTTTCGTAAAATCTGTCCGGCAGGAAATGCAATTTCCAGTGAGCGTTTTTACTGTTCACCCGCCTCATTTTTTTTTCGAAGTGTTGGACCATTTTTCCAAAGGGCATATGTTATTTCCTATATACCATTAGTTCAATTTCCATCTCTAAAACATTTCCCAAAACACCTCTCCCATACTTAGACACATTTTCTCTCAAGTTCCTTCAAGAACCCTAATCCGAAACCTTCCTCAAGATTGAAGAGACTCTTGCTCCAAGTTCCAAGCTTCCATTGAAGACACTCTCAAGACCTTCATAAGAACTCAAGGTATGTGGTGTTGAACTCATGGGTCCTTCCACCCATAGTGCCTAGACTCTATTCTACTCACTAATTCATGGTTTAAGTTAAGATTCATAAGTTAGTCTTGTTCTTTGTAATAATTTCCTGCACATTGAATTTTAAACATGAAAAGTGATTGTTTTGAGCATGTTGTGACTCTAGAAGTTGAATCTAAATTTGGAATGGATGTGGAGATTTTCATGTGGTATTGTGGGTGTTAAAAGGTGTTGTTGTAGGTTGTTCACTGGTTTGACTGCATAATTACTACCCTATTTTCCATGCTCTTTGATTCCATTACATGCCTTCAAGGTGTTTGACAAAATGTCCAACTATGGAGAATTGATGAATCGATGCTTTAAAGCTTGAGTTATGAGATGTATGGCAATCCAGAGATGTGTTGATGACAAACTAAGCTTGTGTATATGTTCATTCCATACGTGAGATTGCATTAGAGCCTAATGGGAATTTCCTATATAAAGTGTTGCATGACCATGCCCGGTCCGGGGGAAAAGAACCGGACAACCATGTGAGAGGTTTATATCTCACCACCTAGGATGCTTGGGGTGTGACCAACATCAACCATGTGAGAGGTTTATATCTCACCACCTAGGATGCTTGGGGTGTGACCAACATCAACCATGTGAGGGGTTTATACCTTGCCACCAGGGTGTCCGGGTGTGAACGGCATCCCCTATCCTAAGTTGGGGTTATAGATTGGTTGGATTATGCATACACATATGATATCTACTATTAGTATAGATTTACTTAAACATGTTTTGACTTCACTTTGATCATGCATCCTCATATTGTTATTCATAATGCCTATGAAACTATTTCTTGTATTTCGATTGTGTCCTTGTCTATTGTAGTGTTGCACCCCGCATACTTAGTACATTCTAAGTACTAACGCATATTTTGCCTACATGATGTCACCATGTAGGGACCGGAGCTACTCTTGATCCTTCTCTCCATTCACGTGGCTAGTACGGTGCTTATCCGAGTTTGTTGGTGAGTCCTCAATGATTCGAGGGCTATGTTATGTTTCCTACTCCTATGTTTTGAGACTTTAGCTTGCAATTGTATTTTGACTATGAGGGGAGCCGGTAGTATGTGATGGCCCCCGTCCTATCTATGTATGTAGAGGTGTGCATTGGACAAGTATTTTGTAAATGAGCTTGACTCTTGTTCTATGATGTCATTTTGAAATGGTTTGCCCTTAGCCCCTATTTCCCGTTAATTAATGTTGAATGTACTTCCGCGACCGATGAAGTGTGATGACAAGTTTGAGAGGCTTGTTTGGGGTTCCTTCGGGTTCCTCATTCGCCATGTCACGTCTAGGCCCTAGGCATGGGTCGTGACAAGCTTGGTATCAGAGCACTAGGTTGTTAAATCCTCAGAGTCCAACACACCTCGTTGAGTAGAGTCCTAATCATGGTTGTGAAGCGCGCCACGACTATGAATGGGAGGCTACAAAATGTTTTAGGAAAGGTTTCCCTTCTTCATGTTCTATGTCGTGCTTGGAGTGCGATAAGGTGATTCCTCCCTAACGCTTGTTCTTTGGATTGCTAGATCATCATGCCAAACATGAGGGGAAGACGGGCCCGATCACCGGAAGAGCCACCCACCAATGGTGAGCTCCGTGATGCACTCACCATGCTTGCACAAGTGGTAGCCAACCAAGTGCAACAAGGAGCCAAGCTCCTCGAACTACCACCCCGGGGGAAAGGGTGAGAGATTTCATGAGGATAAACCCTCCGGTCTTCCATGGTTCGAAGGTGGATGAGGACCCGCAAGAGTTCATCGATGAGGTATGCAAAATCTTGACCATTATGGATGTTGGTGCTTGTGAGAAGGCGGAATTGGCGGCCTACCAACTCAAGGGGGTTGCTCAAATTTGGTTTGATCAATGGAAGGGTGAGAAAGGTAATGGCTATGTGGTGTTGTGGGAGGAGTTTAAACTTGCTTTCCTTAATAGGTTCTTCCCTCTTGAGCTTAGGGAGGCAAAGTTGGTGTAGTTCATGAACTTGAAGCAAGGAGCTATGAGTGTGAGGGAGTACGCCCTCAAATTTGTCCAACTCTCCAAGTATGCACCTCACTTGGTGGCCGACTCTAGGTCGAGGATGAACAAATTTGTGAAGGGTGTATCCGACTTGGTTAGTGAGGAGTGTCGATCCGCTATGCTCATTGGAGATATGGATTTGTCTCGGTTGATGACTTATGCCGAGCAAATGGAGGAGGAGAAATTGAGGAAGAGAAGGGGGCACGAGGTCAAGAGGGCCCGATTGGAGAATAGGTTCCCTAAGGGTGCTAGATTTCATCAAGGCCGAGGAAACCCTCATGTCAACCGGGGATTTTTTATCAATGTTCCTAGACCTCAAGGGGGAGGTGAAGTGGGTTCTATGGATGTATGCCCTAAGTGTGGGAGGAAGCATGGTGGTCCTTGCATGAAGGGTTCGGGTGCTTGCTTTGAATGTGGAGAAGTGGGTCATAAGAGGTTTGAGTGTCCCAAGATCCGCAACAAGGTCCGAAGTGCTAACACTACTCCTTTGGGTAGAGGTGCTTCTCGAAGTGGTGCCCCAAGGGACAATTGATTTTATGCTTTGCATGGTAGACAAGGTGTTAATGAGACTCCGGATGTGGTGACCGGTATGTTGCAAATCTTTGATCTTGATGTTTATACTTTGATTGATCCGGGTGCCACCCTTTCCTTTGTTACCCCCTTAGTTGCTAGAAAATTTCATGTCGAGTCAAAATTGTTGCATGAGTCATATGAAGTATCTACTCCCATTGGTGTCTCTATTGTTGCTAGAAAAGTGTATAGAAATTGTCCGGTTTGCATATTGAATAAGTTGTTGCCTTGTGATCTTGTTGAGTTGAACATGGTGGATTTTGATGTTATTCTTGGGATGGATTGGTTGCATGCATATTATGCTTCTATTGATTGTAGGACTCGTAAAGTCAAGTTCCGATTTCCTAATGAACCCGTCCTTGAGTGGGAGAGCCGGGATGTTGTGGTGAAGGGGAAATTCATTTCTTGCATTAAAGCCCATAGGTTGATTTCCAAAGGGTGCTTGTACCATATTGTGAGAGTCAATGATGTGGAGTCTAAAGTCCCTCCTATTGAGTCTATTCCGGTTGTTAATGAGTTTCTAGATGTCTTCCCAGAAGACCTTCCCGGTGTCCCTCCCGAAAGGGAGATAGATCTTGGTATAGACCTCCTTCCCGATACTCAACCTATTTCTATCCCTCCTTACCGTATGGCCCCGGCGGAGTTGAAAGAGTTGAAAGAGCAATTAAAAGATTTGTTAGAGAAGGGGTTTATTAGACCTAGTCATTCTCCCTGGGGTGCTCCGGTTTTGTTTGTGAAGAAGAAAGATGGGTCTCTTAGAATGTGTATTGATTATCGACAACTTAATAGGGTCACCGTCAAGAATAGGTATCCTCTTCCAAGGATTGACGATTTATTTGACCAATTGCATGGGGCTAGTCACTTCTCTAAGATTGATCTTCGGTCAAGGTATCATCAAGTGAAGGTGAGGGAGTGTGATATTCTCAAGACGGACTTTCGTACTAGGTATGGGCACTATGAGTTTGTGGTGATGTCTTTCAGGTTGACTAATGCTCCGGCTCTCTTTATGGATTTGATGAATAGGATTTTCAAACCCTACCTTGATTCTTTTGTGGTGGTGTTTATAGATGACATCTTGATCTATTATCGGGGTGAGGAAGAGCACAAGGGTCACTTGAGGGTTGTACTCCAAAGATTGAGGGAAGAGAAGTTGTACGCTAAGTATGAAAAGTGTGAGTTTTGGTTGAAGGAAGTTGCTTTCCTAGGCCATGTGGTGTCGGGGGATGGTATTAAGGTGGATCCTAAGAAGACCGATGTTATTAGGAATTGGCCTAGACCTTTGACCCCGTCGGATATAAGGAGTTTCTTGGGTTTAGTGGGTTATTATAGAAGATTTGTGGAAGGGTTTTCTTCTCTTGCTTCTCCTATGACTAAGTTGACTCAAAACAAGGCTAAATTTGTGTGGTCGGATGAGTGTGAGGAAAGCTTCCAAACTTTGAAAGAAAGGCTTGTGTCCGCTCCTATTTTGTCACTTCCGGATGGGTTAGAAGGTTTTGTTGTTTATTGTGATGCTTCCCGTATTGGTTTGGGTTGTGTGTTGATCCAAAGTGGTAAGGTTATAGCCTATGCTTCTAGGCAACTTAAGGTTCATGAAAAAAATTACCCAACCCATGATCTTGAATTGGCCGCCGTGGTTTTTGCTTTAAAGATTTGGCGTCATTATTTGTATGGGGTGCATGTTGATATCTTCACCGACCATAAGAATCTCCAATATGTGTTCACACAAAAAGATCTTAACTTGAGACAAAGGAGGTGGTTAGAATTCCTTAAGGATTATGATATGAGTGTTCACTATCATCCGGGGAAAGCTAATGTGGTGGCGGATGCATTGAGTAGAGTGTCCATGGGTAGCTTGGCTCATGTGGAGGAAGGTAGTAAAGAGTTGGCTAAGGAGGTCCATCGGTTGGCCAAATTGGGAGTTAGGTTAGAAGGGGTGGATAGTGGAGGAGTAGTTGTTGTTGATGGTTCAAGGTCTTCCTTGGTTGATGAGGTGATAGTCAAGCAAGATCTTGATCCTTCTTTGGTAGAATTAAAGGCTTCGGTGAGTAGTGGTAAGGTGGAGGTTTTCTCCCAAGGGGGAGATGGTGCCCTTAGGTACCAAGGTAGATTATGTGTTCCTTGTGTGGATGGTGTGAGGGAAAGGATCCTTGATGAGGCTCATAATTCTTTTTATTCTATTCATCTGGGGTCAACAAAGATGTATAGAGACTTGAGGGATGTGTATTGGTGGGGCGGTATGAAGAAGGACATTGCAAAATTTGTTTCGGGTTGCCATAGTTGTCAACAAGTCAAGGCCGAACATCAAAGGCCGGGTGGCCTAACTCAAGACATTGAGATACCTACTTGGAAGTGGGAAGAAATCAACATGGATTTTGTAGTGGGCTTACCCAAGGCTAGAAGAGGCTTTGATTCGGTTTGGGTGGTGGTTGATCGGATGACAAAGTCGGCTCATTTTCTACCGATTAAAACTACTTACGGGGCTGAAGAGTATGCCAAGTTGTACATTCATGAATTGGTAAGGTTGCATGAGATTCCTTTGTATATCATCTCGGATCGTGGTGCCCAATTCACTTCTCACTTTTGGAAGTCATTCCAAAGAGGTTTTGGTACAAAGGTAAAGCTTAGCACGGCCTTCCACCCTCAAACGGATGGCCAAGCCGAAAGAACAATTCAAACCTTGGAGGATATGCTTAGAGCTTGTGTATTGGAGTTGAAAGGTAGTTGGGATGATCATCTTCCTTTGATTGAATTTGCATACAACAATAGTTATCATTCTAGTATCGGTATGGCTCATTTTGAGGCACTTTATGGTAGACGGTGTAGGTCACCGGTTGGGTGGTTTGAAGTTGGAGAGGTGGCCTTGTTGGGTCCGGATCTGGTCATGGATGCTCTTGAGAAGGTAAGGATGATTAGGGAGAGGTTGAAAAAACCCCAAAGTCGTCAAAAGTCTTATGCCGATGTGAGGAGACGGGATCTTGAATTCAAAGTGGGTGATTGGGTTTATTTGAAAGTTTCTCCAATGAAAGGTGTGGTTCGTTTTGGTAAGAAGGGGAAATTAAGTCCTAGGTATGTCGGTCCTTATGAGATAATAAGAAGGGTTGGTAAAGTAGCCTATGAGTTGGGGTTGCCCAAGGAGATGGAATTAGTTCATCCGGTATTCCATGTATCGATGTTGAGGAAATGTGTTGGTGATCCTAACGCTATTGTACCTCTTGAGGTTGTGGGTGTTGTAGAAGATAATTTGACGTATGAAGAAGTCTCGGTTCAGATCTTAGATAGACAAGTTAAAAGGTTGAGGAACAAAGAAGTGGCATCCGTTAAGGTGCTTTGGAGAAATCAACAAGTGGAGAGTGCTACTTGGGAGGCCGAAGCGGACATGCAAAGACGTTATCCTTATCTATTCAACTCCACTCAAGCCTAAGGTATTAAATCAAGTCCTTTGTACTCCATTGAGTCTTACATTTCAGCCCCTGAATCATTAATGGGCATATATGTTTAAATTGATGAGTTATGGATGCTTTACACTAAGTTTTGAAATCTTGAAGTGATGTTTAAATAAAAATTTTGCATTCATGTTGGGGCTGATATGTTCTTACTAAGTCTTGCCTTATACGTCTCTTCCACATTCGAGGACGAATGTTCCCAAGGGGGAGATATTGAAATGACCCAAAAAGTTCTTAAAAATGTGCTTCGGAAGTTACCGGAAACTTGTTTAGCTATATCTGAACCAGTTGACAAAGCGCACAACTACTTCAGGGGTTTGTCGAGTGCAGTGCATAGAGAAAACAAGGGTGCATACAAAAGGCGAACAAGAAGTTTTTCGGCGAGTCACCGAATGCTTTTGGCGATCAAAGGCTTCTCGCCGAAAGTACAGAATTAAACATTACATATAGCGTTAAAATAACAGCGAATGGGGATATTAGGTGAACCGCCGAGCAATTTGGCGAGCTCCACTTAACTCGTCAACTGGCTCAACGTGCCTAGTTTCAACCCATCTTCTTGAATCCAACCTTACAACCCCCGAAAACAAAATTAAGGCATGCACAACTCAAATTAGGCTTAGACCCAGTGACAATCATGCACAACCCACGATTTGTATCCAATTTAAAGTGTAACCTTCATGAATTAACTATTTAACTTAGTACTGGCAGAAGCTGTGAATCTAACAGGCAAACAATATTATAATCCTTCCAGAGAAGCCCAGCACACATAATCAATGTAATGCCATTTCATTTGAGTACAACTTTCAAGGAAAGGAACATAGAGTTTGAAGTACCAACCTTTTATGTCGATCAAATGGATATTGAGATGCTAGGAAGCAATGTAATCCAACTTGTAGCACAATTCGACACTGAAAATACTCTAGAAATGCAAAAATAGAGGAGCTAGCGTGCGGGTGTGAGTTTGGGAAGACAAAAAGTGAGGAAAAGTGAATGAATTTGAAACTTTTAAACCTTTTGCCTGCATAACTGTCTAGTTTTCACCCATTCGGCAACATTAGTCCCGATCGCCGATCTATTCGACGTAACGCCAAGTAGTCATTTACCCCACCGAAGTTTACAGAACCTCTATGTTGTGTGGGAGTCCAAACGACGGTCTCTGTCGGAATCGCTGCCAGCAATTTCCTGTGCTCGTCGAGTTTTACAAACTTCGATGCAAGATGGTCTTGAGTCTAACGGCGGTCTGGTTCGGAGTCGCCGAACCATTCGGTGATTCGCTTATTGGACCTGTTGCTCGCCAAACTACATTTTTCGTTCACTCTCCACACTTCCATCTGCACAATCAACACACCATAATTTTATCAAAGCAAAAGAAAGCAATAAGTGGTTTTGGGTTGCCTCCCAAATAGCGCCTTAGTTAACGTCGTGGCAAGACACGGGTTAACACCTAAACCTCACTTTTGGGGTTAACCAACACATCATTTGGCAACCCCCTGCTTTGTGTTGGATGGAGATGAGGCATCACATGACCCGTAAGGTTCTCGAGCAGCTAAATCGACCTAGAATGAGGATCACTCATATGTTTCATCAATTTGATGTTCATCTTCAATTCTTCCAGAACTCTATCATTCTCACTGACCTTGTCATGAATGATTGAGAGCATTCCTTCAACACGTTTACCCTAATTGTCCTTGGGCTTTCTTCGCTCATGAGGGGGAACGTATTTTTCCTTCTTTTTGCATTGGACTTCAATCTCCATTAACTTTTTGCCTAACTCATCCACCTGAATCATTAGTGCGGCTAGCATGAAGTTCTTCTCTACATCTTGGTTTGCTTCAGCCATGTGATCAAGCAGTTGAGCTGCTATCACATAAGGCTGGTTCGCAATGCCTCCCGAAATGAGTTGCTCGACAAACCTCTTGTTTTCGGAACCAAGACTTCTGTAGAAACAGTCTAAGAGGGCTATGTTAGGAATGTCATGATTTGGGCATTGGGTGATCAGTTCATTAAACCTTGCCCATAACTTGTAGATCCATTCACCTTCCAATTACTTGAAGGTGAGGATACGACCCCGTAACCTCATTACCTCAAATGGAGGAAACTCCATTTACTCACGAGTACCGTTTGACATACTCATATGTTTGTTGAAACACACAAACACTCAAAACAAAACTAAAAATTAAGTTAGTAAAGATACAACTATTAAAAACGGAAATTCTACTTAACTAAGAATTTTGAAATAACACCACTCCCCGGCAGCGGCACCATTTTGATGATTGCGTAATAAAGACGCAACTTCTGATTCAAGTGTCTACAATCGTACAATAGTTTAGTAACCCAACCAAGAGTTGGTATCGTTCCCAAGAGAGTGGTTTTGAGAATTAATAGAGACATAAACGATTAAAAACATTGTAAATTAAAGGGGGACACAAGAGTGTCAATTAACAATGGGGGGTTTCGTCACTAGTAAGTAAAAACAGCAAAATAAAGAAGGATTTCTAAGTAATGACCCACTCACACTGGCCATCAATCTAGTGATCTTAATTTTACGACCTCTCTCTCGAGCAAGCCGAAAAAACATAAATAAACTTGTATTTGCAACTACAAATTAATTAAATCCATCCATAACCACTAAACAAAATCACATTTAAACTACGAATAGGCTATCAACAAGCAAGACCCAACAATTATCTTAACCCATATTCGATAAATCACACCCCAAGAATTGGGGGTTTTAGCCACTCATGTATAAGAGATAGAATTTTTTACCAAATTGAGCTCGCATTCAGCTGGGTATGAAGATTTAACTCCGATACAGGCCAAAATTAAAGAATCCAAGAGACCCAAATCCAAATTTTGAAGATGAAACCCTTTGGATCTTCAAGTCTTCAAAACCCTCTCAAACTTAAAGCAAAAATATCAAAAAGTACTATTCTATATGAAAATTATAATAATTGTTTGACACTTAAAACTACAACTCTAACTAGTATTTATAGTTTTCATATATTTGTGCTGCAGCAAATCATTCGGTGTCGTTAGTCGGAATCGTCGATCAACTCGGCGATTCGCCTTTTGGTGTAGTTCATCGCCGTCTTGCACCATCCTTCAGCATCGTCGTGCAATGGGTCATTGGGCGACATGGTACTGCTTCACAGAACTTCTTGGTGATGCGCTGACTGCTCTCTTTTTCCGCTGACTTGATCCTTTCTTTCAGGGCTCAGCACACTCGAACAAAAGGCAAAGTAAGACCCTTCGGTGACTCGCCAAGTGGACTTGGCGATCCTTAGGCCTTCATTTCTTCGTTCTTTTCAGCCTTTTCGTTCCTTTTTGCGGCTTAGTTTCCATGCTTTCCTTCAAACTTCAAATACCTGAAACTTAAGGATTTTCATTAGATATTGAGATAAAATAAGCATTTGAGGACACAATTTCTATTAAAACATAGCCCTAGATTAGTCCAATTTGTGGACTCATCAGATTTGGCAAGAAAGGTGTCACGACCCAAGCCTAGGGCCTAGACGTGACATGGCGAATGAGGAACTCGAAGGAACCCCAATCAAGCCTCTCAAACTTTTCATCACACTTCATCGGTCGCGGAAGTACATTCAACATTAATTAACGGGAAATAGGGGCTAAGGGCAAACCATTTCAAAATGACATCATAGAACAAGAGTCAAGCTCATTTACAAACTACTTGTCCAACGCACACCTCTACATACATAGATAGGACGGGGGCCATGACATACTACCGGCTCCCCTCATAGTCAAAATACAATTGCAAGCTAAAGTCTCAAAACATAGGAGTAGGAAACATAACATAGCCCTCGAATCATTGAGGACTCACCAACAAACTCGGATAAGCACCGTACTAGCCACGTGAATGGAGAGAAGGATCAAGAGTAGCTCCGGTCCCTACATGGTGACATCATGTAGGAAAAATATGTGTTAGTACTTGGAATGTACTAAGTATGCGGGGTGCAACACAACAATAGACAAGGACACAATCGAAATACAAGAAATAGTTTCATAGGCATTATGAATAACAATATGAGGATGCATGATCAAAGTGAAGTCAAAACATGTTTAAGTAAATCTATACTAATAGTAGATATCATATGTGTATGCATGATCCAACCAATCTATAACCCCAACTTAGGATGGGGGATGTCGTTCACACCCGGACACCCTGGTGGCAAGGTATAAACCCCTCACATGGTTGATGTTGGTCACACCCCAAGCATCCTAGGTGGTGAGATATAAACCTCTCACATGGTTGATGTTGGTCACACCCCAAGCATCCTAGGTGGTGAGATATAAACCTCTCACATGGTTGTCCGGTTCTTTTCCCCCGGACCGGGCATGGTCATGCAACACTTTATATAGGAAATTCCCATTAGGCTCTAATGCAATTTCACGTATGGAATGAACATATACACAAGCTTAGTTTGTCATCAACACATCTCTGGATTGCCATACATCTCATAACTCAAGCTTTAAAGCATCGATTCATCAATTCTCCATAGTTGGACATTTTGTCAAACACCTTGAAGGCATGTAATGGAATCAAAGAGCATGGAAAATAGGGTAGTAATTATGCAGCCAAGCCAGTTAACAACCTACAACAACACCTTTTAACACCCACAATACCACATGAAAATCTCCACATCCATTCCAAATTTAGATTCAAGTTCTAGAGTCACAACATGCTCAAAACAATCACTTTTCATGTTTAAAATTCAATGTTCAGGAAATTATTACAAAGAACAAGACTAACTTATGAATCTTAACTTAAACCATGAATTAGTGAGTAGAATAGAGTCTAGGCACTATGGGTGGAAGGACCCATGAGTTCAACACCACATACCTTGAGTTCTTATGAAGGTATTGAGAGTGTCTTCAATGGAAGCTTGGAACTTGGAGCAAGAGTCTCTTCAATCTTGAGGAAGGTTTTGGATTAGGGTTCTTGAAGGAACTTGAGAGAAAATGTGTCTAAGTATGGGAGAGGTGTTTTGGGAAATGTTTTAGAGATGGGAATTGAACTAATGGTATATAGGAAATAACATATGCCCTTTGGAAAAATGGTCCAATACTTAGAAAAAAAAATGAGACGGGTGAACAGTAAAAACGCTCACTGGAAATTGCATTTCCTGCCGGACAGATTTTACGAAAATGGGCATAACTTCTTCGTCCGAACTCCGAATCAGGTAAAACGAAGTGCGTTAGGTAGCTAACTCAAAGGGCTTTCCATGGATATGTTATGGTCCACCCAATTATTTGTGTGCTAGGAGATATGACCCTCCAAAGTAGACCCTCGAAAAAGGCTTCACTTGGAAATTTCGGATTTTGATACGGTTGCTCTAAAATTTGGGTTAGACCCATTTCCCACTCAATTTGACCCCCTAAACAAGAATATGAAGTCGGATTTTCGAAAAAGGAAACGGATTTTTTCTAGATATAGCTAAACAGTGAAGTGATTTTGCAATCAAACAACCTTGCATTTGTCTGAATACTTTCTCAAAGCTTTGCAGAAATTGCTTGATCGAAAGTAGCTGGAAGAGATATGCCACACCGACAAACAGGAGCCAAAAATTTCAGGAAAAATACAAAGGCGATAGATCCTCCCAAAATAGATAATGAGGGCAAGAAACCCAGTGCAAGCAAGAAAACAAATCACCGAGACCCCATTATTCCCTCATGGAGATGTGGATTCTTCCCAGGGATCCACTCTTTTCTGGCGGCTCATGATTTGGACAGTCTTAGTGCCATTGTTCCTCCTGAGGCGACTACGGGCACTGATTCCCAGAGAGATGGAGTGACTACTTAGACAAGATCCCTTCTTTACCTCCCTCTCTATCTTTCTTTAATTTACATTCTGGGTACATTTATTTGCATTTGAGGACAAATGTTTTTATTTGTGGTGGGGTGAGGCCCACCTTTGTGTGCTATTTGATGTTCGTATGTTGTTTATCTTTGGGTTGTTCTTTTTATAATTGAGTTAATACTGCTTTCCTATGGATGTTTGAGCTTGTGACTCCTTTTATTTTAAATTAAAAAATGATTTTGACACGTCCAAAATTTTTTGCCACCTCTCGTGTGTTGAATGTTGCTGTTCTTTTTCAAAATTTGAATCTCGGTGCCGATCAATACCGATTATTTGAATAGTGCTTACAATTGAATGAATGTATGGCTACGATGAGGCCAAATGAAGTTGCGTAGACAATCTGTGAACTCTTTGCATCTCGTTGTGATGAGCCATTTATCAAATCTATTCTCTTGTGATGACCGTTGCACACTAGCAAATGTGTGGAGTCTTGTTTGACTTTGTCGATGCCTTGTGTGATAAGCTTACTTGGAACCATACATGACAACACCTATAATTTTCCCCGTTGGTATGGTTGACTAAGTAAGTCTTTCTCTTGATATGATCTTAGGAAACTTCGAAGAATGTGAACCAATTTGACATATACCTCTTTTGTGACCTTCCTTGTGAGCGAGTGATTCTCTTTTAAAGACCCTTTGAGCCTGTGATTCTCTCTTAAAGACCCTTTGAGCCTTACCCGTCTTTGGAAGAAACTTGATGAAAACTAGACCTTTCTTAATCCATTACCTATAATCATCTTGAATTATGGTTAGTTGAATAGCCAACTTAGGCCAAAAGGCTAAGTTGGGGGTGTGGTTAAGAGATAAGGGCAAATCAAGAACTGCAAGGAAAGTCTCCTCTTACCAATGATTTTAAGAAAAATGGAACCCCTCCATATTAAAAAAAAGAGAGAAAAGAGAAAAAATATGAAAAAGAAAGTTGTGGAATAAAGTATAAAAGATATGGGGTTCCCAAACAATCCATGGGAAGCGAATACTAGGATGACCTATGATGCACTAATGAAAATGATGAAGGAAAAAGAAAGGAAGTGTTGAGAGCACCACATTTCATGAGGATAAAAGTTACTAATCCTAAATGACCATACCTTTACACTAAGGCCCATTACAAGCCTTGTTAAGACCTTTGTGATCTTGAGAAAGTCGAAACAAATGTTGATTGGAAAATACGGGCAAACCTATGGGTGAAAGCATGCACTGCGTTCATCTTTGTGAGTGTGAGCACTGTATCTGATTCCTAAACTTTAAATTGATTATACCTTTGAGTGTGAAAATGAAATCATCATTTGTTGAGGGTATTCGAAGGCTTTTGTTTAGCTTGAACTTGCATTTGAAGCAAGTATTGGAATCTTTGGTAATGGTGTGTCACAAC
Organism: Solanum okadae; assembly: GCA_036553675.1. NCBI lineage: Eukaryota > Viridiplantae > Streptophyta > Magnoliopsida > Solanales > Solanaceae > Solanum > Solanum okadae. The sequence continues at coordinate 15,921,780 of CM071687.1, read as the reverse complement.
TTGAATCTTTGAGTACACAATTGATCCTTGCATAAGTAAATTGAGTCTTGTTGTGTGCATTCATGATTGAGTCTTGTGTAGCATTGTTCAAGATACCCTTTTTGAACGGCTAAACTTGAGTTTACTTGAGGACAGACAAAAGTTTAAGTTGGGGATGTTGATGAGTCCACAAATTGGACTCATTTAGGGCTATTTTTAAATTGAAATTGTGTCCTTAAATGCTTATTTTATCTCAATATCTCATGAAAACCCTTAAGTTTCAGGTATTTGAAGTTTGTAAGGAAAGCATGGACACTACGTTGCAAAAAGGAATGAAAAGGCTTAAAAGAACAAAGAAATAAAGGCCTGAGATTCTCCGAGTGCACTTGGCGAGTTGCCGAAGGGTCTTACTCCGCCTTTTGTTCCAGTGTGCTGATCCCTGAAGGAAAGAATCAAGTCGGCAGAAAAATGAGCATTCGGCGCATCGCCGAGAAGTTCAGCGAAGCAATATCATGTCGCTCAATGACCCAGAGCACGACGATGCTGAAGGATGGTACAAGACGGCGATGAACTACACCAAAAGGTGAATCACAATTATTTTATGAATCTTCTATCGAAAGAATGTACCTAATAATCTAGCTTAACCCGTATTCCCATCACATGCCAAGGATCCCCTCTCATTACTTAGAAATCCTTGTTTATTTTGCTGATTTTACTTGCTAGTGACAAAACCCCCCATTGTTTATTAACACTCTTGTGTCCCCCTTTAATTTACAATCTTTTTAATCGTTAATGTCTTTAGCTAAGACTAGTTAGAACTAAATTTTATTTCTCTATTAGTTCTCAAAACCACTCTCTTGGGAACGATCCCAACCCTTGGTTGGGTTACTAAACTATTGTACGATCGTAGACACTTGCATCGGAAGGTGTGTCTTGATTACGCAAACATCAAATCTCATCACACCCTTCATGGGTGAGATTTTCAAAATAGACCCAATCATTAGCTTCAAATTCTAGATCCATTTTTCTCACATCGGCATAATCCTTTTGTCTACATTAAGCCGTTCTCAACCTCTCTTTAATAAACCAAACTTTCTCAATGGCTTCATAAACTAGATCGGGTCCTACCAAAGCAACTTCCCCCACCTCAAACCAACCAACCAAAAACCTATATCTCCTACCATACAAGGCTTCGAAGGGAGCCATACTGATACTTGAGTGATAACTATTATTGTAGGCAAACTCGATTAATGGCAAGTGGTCATCCCAATTAACCTTGTAATCTATAACACATGCCCTTAACATATCTTCCAACGTTTGGATGGTATGCTCCGCTTGCCCATCGGTTTGGGGAAGAAAAGATGTGCTAAGCTTGATCTTAGTACCAAGCCCTTTTTGGAATGACTTTCCATAGTGAGAATTAAATTGAGTATCGCGATGGGAAACAATAGATAGAGGAACTCCATGAAATTTCACTATTTCCCTTATATAAAAATTAGCAGTCTTCCGCCAAAAAATAAACATTGACGGGAATAAAGTGGGCTGATTTAGTCATCCGATCTATAATGACCCAAATAAAATGATATTGCTTTCAGGTGTGAGGCAAACCCACAATAAATTCCATATTTACGTCTACCCACTTACAAGTGGGAATACTTATATCTTGGGACAAGCCTCCCCGCCTTTGATGCTCAAGCTTATCTTGTTGACAAATAGAAACTTTGGTAAAGGACATTCATGTCATAATACTATAATAATTTGAACCACCTTCGTTGACGAAGATTCATGTCCTTTTGACTAAACACATATTGAAGACCCTTGTGATCGGTGAAAACATCCAAATGGACTCCATACAAATAATCCCTCCATATTTTCAAGGCAAACACAACCGCCGCTAATTCGAGGTATGGGTCGAATAATTCTTCTCATGGACTTTAATCACAATACACCACAAAACCATCCCGACCCTCCGGTAAGGTCAACACCGGAGCGGATGTAAGTCTATCTTTTAAATCATAGAAATTTTCTCACAAGCTTCCAACCACACAAAATTAGCTTTCTTTTGAGTCAAAACCGTCAACGGAGAAGTAATGGAGGAAAACACCTCTACAAACCTCCTATAGTAACCGGCTAAACCCATAAAGCTTCTAATGTCGTAAGGAGTTAAAGGTCTAGGACAACTCTTGATCGCATCCGTTTTCTTAGGATCTACCTCAATACCCTTTCTTCAGACAATATGACCAAGAAAAACTACAGACCTTAACCAAAATTCACACTTGCTAAACTTTGCAAAAAGTTGTTGGTCCTTGGGAACTTGCAACTCAATTGTCAAATGGTCCACATGTACGTTCTCACTCCTTGAGTAGATCAAAATATCCTCGATAAACACAATCACAAACATGTATAGGTATTGCCTAAACACTCTATTCATCAAATCCATAAATATCGTCGGAGCATTTGTCATCCCAAATGACATAACCACAAATTCATAGTGACTATATCGGGTTCTAAATGCCGTATTGGGAAATCAACCCCTTTCACCCTCAATTGGTGATAACCCAAACGAATATCAATCTTAGAGAAATAGCTAGCCCCTTGAAGTTAGTCCAATAAATCATCAATTCTCGAAAGAGGATATTTGTTCTTGATGGTCACTTTATTCAATTGACGGTAATCAATGCTGATTCTAAGAGACCCATCTTTCTTTCTTTATAATAAACAACATGGGAGCACCCCATGGAGACATACTTGGTCGGATAAAACCCTTATCTTATAAATCCTTTAGTTTCTCTTTCAACTCATTCAATTCCGCCGAAGCCATTCTATAAGGAGGAATAGAGATAGGTTGCATATATGGTAAAATGTCAATACCAAAATCTATTTCCCGCTCGGGAGGAATATCGAGAAAATCATCGGGGAAAACTTCCGAGAACTCATTAACTATTGGAACCGACTCTAGAGGAGGGGTTTTAGATTCAACATCCCTCACCCTAACAATATGGTAAATACAGCCTTTGGAGATTGATGAGTCAGAGATTTGGACTCATTTAGGGCTTTGTTTGTATAGAATTAGTCTTCCCAAATGCTTAATTTGTGCAAATAACTGACTTAAAACCCTCAATTATTACATATATTGATTGAGGAACAAAGCTAGGACACAAATGGGAAACAAGGACAACAGAAGATGAAAAAGAGAAGAAGAAAAACAAGTCTGATGATCGCCGAGATCACTCGGCAAATCGCTAAGTTGCTCCTTTACCGCCTAAAATTACAGAACTCTTAGGCTGTATTAGGAGTAACTTCGGTGAGTAATAGTCTCATTCGGTGAAACGCCGATCGCATCGACAAAGGACGACCATGTCACCACAGGTACATATGGAGATCCAAACAAATGCTGATGGGCGAATCAAAAGATAAAAGGGAGACTCGCGGAATGAAATGGCGATCCTTATCTGGCTCGCCTAAAATTACAATGGATGGATGAAGAAGATTGGAAGAATGAAGGCGAGACGAAGGGACTATCAGTGAGTCACCGAACGATCGGCGACGCTCAACTTTCCTCGCTGATTGGTCCCAAAAAGTTACACACCATACTTGTATAAATTGATTTTTGCAAGAGAGAGAAAGCATTCAGAAATTATGAGGAACAAAAGATAAAGAGTAAAAACACTATTATTGTTGATTTCAAGTGATTTTAGCAAGGTTTTTCATTTGGGTTTTGTAATATAGAATATATTATTCAAATTTACTTTCAAATTTCATGTACCCAACTATGGAAAATGTGGAAGATATTGAATTTCATCTTTTTGCCATCATTGGCTAACACCCTAACCTTGTGGGTTTGACAATGTGACCAATTGTTGTATTTGACTAAATGGGTGTCATCAATTAGTGAATTTTAGTGTTAATTTAAAGTGGGTCTAAATTATTATTGTGTTTTAACTTCATCATTGCATGTTTAATGCAATATAGTTTAGAGTTTTGTGCTTGCTCAAGAGAGAAGTATAGAGCCAACGTAGTAATTTGGCATCCTTAGTAGTGGGCCATGACGGTTTCAGCTTGAGAAAGTGAAACTTGAGATTTAGCCTTTGTATCTAGCTCGAAAGAATAGATTTGATGAGAAAGTGGGCTGGGCGTCTTATGGATAGTGTTGAAGTTTGAGAGAATTTAGCGAAAATAAGGTAATTGTTTAAGAGAAAATTGCTTTATAGTACAGTCTACCCACAAAGAAGTAATATTGTTGGTAATTATGTACACTCGTTAAGTTAAATTCAATAGTTGGTTAGTCAATCCGCCAAGTATTATCCTGTTATTTGATTGTTACTTATTGATTGGTGAAGTGGGTTGGTAACGACATCTTGGAGTTGACTTATAAATTCCTAAGTGTGGTGTTTGTTCGGCTGCAGAGGTCACTGTCATATTTTCATATTTGAATTCAGAAGAAAGCTACTCGTTGTGGGATTGACCGAAACTCATTTAGTTGGATTTATAGTGATTTACAATCATCGATACTTAGAACCTGATGAAGTGTCTTTGAAACATTAATAAAAATGGCGCTGATGCCGAGGAGTAGCGTTGTTTAGAATTCTTTTATCGAAGTTATGCTTGTGAATTTGTTGGATGACAGTTGAGAGGAGTTAGACTGCATTTCGTTAGCTGAATAGAAGTAAGAATGAGTGAGGAAGAGGTGAATGGTAGCATAGAAGGTCACCGAGATGGTATCGGTAATATTAATAGTGTGTACAACCCAACCCAATCGTGAGAAATGACTGCAATTTTCTGACCAACAATTGATGAGAACGCGATGTTTGAAGTCACAAGTACAATCCTTCATCTCCTCCAAATAAAGGGACGCTATGGTGGGCTGGCTCACGAAGATCCACATGAGCATGTGAGGAATTTCATATATGTGTGCAACCCATTTTCATTCAAAAATGTGACACTAGAATCAATCCTACTCAGATTATTTCCACTATCCCTGAAGGGGGAGACTAGTATGTGGTTAGCTGAGCTACCAAAGAATTCCATCACATCATGAGATGAGATTATCACGGCATTTAATACAAGATTTTTTCCTCCATTAAGGATGATGAAACTCAGGGATAACATTCAAGGTTTTAAGCGATTGGAAGGTGAACCCATCCATGAAACACGATTGAGGTTTAAGAAACTCCTACTTTAATGCCCAACTCACGAGCTACAAAATGATTTGCTACTCCAATATTTTTACCGAAGTCTTGATTCAGTTAATAAAGGAGTGGCTGACCAATTGGTTCGAGCATGAATAATGTTGCTATCATTTGAGGTGGCTTCGTTTCTTCTTGACGACATGACGAAGATAAATTGAGCTTGGTGTACTCAAGAGGATCAAGTCTCTCCTTTTTATCTTAGAATGACCCAAGAGAAACTTGATAAGGAAAGAGAAAGGGATGAAAACATCAAGAAGATGTTGGCCCAAGTAACAAGAGCATATGTTGGAGAATGTGAAAAAGCCTAAGGGAGCAAGTGGAGTGTTTAGAGTTGATGAGGGTTCTTCATCAGGTTATTCATGGCCGGAGGAGAATCAAGGTTGAAATTCCAAGAAATACGAGGAGGTTTTCCACCCACGCTATTTACAGCGAGGTGGGAACCGAGGTTGGAATTATCACAAGGAGGAAGAGCAAAAAAGATACTTTCAAGAATTGGCTGAGCAAAGTGATGATCGGAAAAGGGAGGATGATCATGAAGAGTACCACACTCAATCGAGTGAAAGCCCAAAGTCGAAAGAGAGTGCAAGTAGTCCTCGGGTGAATGATTTTCTATCACGCATTCTTGACAAAGTTAAAGGTTCAAATGACTTGTTAAACAGGATGAAAGCCAATTTTTTTGTCATTGATCAATAACGTGAACTCTCACGCAGATGCAATCAAGCTACTTGAAGGTCAGTTGAGTTTACTTTCAGCACAATTGGAGCCAAAAATGACAAGGGAAGATGATGATAGAGGTCTTGCTATGGTTACTCGTAGTGGGAAGGTGGCGATAGGCGATGTGACGGGAAATGATGAAGAAGCTCAAATACATGAAGAAGACAAAGGTATGGAGGAGGAAGAAATGCCTGCCCATCAAAGAATGGCCAAAGGGCCACAAAAAGATGTGGAGAAACACAATCCAATCCCAAAAGTTGTGCAACCTTTACCCAAAATATCTCCTCCATTTCCCCAACTCTTAAAAAAGAAGAATGAGATGAGAAGCTCAAGAAGTTTTTATCTGGGTTCAAGACATTATCGATTAGTCTCCCTCTAGGGGAGGAATTGTTTGAAATGCCGAGTTATGACAAGTTCATGAAGGAGTTAGTCACCAAGAAAGAAACTTGGACTTTGATACATTTAAAGTCTCTCATAGTTGTAGTGCAATTATGACTAATGAGAAAATAAGAAAAAAGGAAGATCCTGGAGCCTTCACCATTCCTTCCACTATCAGTATGCTCAAATTCGCCAAGTCCCTATGTGATTTGGGAGCAAGTATAAACCTAAAGCCATACGCAATCTATAAGCAACTAGGATTGGGTGAACCAAAGTCCACAACAATGAGACTTTTGATGGAAGATCTATTTATCAACCACCCTGTGGGGATACTATATGAAATTTTGGTAAAGGTTGACCGATTCATTTTCTCGGCTGATTTTGTAATTCTTGATTGTGAAATAGATGCTGAAATTCCCATCATTTGGAAAGACCATTCTTGGCAACCAGGAGAGCATTAGTGGATGTTGAAAGCGGAGAACTGATGTTCCGGGTGACCGAAATGAAGTAACTTTTAATGTTTGTAAGTCAATGAAGCACCCAAGCGATATTCATGTGGTCTCTACTATTGATGTTAATGATGAGGCGGTGGCTAGTTTGAGTCATTTGATGTGTATGAGTGAACCACTTGAATCTGTGCTTGCTAACGATGATGAGTTCGAAGTTCAAGGCTACAAAGAGGTAGTAGCTGCGCTCTTAGGCATGGGGAATTATTCTAAGACTCCACTGAAGCTGGACATTGATCTAAAAAATCAAGAAAGTCCTCCCGCAAAGCCATCAAAAGAAGAACCACCGAATCTGGAGCTGAAAGTACTCCCCTCTGATCTCCGATATTCTTTTTTGGGGGCAAATAACGCTTTACTTGTGATCGTTAAAACTGATTTACTTGAATGGCAATTAAAATTGCTCCTCGAGGTGTTGAGAAGGCATATCAATGCTATTGGTTGGACTATCGCTAAGATAGTAGGCATCCCTCTAGGCATTTGCACTCACAAAATTGATCTTGATAGTGATTGTAAACTGAGTGTAGAACATCAGCGAAGATTGAACCCACATATGCAAGAGGTGGTAAAAAAGGAGATAATAAAGTTGTTGGATGCTGGTGTGATCTACCCTATTGCGGATAGAAAATGGGTAAGTCCAGTACAATGTGTACCGAAAAAGGAAGGCCTCACAGTAGTCCCAAATGAAAATAGGGGGCTTGTTTCTATGAGACCGGTGACCGGATGGCGAGTATGCATGTAATATCAGAAGTTAAATTCGTGGACCAAAAAAGATCACTTTCCCTTGCTTTTCATGGATCAAATTCTTAATCGCCTTTCAGAAAGATGATGGTATTGCTTTTTGGATGGGTACTTCGGGCACAATAAAATCTCCATTGCTCCGGAAGAGCAAGAAAAACTACCTTCATCTGTCTGTATAGAACTTTTGCCTTCAAAAGGATGCCATTCGGATTATGTAATGCTCCGACAACATTTCAATGTTTCATGTTCTCTATTTTCGCTGATATGGTGGAGGATTCAATGGAAGTCTTCATGGATGACTTCTCGGTTGTGGGTGACACTTTTGAGGCATGCTTTGTGATGTTCGACGTAATCAACTAACACTATTTTGGTTCAAGTGCCAAACGATCGTGTGTAGTGATATAACCCAACCAAGGGTTTGGATCGTTTCCACATGGAGTGGTTTTGAGAATTAATAGAAAAATAAAATGAAGTTCTAATTAGTCATAGCTATAGGAATTAATGAATATAAACATACTAAATCTAAGGGGTGACACAAGCGTCAATTATCAATGGAGGTTTGTATTAATTAACAACTAAAAAGAGAAAAAATATAAGGAAACGAGATATGGAGACGGGATTCTTGGGATGTGATAGGAATACGGGATAAACTAGACTATTGGGTACATGCTTTTGATAGTAAATTGTTGAACATTTGTGACTAGGCTAGACTATAGTGGGGGTAAATTCTCTCTCGAGCAACTTACCACGAATCAACTCAGTTTCTCTCGAACACCGAGTTGCCACATTAAGCATAGCCTAACTTTAACTGAAACTACTTCCTTGTTTCTTAACCTTTTCACTTGACGGTCCAAGATTTCAACCGGGACCTCTTCATAGGAGAGTTTATCATCAACTCCTAAACCTTCTAAAGGAAGGATGGATACCGGATCACCAATGCACTTTTTGAACATGGAAAGATGAAACACCGGGTGAACCGAAACCACTTCACTAGGAGGTATAATTCATAAGCAACCTTCCCCACTCTTTTCAAGATTTGATATGGCCCACATACCGGGGACTTAGCTTCCCCTTCTTACCAAATCTCATCACACCTTTCATAGGTGAGATTTTCAAGTAAACCCAATCACCAACTCAAATTTTAGATCCCTTCTTCTAACATCGACATAAGACTTTTGGCGACTTTACGCCGTCTTCAACCTCTCTCTAATGAGTCGAACTTTTTCAATGGCCTCATAAACTAATTCGGGACCAATTAGAGCAAATTCACCTACTTCAAACCACCCAACCGGAGATCTACACCTTCTACCATACAAGGCTTCAAATGGTGCCATAGCAATACTCGAGTGGTAGCTATTATTGTAGGCAAACTCATTCAATGGGAGATGAAAATCCCAACTACTTTTTGAAACGACGCCAAAAATGCCCGAAAATGTGCTTCAGAAACACCTACAATTGTAATTTCCATATATCTCAAAATCCGTGCGTGATTTCGGAAATTAGACTTCATATTCTTATTTAGGGGGTCAAATTGAGTGGGAAATGGGTCTAACCCGAATTTTAGAGCAACTGTATCAAAATTCGAAAATCGCAAAAAATGCGATTTGGAGGGTCAACTTTAAAGGGTCATATCTCTTAGCACACAAGGAACTGGAAGGGACACTAGCTATTAAATTAAATCCCTTTGAGTTAGCTTTCTAACGCACTTGATTTCACCTCATTCCGAGTTAGGATGAGGGAGTTATGACTATTTTCGTAAAACCTGTCTGTGCAGATTTGCAATTTCCAGTAAGCTATTTTTTTTAAAGCTGTTTTTTTTGGCTAAGTGTTGGGGCGTTTTTTTTTATAAAGAGGGGATATGTCCCATACTTAGTCATATTTTGTTTCTAACTTCAAAACACTCAAAAACACTCTCTAAACCCTCTCCAAAATTCCACCAAGATCCTCAACCAAATTCAAACATCTCAAGCTCTAATTCCGGATTCAAGACTCAATCTCAAGCTTCAATTCTCCATTCCAATCTTCATCAAGGATTCTCCAAAGTTGAGGTATGTGGGTTTGATTGTGAAAACCTTCCTTTCCACAAGTCTAACCATTTATCAACTATTTTTACTTCAAGTTTATGGGCCATTATGGTTATTTATGAACTCTTGAAGTATGGAACTACTACTACACACCCTATTATGGTCTATTTTGCATATTATCATGAAATGGAATTTTTATGTGATGTTTATGGTTTTCATGCTTCCATGATCAAATTATGAAGGTTGATTTATATATATGTATGTTGTTGGTGGGCTGATTTATATAGATTTTGGAATTGGTTGGACTTAGTACTCTTGAAATACATGATTTTATTTGCATGAACAATAGCCCACCATGTGTTTGATAAAATGCCCACTTATAGAATTCTTAGGAAATGAAGGGTCCAATGTACGTCCTATGAGTCGGATGGTCATATAATCATTGAAATGATGATGAAATGGATACATGTATATGATTTTCTCTATATAAGTGTTGTGAGGCGACCAAGCCTAGCTCGGGGGGTTGTAGGCCCGGGTAACCGTATTGAGGGGTTGGTACCTTGGTTGCCTAGTACGGGGGGTAGTAGGCCCGTATAACCACATCGAGGGGTTTGTACCTTGGTCCCTAGCTCGGGGGGTGGTAGGCCCGGGTAACCACATTGAGGGGTTTGTACCTCTTTCGCCTCTCCAAGGGGGTGGTAGGCCTTGGAAATACTATATTGATGGTCACTCGCCACACATGTATTACGTCCCGCTAAATATGATTTTTATGTAAGCATCATTATACATATCATTTCATTAATATGCTATCTATCGGGTATGATTATGCATTTTTCCTATGATGTCCATCCATTGTAGCATTGCATTGCATCCCATATACTTAGTACATTCAAACGTACTAATGCATGCTCTATGCCTACATGATGTCACCATGTAGGGACCAGAGCACCGCTTGACCATCCTCCTCCGCGTGGCTAATACGATTTTCTATCGAGGTTATTGGTGAGTCCTCCATTCCGGGGACATTGCTTATGATCTCTTGCTATGTATAAGACTTTTCTTTTTTGTTATGTATTGACTATGAGGGTGAGCCCGGTAGTTTGTCTTGGCCCCCGCTAAGTACTTATGTTTAGAGGTGGTGTTGGACAAGTTGTGTATTATGCTTGAGCTTGACTCATCTATGGTATTTATTTATCATTCCTTTTTTTTGCTTGCTCCCTTAGTCCCGATTTCCCCCTTGATTATGCTTATCGCTTATGGTCATTTTAATTGCTTTCGCGACCAAGGATGTGTAATGATATGCTATGAGGCTTGTTTGGGGTTCCTTCGGGTTCCCCATTGCCGGCCACGTCTAGGCCCTAGGCTTGGGTCGTCACACTTTTGAAGTCGATTACACGTGTCCTTAACATATCCTCTAATGTTTGAATGGTGCATTCCGCTTGACCATACGTTTGAGGATGAAAAGTCGTGCTAAGCTTGACCTTAGTACCAAGCCCCTTTTGGAATGCCTTCCAAAAGTGTGAAGTAAATTGAGCACCCCGATCCGTAATGATAGATAAGGGAACCCCATGCAATTTTACTATCTCATCTATGTAAAGCTTGGCATAATCTTCTGCCGAGAATGTAGTTTTGATGGGAATAAAGTGGGCTGATTTTGTCAACCTATCAACAATGACCCAAATCGAATGAAATTGCCTCCTAGTACGAGGCAAACCCACTAAAAATCCATATTCACATCCTCCCATTTCCAAGTAGTAATATCAATATTTTGAGACATGACTCCCAGTTTCATATGTTCGGCTTTGACTTGTTGGCAATTTGGACATTTGGCTACAAAACTCGCTATATCCTTCTTCATGCCATTCCACCAATAGACTTCCCGTAGGTCACGGTACATCTTGGTGGATCCCGGATGAATTGAATACCGCGAACCATGAGCCTCTTCCAAAATTTTCTCTCTCAAGCCCTTAATATCCGGAACGCATATACGACCTTGGTACCTTAACACCCCATCTCCCATTTGGGAGAAAGCCTCAACGGACTTGTTGAGTACCGATTCTGTTAATTCCATCAAAATAGGATCAAGGTGTTGCTTAGACTTCACATCAACTACTAAGGAGGATTCAGAGCTATGATGGACCACAAAGCCACCCTTTGGAGAATCTACTAGTTGAACTCCCAACCGGGCCAACCTATGCACATCACGGACTAACTCCTTCCTTTCATCTTCTACATCGGCCACACTACTCGTAGGCATACGACTCAAGGCATCCGCAACTACATTGGCTTTGCCGGGATGGTAAAGGACAGTTATATCATAGTCCTTCAAAAGTTCTAACCATCTTCTTTGCCGGAGATTCAAGTCTCTTTGAGTAAATATATATTGGAGACTTTTGTGATCGATAAACACATCTACATGCACACCATAAAGGTAATGTCTCCATATTTTCGAAACAAATACTACTGCCGCTAGTTCAAGATCATGAGTCAGATAGTTCTTTTCATGCACCTTGAGTTGTCTTGAGGCATAATCTATCACCTTACCATGTTGCATGAGGACACAACCTAAACCTACTCAAGAAGCGTCACAATACACTACAAACCCTTCAGTACCCTCCGGTAAGGTTAATACCGGAGCGGAGGTAAGTTTATCCTTCAACGATTGAAAACTCTTTTCACATGACTCCGACCATTCGAACTTGGACTTCTTTTGGGTCAAGGCCGTTAATGGAGAAGCAATAGATGAGAATCTCTCAACAAATCTCGTATAGTACCCGGCTAACCCCAAAAAGCTTTGGATGTCGGTAGGACTCAAAGGTCTATGCCAACTTTTTACCGCATTCGTTTTCCTCGGATCAACTTCTATACCCTCACTAGAAACAATGTGGCCAAGGAAAGCAACCGACCTTAGCCAAAACTCACACTTACTAAACTTAGCAAAAAGTTGGTGATCTTTGAGGACTTGCAACACTATTCTCAAATGACTCATTTGATCACCTCACTCTTGGAGTATATCAAAATGTCATCAATAAAGACGATCACAAACGAATCAAGATAATTTCTAAACACCCAATTCATAAGGTCCATGAAAGCCGCCGGGGAATTTGTTAGACCAAAGGACATAACTAGGAACTCATAGTTACCATATCTTGTTCGGAAGGCCGTCTTAGAAATGTCAACCTCTCTTACCCTAAGTTGGTGATAGCCCGACCTTAAGTCTATCTTTGAAAAGTAACTCACCCCTTGAAGTTGGTCAAACAAATCATCAATCCTAGGGAGAGGGTACTTATTCTTTATGGTGACCTTGTTCAATTGGCGATAGTCAATACAAATCATAAGGGACCCATCCTTATTTTTCACAATTAATACTGGAGCACCCCATGGAGATATTCTTGGTTGAATAAATTCCTTATCTAGCAAATCCTTAAGTTGAGCCTTTAATTCCTTCAATTTGGTCGAGGCCATCCAGTAAGGAGGGATTGATATAGGTTGAGTATCCGACAATAGATCAATGCTGAAATCTATTTCCCGTTCGGGAGGAATTTCGGGCAAGTCATCGGGAAAGACTTCTGAAAAATCCTTTACTACGGGGACCGATTCTAAAGGAGGAGTCTTGGACTCAAGGTCTTTGACTCTCACAATATGATAAAGACATCCCTTAGAAATCATTTTACAAGCTTTTAGACATGAAATAATTTGACCTCTAGGGATTGAGTTTCCCCCTTCCATTCTAACACGGGTTCATTAGGAAATGAAACTTCACTACCCGAGTTCTACAATCAATGGAAGCAAAACAAGCATGCAACCAATCCATCCCCAATATGACATCAAAATCCAATATATCAAGTTCTACCAAATCAACCAATGTGACACTATTGGACAATGAGATGGGACAACCCTTATAAACTCTTTTAGCTACTACAGAATCACCTACCGGGGTAGAAACCGAAAAGGGTTCCTCTAAGACATCGGGGAGCAAATCAAATTTCATAGCCACTAAAGGGGTTACAAAAGACAAAGTGGAACCGGGGTCTAACAATGAATAAGCATCAATCGAAAATACTTGTCACATACCGGTAAAAACATCCGGAGACCCCTCTTGATCACTTCGGGATTGGAGAGCATAGAAGTGGATCTTATTAGGAACATCGGAGATAGGACCACTTACTTGTGCTTGTTTGTTATCCCTCCCTTGAGCTCTCATCATGGGACAATCTTTCTTCATATGACCACACTTTCCACAACCAAAACAATTATCTGTGCCAACTAGGCATTTGCCTTCATGCTTCTTGCCACACTTTTCACAACTAACTCTTTCAACATAAGAACCACCACTTCTTCCTCCTTGTGGCTTAGGGTTAGACACCCTACCTTTGTTGACTCTAGAAGCATTGGAAGAACCTTGGTTGGGAAACCTCTTCTTATACTTTGGCTTATCTTGAATCCCAAGTTTACCCTTGGAAGAATTTCCATTATCAGTCTTTGACCTCTTCCAATCTTTACCCACTTGCTTGAGCTTTTCTTCCTCAATTTTCTTGGCATGAACCATAAGAAGAGAAATGTTCATGCTTGGAATAAGCATAGCCGACATACATTCATTCACCACAAGATCAGATATCCCTATAACAAATTTGTTCATTTTTGCCCTAGAGTCCGCCACCAATGTAGGAGCATGCTTGGACAATTGAGTGAACTTGAGGCTATATTCCTTCACACTCATTCCTCATTGTCGAAGATTGATGATTTCTTTCATTTTCCTTTCCCTCAATTTCAATGGGAAGAACCTATCAAGGAAAGTCGTCTTGAATGGTGCCCAATCTACCGGACCCGCTCTAATAGGCTTTCTTCTTTCCATTGCTCATACCATACTTGAGCCATATATTTGAGTTGGTAGACGGCTAGCTCTGCCTTTTCTTGAGGAGTCACACCCATAGCATCTAGCACCTTGAACACATCATCAATAAACCCTTGTGGGTCCTCCTCCACCTTGAAGCCAAATAAGGTAGGGGGATTCATCCTAGTGAAATCCCTTATCCTTGAAGCGGTTGTGCTAGCATGGGAATTCGCTTTCACCCTAGCATCTCTAGTAACTTGAGCCACCAAAACATGAGTCAAACTTTGAATAGACGTCCTTATCTCCACATTAGACATAGCTCCCTCTTCAATAGGAACTTGAGGCCCTTGATGACCTTAAGGAGTTTGGTTGCCTTGGGGAGGAACTCCCTCATTTGCAATCTCCTCATCAACCCTTCTTGCCGTTGCCCTTATAGTATTCATGACCTATATGCACAAGAAAAGGATTAGAAGAAAGGACGTATAGAGTTAAGACTCTTAAGCATGACTTCAAGAATACAAAAGATGGGAAGGTTCCTAAGAATTACATAGCCTCTTATTCATAAGTGTGGCGCGCTTCACACTCAGGAACAAAACTTTAATAGACGTGGTTCATGAGACATCAATCCTAATTACTATCCGAAACCTAATGCTTTGATACCAAGTTTGTCATGACTCGAGAGCACCCCCTAGTCGTAACACGGCGTACTTGACCCCGAAGGGGTCTTATACAAGCCCTTAGCATAATCGTCATTGCATAAAGACATTGAAAAATGCAGAATTTAAAAACTTTTCACAATCAATGTCAAAGTCTTTCATAATAGAAAATAGAGTGTCTAGACGTCGTTTCAATCACCATCTAAGTACAACATAGAAGTCTCAAATAGGGACTTTATCCCTTACAATGAAATTGTCTTATAAAAGGAAGTACATAGAAGTCTATTACAATAGAAAGAAACATAAGTGGCATCATGTTGTCCTCAGAACTTGAGGACATACCAAAGTCTTGGAGAATGCAATCCAAGTCTTCACTTCTTCACAATGAGGACCTACTATCCGGAACCTACACTTGATAAAAATAGAAGAAATATGGGTTAGCACAATCAATTGCACTAAGTATGGAAGCCATGCAATTAAAACCATTTAAAACATGCATAAAAGGGACCTTTGTTGAAAACATGCTATTTCAAGTTTAAAAGCCAAAATGCATATTCAAGTATGGCATAGCCAATCCATACCATAAGATAAAGAGACATTCATAACCATAAGAAACATCATACTTAACCATAGTTCATATCTTACATGTTTGTGTTCAATTAACATCATACCATAAAGACACCACCCATGACCCCCTTTTCAAGTCCACTTGTGCAATGTACATATGAAGTCCCATACCCTCATATATACTAAGTAGAACCATCAAGAGGACACAAGTGTAGCCACATACATAGTCCTCATCATAATGGGTGAAACCATCCTTAACATCATTCATAGGTTGCCATACATAAAGAACTCATACAAGAACCCATCAAAGAACCCACTTGTGCAATGTCTAGGTAAAGTCCCATACCCTTACCTAGACTAAGTAGTACCCCTCAAGAAGCCCTAGTTGGAGTTCATAATCATCTTCATAAGTCATATTCATTTCTTAGTTCATATCATTAAACATAGGGAGATTAGCATTAATCGACATAGACAATTCGGCGAAGCAGTACTATGTCGTCCAATGACACATAACATGACGATGCTGAAGGCTAGTGCAAGACGGCAACGAACTACCCCAAAGGGCGAATCGCCGAGTTAATTTGCAATTCTAACTAACCTCACCGAAAGATCCGCCATCATTATTTTTTGAAGTCTATAAATACTAAACTTGTTATTAATTGTTAGGGAGTCCAACATTTATTTTAATTTTCATAATAGAATAGTACTTTTTGAGATATTTTCTCTCAAGTTTGGAGAGGGTTTTTGGGAGACTTGAAGAAAGAAGGATTTTATCTTCCCCAAGTTGGAAGTGGGTCTTCTTGATTCTTCTTCCATTGCTTAAATCAAGGTTTAGTTCCTTATACCCATTTGATTTTAGTATTATTTTAGGTGTATTTTGTTATTTCTTGATGTGTGGCTAAAATCACCATTCTTGGGGTGTGATTTAGCAAATATTTGTTGATATTATTGTTGGGTCTTGCTTGCTGATAGGTTAGATGTATTTTAATGGTGATTTCACCTAGTGGTTGTTGTTTAATCTAATGGGTTTGTAGTTGCAAATTCAAAACCACCCATGTGTTTTCAACTTTCCCAAGAGGGAGGTTGCGAAACCAAGACCGCTAGACTGATGTCCTAAGGAGTGGGTCGACATGAGGTTCCGCCCGAGAGGGTTAGCCCTAGCCCCATATCCTAAAACTCAACTCGAGAGAGTGAGTGGGGTAAGGCGGAGGCTGGCCTTCATGCGGCAAATGGGTGTCCGAGAGGAACACCTTTGAAACGGGGAAAGTTGCCCAAGAGGGAACTTATTTCCATCTAAAGCTTAGCCTAGTCACTATTATCTTGCAAATTTCTTATCGAAAGCATGTACCCAATGATTTATCTCCACTTGTATTGCGGTCACACCCAAAGAACTTGTCCCCATACTTAATTTTCTTGTTATTTTTGTTGTTTTTTACTCCTTGTGACAAAACTCCCATTTGATATTTGACACCTTTGTGTCACCCCTTTTAATTTACAATGTTTTTAATCGTTAATGTCTTTAGCAACGACTAGTTTGAACTTAATTTTATTTTTCTACTAATTTTCAAAACCACTCCCTTGGGACACGACCCCAACCCTTTGTTGGGTTACTATATTATTGACGATTGTAGACACTCATACTGTAGGTTAGTGTTGTTGGTCACGATAAGCATCAAAATGGCGTCGCTACCGGGGAGTGGTGTTATTTGAGAGTTCTAAGATTAGTAAAATCTTTATTCTTCTTAGTTGTAGTCTACTTACCTAATTTTCAGTTTTGTTTTGAGTAATTGTGTGTTTCAACAACCATATGAGTGTGAACGGTGAAAATAGCTGCCAAGCAGGCAACCCAGCGGATGATGCTTTTCATCGAGACGATACTAATGATATTAATAGTGTGTACAACCCTGCACATGTGAGTGAGATGGATGTGAGTTGCATGCCACAAGCAGACGGAAATGCAACGTTTGAATTTACTAGCACAACACTTCATCTCATACATTCAAGAGGTTTATATGGAGGGTTAGAGCATGAAGATTCATATGAACAAATACGAAGCTTCATAGAAGTGTGCACCCATCTGTAATTCAAGAATCTATCGCAATAGTGCATATGACTGCGCTTATTTCCATTATCATTAATTTGGGAAGCCATTAAGTGGTTGATCGAGATTCCAAAGAACTCCATCGAGTTATGGGAAGAGTTGGTTACGGATTTTCATGAAATATTCTTCCCTCCATAAAAAATGATGAAACTGAGGGATGACATTCAAAATTTTAATCAAAAGGAGGGCGAACCAATTAACGAATCTTGGACACGATTTAAGATAATTTTGCGAAAATGTCCAATGCATGGACTACCGAGTGAGTTATTGCTCCAATATTTTTACCGTAGTCTGGATTCAGTGAATAAAGGGATAGCTGATCAGCTGGTGCAAGGAGAAATAATATTACAATCATTTGAAGTAGCCTCATTTCTCCTAGATAGCATGACTAGAGTAAATCAAGCATGGTACACAAAAGATGACCAAGTTTTCCTTATGTGCTTCAGATTAACGCAAGAATAACTCGATAAAGAAAGGGAAAGGGACGAAAACATCAAGAAGATGTTGTCTCAAATGGAAGTGAAACACAAGCACATGAAGGGAACATATGGAGTATTTCGAGTTGATGAGGTTTCTCCTTCAGGTTACGTAAGACCGGGGGAAAATCAAGGTTAGAACTCTGAAAAAATTTAGGGGGGGGGGGGTTTCTTCATCTGGTTACTTGAGATCGGGGGAGAATCAAGGTTGGAACTCCATAAGATATGAGGAGGGTTTCTACCCACGCTATCAACAATGGGGCAGAAATCAAGGTTGGAACCATTACATGAGTGAAGAACCAAAGAGATATTTCCACGATTGGGCTGAGCAAGATGGTCATAAGGAAGACCGTACCCAATTGAGTGAAAGCCAAAAATCAAATGGGAGAGCAAGTAGTCCTCGGGTAAATGATCTATTGTCACGCATACTTGATAAAGTTGAGGGCTTTGATGATCTGCTAAAAGGAATGAGAGATGACTTTTCATCACTAAATAGTAAAGTGAATTCGCATGCTGATTCCATCAAAACACTAGAAGGTCAGTTTAGTCTATTATCAGCTCAATTAACATCTAGGACACTAATGGAAGATAATGAATGAGGGCTGGTTGTGGTCACTCGTAGTGGAAAGATGGCAAAAGGGAATGTGATGGAGGACGAGGACTTTCGAATGCAGGAAGAGAGCCAAGGTACAGAGGAACAAGAATTGCCTATTCCACAAAACCTTGCCAAAGAACAACAAGAGGATGCAGAGCAACATGTTCAGATTCCAAAAGTCACACACCCTTTACCTAAAATACCTCCACCATTTCCTCAACGTCTGAAAAAGAAAAATGAAGATGAGAAGTTCAATTTTTTTTTGTCAGTATTCAAGAATCTATCAATGAACCTTCCTCTGGTGGAAGCATTGTTAGAAATGTCGGGATACGCCAAATTCACGAAAGAGTTGATTACAAAGAAAAGGAGCCTGGAGTATGAAACGATCGAGGTACCCCATAGTTGCAACGTAATTATGACAAAGGAGTCAATCACCAAGAGAGATGATCCTAGGGCATTCACAATCCCATTCACAATTGGCATGCTCCAATTTGCTAAAGCTTTGTGCGATTTAGGAGCAAGCATTAACTTGATGCCCTATGCAATATAGAAGCAACTTGGTTTAGGTGAACCAAATGCAACCACAATGAGACTCCTTATGGCTGAACGATAAATCAAACACCCCATAGGGATACTTCATGACATATTGGTAAAAGTAGATCGGTTCATCTTTCCAGCTGATTTTGTGATTCTGGATTGTGAGATCGATGCTGAAATCCCCATTATTTTGGGAAGGCCATTCTTAGCTACTGGAAGAGCATTGGTAGATATCGAAGGGGGGAAATTGAAGTTCCGTGCAAACGATGATGAGGTGACCTTCAATATCTGCAAATCCATGAAGCAACCAAGTAACATCCATGTGGTCTCCACTGAGGATGTTATAGATGAAGCAGTGGCAAGTGTGAGCCATTTAATGTGCAAGAAGGAACCCATTGAATCTGTACTTGCCAATTATGAGAATCCGAAGTTCAAGGATATGAGGAAGTGGTGGCTGCCTTATCAAGATCAGGAGAGTATTCAAGGAATCCAATCAAGTTGGATATCGACATGAAAAACAGAGAAAGTCCTCCTGCGAAGCCATCAACAGAAGAACGACCAAACCTGGAGTTAAAAGCTTTACCCTCTCATCTAAAATATGCTTTCTTAGGAACCAATAATATTTTACCAGTGATTATCGCAGCCGATTTGCTTGAAAGGCAGGTGAAATTGCTCATTGAAGTATTGTTGAAGCATATATAAAAGTTATTGGATGGACAATAGCCGATATAGTAGGAATTCCTCCTGGCATCTGTACTAACAAGATTCGGCTTGATAATGAATGTAAGCCCAGTGTAGAGCATCAATGGAGACTGAACCCTCCAATGCAAGAGGTGGTGAAAAAGTAGATCATCAAGTGGCTAGATGCGGGAGTGATCTACCCTATTGCGGATAGTAAGTGGGTAAGTCCGGTGCAATATGTACCGAAAAAAAGAGGTATAACCGTAGTCCCAAATGCGAAAGGAGAACTTGTGCCAACAAGACCAGTGACTGGGTGGAAAATATGCATGGATTATAAGAAGCTTAACTCATGGACCCAAAAGGAGGACTTCCCAATGCCCTTTATGGACCAGATGCTTGACCGGTTATCAGAAAGGGGGTGGTATTGATTTTTAGATGGGTATTCTGGTTACAATAAAATCTCTATTGCGCCGGAAGACCAAGAGAAAATCACTTTTACCTGCCCTTATGGAACTTTTGCATTCAAAAGGATGCCATTCGGGCTGTGTAATGCCCCGACAACATTCCAGCGTTGCATCTTGTCTATTTTTGCGGATATGGTCGAAGACTCTATGGAGGTATTCTTGGACGACTTCTCAATCGTAGGGGACACATTTGAGGAATGCTTGACACACTTAGGACAAGTGCTATAAAGATGCGTGGATATGAATCTGGTTCTCAATTGGGAAAAATGTCACTCTATGGTGAAGAAAGGTATCGTTCTCAGGCACAAGGTGTCACAAAAGGGGCTGGAGGTTGACAAAATGAAAATTGAGGTCCTTGAGAAATTACACCCACCAATTTCAGTGAAGGGTGTTCACAGCTTCTTGGGTCATGCAGGTTTCTACCAATGGTTCTTAAAGACTTGTCAAAGATTGCACATCCACTATGCAAACTCCTCAAGAAGGAGTGAAGTTCCATTTTGATGATGCTTGCATGATCACATTTAAGTGCTTGAAGGGAAAATTAGTATCTACCTCAATTATCTTCAGTCCTAATTGGTTCGAATCTTTCAAAGTAATGTGTGATGCTAGTGGAATGGCATTGGGAGTAGTATTGGGGCAAAAGCGCAACAAATTATTTCACCCAATTTACTACGCGAGAAAAACTTTAAATAGTGCCCAACGAAATTATACGGGCACTGAATATGAGTTGCTCGCAGTGGTCTATCCATTTGAAAAGTTCTGGGCATACTTAGTAGGAACCAAAGTAATAGTACACACTGATCATGATGCACTCCGCTACTTAATGTCAAAGAGAGATGTGAAACCAAGATTGATAAGGTGGGTGCTACTACTACAAGAGTTTGATTTTGAGGTAAAGGATCGAAAAGGCTACGAAAATCAAGTGGCCGACCATTTATCGCGATTGGAAGGAAGGGAAGATGTCGAGCGTGAGGTCGACATAGATGATTCATTTCCCAATGAACAGGTATTTGCTATATCTCTCAAACCTACACCGTGGTATGCAGACTTTGCGAACTACATTGTGAGTGGATTGATACCTGATGAGTTGACCTTTTACCAACAAAAGAGATTCTTGTTTGATGTTAAAAGATACTTTTGGGATAAACCTTACTTGTTTTGAGAATGTACTGACCCTGTTATCAGGAGGTGTGTTCCAGAATAGGAAGTGGTAAAAATTTTCCATGCTTGCCATGCATCTCCAGTAGGAGGTCAACACAGTGGTATTCACACTCCCGCTAAGGTCCTCCAAAGTGGTTATTACTGGCCGTCCCTATACAAAGATGCACATGAATTTGCAAAGAAATGCTCGCAATGTCAGCAACAAGGCGGAGTGTCTAGAAGGCACGAGTTGCCTCTCACTCTTATTTTGGAGATCGAGCTATTAGATATATGGGGGATCAATTTCATGGACCCATTTATGAGCTCATTTGGAAATAAAGACATCCTGGTGGCCGTAGATTATCTCTCCAAATGTGTAGAGGCCATCGCCCTTCCAAACAACGAAGGAAAAAATTTTGTCCAATTTTTGAAGTGCTACATTTTCGCAAGATTTGGCACTTCTAGGGAAGTCATTAGCGATGGGGGGTCTCACTTTTGCAATAAGTTGTTTTCAATGGCACTAAGAAAATATGGGGTGAAACACAAGGTAGCAACCCTATATCATCCCCAAACAAGTGGCCAAGTCGAAGTGTCAAATCGGGAAATTAAAAGCATCCTGGCAAAGACAGTTAATGCCAACAGAACTGACTGGTCTAGGAAACTCGATGATGCACTATGGGCATATTGGACTGCTTATAAGGCACATATCGGTATATGGTAAGGCTTATCATTTGCCCGTCGAGTTAGAACACAAGGCATTGTGGGCATTTAAGACCTTAAATTTGGACTAGTCAAAAACTTCAAGGGAGAGGGTAGAACAGTTAAACGAACTGGATGAATTTAAACTCAGATCCTATGAAAGTTCAGCCATCAACAAGGAGAAGATGAAGAAATGGCATGATGCTCGAATACTCAAGCAGGACTTCAAGGTAGGAGATTGGGTTTTGTTATACAACTCTTGACTTAGATTCTTTTCCGAAAAGATCAAATCCAAATGGTCTGGACCTTTTAGATAAAAACGAGTGTTCACCAATGGTGCCATAGAAATTGAAGGTCGGGAAGGACCTCCATTTAAAGTGAACAGTCGACGTCTGAAATTATATTTTGGGGATTGTCAAAAGATTTCTTTGGTTGAAGTGGTGTATTTGGAAGACGCCTGAAGGCTCTACTGCGTCGTGCCACGACGTTAACTAAGGCGTTGATTGGGAGGCAACCCAAAACTATGTATTACTTTTTTTTGCTTTATTAAAATAATGGTGTGTTTGATTGTGCAGATGGAAGTATGAAGAGTGAACAAAAAGTGCAGATAGGCGAGTGATGAATCCATTCGGCGAATCCAACCTTATCCGTTGTTTGACTCTAGACATCATCAACATTAGAGTCTATAAAACTCTGTGAGTGTTGGAAATCATTGGCAAATCGCAGACCAAGTCGGCGATCTCGATGGAAACCGCCGTTTGGATCCCCGTAAACAGGAGGATCTGTAAACTTCGGCCGAGAAACCAAGCAATCAGCGTTTCGCCGAGTGTGTTGGCAAAGTTTAACTAACGTCGCTGAGTAAACGGTTTTTGCAAGCCAAAGGATTAAAAGTTTCAACTTCATTCACCTTCCCTCACTTTTTACCTGTTCAAAACTCACACCTGCACTATAGTTTTATATTTCTAGCACTTCTGGAGTATTTTGATTCATTAGTTTATGCACGGACTTAGATTGAAATTGCCTCCTAGCTTCTCGGTAGTATTTTAATTAGTACAAAAGGTTAGTTCCTTAATACCCGTAATTATTTTGTCAGCATTCATGCCCAGACAGATGTAAAGAATGCGTAAACAGGATTCCTCTTTACCTCCCTCTCTGTCTTTCTTTACTTTGCCTTTTGGATTCTGTATTATTTGCATTTGAGGACAAACTCTCTTATTTGTGGTGGGGTGAGGCCCACCTTGTGTTTTTGCTTGTTTTAGATACTTGTGTTTTGGTGTACATTTGGGCTGTCTATCTTTAATTGTATTTTTAAAACTGCTTTGCGATTGTTTAAGATTATGGCTTCTTTCTGATTTTAATTTATTGCAAATTTTTAACCCTTTCGAAAAAATTATTGTTATTTTTCAAAAAATTTATCCATAGCTTGTGTTAAAAGTGGTTGTTCTTTTGCAAAAATTTGAGTCTCGGTTTTGATCAATACCGATGACTTCAATAGTGTTTACAATTGAACAAACATGAATGTACGGCTACGATGAGGCCAAATGAAGTTGAATAGACAATATGTGAACTCTTTGCATCTCATTGTGATTAGCCATTTATCGAATTGATTCTCTTGTAATGACCGTTGCACACTAGCAAAAGTGTGTAGTCTTGTTTGACTTAAGTGTCGATTCCGTGTGTGATGAACTTACTTTGAACCTTGTATGAATAATCCTAGAATTTGCCCTGTTAATCTGATTGATTTAGAAAGGTGTGCTCTTGAAATGATTTTAGGCAACTTTAAAGAGTGTGAGCCAAATTTGACATATACCTCTTTTGTGGCCTACCCGTGAGCGTATGAAACTCTTTTGAACACCTTTTGAGTCTTACCCTTCTTTGGAAGAAAACTTGTGAAAACCTAGACCTTTATTCAACCACCACCTATAATCCTCATGACTTTTGATTTAATGAATAGCCAACTTCAGCCAAAAGCTTAAGTTGGGGGTGTGGTGAAAAGGAAAAGAAGAAGTCAAGAAGTGCAAGAAAAGTCTCCTCAACTCATGATGTTGCGGAAAAAAAAATGGAAAACCTCCATATAAAAAAAAAGAGAAAAGAAAAGAATGAAAAAGAAGATTGTGGAATAAAGTCTAAATGAAATGGGATGTCCAAGCAATTCATGGAGTAAAGAATAGGATGACTTAGAAGCACTAGAAGAAAAATTGTTAGAAGAAGGTGAAGAAAAAGAAGTGTTGAAAGCTCCACAACTCATGAGGATCGTTAGTCACTAAGCCTAAATGACCATACATTTGCACTCAGCCCCATTACAAGCCTTAGAAAGACTTTTTTCATCTTGAGCAAACCGAACCAAAGGTTGATTGGAAAATAAGGGCAAACCTATGGGTGAAAACATGCATTGTGTTCCTCCTTTTGAGTGTGAGCATTGCATCTGATTCCTGATCTTAAATTGATGTACCCCTGTGCATGAATATGGAATCATTCTTTGTGTGAGGGCATTCAGTTACTGTTGTTGAGCTTGAACTTGCATTAGTAGCAAGTATTATGAGCATGAGAATCTTTGGTAATGGTGTGTCACAACTTGAATCTTTGAGTACACAGTTGATATTTGCATGAGTAATTTGAGTCTTGTTGTGTGCATTCATGATTAAGTCTTGTGTAGCACTGTTAGAGACATTCCTTTTGAACGGCTGAACTTAAGCTCTCTTGAGGACAAGCAAAAGTTTAAGTTGGGGGTGTTGATGAGTCCACAAATTGGACTCATCTAGGGCTTTATTTTGATAGAAATGGTGTCCTCAAACGTTTATTTTGTCTCAATATCTGATGGAAACTCTTAAGTTTCAGGTATTTGAAGTGTTAGTGGAAGCATGGACACTTAGGCGCAAAAAGGAACAAAAAGGCTGAAATGAACGAAGAAGCTGAAGCCTGAGCATCGCCAAGCACACATGGCGATTCGCCGAAGGGACACACTCCGCCTTTTGTTCCAATACGCGAAGCCCTAAAGGAACAAGATCAAAAAGGTGATGAAAGGAGCAGTCGGTGCTTCCCCGAATAGTTCCCCGAAGCAGTACTATGTCGCCTAATGACATAGAACACGACGACGCTGAAGGCTAGTGCAAGACGACAACAAACTACACCAAAGGGCGAATGGCCGAGTTAGTCGGTGATTCCGACTAACCTCGCCGAAAGATCCGCCAACACTATTTTCTGAAGTCTATAAATACTAAAATTGTTATTAATTTTTAGGGAGTCCAACATTTATTTTAATTTTCACTATAGAATCGTACTTTTTGGGATATTTTCTCTCAAGTTTGGAGCGGGTTTTTGGGAGACTTGAAGAAAGAAGGATTTCATCTTCCCCAAGTTGGAAGTGGGTCTTCTCCATTCTTCTTTTTTTGCTTAAATAAAGGTTTAATTCCTTATACCCATTTGATTTTAGTATCATTTTAGGTGTATTTTTTTTATTTCTTGATGTGTGGTTTAAAAACCCCCCTTTCTTGGGGTGTGATATAGCAAATATGTGTCGATATTATTGTTGGGCGTTGCTTGCTGATAGGTTAGATGTATTTTAATGGAAATTTCACCTAGTGGTTTTGGTTTATTCTAATGGATTTGTAGTTGCAAATACAAAACCACGCATGTATTTTCGGCTTGCCCGAGAGGGAGGTCGCGAAACTAAGACTGCTAGACTGATGGCCTAAGGAGTGGGTAGACATGAGGTTCAGCCCGAGAAGGTGAGCCCTAGTCTCATATCCTAACACTCAACTCGAGAGAGTGAGTGGGGTAAGGCGTCGGTTGGCCTTCATGCGGCAAATGGGTGTCCGAGAGGAACACATTTGAAACGGGGTAAGTTGCCCAAGAGGGAACTTATTTCCATCTAAAGCTTAGCCTAGTCACTATTATCTTGCAAATTTCCTATCGAAAACATGTACCCAACGATTTATCTCAACTTGTATTGCGGTCACACCCCAAGAACGTGCCCCCATACTTGATTTTCTTGTTATTTTGTTGTTTCTTACTACTTGTGACAAAACCCCCATTTGATAGTTGACACCTTTGTGTCACCTCTTTTAATTTACAATGTTTTTAATCGTTAATGTTTTTAGCTACCACTAGTTTGAACTTAATTTAATTTTTCTACTAATTCTCAAAACTACTCCCTTGGGACACAACCCTAACCCTTCGTTGGGTTACTATATTATCAACGATCGTAGACACTCGTACTGTAGGATAGTGTCGTTGGTCACGATAAGCATCAATAGACCATGTGAGCTACTTGGAATCTGGTGTTCTACTCCCACATCGAAAAGAAAGTGTTTCACTTGCCAAGGTAGAACTAACATAATAGGTATCTAGGTGGATCCACTAAGCTAAAACCTACGGGGGCACGTAGTTATGGGATATGGAGATTGCAACTAGAAACCGTATACTGCTAACATGTGGGTTTCCATCACATTAGACACCGTAATGTGAACCCAAGTGACTAGCATGAAGGAACCCATCTCATATCATATCCACTCAGTGCTAGGCACAATTCCCTTTAAGTAATATTAATATTTTACTTAAGTTTATAGTTCATAAGGCCCTTAGGCCATTCATCCCAACTTATATTATATTAGCTCATGGACTCATTAGGTGAGAAAACCTTTCATCCTAAGAGTCAAGAACATGTGAGAATGTTCCCTCATATCATAGTCATATAGTGTTTATGAGAATTACCTTCCAGTCCGCTAACACTATCATAATCATATCGTAACATACATGTTCATAACATAACATAACATACGTGTTCATATCATAGGATAACATACATGTTCATATCATAGCATAACATACTTGATCATAGCATAGCATAACATATTTGATCATATCATAGCATAACATACTTGATCATAGTTAGGGTTGTGGGGAAAGGATTCATATCTCAACACCACAATTCAATAAAAGAACAATTCATCGTATTGAGAACCCTCATTCATATCCCTCAATGCATACTTCAAGATTCAACCCTAATTTCTTAACATTAATACTTCATATAGGGTAACATCAATATACAATAATGAATTACATGTAAACATACTAGATTCCCAACCTTCATTCATCATTCACAACATACTAGGGTTTAGATTTGAGAAAGAGGGGAAAATCATGGGTCTTGTGGGGAATTGCTCAAAAACTATAAACATTCCATAAATTCATCCACAAACCTTCATATATAATCATAAATAACCATTATAGATCAATGGAAACAATTTTATAAAGAGACCCGCGAATTTGAGTTAAAACCTAGAAATTGGGGAACTTTGAAATCCAATTTTGAGAGGGCCTCTTGGGGAAAAGATCCCAAGAGTGAAGAGCATCCATACCTTAGTAAATTCCTTGAGAATTGATGGAGGAATTCTAGATCTTGGTGCCCTAGATGGACCTTGAACTCCTTCTTCAATGGTGTTCTTTCGAAAGAATATTTTGAGAGAGGGAAGTTATGTTTTGATGTTTGAGTTGGGGGTTTTGTTGAATGACTTAAAATCTTAGGGTTAGGGTCTTATAGTTAGGTTTGGAAAGGTAATTAGTTAACTAACCACCGCTCTTAACCCCTAATTAAATAACTAACTAAAACTAAAACCCCTAACTTAAAAACTAAAATCCTAAAACTGGCAGCACCTACGAGACCTCCACCTACGGACCGTAGGTGGAGAGACGTCGCGTCCTGTGCACTCTGTCATTTGGGACTGAGGGCTCCCTTTTGGGAGCCAAGTTTCCCACGACTAAGTATGGACTTACGACTATGACTTACGGTCCGTAGACCAATCTACTAGCCGTAAGTCTTGGTCTCATCGTTTGCTATTGTTTGACAGCTTTTGAGGTCTAATGTTGGGTCCTCCTCAAGGACCCCTAGGGTGGTCCTTGGGGGGTTGTACCCGTACATTTGGACCCTAAACACTTAGTTCTACTTATATAAACCCTTTTTACAAGATTTAGTTCTCATACGCCACTCAAAAACCTCTCTACAAGGCCTATGACAACACTAGATTAGAGTTGCTAGTTACCGAACGTCATGGTTGTTTCTCAACATTTAAGCACTAACACTTTCTTATTAAGTTAGTTATATTTGATTAGGACTAAAAACATCAATTTTATCCTTTTTAAGTTACTAGGCATCGTATAAGGCTCGAGCTTAGGACGTTAGACTTCTGGGGTGTTACACAAAGGGTTGCTATGGTTGTGGTGGAAGTGACCACAAAGTGAGAGATTGCCCGATACTTACCGCTAGGGGAAGAGAGAGGAAGAAAATTAGGTTTGATTCTCTTCAAGATAGAGGTGAACAAGAGTGTCCTCCTAATGTTGCTTCCGGTATGTGTTTCATTCTTACTTCTATTCCAGTAGTACTTGTCTTTTGTGACTTGATAAATTGGACATGATGAACTTTTATGTTGGCATTAGTATACATGGGTTTAATTGTGGTTATTGGTAGAACCTAACTTAGCCATAAGGAGTTTTCTAATGTGTTGAAGAATTTGATGTACAGTGGTGTTTAAGTGATGCCTAGAGATGTTAACTGAGTAGACTCCTTTAAAAGAGGATAGAAATGTAAATTCTCCATGGTTTAGAATAATCTTATGTGATGAAGGTGAAAAAGTTGAGTGATGACTTGCTCTGGCCTTAGAATTGGAAGAAATGTGCTTAGATAGCAAGGTCATTGAGTGTTCTAGATGTTCATGATTTGGATTGGCTCGAAATTCTCACCTTAAGAGGTGGAGTGAGTTGAGTAGTTTAGTCCCGGTTTGGTACGCTCATATGAGACCTTGAGTGGTATTAGTAAGGTTGCTTGTGAGCTAAAAATACTTAATGAGAACCTCTCTAATTTAGAAGTACAAATTGGGATCTTAGACCACCAAGTTAAGAAATAGAAGAGTAAGGACGTGCTTCCATGAGAATGTTGAGGAGTGGTATTTAGTAAGGGTTTTAGTTGAGGGTGCTACTTGGGAGGCCAAGGGCCAATGATGTCCCAATATCCTTATATTCCCTTCTATTCCTCTACTAGCTTAAGATGATAAGTCCTCCTTGAATCATTTCATGATTGTGGAGTCTTAGATGTTATATGTGTCCCATGATTTCCTTGTCATAGAGTCACTCTTGCTAACCTTGGTAAGGTTTGGATGCATAGTTATTAGACCTCTATTGGTTTTAGAACACGGTAAGGTTATAATGAGTCTTGGTGATGCCTTAGGATTGTTTGAAAGGAGTAGTATTTGACGTCTTAATAAGGGGCTTACTCCCAAGGGGAAGATGATGTGCTTAGATAGAAAGATTGATTGAGAGTCCCGATATCCTCATCCCTTTCTTCTATTCCTATTCTAGCTTGAGACCAAGAGTTCCTTTTTGGGCTTGTTTTATGTTTTGGAGTCATGTGTGATTTAGAAAATTTCCATGATCTCCTTATGTTATGCATGTTCTTGAGAAAATTCTTGTTTTGTATAAAAATTAGTTTTCATGATTTACATGTTCCTCATGTTGTTGTGCATTTTAGTATGATGATGGCATATTTGACTTCATGAGATTATTTGATGAACATGCTTTGTTATGCTTTTGATGAAATGGCATAGTGGCTCCATAATGTTGAGTTGAGCTTGTGTTTAGTTGGAAAAGGTAGTTCCTCGTATTATTATGTGATTGATGATGTTTAGAAGAATTTGTATAGGCTCACTCCCAAGGGGGAGATTGATAACAGCAAGAACTTTCTTTTGGAAGGAAATCTTTCCTTTCTCATATGCACCCAAACCAAGTCACCAGGTTTAAAAACAAGATATTTTCTGCCCTTATTCCTTCGCAATGCAACTTCCTTGTTCTTCTTTTCAATTGCAAGCCTTGTTTGTTCATGAATTTTCTTCATCATATCAGCCTTCGTCTTACCATCAAGATTAGCAAAATCATTAGTAGGCAAAGGCAATAAATCAAGGGGGGGTAAGGGGGTTGAATCCATATACAACTTCAAAAGGAGTCTTACCAGTAAAAGAATGGAAGGTCCTATTATAAGCAAATTCTACAATAGGTAAGTAATCTTCCCAAGAAGTTAACTTTCCTTTCAAAACAGCCCTCAACATGCTCCCTAAAGTTCTATTAACCACTTCCGTTTTCCCGTCCGTTTGTGGGTGACAAGATGTAGAAAATAGCAATTTAGTTCCCAACTTTCCCCAAAGAATTCTCCAAAAGTGACTTAAGAACTTGGCATCCCTATCACTAACAATAGTTCTAGGTATTCCATGCAATTTAACCACTTCCTTTACAAACAAGTCAGCCACATGAGATGCATCATTAGTCTTTTTACATGGGATAAAACGAGCCATTTTAGAAAATCTATCTACTACCACAAATATACTATCCTTACCATACTTAGTCCTTGGCAGCCCCAATATGAAATCCATAGAAATATCAATCCAAGGGCAATTAGAAACAGGTAAAGGAGTATAAAGACCATGCGGCAATGTTCTAGACTTAGCCTGTTTACATTCAAGACAATAAGAACACACTTTTTCAACATCCTTTCGCATGCTAGGCCAATAAAAATGTTCAGAAAGTATTTTCAGTGTTTTGGGTACACCAAAATGTCCCATTAGCCCTCCACAATGTGCTTCCCTAACAAATAGTTCACGCAACGAGCAGTTAGGAACACATAATTTATTTTCCTTGAATAAAAATTCATCTTGAAGATTAAATTTCTCAAAAGGACCTAACTTACATTCAGCAAAAATCTCACCAAAATCAGAATCATTAGCATAGAGGAACTTGATTTGGTCAAAACCCAATAACTTTGAAGTAAGAGTAGAGATCAAAACATACCTTCTTGAGAGTGCATCAGCAACCACATTCTCCTTTCCTTGTTTGTAAGCAATTACATAAGGAAAAGTTTCAATAAACTCTACCCATTTAGCATGCCTACGACTAAGTTTACCTTGGCACTTCAAGTATTTTAATGACTCATGATCAATCTTGACCACAAATTCTCGAGGCCACAAGTAGTGCTGCCATGTAGCTAATGCCCTCACCAAAGCATATAGCTCCTTATCATAAGTTGAGTAGTTCAATGTTGCTCCACTTAGCTTTTCACTAAAGTAGGCAATTGGCTTGGAGTCTTGCATCAAAACTGCACCTATGCCCTTACCAGAGGCATCACACTCAACTTCAAAAGACTTAGAAAAATCAGGCAATTGCAAAAGAGGAGCAGAACACAATTTATCCTTCAGCAAGTTAAATGCATCATCTTGTTCCTTTCCCCATGTAAAAACCTTATCTTTTTTAATAACTTCAGTTAAAGGAGCAGCAATGGTGCTAAAGTCTCGCACAAACCTCCTATAAAAACTAGCAAGTCCATGAAAACTCCTAACTTCAGTTACACTATTAGGTTTAGGCCATTCTTTTATTGCCTTGATTTTTTCATCATCTACTTCAACTCCCTTAGAACTGACCACAAAACCTAAGAAAACCACACGATCCACACAGAAAGTACACTTTTTGAGATTAGCAAATAAACGCTGATTTCTAAGAACTTCAAAAACTTGTTTTAAGTGCTCTAGGTGTTCATCCAGATTTTGAGAAAAGATCAAGATGTCATCAAAATACACCACAATAAATTTTCCATGGAAATCTTTAAAAACATGATTCATTAGTCTCATAAAAGTGCTTGGTGCATTAGTCAAGCCAAAGGGCATAACTAACCACTCATCAAGTCCATATTTGGTCTTAAAAGCAGTTTTCCATTCATCTCCAGGATTCATACGAATCTGATGGTAACCACTCTTTAGATCAATTTTAGAAAAGATTTTGGAACCATACAGTTGGTCCAACATGTCATCAAGACGAGGGATAGGATGGCGATACTTTACCGTTATCTTGTTGATGGCTCGACAATCTACACACATCCTCCATGTTCCATCCTTTTTGGGGACCAATAGAAATGGAACAGAGCATGGGCTCATACTCTCTCGAACAAATCCCTTTTCAAGCAATTCTTCAACTTGCCTTTGTAATTCTTTGGTCTCTTCAGAATTGCTCCTATAGGCAGGCCTATTAGGAAGTTGAGACCCAGGCACAAAGTCTATTTGGTGCTCAATCCCTCTCAAAGGTGGCAATCCCTTTGGAGTGTCATCAGGAAAAACATCTTCAAAATTCTGCAAAAGAGAAGAAAACTATTTGGCAAAGAAGGAGTTAGTTGTTCAAAATTAATCAATACTTCTTTGTAAGTAAGTAGTATTATGGGCAGTCCCTCTCTCCTAGCATTCAAACACTCTTTGGCTTTTATATAAAGGCTCTCATTTTTCTTTTCCTTAGCCTCTTTCCTCTCACCAAAACATTTTATTTTTTTACTCACACCCTCTTTTACCTCTTTACTTAAATCGCTGCCCTCTATCTCTTTCTCTCGGCCATCTCTCTTTTTTTCTATCTCTTGGCCTTTTTCTTTTCCCTCAAGCTCACTTTTTACCTCTCCCTTTTGTTTTCCCATTGTTTCCCTCAATCGTTTTTGATCTTCAAACACTTGAGAAGGAGATAATGGTGCAAGAGTATACTTCTTACCATTATGCAGAAGACTATACCTATTCTTTCTCCCATGATGAGTAGTATCCCTATCATACTGCCAAGGTCGGCCAAGTAAAACATGACATGCTTGCATTGGAACTACATCACAAAGAATCTCATCTTCATACCTACCAACATTGAATGAAATCATGCATTGTTTGTTTACTTTTACTTCTCCACAATCATTCAACCATTGGAGCCTATATGGGGTAGAGCGCTTCATGCATGCAATTCCTAGTTTATCCACCAAGTATGAACTCACCACATTTGCACAACCTCCCCCATCAATGATCATAGAATAAGTCTTCCCTTTTATCCCACACCTAGTATGAAACAAATTCTCTCTCTGCCCTTCATCAACACTACCCAAATTGATAGTCATAATTCTCCTAACCACCCCAATTATACCATCATTAGGCAATTCGAAATCATCTTCCTCACTTACACCTTCTCCCTCTTCTTCTTCCCCCTCACTTTTTTCACTCTCATATTCTCCATTCTCTCTAAGTAGAATGTTTCTTCTACTTGGACATTCATGCATCATATGCCCCCTTCCATGACATTTGTGACATTGAATAGAACTTGAAGGTTTAGAAGATTTAGGATTAAAGGTTTTACCTCCCTCCTCAACTTTACCTTTGCCTCTATCATCTTGAGGTTTGGAAGGAGCTTTCCCCTCTTGAGTTGACCATGGCTTCTTAGAGGTAGTGTTTGGTCGACTTCTCCATGAGTTATTTTGCTGCTTTTTCTCAATTTGTTTTTCAACTTTTACAGACAAATCAACTAACTCATCTAAAGTTACATATTGTTGTATCTCTACTACATTAGCTATTTCTGTATTTAAACCATTTAAAAATCTAGCTATTGTAGCCTCTTCTTCCTCCATGTAGTTAGCTTGGATCATAGCCATATCCATGCTTTTGAAGTACTCATCCACCGACATGGAGCCTTGCTTCAAGCGTTAAAGGCGAGATTGTAGATCTCTTTGGAAGTATGATGGAATAAATCGCTTCCTCATTACCCTCTTCATCTCTGCCCACGTAGCAATAGGTGGTAGCTCCTCTTGCAATCTGTCCCTAGCAAGCTTTTTCCACCAAGAAGCAGCATAATCAGAAAACTCAACAACAGCAAGTTTAACTTTCTTACCCTCAGAGTAGTTATGGCAATCAAAGATGGCTTCAACTCGTCTCTCCCAATCAAGGTACAAGTCTGGATCCCTTGTCCCCTTGAAAGATGGCATCTTCATCTTTATACTATTTATATTATCATCTTCTACTCTACCTCTTTGTCCCCTCCTATCTCTTCTTTCTAGATTAAATTCAACATCAAAATCATCATTATCATATTCAGGATTTATAAAAGGGATATGGGGTACATTCCTTCTAACTTGGGGTCTAACATTATTTGGCGGTACAACATTATTCTCCCTCCTAATTTCAGCTATGGTGTCATTCTGCTCGATAATCATATCCCTCATCTCTTGAAATTGAAGGGTCCATCTCTCAAATTGTTGGTGCATAGCTTGAAGGGTGAAGTCATTCCTTCCTTTGACCTCGGCTTCTAAATGAGCCCTTTCCTCATCACCACCTGAATTAGACATCTAAAAAAAAAAAGATTAAGTATCACACTTTTAATATGGCTTTTACCCTCTTTTAAACTCACCCACACTTGCCTTTTTCCACTCAAAATAACCTTTGAACGAGAATACTTTGTAGATTTATAATTAAACCAAAACGTGTATCAAGTTCGTAGTAATAAAGTATGGAATCTTGGGGTACAAAAAGAAAGTAAAGAACTAGTCCTAGAACAATTAGGATTTAGTTGAAACAAAACATGAATAAAAGGAACTTATTTTAGAATTATAAGAACAAGAAAGAAAAGAAAAAAAAAATTCCTCTTATTCTCAAAGGTCTAGAATCCCCTCTTCTTGCAACCTTCTTTCTTGGAAACAAATTAATGCAAAACTTGGAGAGCAAGTAATAAGATTTCTTGAATAGCAAGTAATAAAATTTCTTGGTATCAAGTAATCAAATTTCTTGGAGGACAAGTAATTAGATTTCTTAAAGAGCAAGTTATAATTTTATTTTATTTTTCTGTTCACGCTACTGTTCACGCTATTGTAATTTTTTTTTTACGACGCTACTATTCACGCTACACTATTTTTTTTTTTTTTTTTTGCTCTAAGAAGAAATCCCAAGATTTATCAAGAACGGAATCTTGATAGAACCGCTCTGATACCACTTGATAACAGCAAGGTTAAGGGAGATCACAAATAGAGAATTGAATATTAGAATGCGGAAGCACAAAGAAAAGAAATAAAAAAAACTAACTAAAGATATGGGAAATTCGAAGGAAAGATCCACGAATTTCCAAGGATTAGATGTTCTAAGGCCTTGAAAAGATCCAAGTAACAACGTATAGATTTATGGAAGAAATCTAACGCCTTTACTTGAGAAAACGAATCAAAACGATAGATTCGGATCTTGACCGCTTTATGAGTAACTAAAGACAATAATTAGTATGTAGAAACTAATCACCTTCTAAAGAATACCAAAAAGAAACCAAAGATATCACAAGAAGAAATTACTTTATACCTTAAACTATGAAACTAGTAAAGGTTTAAAGATAAATTCTCAAAGAACAAGTCACAAAGGTTCAAAGAACTCTCTCAAATATTATTAATATCAATGTAAATTGTCTTTAATGAATGAAAAGGACTCCTATATATAGGAGAAGGGGAAAAAAACGTCCAAGGACCCTAGAAAGACAATTACAAGGAATCCTACCCTAGAAAGGAAATAAAGTAACCTAACTAGGAACAAATTTAGTACTTCTAGGAAAGCATTAAATGGTACTTAGGAGACCATAAATAGACTAAGGAAATTATTAATAACCTATATATAAATAAATAAATAAGGTAAATCCCAACTAGGAAAAGAATCTTGACAATCTTGGAAAGTTTGACTAGTCTTCTCACAAAACTTGGGCAGAAAGCAACTCTTGTTGTTGCTGATTCTTGGACTCTTCTTGACCTTATTTGCACGAAAATGGCCCTTAAAATTCCTCATCTTGGGCTTGAATTTGGGCCACCAAATAATTGTAGCATTTGGACAATTCCTCTCCCTTGGGCGTGAGCTCTTCTTCCCCAATAAGACACCTTTGGATCAGCGATTGAAGCCCATTGAGCTTATCATTGAACTCCTTGGTTTGAGATCTTGTTATGGGCCTCCTTAGAGTTTCTAAAGCTTCATCCTTGTCCTTCAATGGAGTAGAGCTTCCTTGGATGCTATCAGAGATTGTGTGCCTAGCTAGCATTGTTTTTATGTGCTTATGTGTTGCCATGACTTCCTTATATAATGCATGTTCATGAACATTTGTGTTTTGAAAGAAGATGAGTTTATGTGAATTGTTTTCCTCATGTTGTAGTGCTTTGAGAAATAGATGCCTATTGTACTTCATGAGAAGAATATATGAGCATGCTTTAGTTTGGAGTTTAGAAATTCCTCCTTGAATAAAATGTTTTTTAAGACTAAATTTCATGTGAGCTCCATGAGAGTATATTGAGCATATTATAACTAAGAGATGGAAGTTCCTCCTTGAACATAACTAGTTATGAGAATCTCATGCATAAATGGGTTGTTAGATGTAGTTCATACTTCCTTGTGTAGCATTGAGTATATTGAGATTGAGTGATGTTTCCTCCTTGTTTATGTGCATTTAGATGTTTCATGCATGATGGGCTTCTAGTCTTGAGTTTTTAATTCCTAAAGGTGTTTAGAAATATCATTCGAGGACGAATGTTCCCAAGGGAGAGATAATGTGACATCCCGGAAAACTAGTAGGTGGAACTAGACCCTTACGAGTGTGTTGTTGAGTTTGATGTGGGGTTCAGAAGTGTAAAATGGCTTCCCGAACTTAGTATGGAGGTTTTAGGGTTAGGGCGTTAAGGTACGACCCCCCAAGGACCAACCAAGGGTCCTTGAGGGGGCACTCAAAAAAATCCCTAGAATCTGCTCAAAATTGAGCCACCTAAGGTTGGGACTCACTCCCCGTAGGTGGACCCAAACCCCGTGGGAAGGGGTTGTGGGTCAAGGCCTGCTAACACCTGCAACTTTAAACCTCAGACCACCACCCATGAGGATTCAGTACGCCCCGTGGACCCACCCACAGTCCGTGGGTCGGGGTCTCGTGGGTGGGGCAGTTTTGAAGACTTATATTTTAAGATGGGAACTTGGGGGTTAATTCCAAATTAGTTAGGGGTTAAGTGGGGTCGGTTAATTATCTATTAGGTCCCCTATATATGCCTAATAGACCCTTAATTAAGTAGTTTCAAAATCATTATTTTAGATTCAAAAAAGACCTCAAATACTCTCCAATATTTCTCTCTCTAGAAACTCCATTGAAGAAGAAGAACAAGGTCAAGTCTAGGGGTCAAGGAGCAGCCTTTTCTCTTCAATTTAGTGAGGAAATATTCATAAGGTATGGTTTCTATTCATCTATGGATAGCCTTCACCTATAGAGTCCCTTAAAAACTTGATTTCAAATCTTCCAATTTCCCCCAAAAGCTAGGGTTTCGATCTAAGTCATGGGTTCTCTTTCAAAACGTTTTCAATGGTTTATTTATGATTTATTATGACTGAATTGATGATTTATTGTTGATTTATGATGAAATCCCCCATGAACCCATGAATCTTCCACTTTACTAAATTTACTTCATGATGTGGGTATTATTGTATATTGGCTCAATTAAGTGAATAATGGTTGTTCATGGTTTAATTACATAATTTTAGTATGATCATACATGTATCCTTGATTAACCTAAGATTCTATGGTGAAATTGATATAGTCTAGTGTTATGTCATCAAAAGAGGCAAATTGAGGGTTAGATGTGACCTTCTAAGATTGATGAACTTCTTTATGAATTGTCTTAGATTAAATGACCTAGATATGAATTGCTTAAAATTAAAGCTTCTAGACATGAATTGATTAAACTAGGGCTTATATGATGGATCATGGTTGAGTAATATTGAGATTGAGTTTATATAATACTATATGACTATAATTGATCAATAATGAGGCATGTGGTTAGATTACCTTGAGAATTAGGTATTCATAATGATCACGTGAGGCATTTCTTGAGAGTAGGGATTGTAACATGAAGATGACTCCTAGGGCTTTAAGGGTAAAAGCTAAAGTGAATAAACTAAGGATGTTAAGGCTTTAAGTAGGAAGCTATTATGTATGTTGAGTTGTGTATATGACATTATTGTGAAAAGACTTCTCCCACATGACCTATAATATGAGTACATGAGTTTATGCATACAATAAATGATTTACTTGAGTCATGATTATAACCATGTCTAATATAGTGAATGGTAGATGTGTTGACTTAACATGATCTATGATCCTTGAATACAAGATATGAGGGGTATGCATGATTATGATATTATGTGCATGTTTTATGAATACTTTGAGAGTAAAGTGTCTATGATGATAATGTTGTTGTTGTGTCATTGGAAGGACAATCACACACATACCCCATGCATGAACATGACTATGATGTGACTAAGGTGTTGATTGAGTTATTGAATCATGATATTCCCCTTATCTAATGTGGTAATTCTCGATGTTTGAGTTGAGTTGATTCATATCCCTTGAAGGGCAAATCATGAGGGTTTGTAAATATTGATAAGAATTGTGTATGAGCTTATGATTCACCTAGAAAGTGAAGATCCTATGACTATTGTGTAATTGTGGTATTGTTGAAAGACCATTCTCCCCTTACCCTTACACATGACTATGCATGAAATATCTAGGACTATGATAATTTTGTTGTGTTGATTGAAAGGCTATTATATTTAACACTATGAACATGATGTGCAAGGTTTACTCACATATTAATGATTATAAGGTTGAAAGGCCATTCACATCTAATGAATCTATGAGCTATATCATTATGTTGTATTGAGTGTTTAGTCGCCCTTCCATAAACATGAACTTGAGTAAAGACTTAACATGAATTTCAAAGGAATTATGCTTAGCACCGAGTGGATAAGAAAATGAGATGGAAACTTTTACGCCAGTTAGTCCGGCTTCCCAATGGGTTCCTTTTACGCCTGTCAGTCCGACTTCCCAGAACAGTTATCTCATGAGATGGAAACCTTTTACCTTAGTCAGTCCGGATTTCTAGTAGAAATCTCGTTATCCCATAACTATGTGCCCACATAGGTCTTTAGCTAGTGGATCCACCTAGAAGCTAAACATGTTATATCTACCTTAGGAAAGTTGGACACCTCTTTTCGGTGTGGGGCATGACACCGGATTCCATGTAGCTCACATGGTCTATTTCGGTTAAAGGTATTTCCTTAAATGAACAAGAAACATGAAAAAAAAACTAGAACATGGGTTATTTACTATGGTTTCTGAAGAGGTTCTATTTAGTATGAATGGGGGTATGGGACTTCATTCATGTATTGCACAAGTAGACTTTGATAGTGGGCATGGTAGGTTTCTCTTATGACATGATGATTATGAGTTAATGCATGCTTAATATGAATTATGAACATGAACATGAACATGAACTATACTCATGACTTCTTAATGAGCTTTACTTAGTGTAAGTGGGGGTATGGGACTTCACTTATACATTGTACAAGTAGACTTCTAAAGGGGTTATGGTGTGGTTTCCTTATGCCATGAAGATATATGAATTTATGTATGCATGATATGGATTGTTGCTAAGAGTGACTTTAATTATTACAAGCTATGAACATGAATGTTTCCTTGTCTA
This sequence comes from Solanum okadae, assembly GCA_036553675.1. Lineage (NCBI taxonomy): Eukaryota > Viridiplantae > Streptophyta > Magnoliopsida > Solanales > Solanaceae > Solanum > Solanum okadae. The sequence continues at coordinate 15,882,146 of CM071687.1, read as the reverse complement.
TGATTATTGATTATGGATGAGACCAAAGCATGATAAGTATGAGCATGGTGGCTTAAAAGTGGTACTTAGCATAGATAGGATTATGGGATCCAATCTATGCATTGCACAAGTATAACCTAGGGTTACTTATGTGATGGTTCTATTATAATGAGATGATCTTGGTATTTGACTATGCGTGTGAAGTATGTCTTGTGATGATTGAGGTATGTATTATATGTATGTTGGAGAGTATGGTTGTATTTATGATGATATCCTTTATGCTATGATGAATAGTAGATGAGATGTCTTATGAGTTACATTCCTCAACTATTTCAAAGATGATGCTCAAAAGTGGCATATAGCATGGTTACAACTAAAATGTCTCTTTTTGCATGTTTCAAGGATATTTATGCATGGCTTCCATACTTCTTACATTTTGTGCTAACCCATATTTCTACATTTTCTATAAGTGTAGGGTTTGGTGATATCAGCTTCCACCCTCGTGGCTAGGACCATAGTAGATCAAGAAGAAGAAGATTGGTGAGTCCTCATAGTATTCGTGTCACGACCCAAGCCTACACCCCGGACTTGACGCAGCGTACAAGACTCCAAAAAGCCTTATACAAGCCTCATAGTATGTCATCACATAAGATAATAGAAATAGTGCGGAATTTAAAACTCTTTTTAATCCATACAATCGCAAATATCAATTAAAACAACGAAAGTCTACTTGTCTCACATGGCCATATAAAACATCTTGAATCAAAAGTAGGGTCACGGCCCTTTTCAATAGAAAGTCTAAAAGTATCTAGTACAATGAAATACATGAAACATCAATAAAGCACTTGTCCTCGGATCCATGAGGACATACCAAAAGCTTTGGAAGAACTCAATCCAAGCCCTTTGAACTAGAAGAAATCAACTCAAATGTTGGAACCTACACTTTGTAGAAAAATGTAGAAATATGGGTTAGCACACAAAATGTACTAAGTATGATAGCCATGCAAAAACCATGCTTAAAAAGGACATTTTATTTGAAAATCATGCTAAATGCATATTTTTAGAAACATCATGAACATAAGTATAAGAAGCATAAGATACAAACATAATCAACATATAAGCCATTTCATCACATTAGAGCCTTCACCTTAAGTAACCCTAAGCTATACTTGTGCAATATATGAATACCATCCCATACCACAATCTATACTAAGTACCACTTTGAGGCCACCAAAGGTGAACTTATGTAACACCCCAGAAAATGGTAGGTTAAACTAGAGCCTAAACGTAAGGTTAATAATCGTAAAATGACTTCCCAAATTATAGTAAGACACTTAGGGTTGAAATGAGGTTTATAGAGATAAGATCAAGAGGCAAGTGCCAAGGCCAAGGGGCCAAGCCAAGGCCAAAGGTAAAGGCTGCCCCTATCTAGGAGCACACTGCCCAACCTTCACGAGGGGGACCATGAGTCGTGGTCCACTCCACGGCTCGTGAAGGTGTTCATGCAGCCTCCTTGGCCATGGGAAAGTATCCACCCTTTTGCCTAGATACTGTCTTAGCATCCACGGAAGGGACCACGGCTCGTGTTCTTGACCAAGGCTCATGGAGCCCTTCATGGAGATGCCTTAGGCATTGAAGCTAAGATCCCCAAGTAACATGCTCAATTCCTCAAGGGACCAGAAGAGGGACCACGGCTTGTGGAGCCCCTCGTGGTAATGCCTTGGGCATGTGAGCCTAGGGCACCACTTCCCAAGCTAGTGCCTCAACTCCATGGGCAGGACCACGGGTCATGGTCCTCACCACGGCTCTTGGAGTGGCTCGTGAGGCCTGGACGGGGTTCAATTAATGAGGGTCTTTTAGGTCATTTCCTTTTTAAGTCTAATTAAGTGGGGGTGTTTTGGGTATTTTTAGGGGATGTATATATATTGTTTTTAAGTAAAATTTCACAAGACCTCATTATTCACACACACCCAAATTGAAACCAAAAACTCCCTCCTCTCTAAAAAATTCTCTCTCTAGACTCAAGAAGAAGAAGAAGCCATTAGAGCTAGGACTGGTAGATTCTCAAGGTTCTTCCCCAAATTTCTTGAAGGTTCTTAAGTGAGGTATGGATGCTTTTCATCCTTGGGTAGCTATCACCCAAGGAACCCCTTCAAATTATGTTTTCAATATCTCAAAGCCCCCAAACCTAGGGTTTTCAATCTATGACATGGGTCTTCTTTCAAATGTATTTTATTGGTTAATTATGGTTATTTATGGTTGGTTATGGTGAATTACGAATAGATTGATGGAGTATTAATGTTTTATAATGAAAATTCCCCATAGACCCATGTTTCCCCCATATTGGTAAATCTTGAATTGATGTTGTGGGTTGGTTGATATTATGAATACGTCAATTGAATATGTTTATGTTAATTAAGCTATTGAATCATGAAATTCCTCCTATATTATGTAGTAATTGTATATGGTTTGTTTGATTGTAATTCAAGACCCTTGAAGGGTAAAAGGTATGAGGGTTTGTACCTTTCTATGAGAATTATGTATGAGATTGTGATTCACTTAGAAAGTGAAGATACTATGATGATTGTGTAGTTGTGGTATTGTTGTAAGATTCATTCTTCCCCACCCATACACATGGCTATGTATGATATGTTATGACTATGATAGTATGGTTGTGGTGTATGAAAGGCTATTCTCATGAACACCCTATGAATATGATCTGAAAGGCTTACTAACATGTTGATAATTCTAAGGTTGAAAGGACATTCTCACCTAATGAATCTATGAGCTCTTATGTTGGTTGAGTGCCTAGTGCATTCTCTTATGAACATGAACTTAAGTAAAGACTTAATATGACTTTTAAAGGGAATTATGCTTAGCACCGAGTGGATATAAAAATGAGATGGGGGATTTTACGTTTAGCTACTCCGGCTTCCCAATGTATGTTGTCTCATGGGATGGAAAACTTTTATGCTAGTAGTTTGGGTTTCTAATAGCAATCCCCATATCCCATTACTATGTGCCCACATAGGTCTTTAGCTAGTGGATCCACCTAAAATCTATTATGTTAGTTCTACCTTAGGCAAGTAGGACACCTCTTTTCGGTGTGGGGGTAGAACACCGGATTACTTGTAGCTCACATGGTCTATGTCGGTTAAGGCTATTCTTCCCTATATGATACGAATATGAATTATGATAGGGACATGGGGCTTTAATTATGGCTTCTTACGAGGTACTACTTATTATGAGTGGGGGTATGGAACTTCACTTATGCATTGCACAAGTAGACTTTAAGTGGGGTTATGGTGAGGTTCTTATGTTATGAAGACTTATGGATTATGTATGAAAGGTATGTATGAATGTTAAGGTTGACTTTCCTTGTTGAAAGTTATGAACATGAATGACTCCTTACTTATGTATGTTGGTAATGAATAAGGCAAAGTAAGGTATGTATGTTGTTGATGGCCTAAATGTGATACTTGGCATTTGGTAGGGTTATGGGATCTTACCTTTGCATTGCACTAGTGTGGCTTTGGGTTGCTTATATGTTGGTTTGACTTATATTTCTTCATATGTCCATTATGGCTTTTAAATTTGATAAATGCATGATTTCAACTAAATGTCCCTTTTATGCATGTTATAATGATTTTTATGAATGTCTTCCAGCTTTGGTACATTATTTGTGCTAATCCATATTTTCTACATTTACTATTAGTGTAGGTTTTGGTCTTTGCGACGTACTACTTCTTTCAAGTGAAGCTTGGGTTGACTATTCCCTAGGCTTGGTGAGTCCTCAAGTTCGAGGACAAGATGTTATTGTTTCTAGTTACTATTGTACTTTCTACTTTTGATACTATATTGATGTAAAGGGCTTTGACCATATTTGTACTCTCTATTGTACTAGATGGTGATTGAGCGAAGTCTAGATTCTTATTTTCGTTTATGAAAAGGAGTTGATTTCGATTGTATAAGTTTTAAATTTTTCCGCATTATAATATGTCTTTATGTTAAGATTATGCTAAGGGTTTGTATGAGACCCCTTCGGGGTCAAGTACGCCGTGTTTCTCCTAGGGGGTAACCCCGGGTCGTGACAACTTACCATTCATCCTTTTCATCTTTAGAGAATACTCATACATAAGGAACATAAACATTACATAATTTATGACAAGGAAAGTAACTCATAATACAATCCAAGTAAAACATGCATCATTACATTAAGCATTTAAGTCGACATTCTTCATTTGCTTCATTAAGAGCACATTCTTTCATTAGACATTAAGACATTAGAGAATCACACCATAGCCCTCTCAAAGCCAACTCGTGCAATGCATGTATGGCATCCCATACTACCACCCACACTTCATAGAACCTCTCAAGCAACCATAGAACGTATCTCACATGATGGGAATAAGCATTAATCGACACAAACCATGTGATATTAACATGGAATTCGGTGTCTATCCCACACCGTAAAGGGTTGGTCTACTTGCCTAAGGTAAAACTGGTAACATTTTAGCCTAGGTGGATCCACTAGCTAATAACCTATGCGGGCTCATAGTTATGGGATAGGAAAGTTGTTCATTGAAGGCCTAACATTTGGAGAGCTTCCATCTTACCATATCCACTCGGTATTTTGCCTCCATTCCTATAGAGTAGTTCATTCACATTACATTATTGTACTTGAGAGGGCTACCACCATTAGGTCTACCGAATCAAAGCACATTTACACGTGAAAGGGCCACCTCCATTAGGTCTAACGACTCAAGGTACATTATTTGGATAGCTCATTGAATCCTCAAGAAAGGGCCACCACCATTAAGTCTACCGATTCAAGGTTCATCATTTCACACATGAAAAGGCTATAACCATTAGGCCTACCGATTCAAGCTTTATCATAACATTGGTTTCTAGACTCATCATGAAGTGCTACCACCATTAGGTCTACCGGTTCAAGGCATAGCCTAAAATACTTCATTAATCATTTATGAAAGGAATGTCGGCATTGGCCTATCGATTCATGTTCATCATTACATTAGTAACACAAGAAGAGGATGCCTAGGCCTACCAATTCAAGGTACATCAATCACCAATACTTTCATTCATACAAGAAAAGGATGCCTAAGCCTACCAATTCAAGATACATCAATCAACATAACTTTCATTTACACAAGAAGAGTATGCCTAAGCCTACCAATTCAAGGTGTACATTACATTGAAGAAACCCTTCACATTCTATCATCATCATTCATAAGTGTTAATTGAGAATAGGCTTTCAATAATAACACAATTGCATTCTACAAGATCATAATACTTTTATTGAAATCATATAGCATTTACATAACATCATGATCATACATTAACCTTCATGAAATTGCACTCCAAGGCTATGAATCAATCTCAACCCAAACACCTAGAATACTACATTAGATTAGGGGAATATCATAATTCAATAACTAATTCAATAGAGACATAAACAATTCAACATGCATCCATAATCAATCAACCCAAATCACAAACTCACAATTTAGTATTTTGGGGGAATCATAGGTTCATAGGGTAAATTCATCATAATTCATCAATTCCATCTTAATTCATCACATATAAACCTTTGAAAACGTTTTGGAATGGAACCCATGCTTAGATTGAAACTCTAGCTTTTTGGGGGATTTTGGAAACTTAAAATCATCTTTTGAAAGGGCTCCTTGAATGAAACTTAATCAAGGATGAAGACTACCATACCTCAATTGAAAAAACTCTACGAAATTGAAGAGAAAAGATGAAATCTTGAGCTCCAAACCTTGACTTCTTCTTCTCCAATGGTGGTTTCTAGATTGAGGATTATTTGGAGAGGGTAGTTGCTATTTTTGAGTTTAGGAAATAATGAATTGAAAAAGGGTGTTTAATACTTTAAAAAGCCTTAACTAACTCTATTCAATATAAACCATCCCCAACCCATAACTAATTAATTGGGAATTTACCATGTTTCCCCTAACTTGGCTGAGATTAGGCAGATTTGCAGTGGTGACCTACGCCCCTAGACCTACGGACCATAGGTTCATTGACGGCCCATCCTGCAGGTCCATAGGTGGGGTCTGCAACTCACCATCTTGGGGCCTGAACCACGAACCCCCACCTATGGGGCATGGGTCCACCTACTGGCCGTAGGTGCCATCCATAGGTGGCCCTAAATTCACAGTTTTTTGTCAATTGGGGCAGCCTTGGGGTTAGGCTTTAGGGTCCTCCTCAAGGACCCTTGGTTGGTCCTTTGGGGGTTGTACCTTGACATTTAACCCCTAAGCCCATCAACCTAAGCCCAAGAACTCATTTTACAACTTCAAACCCCATATTAAACTCAATAAGACACTCGTTAGGCTCTAGTTTCACCTACTAGTTTTCCGGGTCGTAACATTATCTCCCCCATGGGAACATTCATCCTCTAATGACACTTAAAACACTCTAGGGAAATAAAGACTCAAGACTAGAAGCCCATCATGAATGAAACATCATAAACAATGCACAAAACTAGGAGGAAACATCAACTCCATCTCAAACATACTCCATGCAACACAAGAAGGTAGGAACTACATCTACAAACTCATTATGCATGAAAACTTCAACATTTCTCATTTCATTGGAGGAATTACCTTTTCCAACTCAAATCATGCTCATCATAACATCATTAAGAAAATTATGCAATTATTCTTAAAAGCATATTTAGGCATGTTCAACAATTCACCTCATGAAGCATATAGGCAACTCATACTAAATGCACATCAACATGAGGAACATAAATCATCAAGAACATGCATAACACAAGGAGACCATGGAAACACATAATCACACATGACTCCAAAACATGAAACAAGCTACAAGGAACTCTTGGTCTCAAGCTTGAATACGAATAGAAGGAAAGATATAAGGATATCACAACTCTCAACAACCTTACTATTCATCATACCATCTCCCTCTTGGGAGCAAACCCATACTAAGGCTTACATGTAAATAACATAGGGACCTTAAAATTATAAGAAACTATCAACATACCGGTTCCTTCATCCGGAAGACCTCCTTGTCCTCTCTAGACTGGAGTGCATAGAAACAACCATGCTTTGGAGCATTTGGATCCAGGCCACTTAGAGAAGCTTGCCTGGTCAGTCCTTTGGCCATAAGTGTTGGGCAATTTTTCACTTGATGATAATTCTTTTCATAACCATAGCAATCATCCATACCGGCTAGGCAATTCCCATAGTGTTTCTTTCCATAAGTGGTGCAAATAGATTTAGGAAATGGAGACCCGCTACCTTTCTCTTGGTTAATCCTAGGAGTGCTTGAAGAATCTTGGTTAAAAGCCCTCATTTTGAACCTTGGTTGACCTTGCTCATCGGACCTAGTTCTCTTCATCTCCCTATTCTTTTTCTTAATTTTGAACTCCTCAATTTGTTGAGCAAACACCATAAGCCTAGAGATATTCATGTCATCATGGAGCATTGCCGTATGGCACGCTTCCTCAACTAGGTCGAACACATCCGTCACATATCTACTCATCTCATCCCTCGAATTAGACACCAAAGATGGAGCATACTTAGAAACAAAGCATATTTACACATGAAATCACATAAGATAATAGAAATAGTGCGTAATTTAAAACTCTTTTTAACCCATACAATCAAAAATATAATTTAAAACAGTGAAAGTCTACTAGTGTCACATGGCCATCTAAAAACATCTTGAATCAAAAGTAGGGTCACAATGCTTTACAATAAAAAGTATAAAAGTATCTAGTAGAATGAAAGACATAAAACATCAATAAAGCACTTGTCCTCGGATCCATGAGGACATACCACAAGCTTTGGAACAAATCAATCCGTTCCCTTTGAACTAGAAGAAATCAACTCAAATGCCGGAACCTACACTTTATAGAAAAATTGTGAAGTATGGGTTAGCACACAAAATGTACTATGTATGATAGCCATGCAAAAATCATGCTTAAAAAGGACATTTTATTTGAAAATCATGATAAATGCCAATTTTGATTAACATCATGAACATAAGTATAAGAGGCATAAGATACAAACATAATCAACATATCAGCCATTTCATCATATTAGAGCCTTCACCATAAGTAACAGTAAGCTATACTTGTGCAATGTATGAATAGTGTCCCATACCACCATCCATACTAAGTACCACTTTGAGGCCACCAAAGGTGAACTTACCATTCTTCCTTTTCATCTTTAGACAATACTAATAATTCATAAGGAACATAAACATTTCATAAGTCATGACAAGGAAAGTAACTCATAATACAATCCAAGTAAAGCAAGCATCATTACATTAAGCATTTAAGTCAACATTCTTCATTTTCTTCATTAAGAGCACATTCTTTAATTAGACATTAAGACATTGGAGAATCACACCATAGCCCTCTCAAAGCCTACTCGTGCAATGCATGGATGGCATCCCATACTACCAACCACACTTCGTAGAACCTCTCCAGCAACCATAGAACGTATCTCACATGATGGGAATAAGCATTAACCGACATATACCATGTGAGCTTAACATGGAATCTGGTGTCTATCCGACACCGTAAAGGGTTGGTCTACTTGCCTAAGGTAGGACCAGTAACATTTTAGACTAGGTGGATCAACTAGCTAATAACCTATACGGGCACATAGTTATTGGATAAGAAAGATATTCATTGAAGGCCTAACATTTGGAGAGCTTCCATCTTACCATATCCACTCAGTACTTAGCCTCCATTCCTATAGATTAGTTCATTCACATTACATTATTGTACTTGAGAGGGCTACCACCATTAGGTCTACCGAATCAAAACATATTTACACATGAAAGGGCTACCACCATTAGGCCTACCGATTCAAGGTACATTATTAGGATATCTCATTGAATCCTCAAGAAAGGGCCACCACCATTAGGTCTACCAATTCAAGGTTCATCATTTCACACATGAAAAGGCTACCACCATTAGGTCTACCGATTTAAGGTTTATCATCACATTTGTTTCTAGACTCATCATGAAGCCAATACAATGTCCCGTATCCTCATATTTTTTCTTCCGCTCTTATTATAGGTTGAGGTATTAGTTCCTCATGGTCCATTCCTTCGTATTCATGCGTTTTAGTCATTCTCATGTTTCCATATGCATGCATGTTCATGAAAACTTCATTTTGATGTTATAATTTGGCTTGGAGCGATTCTCCATTTTTATGTGCATTTTGATGAAATTTGCATTCATGTTGGGTTGTTAGTTTCTTCCTACTCTATTAATGTTAGATTGAGTCCAATACAAGGATGGATCTTTTCAAGTAGGGATATTGTAACACCTCAAAATTGGAAAGGCATGTTTCAAAGAAAAGATGTAGTAAAATTGTTGAAGAGGTGAACTAGGATTCCTATCTAGAGACCGTAGGAAGTCCTACAGGCCGTAAAAAGGCAATTGTAGGAAATTGTGTCACGACCCAAGGGTACCCTCTAGATGTAACATGGCATATAGAACCACGAAGGACTCAATACAAGCCACTTAGCTCTCATAACATAAGAATTAAAAAGATAAGAGTAAAACAATAGTCCAAGTCCAAACATTTTGTAAATGGAAAAGCGGAAGTCTAAAACTCATGTCTCATCATAGCCATCTAATACAATAGAATGAAATTGGGCCTAGCCCATACATCATGTCCAAAAAATAAAGTACATGAAAGAAATTTAAAACAATAAACTCTGTCCTCGAAGCATGAGGCCTCACCAAAGCTTGGAAATATCTCAAGATCAACACTAGCCACGAAACTCAAAAACTTGACTGTCAGACCCTACTTACGGGGAAATGTAAGCAAGAGTATGCGTTAGTACAAAACAATGTACCAACTATGATATCCATGCATAAAACATTTAAAACATGCTAAAAGGGACATTTCATTTCATGACATGCAATTGACCAAGTCAAACATGTTTTAAGAAAGTTAGAAAACATATGTCATAAAACAAGGCCAATGCAAGCTGACATCATCTTTAAAACCTTTGAACACATATGAGATACTCCTTGAGTAACCTTAGTTCACCTTTAATCTTGTTATGGGGAATTAGTCTTAACCAACATAGAGACCATGTGATCTATAACATGATCCCCCGGTGTCTCCCACACCGAGAAGGATTGTTCTACTTGCCTAAGGTAGAACCATGAACTTATAGCTTAAGTGGATCCTAGCTAATGAACCTATGGGGCCACATAGTTAAGGGATAAGGAGATTTCTAGTAGAAATTCGGCCTCTACTAACGAGAAAGCTTCCATCTCAAGAGATTGTTTCTAGTAACCCAGCCTCCACTAACAGGAGACCTTCCATCTCATGTCAATATCCTCTCGGTGCTAAGCATCAATCCCACGGCATAGTATTTTCTTACTTATTCGTTTTATCCATGGAAAGGTATCCTTGGACAACTAATCCAAGCTAGTTTCATTAGGATAACTCTTACTCTTTGATTCAATTAGGTGAGAATTGCCTTTCAACTTAAGTATCATTTATATGTGAGAAAACCTTCACATCATGCTAATATGTGTTTATGAGAATATCCTTTCACAACACAACATCAAACATCATCATTGGCACTTTAAATCTCAAAGCACCCTTAAAACATTTACATAGATTTCATAAGATCATGCATATACTAATACTTTGCCTTTTCAAGGTTCAAAGCTTACTTTGAAACACCACTTCTAGAATTCAAGGATTAGATAGGGATTTTTATCATAAATTCATGTGATTATATCACTTTATGTTTTAATTCATAAAACTCCTCTTTCACAATCACCAACCCACCTCATATGATCACTATTTGGAAAACTTGGGGGTTTACATGAGTTCATAAGGGAAAACATCGTAAAAGCATTGTAATTCATCAATTCATGCAATTAAAACATAACTCAATCATTTAGATCAATAATCAAGAGAACCCATGGTAATAGAAGAAAACCCTAGCTAATTGGGGGAATTCTACCATTTGAAATAGAGGAATTTGGGAACTCCATGGATGGAAGGAATCCATGGATGAAAATTATCATACCTCAAGTCCAAATGATAGCCTTCAATGGAGGAATTGGAACCTTTGCTTGAAACCCTTGATGAATCCTTCTTCTTCTTCTTCAAGTTCTAGAGAGAGAATTATTTGAGGGGAGGTTTTGATCTTGTTTTGTGATTTTGGAAGAATGAAGTAAATGGGTCTAATTTGGGGCTAAAAAAACTTATATAGGAGTCCTAAACATAGGCAAAATGACATAGTATAGGAATTAATAAATTAGGAAAAGACCCAAATAACCCTAAAACTAACTGACAACTGACCATCCACGGACCAGTCGACGAAACGTGGTCTGACCCACGGCCCGTCTTGGTGGACCGTCGATTGGTGTTAGAAACTTTGTTTTTGGGCCTCTAACCACGGGCCTTGACCATAGACCATGGTCTGACCTATGGTCCGTAGGTATGGCCGTAGTTCTTGGCCTCAAACAATTAGGTAGGGTGGCCAACCCACGAACCCACTTATGGTCCCTAGTTCAACCCACGGGCCCTGGTTGGCCTCTGTGGTTGCCACCTACAACTGCCCAAAATTTGGTTCATTTCCCTTTTTCGGATACGGGGTGTTACAATATCTCCCCCTTGGGATCATTCATCCTCGAATGAGATTTAAACTAGTTCTAAAAGAGTGGGAGAGGAACTAACAACCCAACCTAACAATGCAATGCATGCAACCAAGGAGGAACTATCGACTCCAAGCTAGGACGTTCTCAAAACATCATAAGAGGAGTGAAACAAACTCTATCAGCCCATCATGCATGCGCAACTCATCAAAATGCACATAATCAAGGAGAAAACATCAACTCCAAGCAAAACATACTCAATGAATCATAAGGAAGTAGGAACTACATCTAGCAACCCAATATGCATGAAATTTCAACATTACTCATGTTCAAGGAGGAACTACCTTCTCCAAGCTAAAAATCATGCTCAACACATTCTTATGGAGTTCATATGCAATTTACTCCCAAAGCGCATATCTAAAGCATGTTCATCAATTCAACTCATGAAGTTTATAGGCAACTCATACTCAATGTACAACAAACCTGAGAAAAATGAATCATATATGTTATTTCTTTCAAAACTTAAGCTTTTTCATGAACATGCATAACATAAGGAAATCATGGAAACAGATAAAAAACACATGACTTAAAAAACATAGCACAAACCAAGAGGAACTCATTACCTCAAGCTATAGTAGAGTAGAAGAAAACAGATGAGGATATCGGGACATCATGTAGACCTCGGCATCCCAGGTAGCACCCTCAACTAAGTGATTCCTCCATAACACTTTCACAGAAGCAACTTCGTTATTTCTCAACTTCTTAACTTGTCGGTCTAAAATCTTAATTGGGACTTCCGCATAAGAAAGAGTTTCATCAAATCCAAACCCTTCTAAGGGAACTTCGGATGTCGAATATCCAACACACTTCTTAAGCATAGATACATGGAAAACTGGATGCACTGTTTCCAACTCATTTGGCAAATCTAGCTCATAAGCAACCTTACCAACACGCCTCAAAATCTTAAATGGGTCTACATATTGGGGACTAAGCTTCCCTTTCTTACCAAACCTCATTACACCCTTCATGGGTGATATTTTCAAGTAAACCCAATCATGAACATTAAACTCAAGATCCCTTCTGCTCACATCGGCATGGGAATTTTGCCAACTTTTACCCGTTTTCAACCTTTCTCTTATAAGTTGAACTTTCTCAATGGCCTCATGTACCAACTCAGGACCTATCAAGGCAAATTCACCCACCTCAAACCAACTTATAAGAGATCTACACCTCCTACCATAGAGAGCCTCAAATGGAGCCATACCAATACTCGAGTGATAGCTATTATTATAAGCAAATTCAATCAATGGAAAATGGTCATCCCAATTACACTTAAAATTAATCACACAAGCTCTCACCATATCATCCAAAGTTTGGATAGTACGCTCCGCTTGCCCATCGGTTTGGGGATGAAAGGCCGTACAAAGCTTAACTAAGGTGCTAAGACCTTTTTTGAATGACTTCCAACATTGCCTAGTGAATTGAGTACCGCTATTGAAAATAATGGACAAGGTCACTCCATGCAATCTCACCATTTCTCTCAGAATACAACTTGGCATAGTCCTCCGCAGAATAGGAAACCTTGACGAGAAGGAAATAAGCTAATTTTGTCATCTGATCTACTATAACCCAAATCGAGTCATGTTGTAGCCGGGTGTGAGGCAAACCAACAATAAAGTCCATGTTCAAATCTTCCCACTTCCAAGTAGGAATACCAATGTCTTGGGATATACCTCCTGATTTCTGATGCTCAACCTTTACTTGTTGGCAATTTGGACACTTAGCCACCAATTCTGAAATATCCTTCTTCATCCCATTCCATGAATAGACCTACCGCAAATCACGGTACATCTTGGTGGCTGCCGGATGAATGGAATGTCAACAACTATGGGATTTGGTCAAGATCTGGTCCCTTAAGTAATCAACATTTGGAACACACAAACAACCTTGATATCTAAGGACAGCATCTCCCCCTTGGGAGAAAGCCTCAACGGATTTCTTAAGAACCGCTTCTTTTTATTCTACCAAAATAGGATCAATACCTTGTTTAACTTTCACATCCGCCACAAAAGATGATTTGGACCCATTGTGAACCTCAACGCCACCCTTGGTGGAGTCCACTAATTGAACAGCTAATCGGGCTAACCTATGAACATCTCGAACAAACTCTTTCTTACCATCATCAATATAAGCTACACTACACATAGACAACCGACTAAGAGCATCCTCTACCATATTTGCCTTACCGGGGTTATCAAAAACACTCATATCATAATCTTTCAATAATTCAAGCCTCCTTCTTTGGCGAAGATGCAAATCCTTTTTATTGAACACATATTGCAAACTCTTATGATCGGTGCAAACATCAACATGAACTCCATACAAATAATGCCTCCAAATCTTTAAGGCAAAAACAACCGTTGCTAACTCAAGATCATGTAAAGGATAATTCTTCACATGTATTCTAATTTGCCTTGAAGTATAGACAATAACTTTACCATTTTGCATAAGCACACATCCGAACCCAATTCTAGAGACATCACAATACACCACATAACTATATGTACCTTTCGGTAAGGTCAACACTAGAGCGGAAGTGAGTCTATCTTTCAACTCTTGGAAACTCTTCTCACATGCTTCAGACCATATGAACTTAGCCTTCTTTTGAGTCAAAGCCATCAAAGGAGAGGCAATGGAAAAAGACCCATCAACAAACCTTCTATAGTAACTGGACAAACCCAAGAAGCTTCTAATATCCTAAGGGGTTAGAGGTCTTGGCCAACTCTTGACTGCATCCGTCTTCTTTGGATCTACCTCAATACCCTTACTTGAAACAATATGACCAATGAAAGCTACGGACCTTAACCAAAATTCACATTTTCTAAACTTTGCATAGAGTTGTTGGTCCTTGAGAATTTGCAACACAATCCTTACATGATCGATATGCTCATTCTCACTTTTCGGTAGATCAAAATATCATCGATGAACACAATTACAAACATATCAAGGTATTGTCTAAAAACTCTATTCATCAAATCCATAAACACCGTCGGAGCGTTAGTCAACCCAAACGACATTACAAAAAACTCATAATAACCATACTATGTTCTAAAAGTTGTCTCCAAAATTGGTTATAACCCGATCGAAGATCAATTTTAGAGAAGTAACTAGCTCCTTGAAGTTGGTCTAATAAATCATCTATCCTTGGAAGATGATACTTATTCTTAATGGTCACCTTGTTCAACTGTCGATAGTCAATGCACATACGAAGAGAACCATCTTTCCTTCTAACAAAAAAAACTAGAGCACCCCATGGAGAGATACTCGATCAGATGAAACCCTTATCCAAAAAATCCTTTAATTTTTCTTTCAACTCGCTTAATTCTGCCAGAGCCATTCTATAAGGAGGAATAGAAATAGGTTGCATATCTGAGAGATGGTTAATACCGAAGTCTATTTCCCTCTCGGGAGGAATACCAGGCAAATCATCCGGAAACACTTTCGGAAACTCATTAACAACGGGGAACGACTCAAGAATAGGGATTTCGAAATCTACATCCCTCACCTTAACAAGATGGTAAATGCACCCCTTAGAAATCATCTTTCTAGCATTAAGACAAGAGACAAACTGGCCCTTAGAAATATAAATTCCCCCTTTCCACTCTAGGATAGGCTCATTTGGAACCTGAAACTTGACTACATGAGTTCTACAATCAATAGAAGCATACCAAGAGTTCAACTAATCCATACCAAGAATAACATCAAAATCTAACATGTCAAGCTCTACCAAGTAAACAAGAGTAACTATATGGGATAAGGAAACATGACACTTTCTATAGACCCTCTTAGCCATAATAGAATCATCAACAAGAGTAATGATAGAAAAATGTTCTAACAACTCATCCGGAAGAACATCAAACCACATAGCCACATATGGCGTACAAAACACAAAGTAGCACTGAGATCAAGTAAAGCATATACATGAAGTTGGAAAACTTTCAATATATCAGTAACCACATCCGAAGAACCCTCTTGGTTACCATGAGACTGGAGTGCGTATAATAAGTTTTTCTTGGAAGCATTTGAATCGAACCACTAGGAAGAGATTGCTTGCCCTCTCTTTCTTTAGCCATAAGCATCAACAATCCCTCATTTTTGGACCACTTTTACCACAACTAAAACAACCATCCCTGCCAGCTAGGCAATTACCCTCGTGCTTCTTCCCACACTTGGCACAAGTAGACCTAAGCAATGAAGATCCACTACCATTCCCTCCTTGAGGCTTAGGGTTAGAGACCCTATCTTTTTTGAACTTAGAAGGAGCATTGGAGGAACCTTGATCGGAAAATCCTTGTCGAAATATAGGACGACCATGTCCATCAGACCTTGCATGTGAGAAATTTCCATCACCGGACTTAGCCCTTTTTACCTCCCTAGATTTTTCCTTGAGTTTCTCCTCTTTTATTTGTTGTGCATGGATGACGAGTCCACGATTTGGACTCATTTGGGGCTTTATTTTAATAGATTTAGTGTCTTTGAATGTATATTTTGTCTCAATAACTAATGTAAATCCTTGAAATTTAGGTATTTGGACTTAGGGATAAAGCAAGGATACTATTGAGCAAAAAGGAACAAGGCAGCTGAAAGAACGAAGAAAAGAAGGGGTGAGGATCGCCTAAACCATTGGGCAAGTCGCTGAATGGCCTTGGTCTCGCCTAATGTTCTAGTGTGCCAAGCCCTGAAGGAGAAAATCAAGTCGGTGATAGAAAGGAGCAATCAACGAGTCACCAAACAGTTCCACGATGCACTGCATTATCGCCCAAAGTTACAGGACCTCAAGGATGTTGAAGGCAAAAGCAAAATGGCAATACAAATGACCATAGGGTGGATCATCGAGTGGATCGGCAATCCCGACTTAGTGCATCGACTGGTCATTCGCAACACACTTTTTGACAGCTATAAAATACTTGTTTGAATTTTTAGTTTAGTATGCAATTTTAGAATATCAAATTTATTACTCAGTTTTAGAACTTAGAACTTTTTTTGGAGACATTTTTCCTTAGCTTTCAAGATTTACAGATTTCCATTTCTAAGAAATTGGAAGTGGGTATTGAAGATTTTTCATCTTAGATGTTTGTAAAGACAATATTAATTGTACCCAATTGATGGAAACACATTTCGGTATTGAGTTCTATCTTTTTACTATGTCTAGCTAAAACCCCAATTCTTGGAGTGTGATTATGTGCTTATGGGTTGAATTAACTGCTGGGTATTGCTAATTTATAGTTTATTTGTTGTTTAAAAGTGATTTCGTTCAGTAGTTGTGGTTGAATTTAATGGGTTGTAGTTGCAAATACAATCTTAACTTCGTATTTTTGACTTGCTCGAGAGAGAGGTTTGAAAACCAAAATTACTAAATCGATGGTTTGTGCGTATTGGGTTGTCATGGGTTTAGTTCGAGAGAGTGAATGGACTAAAGAAAATGTTGTACCTCATTGCCACTTATTGGTGTTCGAGAGAAACCAATTTGATTCGGGGTAAATTGTTCGAAAGAAAGTTTACCCCAACTAAAGTCTAGATTATTTATTGATTTGCAGTGGTTTACTATTAATTGCAATTACCCGGTTATTTACCTCAGCCCATAATCCTATCACATCCCAAGAATCTTGTCTCCATATTCGTATTTTCATAGTATTTGTTGTCTTATTTGATAATTGATTACAAAACCACCTTTGATATATGACACTTGTGTCACCCCAAACATGAATTATCCCTGATGCTTAGTATTGGATGAAGCATCTTTGATAGCGTTTATTTCTTTAACAAAATGGTGCCGCTGCCGGGGAGTGGTATTACTTGAGAATTTTTAGTTAAGTTGAGTTTTGTTCTCGTTAGTTATAGTGATACTTACTTTATTTTTAGTTTTGTTTTACTTGTTTGTGTGTTGAAACAGGAAATATGAGTGTAAATGGTGATTGTGAACAAATGGATCACCTTCTGATAGAAGTGATAAGGTTCAGGGATAACATCCTGACCTTCAAGCAAGTAGAAGGGGAGAAAATTCATGAGTCGTGGCTGAAGTTTAAAGCACTATTGATACACTACCCAACTTATCCCAGGTGGTCCTATGCGACACTCCTATGAGACCGCAGCCAAACTCATTGATCATGTGGCCAACACCAACAAGGAGACTGAGAAGGACCAGCAATTGGTTACTTTGCTGGGTCTGCTGGATACCTTGGCCCAAAAGGTCAAGGAATTGGAGTTGTTGTCCAAAAGAAGGACAAATACATACCCTCTCATGAGCGGAGAAAGTCTAAGGACAATGAGAGTAGGCGTGTCGAGGAAACATTGTTAATCATTCTCCAAAAGATCAATGAGTAAGATAGAGTGCTAGAAGAGATGAATGAGAATGTTGAAGTGCTAAATCATATGATTGTCTCTCACTCTAGATCTATCCAGCAAATTGAAAACCTTATGGATCATGTAATGCCTCTTCTCTACCCAAATAAACAAGAGAGGTTACCTAATGGCACTACGGTCAACCCCAAATATGGAGTTTGAGTGAGGAATTGTGTCGTGCCACGACGTTAACTAAGGCGCTGCTTGGGAGGCAACCCAAGTTTTGTGTTCTTTCTTTTTAAGTTTGAAATTATGGTGTGTTGAATGTGCAGGACAAAGTGTGGAAATTGGTTGAGAAGTGCAGGATGGCGAGCAAAAGTTCCAGTTGGAGAATCACCGAAGAGGTCGGCGACACCGACCTTGACCGTCGATGGACTCAAGACAACTTCAAAGTGGAGTCTGTAAAACTCGTCGAGCCGAGGAAATGATTGGTGAATTGCCGACCAGGTCAGCAATCGCGCTCTAGTCCGTTGTTTGGACCCCAGGTTTGCTAGAGGTCCTGTAAAACTTGACGAGGTCAGTAACCACTCAGCGTGTCGCTGAGTGGTTTGGCGAGCACGACTAATGTCACCGAATGGGAAAGAACTGGATTGTTTTTTAAAAGGCCAAAGGTTCAAATTTTCAAACTCTTCACTTTCCTTCATTTTCGACTTTCACAAACTCACACCCGATTAGTATTTTCTATATTTCTTGCTTTATAACTGTATTTGAGTTGTTGATTGGTGCTCGGATTGGGAATACTTTGCCTCCTAGCATTACAATCTTATTTTAATCGACATTAAAGGTTGGTTTTCCAAACCCCGAGTTTATTTTTATCAAATTTGTACTCATTTGCAATAATATTATCTTGTTGAAGTGTGTTAGGCCTCTCTAATAGGATTAGAATGTTTAAATGCCTGATTTAATTTGATAATCCTCCCTGTAATGTTTTGAATGTTGAAATCCCGTACTTTTGTGCCTTAAAATGAATTAATTCATGTGGGGTTGTGCTTTCTTGTTGTCTAGTTAGTTGGGTGAAGTTTGAGTAGCCCATATTTTTGCTGAACGACGTAATTTGCCTAATGATAGAAAGGGTGATGATATTCTTAAGGGCAAAGGGTGTCAATTGGCCAAATTTGGCAAAACCGGGAGAAGTCTAAGTATCCCGGGGTAATGGGTGCTATGGGTCTTGCTTTAATTTGACTAGTGCTTGGTTTGATTTTGTTTTCTGGGGTTGCGGGGTTTAATTCGAGAAGATGGGCTGAAAGTAGGCACGTTGGGTCATTTGGCGAGCTAGTTCGAGCTTCCCAAACCACTCGACGGTTCGCTGAAGTCTCCCATCTCTCCCTTAATTTCATTCTATATGTGTTGTTGGGTTATGTAAATTTTGGTGAGAAGCCTAAGGTCACCGAAGGCACTCGGTGACTCCCCAAAAGTTTTCTTGATCGCCTTTTGTCTGCACCCCTATAGTCTTATTGCACTAACTTTTGGCAGGCTAGCCCTTGCTCACTGAAAGATGTCGACGATTCGCCAAAAGGCCCTTCCCATCACCAACTTGCCAAGAATCTGGCAAAAGCGATTCGGCGACTCACCGACTGGATCGGTGAGTTTGTCTGCAACTATTTTCTGTGATCTTATTTGTATTGACTCTAACTTTTTCTCGAAGTTTTGCAGACAAGTCTAGACCTAAAGTTGTTTGACGAAACATGCCACCCCATAAGAAAGCAAAGGGGATTGCACTCAACGAGGATGCAGTTGCATCTAGGGGAAAAGCCACAAAACTTCCCACAACTGGTAGGAAGGGAAAAGGCAAAGAGAAGGCACCTGTGTCACCAGAGGTCAGCTCTGACAGTGATGGCATCTATGCCACACACCTCACTACTTCTAAAGGTGAGGGTAAGCACCAGGGGCGCTAGTCTATAGCTTCTGATGATGATGAGTTGATAGCAGCACCAAGGATCGAGCTGCGCTCCAAAATGATAAATGATCCATCTAGGATTCGGACTCCTCAGGCCACTACTTCTCCTCCTCCAGTTCCAGAACAAACAGTAGTTCTTGCACCACCAATACAGGGTCCTCCTCCAAAATCGATGAATAGATTAAAGACTGAGGAGTTGAGGACGATTATTGAGGAAAAGCGTATGTCCACAGATGGGGTTATTGATAGGTACATGGAGATAATGGATTGCCTAAAATCTCACAAGTTCCAGATCTTCACAAGCTGGGTTAGGGAATTCTACAATATATACAGTGTTTTGATACAACAAAGGAAGAAGCAGGAATCAATATTTAAACCGGTTGACTACGTAGTTGTCCGAGGGAAGAGGGTGCAATGCGATTTTCCTACCATTAATGTCGTCCTAGAGTGCACTACAAGACTAGAAGATTACTGCATGCATATGATCAGGACAAAGATGTTGGACAACATGAAGAAGTGGGTAGCCCCTTTGATATCGGATGGCACTCCGAAGTGGTTGGAGGCAGGGGCTCCAATAGAAAGGAAAGATATGAATGTAGTAGCGAGGTATTGGTTTTGCTTCATCTGTAGCATGATCATGCCCCCCCAAAATGAGTCTATTCTTTGCCTGGCCAAGGCAGCCTGTCTAGGTTGCATCATTGATAGGACGAGACTAATTCTGGGGATGATTATAGCACAGGAGATGGTCATGAGGGCCAAGCAGCGCCAGACCTCTCTTCCATCCCTGGTACTGATCACCGAGTTGTGCAGACGGGCTTGGGTACCTAGAGATACTAAGAAGGATGTGGAAGTGATTCCCATATCCTCTACTGATATCTAGAAGATCGAGGTAGAATATTTGAAGGACCAGACTGAGAAGAAGAAAAAGGCATCCCCGGTGGATTCTTCCCCAGTTGTAGACACAGACTCACTACCTGCAGAGGCATCTTTGCCTACACCGGCCCATGGGCCTTCAGGTACCTCTGCTACTACTCTTTCTGATGTTCCTAGTTCTTATGTTGTTGCACTGCCTCCTAGACCTGCTGTTGTTGCTGTCTCTCGGGCTCCAATCACTCAAGCTTTGTTACTCTGCATGGGTCAGCTTGCCCATTTTTCTGATCATCGAGCTACAAGACTAGAGGCCTCAATTTCAGGCATGATTCAGACTACCCTGGTTGATGTTGTATCACCATTGAACACTGTGATTATTGCCCTTGAGGCGAGGATAGTGGTGTGCGAGTGTGGCCAAGGGGTCACCGAGGAGGCGGCGTCCTTATAGGCCGCTATAGCTATTTTGCGGAGCAATGTGGATCAGCTGAAGTCCACTGATATGTCCATGGTCTTCGGGATGGTGGAGATCCCAGATGTGCTAGAGATACCTCCGTCCAACTACGGAGATGAGGTTAGAGTTGAGCAGACATCAGATCCCGAGTCTGAGGTAGAGACTGATGAGGAGGTGCTTGGAAGGCTGAGGAAGCCACATATGAGGGCCTTACTAAGACAGACGAGGCTATGGTAGATCCTGATATACAGGCTTCTTTGGTAGACACATCTATAACAGCTCCAAGTGAATGTGTTGCTACTATTCCTTCTGAGGCGACTCCGTGTACTGAGGCCCAAGATCAGACTGATGCGCTAGGCATTAATGCCCAGATAGATGGAGCGGCTGTGTAGATAGAATCCCCTATTTATCTCCCTCTTTGTCTTTCTTTACTTTGACTTATGGATATTTTATTTTGTTTGCATTTGAGGAGAAATGATTTTATTTGTGGTGGGGTGAGGCCTACCTTTTGTGTGAATTTTTGTGAATATTGGTTTTGTTTATATATTTGGGTTTTTGAGCTGAAATTGTGTTGTACACTACTTTTTGTGGAAAGTTTGAGCTTGTGGCTCCGTGTTTTTAATTGTAAATGATTTTTGACCCCTTCTGAAAAATTTTGCCACCTCTTGTTTGTGTTGAATGTGGCTGTTTTTTTGCAAATTGGAGTATCGGTTTTTTAACAATACCGATGACTTGAATAATGTTCATAATCGAACAAACATGAATGTGCGGCTACAATGATGCCAAGTGAAGTTGCATAGTCAATATGTGAACTCTTTGCATCTCGTTGTGACTAGCCAAGTACCGAATTGAGTCTCTTATGTTGAGCATTGCACACTAGCGAAAGTGTAGTCTTTTTTGACAATGGTATCGATGCCTTGTGTGATGAGCTGAACCATGTATGATGACACCTAGAATTGGCCCCGTTAGTTCGGTTAACTAAGTGAGGCAATTTCTTAAGATGATCTTAGGCAACTTTAAAGAGTCTCAACCAATTTGACATTATACCTCTTTGTGTGCCTACCTTGTGAGTGTGTGCACCTCTTTTGAACACCCTTTCAGCCTTACCCTTTTCTTGGAAGAAACTTGTTGAAAACATAACTTTTCTTGATCCATTACCCATAATCCTCATGATTTGTTGCCTGTTTGAATAGCCAACTTAGGCCAAAAGCCTAAGTTGGGAGTGTGGTGAAAAGAAAAGGCAAATCAAGAAAATGCAAAGAAGTCCCTTTTGCCTATGTTTTGAGAAAAATGGAACCCCACCATATATATAAAAAAAAATGAAAATGAAAAAAAGAAAGAAAAAGTTGTGGAATAAAGTTGTGGAAATACAAAGAAAATGGGGTTTCCAACAGTCCATGGAAGATGAATAAGAGGTGACTTTTGAGCTTGAATGAGAACGATAAAGAAAAGGAAAGAAGGTGTTGTTCACATCACATTTCATGAGGATTACAGCCTATGAGCCTAAATGACCATACCTTTGCACTCAGCCCCATTACAAACCTTGAAAAGACATTTTTGATCTTGAATGAGCTGAAACAAAAATCAATTGGAAAATAAGGGTAATCCTATGGGTGAAAATCATACATTGTGTTCATCTTTGTGAGTGTGAGCGTTGCATTTGATTCCGGAACCTTAAATTGTTGAATCATTGTGTGTGAATATCGAATCACTCTTTGTGTGAGGGCATTTGATCACCTTTGTTGAGCTTGAACTTGCATTTGAAGCAAGTAATGTGAGCTTGAGATTCTTTGGTAATGGTGAGTCAGAACTTGAATCTTTGAGTGCACAATTGATCCTTGCATGAGTAAGTTGAGTCTTCTTGTGTACATTCATGATTTAGTCTTCTATAGAATTGTTTGAGACATCCTTTCTGAACTTGAGTTTAACTTGAGGACAAGCAAAAGTTTAAGTTGAGGGTGTTGATGAGTCCACAATTTGGACTAATTTAGGGCTTTATTTTAATAGATTCAGTGTCCTCGAATGCATATTTTGTCTTAATAACAGATGTAAATCCTTGAATTTCAGGTATTTGGACTTAGGGACAAAGCATGGACACTATTGAGCAAAAAGGAACAAAGCAGCTAAGAGAACGAAGAAAAGAAGGCATGAGGATCTCCTAAACCATTGGGCGAGTCACCGAATGGCCTTGGTCTCACCTAATGTTCCAGTGTGCTAAACCCTGAGGAGAAAATCAAGTCGACGATAGAAAGGAGCAGTCGGCGAGTCGCCAAACACTTCCGCGATATAGTGCCTTATCGCCCAAAGTTACATGACCTCAAGGATGTTGAAGGAAAAATCAAAACGGCTATACAAATGACCAAAGGGCGGATCTCCGAATGGATCGGCGATCACGACTTATTGGGCCGACTGGTCCTTCCTTGCACACTTTTTGACAATTATAAATACTTGTTTGAATTTTAAGTTTAGTATGCAATTTTAGAATATTAAGTTTATTATTTAGTTTTAGAACTTAGAACTTTTTTTGGAGACATTTTTCCTTAGGTTTGAAGATTTGAAGATTTCCATTTCTAAGAAATTGGAGGTGGGTATTGAAGATTCTTCATCTTAGACGTTTGTTAAGACAATATTAATCGTACCCAGTTGATGGAAACATATTTCGGTATCGATTTCTATCTTTTTACTATGTCTAGCTAAAACCCCAATTTTTGGGGTGTGATTATATGATTATGGGTTGAATTAATTGTTGGGTATTGCTAATTTATAGTTTATTTGTTGTTTAAAAGTGATTTCATTCAGTAGTTGTGGTTGAATTTAATGGGTTGTAGTTGCAAATACAATCATAACTTCGTGTTTTTGGCTTGCTCGAGAGAGGCGTTTTAAAACCAAAATTACTGAATCGATGGTCTGTGGGTATTGGGTTGTCATGGGTTTAGCTCGAGAAAGTGAACCCTAAACCCTTTTCCACACATTCAGCTCGAGAAAGTGAATGGACTAAAGCGAACGTTGTACTTCATTGCCGCTTATTGGTGTTCGAGAGAAACCAATTTGATTCGGGGTAAATTGTTCGAGAGAAAGTTTACCCCAACTAAAGTCTAGATTATTTATTGATTTGCAGTGGTTTACTATTAATTGCAATTACCCGGTTATTTACCTCAGCCCATAATCCTATCACATCCCAAGAATCCCGTCTCCATATTCGTATTTTCATAGTATTTGTTGTTTTAGTTGATAATTGATTACAAAATCCCCTTTGATATTTGACACGTGTGTCACCCCAAACTTGAATTATGTTTTTCTTCGCAAAATGTTTTTAGCTATGATTGACTTGAGCATGTTTATGCTTTTCTGTTGATTCTTGAGTACGAACCACTCCCTTGTGACTCGACCCCAACTCACTAGTTGGGTTATACTACTATTGAACGATCGTTGATATTTAGTATTGGGTGAAGAATCTTTGATAGCGTTTATTTCATTATCAATGCACCATGAGACGACAGATGTCCATATCACCAATGAGCATTACGGTTCGGCACTTTTTAAACACCATTTTGGACACACCCGAAATGAACTTACTCATCCTAGCCCTTGATCGGTAACCATTGTTGGAGCATATTTAGATAATTAAGTGAACTTTAGATCATATTCCCTCACACTCATACTTCCTTGTCGAAGATTAATGAACTCAAGCACCTTTACTTCCCTCATCTCAAGTGGAAAGAACCTATCAAGAAAAGCGGCCTTAAATTTCTCCTAATCAAGAGGACTCGCATCTTCTGGTCTCCCTTCTTTCCATTGGTGTTAGCACACTTGAGCAACACATTGATGAGTCCACAATTTGTACTCATTTAGGGCTATATATTTTGATAAAATTAGTGTCCTCAATTGCATATTTTGTCTCAATATCTGATGAAAATCCTTAAGTTTCAGGTATTTGGAGTTTGAGGCAAAGCATGGACACTATTTGGCAAGAAAGAACAAGGCGGCTGAAAATAACAAAGAAATGAACGCATGAAGATCGCTGAGCCCAGTTGGTGAATCACCGATCTGCCTGGAGATCACCTTTTGTTCCAGTGCGCTGAGCCCTGAAGGAAAAAGGTCAAGTTGGTAATGAAATGGAGTAGTCGGCGTGTCACCGAACAGTTCCGCGAAGCAGTACCATATCTCCCAATGACTCAAAATGCGAAGAGGCGAAAGGCTACAGCAGGAAGGCGATGAAATCGACCAAATGGCGGATCGCCGAATGTATCGGCGATCCCAACTAACTTCGCCGAAGGGTCCTTCACAACACATTTTCAAACACTATAAATACTTGTTTAAAAATTTCTAGCTTAGTAATATATCACTATTATTCTTAGAACTTTTTACAGTTTTTTAGAGAGTTCAAGATTTAGAGGGTTTTGGAGACTTTGTTCTAAGACCTTGAAGATTCAAAGGGTTTCAACTCCAAAAAATTGGACTTGGGTCTCGAAGATTCTTCACTCTTGATGTGTTTTAAGACTTAATCCTTCATACCCAGTTGATGGAAACTGATATTGGTATAAATTTTTATCTCTTTTACATGTCTATCTAAACCCTCAATTCTTGGGGTGTGATTTTGTGAATATGGGTTAAATTATCTGTTGGGTCTTGGTTGTTGATGGTTTATTTGTTATTTAAATATGATTTTGTTTAGTAGTTTTGTGTGAACTTAATGGAGTTGTAGTTGAAAATACGATTTCATCTTAGTGTTTTCGGCTTGCTCGAGAGATAGGTCGTAAAACTAAGACTACTAAATTGATAGCCGGTAGTATTGGGTCGACATGGGTTTAGCTCGAGAGAGTGAATCTAGTCCTTCTCCCACACATTCAGCTCGAGAGAGTGACTGGGCTAAGGTGGAGGCAGTGCTGAAAGCGGCAACTCGGTGTTCGAGAGAAACCGAGTCGATTCGGGGTAAGTTGCTCGAGAGAGAATTTACCCCCACTATAGTGTAGCCTAGTCACAAATACTCAACAATGTACTATCAAAAGCAGGTACCCCGACAGTTTAGTTTATCCCGTATTCCTATCACATCCCAAGAATCTCGTCTCTCTATCTAGTTTTCGTATATTTTCACTGTTTGTAGTTGTTAATTATTACAAAAGTCCCCCATTGATAATTGATGCTTGCATCACCCCCTTTAGATTTAGTATGTTTATATTCGATAATGTCTATAGCTATAACTAATTAGAACTAAATTTTATTTTTCTATTAATTCTCAAAACCACTCCCTTGGGATATATTACTATTGTACGATCATAGACACTCGAATTGGAAGTTGTGTCTTGATTACGCAAACATCACACATTTCAATTGATAAGCGGCCAACTCCACCTTTTCAACCGGTGTAACTCCCATGATCATCAAAACCTTATCGACCTCATTGATGACCTCTTGAGTTTCTTCCTCAACTTTTGAACCATGAAACTCTGGAGGAATCATCCTTGTGAAGTCCCTCATTCTTGAAGCCTCCGTACCCACATTTGGGTTCACGCAAACCCCAACCTCCCTATTGTCTTGGGTCGTCATAGATCGAGCCAACACTTGGAAAGTAGTCCTAAACTCCGCATTTGTAACTTGCCCAGCCAAAGGATCGACCGGAACTTGAGGAGCTTCTTGTTTCGCATTCTCCCTCACATTCCTTCTAGTCTAAGCTCTTCGGGTCGCCATGTCCTGAAGAACATAGGATAAGGATTAGGAGATAGACTTTATAGAGTTAAACTTTATCGCACAAATTAAAAATAATGAAAGAAGTGGAGTTTCCTAATCATCTTGTAGCCTCTCATTCATAAATGTGGCGCACTTGACACTCATGAATGAGACTCTACGAGACGTGGCTTATGAGACATCGTAGGACCATTCTAAACCTTGTTCTCTAATTGCCAAGTTTGTCACGACCCTCGAGTACCCCTAAATGTAACATGGCGTATAGAACCACGAAGGACTCCATACAAGCCACTTATCATCCTAACAATAGAATTAGAATAATAAGAGTAAAACAATAGTCCAAGTCCAAACATTTTATTAATGGAAAAGCGGAAGTCTAAAACTCATGTCTCATCATAGCCATCTAATACAATAATTGGTCCTACCCATACATCATATTCAAAATGAAAATACATGAAAGAAAGTGAAAATAATAAACTCCGTCTTCAAGCATAAAGACTCAGCAAATCTTGGAAAAATCTCTAGATCAACACTAGCCACAAAACTCGGAAACCTAACTGTCGGACCATATATTTGGGGAAATGTAGGCAAGAGTATGCATTAGTACAAAACAATGTACCAAGTATGATATCCATGCATAAAAACATTTAAAACATGTTAAAAGGAAAATTTCATTTCATGACATGCAATTGACCAAGTAAAACATGTTGTAATAAAGTTAGAAAACATAAGTCATAAATTAAGGCCAATGCAAGCTGACATCATTTTTAAAACCTTTGAACACATATGAGATACTCCTTCAGTAACCTTAGTTCACCTTTAATCTTGTTGTGGGGAATTAGCCTTAACCGACATAGAGACCATGTGAGCTATAAAATGATCCCCCGGTGTTTCCCACACCGAAAAGGGTTGTTCTACTTGCCTAAGGTCAAGCCATGAACTTCTAGCTTAAGTGGATGCACTATCTAATCAACCTATGGGGGGGACATAGTTAAGGGATAATGAGATTGCTACTAGAAACCCGGCCTCTACTAACGGAGAGCTTCCATCTCAAAGATTGTTTTTAGAAACCCGGCCTCTACTAACGGGGTGAGCTTCCATCTCATGTCAATATCCTTTTCCTGCTAAGAATAAATCCCACAGAATATTATTTTCTTACTTATTCTCTTTATCCATGGAAATGTTTCCTTGGACAACCAATCCAAGCTAGGTTCATGAAGATAGCTCTTACTCTTTGATTCAATTAGGTGAGAATTGCCTTTCAACCTAAGAATCCTTTATATGTGAGAAAACCTTTTACATCATGCTAGTATGTGCTTATGATAATATCATTTCACAACACAACATCAAACATCATCATTGGCACTTTACATCTCAAAGCACCCTTAAAACAATTACATAGATTTCATAATATCATGCATAAACTCATACTTTGCGCTTTCAAGGTTAAAAGCATACTTTAAATCACCACATCTAGAATTCAAGGATTAGATAGGGATTTTATCATAAATTCATGTGATTCTATCACTTCATGCTTTAATTCATAAAACTCCTCTTTCATAATCAACAACCCACCTCATATGATCACAATTTGGAAAACATGGGCGTTTACATGGGTTCATAGGACAAACCATCATAAAAGAATTGTAATTCATTAATTCATGCATATTAAAACACAATAATTTAGATCAATAATCAAGAGAACCGATGGTAATAGAAGAAAACCCTAGCTAATTGGGGGAATTTTACCTTTTGAATTAGAGAAATTTGAGAACTCCATGGATGAAAGGAATCCATGGATGAAAATTATCATACCTCAAGTTCATATGCTAGCCTTCAATGGAGGAATTGGAACCTTAGCTTGAAACCCTAGATGAATACTTCTTCTGCTTCTTCAAGTTTTAGGGAGAGAATTATTTGAGTGGAGGTTTTGATCTTCTTTTGTAATTTTGGAAGAATGAAGTAAATGGGTCTAATTTTGGGGTAAAAGGACTTATATAGGGGTCCTAAACATAGGCAAAACGACATAGTATAGGAACTAATTAATTAGGAAAATACCCAACTGCCCTTAAAAATAACTGACAACTGACCATCCATAGACCCCAGTCGACGGACCGTGGTCTGACCCATGGCCTGCCTGGTGGACCGTCGATGGGTGTCAGAAACTTGGTTTTTGGGCCTCGAACCAAGGACCGTGGTCTGACCTACGGAATGTAGTTCTAGTCATAGTTCTTGGCATCAAACCACTAGGCATGGTGGCTAACCCAAAGACCCACTTACAGTCCATGGTTCAACCCACAGGCCATGGTTGGTCTCCGTGGCTCGCACCTGCAATTTCCAAAAATCTGATTCATTTCCCTTTTTTGGATACGGGATGTTACAAGTTGAGTCAATTTTTGGAATTTCAAGTTTCTGATGTTTAACCTACAACTTGACCAGACGAGGCATAGGATTTTTTACAGGACGTAAGATTGATCTGTTGGCATTATTTAGAAATTCGATTTAAGACCTCTGTTCTACAGAAGAAAATGAAAGGTTTTTGTTGGTTCTACGAGTTGTAGGATTTGTTTCGTAGAAAGAGTTAAGACTTAGTGAAATTCTGGACTAAAAGTTGAGTTCTATACATGGGGTCTACGGATCGTAGGAATTTGGAAGTACCACAGAAAAGTCTAGTGGAAATTAAGGTGAAATTTGGGTTTCTAAAGTTGGTTTTACAATTAATCAGTACGGACATTAGAAAGTTCTACCGACCATAGGAACCATCGATGGTTATTTTTAAGTTTATTTGGGTCTTTTCCTATGCATCTGATACCTATACTATGCCATTTTACCCTTATTTCTAAGTCATTTAACTAATTTTCTATTCCTAAAACTAACCCAACTCTTTCATTCCCTCAAATTCCCTTAATCCCGTCCAAATTCCTCCCCTCCAATTCTCTCTTAAGGTTAAAAAGAAGAAGTTAGGGTTCCAAGTCAAGTCTCATTTTTCACCATTACTTTTGGGCTTTGAATATCAAGGTCTGTAAGGCTTCATCAAAGGGATTCATTCACCCATTGAACCCTTAAGGTTTTCTAAATTCTTCAAGTTCAATTTCAACCAAATTGATTAGGTTTTTATTCAATTCTCCAAGGGTTCTATTTATGTTGATTCAATTTCTTTAATTTGATCTTATGATGATTGTTTTATCAATTACATGCTTTCTGTTTAGGATCACATGAACCCATGGATTGATCATGATTTTGACTATGAATGGTAAATGACATTAATTTATGTAGAAACTATGAATCTATAATTGATGTTTTTATGAAACTTATGCACGATATGAAAAGAAAGGTTTTACTTCAAGAAAAGCATCAATAAAATTGTGAAATGTTTTCTCACATATGCATGAATTGTGAAAGGTTTTCTGTCACAAGGTGTAAGGAGATACTCAATGATGTTTTTATCTTAGATTGGTAACTTAATTGTTCTTTTCCATGGATGATGATATGTTTACGTTCATGACTATTCTATTAGGATTTTTACGTAGCACCGAGAGGGTATTGAGATAGAGGCTCTCCTACTTGTAAAGATCGGGTCTCAAGAAGCAATCTCCTTGTCCCTAACTATGTTCCTTTATAGGTTTGTCTTAGAAATACATGTCTAGTGGCTCAACCTAAGCTTAAAGTTTAATGTCTTTTCCTTGCCAAGCATGGATATCACTTTTTGGTGTGGGAGAATGACACCGGATTCCATGTTACAGCTCATGTGGTCTATTGCGAGCAAAGATTGATTTCCAGGTCCTCCTTCATTAGAATCTTCTTTAGATTATTTTCACATTGTAGCAAAGGCCTATTTCATAGCAAGATCAACCTCTTGGGTGGCCATTCTTCGATTCAAATGAATAGTATGATCATTCCTTACCTCTTTCACCTTTTCTGGAATATTATTTCTAAACTCCAGGTTCTATAGTACACAGAATTTTATGAAGTGATCTAGTTCCACGTTTACAACACAACTATTTTTGAGCTACTTGTGTGGCATCTTTTGAGAGCTTCTCCTCTTGATTCCTTGGCCCTTTTTTAACATTTTTTGAAACCTCTTTGTTATTAGAGCTAAGTTTTTCTTCCTCGAAGTCATTTGTTTATTTCCTTAAGAACCGTGTTCTTCTCTTTCCTTTTTGGTCCCTATTTCCTTTTCCTCATTCTTTTTTAGCTCATAGGTTGTGAGATTAATGATAAGATCATCCATGATCAATGTATCAAGATCATGTGCTTAGTAATTTTTTCCATGTTGCTTTTGATGAATCTGAGATTTCGACTCATTTACGGCTTTGTTTGTTAGTTTTAGTGTCCTCAAATGCCTAATTTATGCTCTAAATTGATGTTGAAGTGTTGATTTGCAACATTTAAGGCAAAGGAGCATGGCAAGGAAACCGAACGAAGAGGAACTAACAAGCCAAAGAAGTGGAGAAAAGTGACCCTAGTGATCACCAAGTCCACTTGGCGGTTCGCCTAAAGGCTCTTTAGCCCACCTAATTTTACAGTACACCACTTATGAGATGAGAGAAATTTGGGCAAACTGTGTTCCATATTGGCGACTCACTGAATGGATCGGCGAAGAGAGGTTAGACCGCCGAAAGTTATAGAATAAGCAGTAAAGATGCAAGCAAATTGGCGATCCAAACAAACAAAGGGCGCATCCCAGAATCAATGGGCGATTCCGATATAGATCACCTAAATTTCAGTGCATATTGGATGAAAACATGAAATAAGAAGGCAATGGACAAGTGCATTGGTGAATCGCCGACTGGTCGGCGAAGCCCCACTTTCCTCGCCGATTGGCTCCAAAAAAAAAGGGCCAGATTTTGGATTAGTATAAATTGATATTTTGAGGAGAGAGAATGTATTGAAAACATTGTGAAAATAGAGGCCTAGAATAAAAAACATTGTTCTTGTTGGTATTGAAGCATTTTTTCAAGTAGGTTTCGAGTTGGGTGTTGAAATTGAAGCAAGATTTATGCATCTTTAGATTTTGGAAATCAATACCCAGTTATGGAGCATGTAATCGGTATTGAATTTTCACTTTTTATGATGATTAGCTGAAACCCCATTCTTAGGGGCTTGACCATGTGACTAATTGCTTAATTTAGCTATGTGGGTGTTAGAAATTATTGATTGTAGTGCTAATTCAAAGTGAGTCCGATTTATTTCTACTATTAAATTGCTTTATTGAATGTTTAATTCAATGTGCTTTAGGGTGTTATACTTGATTGAGAGAGAGGTGTAAGATCAAGGTGATAAATGAGCATTCGTAGTGATTGGGTCATTGTGGGTTTAGCTCGAGAGAGTGAATCCTAAGTCCCGTTCTACCTGTCTAGCTCGAGAGAGTAATGTAATGAGGTTGTGCGCTGGTTTTCATATTTAGCCTGTTGAGGTTCGAAAGAACTCAATTGAAGCGAGGTAGTTCTTTGAGAAAAATTATCTTAGCCCTTTTCGCTAGGTCCAAAAGCTTTCCAAAAGGTCTGATCCAACAGAAATCCCGCATTGAGCGTAGCTAATATGCGGCTACGGCATCTAAAGTTTATCCTACCCATGAAGATTTAGTAGCTTTTTGTAATTACCTAGCACCCATTTAGTGAGAATTGGTAATTAGTCGGTCATTCCTCTAACTACCTCTCAATCATTTGATTACTCTTGTTGATTGTTGTTGTTGTGACTATTGTCTGATATAAATGAAATCCCACACCTGACATTTATGTCAGCATTTTTTTATTTAATTAAGAGTCTCCGATAATTTCTATTCCTACAATCATTTAAATCTCATTTATAACTTCATAATTAAATTCAAAATTGTACCGCTCCCTGTGGGATCGACCCAACTCACTTGTTAGGCTTATACTAGATTACAATCATCTACACCTATTATTGGATGAGGTATAGTTGAGCGTTAATCAAAATGGCATTGTTGTCGAGGAGTGGTGTTTATAATTTTCTTATCAAAGTTTAAATTGTGATCTATTTGTGTTGTAGTTGAATCAACTTACCTTTTTTTTTGCAAACTATGGTTATCAGGTGACAGGATGAGTGCGAATGAAAGCACCGTTAACCAACATTGTCACCAAGATGATGGTTGCGATTTCTTACATGCCAATGAAACTTTATTGGGTGGCATAGGTGCTATCCACCTACCTCCGGTTGAGGACCATGCTACATTCCATTTGACAAACACAATACTTCAACTCTTGCAAGCGAAAGGCATATTTTGATGGTTAGATAATGAGAACCCCCCATGAGCATATTCGGAATTTTTTGGAGACATGCAGTCCATTCTCATTCAAGGATATTTTCTCAAGAATCAATTCGACTGGGGTTGTTCCCTTTCTCTTTAATAGGGGAAGCAACCAAATGGCTAGAGAGATACCGAGAGACTCTATTCTAGCATGGGAGGAACTCACCGATGCATTCTATGTGAGGTTCTTTCCACCCTCAAAGATGGTAAAACTGTGTGACAACATCCAAAACATCAAGTTGATAGAAGGGGAACGAATTCATGAAACTTGGTTAAGGTTTCGGAAGCTATTATTACAATGTCCTACTCTGGGCAGTCGGGTGATGTGATACTTCTGTATTTTTACCGGAGTTTGGACTCAGTGAACAAAGGAGTGGCTGTCCAATTTGCTCAAGAGGACCGAGTTTCCCCTTTTTTTAGGATGAGGCAAGAACAGCTTGACAAGGAGAAATATATGGATAAGAATATTAGAAAAATGTTATCCCAAATGGAGTTACTACAAAAACAAGTGCTAGAAAATGTGGGTGAACCCAAAGAAGTAAGGGGAGTGCTTAGAGTTGAGGTGGGTTCTCACTCGTGCTACTTAAAGCCGGGTGGGAATCAAGGTTGGAACTTGCACAAGGAAGAAGGTGGGAGGCCTTACTATCAAGAATGGGCTGAACAAAATGACCATTGGAGAAGAGAAGATAATCATGAAGAGAGCCACACGCAATTGAGTGACAAACCAAAATCAAATGGTAGTTCGAGTAGCCTACGAGTGGATGATTTGTTGTCGCGCATCCTAGACAAAGTTGAAGGCTCCGATGACATGATAAAATAAATGAAACATGACTTCTCATCATTGAATAAATAGAGTGAACTCTCATGTTGATGCAATCAAGCAAATTGAGGGTCAATTAAGTCAATTTTCTGCACAATTGGAACCTAAGGTATTTTGATAGGTCTGAAACTGAATGCACAACAACTTTGAGGGCTGATGATGACAAAAATTTGGCGGGGTAACGCGAAGTTGAAAGATATTGATTGGTAATGTGAAGGGTAATGATGAAGAAGAGCAACTCATTCAAGCACCGAAAAGTGATATGCTGAAAGAGAATGACACGACCTAAGGGTTACCCCTAGACGTAACAAGGCACATAGTACCCCCTAAAGACACCATGTAATCCACATAGCATATCATAACATAAAGCATTAGAACAATAACAGTAGAAATGCATTTAAGTCCAATAGTTTCATAAAAGCGAAGAGGAAGTCTAAACTTGTCTCAATTAGCCATGTATTACAATACTTGATTCAAAAATAGGGTCACAGCCCTAAACAACATAATTCGAAAGTGGAAATACAAGAATGAAACTCAAAGTGAATCTCCCGTCCTCGAATCATGAGGACTCACCACAAGCAAGGTAAATAGTCAAATTCTAGCTCGAATCAAATGATAACC